>OY723403.1:9123150-9723150 GCA_963210345.1 Inga oerstediana
TTACTCTTCTTTTTATTGTTTGTTCTTTGTGTTCATTCTGGGGTTTGTTTCAACAAATGTGTCGATTTGAAATGTAAATACTCATTCCTGTTATGTTGCTCTTTGATTAGAGTTAAGCTGGTGAGACTGGGTCATCCTGCACGTTTATTGCCTCAAGTGCTTGACAGTGCACTGGATGCTCAGGTACAGAATGAGTGAATGGCTTATCTGATGAGAAGCTAATGATTGATTGGCTTATTTTTAATTATTTTCTCCAGAATATAATCCAATAGGTAAAATGTGGGACTGCTGAAGGATGTGTCTGTTTTACCCTTTGTTGAAAATTCTGCTGTTTCACTTGGTGTGATTGAGGACATGTATCAAAGCCATAATTATTTCTGCTCCTAACATCCCATCTCATTTTCGTTTTTCTAGCACTATTCATTGATTCAGGCCTTTAAACTTCATACTATTAGTCTTCTGCATGTCATGGATCTCACGTGATTTACTTTAGTTTATTGCAAATTGATTTGCTTGATAATGCTGCCCTCAGATGTTGGATTTCTCTATCCTAGGTACTTCGAGGAGACAATAGTTCACTTGCAAATGACATTCGGAGGGAAATGAAGGTAGTGAATTAAAACGGAACTGAATGAGAATGATTGATATAGCATGAACTTAAAAGTTCATTTCATCACTTTGACTTTCATGTTGAAGTAGCTGGATAATTTTATGCGATACTTTTTCACAGATATGAATAATTTTGTTCAGGCATTAAATGGAAAGTTGTTGAAAGCCAAAGACAGAAATACAAGGAGGGACATTCAGAAGGAACTGCGAACTCTGTCCAAAGAAGAGCGGAAAAGACAACAGCTTGCTGTAACAGACGTAATCAAGGGTGCTGATGTGGTCTTGGCCACTTTGATTGGAGCTTTTTCTAAGAAGCTGGATAACACTTCATTTGACTTGGTAATCATTGACGAAGCTGCTCAGGCACTTGAGATAGCATGCTGGATTCCTATACTGAAGGTAATGTTATATTGCAGGTGCACAATTTTTAGCATGTAGACAGCTCTTATTATCACTTGCGTTTTGTTTGGGTAAATGCTATTGTACTTAAACTTCTTTATCTCTTTTAATGATGGTATGCTTTATTGCTGTTTGGAAATTCCTACAAGGCACCAATGATCGTCCGTTTGTAGTGATGCGCCCAAAATGGAAACCTAAAAGTGATGGATTGAATATGCATTGTTGGCTTTCATAACAGCAGTAAGAATTTTACAAACGAAAATCATGTCCCAGATTTAAGAGGATTAGAATGAATGTTTCTAATAATCTTGGAAGGGTCCTGTACTTGGACAAGATGTCAGAAATTAGAATCATAGATCTAACTAAACTGACTTGAATGTCTAACAAGGGCATACGATTAATTGTGATGTAGTCACTTTTTCAAGAGAACAATCTGTTTGGACTGACAAATATTAAGTGTTATACTCCACCTGAGTTTGAGGGAGAATTAAGAATGCAGAGACTTGCAATCATTAAATTCTTAATGTCATTCTGATCCTAACCAATTGAACAAAGTGTTCAATTTTTAGGGTACAAGATGTATTCTTGCAGGGGACCATCTCCAACTACCACCAACCATCCAAAGTGTTGAGGCTGAGAAGAAAGGATTAGGACGAACCCTCTTTGAACGACTTGCAGATATGTATGGAGATGAAGTCACTTCTATGCTAACTGTCCAGTACCGCATGCATGAGCTTATCATGGAGTGGTCTTCTAAAGAGCTCTACAACAGCAAGGTGATTGCGTTTCTGAACTGTTTTTTAATACCACAAAGAAACAAAATTGATTGTTCTTGAACTGAATAGTAGGCTCATATTTTTGCATAAACAATTCATTGGATCATCATATCAAAAGGGAAAAAACAAATTCCAGTAGATCTTAAGGATGACTTTTTGCAATAACAGGTCAAAGCCCATGCAAGTGTTGCTGCACATATGCTGTTTGATCTTGAGGATGTGAAGAAGACCTCTTCAACTGAACCGACACTTCTTCTCATAGACATAGCTGGGTATGTTGTATTTTGTAAATATAATGTAGGATATGCAAACATAATGTTGCTATTTCCTCATGTTTGATGAAATATAGATGTGACATGGAAGAAAAGAAAGATGAAGAAGATAGTACCATGAATGAAGGTGAAGCTGAAGTTGCCATGGTTCATGCAAAGAGACTTGTGCAGAGTGGTGTGCCGCCTTTTGATATTGGTATTATTACCCCGTATGCAGCACAGGTATAAATTGTTCTACGTGAACCTCTGATAATTATTTTGACAGCTTCTAGAAGGGATAAAGTTAACCATCAGCGTTTTTCACCCCCAAAAAAAAAAGAAGGAAAGGTTAACCATCAGCTTTGCAGGTTGTTTTGCTCAAGATGTTGAAAAACAAGGAGAACTCGCTGAAGGATCTTGAAATCTCAACAGTTGATGGTTTCCAAGGAAGGGAGAAGGAAGCCATTATTATATCAATGGTTCGATCTAATTCTAAAAAAGAGGTATTTAGGCTGTGTCTGTTGGACTACTTTTATTTTTCATATCATAGTAAATCTTATGTGACACTTTAAATTAGCTTGACAATTAGATTAATTTCTTTGAATATATTTTTCAGGTGGGCTTTCTCAGTGATCGTCGCCGGATGAATGTGGCTGTGACGCGGGCAAGGAGGCAATGCTGCCTTGTCTGTGACACAGAAACTGTCAGTTCTGATGGATTCCTAAAGCGATTGATTGAGTATTTTGAAGAGAATGGAGAGTATCAGAGTGCATCTGAGTATCAGAATGAATAGACCTAATTCCATGATTGACATTGCTCTTGCCACTTTATTTCAAGATCAATTTGTTGCACAGGGAGATGTTGCGAGTAGGTTTACTATGGTTTCTCTTATCCTCCTTGTTAGACTTTTATGCGAGATGTAAGAAAGTTGATAGTTTACATGAAACTATTTTCTTTGTTGTCATTCTGTATCTTACTGCTTAAAAAACCATGTGGAAGTAGGCCTCTTAGGCTCCATTCTCATCCATCGTCATTAGATTCATGTTTTGTCAAAAATGAAATTCGCACAAGGTAAAACGTGAAAGTAAAGTAGGAAAAGTTCAAGACTGAATTTTCTAAATTGAATTCACATCCATAAAAATGTCAAAATTAAGTCGAGATGTATTACTAACTGCCAACCGAGTGATAACCTTTTCCCTTTATTCCCTGCCACCATAACTTCTAAAATGAGCTTCTCTCTCTCTCTAGCGGACTTAATAAACACTAAGCTCCTCTCCTATTACATTTCTCGCAGCCAATTAGGATTATGTAATTAAAAGATGAGCATAAATGGCTCTGAATTATTTGATTAAGCCGCTTGCTGAGTACTGATTTCTTATTAGTTCCACTAATTAAAAAAACGAAATAGGAGGTTGTTTCATCAAAAGTTCCAAATGGAAGTGCAGAAAGTAAGCTCTTCATTCATATCACAATATGCTTGGAAATGGGCTGCTTCGAGTCCCTGCGGGTCTACTATTCCATGCATCTCGATCATTGCCTCCCAATTAACACTAGAAAACACTCCAAGTTGGTCACAGCTACCAAATGATAAATCTTCAGTCTCTGTGAAACTTGCTGAGCTATTATTAGAACTTTGTGATTGTCTTTCTTCTTTCAGTATACCCAGCTGTTGAAGAAACTCATGGAGATCAATCTGCGGTTTTTCCTCAACATCTTCGATCATGATATTTGTTGATATTTCTTCAACTATCTGTTCCTTTGGAGAAATATCAACATTTTTGCTTCCAGTCATCTGAATATCTGCACTTGGGTCGCTGGATGAACTGGAAGAGATCTGACTTAAAACCACTTTCTGCTCAAGTTGTTGCAGCCTCTGATGGATTAAGTCAACACTAGGCTGGGCATTCACATTGAGGAGTCCATGAGAAGGAAACATTGAAAGGAACTTCTTCGAAGGAAACCATTTGAACTTCTGAGACTTGCTAGCAGAACTGGAGGTTATTGGTTGAAGGTGAGGAAGATTGAAGTAGGCATCAGGACCATACAGTCTCATGGCAGCTTCATCATAAGCCACGGCAGCTTCTTCAGCAGTGGCAAAAGAACCAAGCCACAGCCTGGTTCTCTTCTTCGGCTCTCTTATCTCGGCAACCCATTTGCCCCACGTTCTTTGTCGAACACCTCGATACTCACACGAAGCGTTCTGAGGGCCTCCCTTCCCTCTGGCTGGTCCCTTCTTCCATGGCTTTAAGGGAGAGTTTCTGCAACTTCCCATTGTTGATATTAGGGAGAGTTGAACAAGACAAAGAAAAGGTTATCGTTGGAAGTGCCAAAGAGGGAACAAAAGGCGCGGGATAAGTAGTAGCAAGAGAGAAGAGTTGAGTATAAAACTATAGCTGTCACGTATTGTGAAGTACCAAAGCTCTTGTGACCGTTACTTAGTGAGAGTAATCAGACTGTTTCAAATCCTAGGTAGAAGATAAGAATTTGAGAAGTCTAAAACAAGGTTAATAGTTGACAAAATCGTGATGTGGATGCTTTAAATGAAGGGAGACCCGTCCTTGGATTCTATCAAAGGTATAAGAATTATGATTTTAGAGAAGTATAAAAAAAGTCACCTCAAGCATTTCGTAATTTCACGAGAGCTATATTTCACATGTTTTGTTGAGATTCACGACCTGATTCCCGAGAATATGTTCAGCTCTTTCCCATGTTTGATTTTACATTCTTATTATTGAAGCATATACAGCAAGTAATAGATTCGGAGATGAATGATGATCATGACGGTGATAGTAATGAAGGCAAAATGAGTGCTTGCCCTTGGAAGACCAGAAATGACGATGATATAATCAAGGAAACGGCTTGAGAAATCTGTGATGAATCACGTGCATTTGTTTTACAGAATTACTGTTATAACAGAAATTTGTGATAAGAAAATAATAATATCATATACTACAATGTTACGAGCTTTTTCCATTCTTGATTATGGTTCGCCTAACTGGTAGGTTATTATAAAAAAATGTCACATTTTATTTGATCGATTGAATAAATTGATAAAAGCCATACTAATGACAAAATAACTAGAAGGCAACAAATGATATCGCAATAAGAGATAAAAATGTTTAAAATACAAAATATTATATACATACGCACGTACGATTGCATTACTGGGTGACTTGAATCCAACTTTAGTAACAAAGTAAATGATCATTAAATACCTATAAAAGATGAACCAGACAAAATATCATAGGAGTGGGTTGCCTGGTGAGTAGTAGGCTAGGAGCTGCTCCTATACATGTCGTTCATATTTTTAGATATTTTTAAGAGTGTTATATACTAAAAATTAAATTAAATAGAGAGAATTGTCCAAAAATACCTTGGTGACAAATTAATTGCTGATTGCTATCATGGAAGATCTATTGCACATAACGGAAGATATTTTGCATAAAACGGAAGATTGTTTGCACATTTATATGGAAGATTTTTGCACACAAGGAAGATGGTTTATACAAAACGGAAGATCGCTTGCACGCTTGATAGCAATCAGCAATTAATTTGTCTCCAAAGTATTTTTGGACAATTCTCCCAATTAAATAAGACTCGTCTGTTAATAAAGTAAAATAAAACAGTGTAGTCCCTTACTTTATTTTCATTTGTTTATTTTTATTTTATAAACCTTATAAAGTTTTATTGCACAAATAAATAGATATATTTAGTTATTCTTAAAATATAAAATTTTCAATTTAACCTATTTAATTATTTTGTATTGGCTTGATTATTTTTAATTGATGGATTACTTTTGGCATTGGTCAAATCAAATTACAGAATCAGCTGGCGCAATTTTTATTTATTACATGGAACATACTGTAACATTCACGACTTCAAATTTCACGGATAAAAAACAAAACCACAGCCAAGAAAACTATCTCATCTCCAATCCTTAAATTTAAATTAACTGATAGTACTACAAGATATTGCTCTATTTTTTTTAATATAAGACATATTTATCTAATTTGATTAGATTAAAGAAGTTAGTTAATATGATAAATATTTCCTAAAATACCATATTCATTAATTAATTTCCTCATTCATTGTCCTCCTAAATTATTGTCGAAAGATATCAAAAAGGATAAATTAGAAAAATACTGATAAATATGAAAACTAACTTATCTTTATAAACAAAATTAAATCTTTAAATATATTTTATATTAAGGGCCAGAGGGAGTATTATATATCTGTGATTAAAAAATTCTTCGATTTTTAAATTAGTTGCACATCAAATATGAAGGTAAATAAACCTCTTACAGTGTCTGGTAGGGAAGGCATTAGAACCAAAAAATCGGGCAAAGCCCGTTGGGCTAGTCTGTTTAGGCCCGAGCCCGTTGAGGGCTGAACTTATGATTTAAAGCCTCCAGAAGGAATCGGGTTTAAAAGGATCAGTCCTGTAGGGCCACAAACTTAAACGGGTCGACCCTGCAACCCCACAGGGCCAACCTGCTTAATTTTTTTTCTAAATAAATTTGTATATTATTGCACCGTACGGTCATATGTGATATGTATAGGACTTAACTTTGGGGGATTATCTTTTTTTTCCTGGCACAACAAATTCTCTCATTCTTCACCACTTCATTTTCAATATCTTTACTACTAAACAGAGTTTATAACTTGAGATAAATTGTAATTCTTGAGCTTACCTAATGTTAGCCACTTCGAAATATTGTTTAGTATTTAGTTTATGATTATGACTTTATCTAGTTATTTATTTTATTGTGGTTATGGACATTAGATTTTGACTTTTTAGACTTAATGGTTGTGTTTTGTCAAACATCGATAATGTTTGATGTTTTAAGTTAGATATGATAATATTTTCATTTTAAATTAGGTATTTTAATTTTAAAGAATGCAAAAAGTGAAAAGATGGCAAACAAGCCTAAAATCCGTCGGTTGGCTCGCATGCTTTTTAGTTAAACAGGCCAAACCTCATAAATGAGCTCCTTTTTTAGAGTCAAACTTAAACGAACCGGCCCGTTTAAACTCGAGTCCGTGACGGACCGGCCCATTTTCCCAATGTAGAAGGCCTAAGAGGTACTTAATAAGGACTTTTGTCCAAATTCCAATATATTAAGAGACGGACAACAATAATTTGCGATTTGACGCTAAAGAAACAGTAAATGTATCCATCAATTAGTTAATTTAGTCTGATCATATTATTTTATTATTTTATGAATTCATGGTATCAAATTTGATTTCAATTTTACAATTTCGAAGTTCTTTTTTTATCATTTTTTTTTAAGAAAAAAATGATATTCAACAAAACAAAAGCCATATTTCTAGAAGTTGACGGCAACCTAGAAAATGAGTAATACTTTTTTTTTAAAAAAGGAAATATAATTATTTTATAGGTTCTAATGAGAAATTTCAATTATTAAAATGCTAAGTTCATGTTAATATAAGTTAGGGAGTGTGAAGTGTTATTTTTGCAATGCTTTTTATTTGATTGTCTCTCGTTTTGAGTTTAAAAGGAAGACCATTACATAAGGCTTGAACATAGACAGAAATTAAAGAATAATATTTTTACAAGCACATTCAGCCTTCTATTAAAAACAATATTGTTCCAAGTACTATAAGGCACTATAAAGTATAAAGTGATGTAGAGTGTAGAAGGATGAGTTATGGTCCGATATGCATCAACCATAAATGGAGGATGTTGCTGTTGACGGTCTTGTTTCAGTTCGAGATTAATGCTCCAACAGCAACACCATGTTCATTTGACAAAGACGTCCGTCTCAAGTAGTAGTTAGTTTTATAAATCCCACCTCCTACTTTTTAAAAAAAGCAAAATAAATAAATACCCATAATTTCCTTGAAGATGAAGAGTGACTCATTCGTAAATAAAAGTTACTCTATGGACTTGATGATATATATGCATCAACAAGCATTAACTCCCCGTGATGCGCGTGATACATATACTCAATGTATTAATTATTATTCTAGCTACTAACACATTGATTTGCTCACAATTTCTGAAAGGAAAAAAATCCTCTCTGGTTTGAATATAATATTAAATGTGTGTTTGGGAGAGTTTATATTTGGGAAATAAGTCCTTATTACGCAAGCCGAGAAAAAACTCCTCTCACATACTTACCTCGTATACCGTGAATCACGAATTATAAGCACTTATTGCCCAAAAATAAGCTATTCCAAACGAGCACTAAGAGACTTGTCATTACATCAATATCTTTCAACATATCTTTGAACTAAAAAATGTGAGTAGTTTCATTCAAAAAAAAATGTGAGTGGTATATTTTCCGAAAACTAATCATAACTTTGCCATATATATATGTGATGCATTGAATGTGACAATTTTAACATTAGCTACCAACAATAATTATGGCTTTTACTCTTCGAGCATTAACTTAGATGAAAATAATTCAATAATTTTAACATTACAAGAAATTAAATTAATCATGCATAAAAATCTTATGATCTAACTTGTCATCAATGAAGATAGTGATGCAATTTAAATTACAT
Source organism: Inga oerstediana (assembly GCA_963210345.1). NCBI lineage: Eukaryota > Viridiplantae > Streptophyta > Magnoliopsida > Fabales > Fabaceae > Inga > Inga oerstediana. Next base: position 9,131,714 of record OY723403.1, read on the forward strand.
TAATGATCTACAATAAAAATCTTAGCAATAATGAAAATATTTAAATAAATCAAATTCACAATGTTCAAAGTTAGACATTTTTACCTCAACTTTTTCATATTATTCTTCTTTCACTTAGGGTGTGTTTGGTTTGAGGAGAGGGGTGGGAGGGGATAAGTGGGTGGGTAAATTACTTTTTTGGGTTGAAGGAATTTAAGTTTTGGGCGATAACCCAAAATTTAAAAAAAAAATAAGAGGGTAAATTTTGGAGTTCTTTTATCCAAAATTGTAATTTCTCCACTTTCACCTCCTCTTCCTCCCCTACCCTCCCCTCAAACCAAACACACCCTTATGGTCATATGACCTAAGGATTTCTATTAAAAGAATTTACACTATTGCTTGAAGAAAAATGCAATAATAAATTGTCAGACCACATACGAAAGTTTACATTAAGTTAATTAGCACCACAACAATCAACTGAATCGTCATTCTCTCTCCTGTGCTTCTGAGTTTTCTCGTTGGTGCATCCTAATATGAAAAATTTATACTAACACATGCAAGGAAAGAATTCACTTCATTGGAACCAATAGGCCTAATTGCTTGTAATCTCCAACACTCCAAAACAACAACACAATGTTAGTACATTCAGAAATAAACAAAATAATGCGATAGTGATGACTTATTCAAAAGTTGCTTCGCTGCAACTTCCTTCATGGAATTAACCAATCATCTTACATTTAAAGAACTTTGATGCAAGAAGCATTTAACTACACAAAATACTCACTGCAATAAAAATGGTCTCATGCATCAATTAATTTCTCTGAGGGACACCAATATTGACATCATCTTTTCTTTCTCTTAAATATGCATTTGGCTTGATAATGCTTTCGCATGATTCAACAATTTCCAACTATGGTGCAAATTCATTATAATATAAACCTCTAGATAGTGGCAATAAGATTCTTGACAAAATTTCTATTGTTTCAGAGAAATGTCTTTTCAATTTTGAGTCTTAGAGGTGCTTCAAAAGCATTATGCCCTTCAATAGGTTCAAGATTCCTAGAGCTACAGCCATCACCAAGAATCAGAAAGAAAACCTCTCCAAATGGCACAAAACGTGAGCATTTATTAAGTAGGTGTCTTGTCTTTTTAATCTAAAGTATATACATAGTGCACTCTGCGCCCACGCAAGCGGTAGAGTGCTGTCCTCAATGGCATTGGAATTTGCAGCACACAATGTAGAAACATAAGACACAGTGATACCCCTACATAGTGCACTTCGCACCCACGTTTTGTGCCATTTGTAATAATTCAAAGCCAATGTTATTCTTAAAATTTTCAGGAGCTGCATCTTAAGCATCCTTCTGGAGATTCTCAAGTTGAGTCACAAGAACTCTTTCAACTTCAAGATAAACAATACCTGGGAAGAACATATCATCCATTTATTTGCCTGCCAAAGATCTGAAGAAACACAAGACACAGTGATACCCCTACATCAAAAAAGAAGAAACTCAATGAGTATCAATGATAAAACATACCAACATAAACAACTTGTCAAAAAAACTATAACTATTGTAGTTTCAATAACTGCAATTTGATTATTGCCACATTGCATTAAACAATGTTGCTCTCACAATAAGCATAAGAAAAGTAACAAATTTAGAGAAAGCATCATACAGATATAATTTTTCTCGTATCCCAAACCCTGATAAAAACTAATGTATACTGACATAGAATGGTAAATTAGAAATCAATTCAAACAAACCAAATTACCCACTTTCTTCAATTTTGACACGAATAAGAGGGATAGAGCCAGTATTATACATATTAAACTTTCATATGTATATTTAACTTAATCGACGTACATCCATAGACACAGGATACCTAGCAAAGAAAGGAAACCCCTTTAGTATTATTCTTTCTTTCTTAATAGAAATAGATCATCCTCCTCTTAAAACCTTCATTTAGTTACAGTTTTAGTTCTTTATCTCATGCTCATTTAATAAAAACAGGTTTTTTGGGTTAATCTTGGCTGACTGTGATTCAAAATCCAATTCTTCAGTCCAGAGATGACACAATGTCACTAAGCCAGAGCCTTTTGACTTGTGCAATAACATTTTTAATCATATTTAATTACTTCATCTTGCCATTTATACCAAGCATGCAAATTACCTTCTCAACATAAGATCGAACCATGTTTTCAATATCTTCAACAATACTGTCTAGTTGTCCCTCTATAAAAAAGGCCAAAATTTCATCAACCATTAGACATTCTAGTAATTGCTCTGAAAAAACGGCCACTTGATTTGACTATATATACTCAAACATATGTTGAAATTTACCTACTGCAACCTTGGTCAGTCCAGGAAGGTCTATAAGTGTTAGGTTTACAACTGCATACAGAGCCATGAAGGCATTATTAGTGAAGGAGGAAAAATAAGTATTTCTCATGCCAATGAAGGTGTAGTGTAAAAGAAAAAACATAGCGTTCTGCAGCTAATAAAAACCATTTGAGTCATGTTTAGCAAAACTGTGTATGCTTTTAAAGCAAAGAGAAAATTTTCCGAGGCAAAAAATTAACAGACAGATCTGAAGCCAGCTGCAAACTATATCAAAGCTATCCATCCGAACAAAAAATTGTTACTGTAGGTATACAATCATCCTTAATAAGATCCTCACAAAATCTTTTCCTCCAGAACTTGAGATTAGATAGAACTTTTACGCAATAAAAACTATAGAAACTAATAGCAGTTAAAATTTAAAACACGGTCAGGGTCTACAATATCACCTTAGCAAACAAATTAACCACAATAGTGATTTGGTAGGTGATATTACTTTGTACAATAATTTGATAGGAAAGGGCAAGAGAACATAATAGTGCGAGCATTGCATTTATAATTTTATCAAGGTGAAATGCCGTTACAAACCATGAGGAGAATATATGCTGAAGTGAATTGGAATGTTAGAAATTTGCTTTGTCTTTCCAGTAACACGCTCTGTTTCATCTGCAATTTCCTTTCTCACAGCAGCTGTAAGAAGACGGAAATTTCCACAACAATTAAATATTTATAGTTCTAAGCTTTATTACAGTTAACGGTTAAAATTTAAATAATTATATACTGTTCTAAGCTTTATTGTTGATAACAGTTGAAATTTCAACAAACAAAAACCACTATAAGTTTTCGTAGAGAATTCCAATATGATCCAAGAAAATTCAAGCCACACAGTACAAAACGAAGTAGGAGAACGCATTGACGAGTACAACAAAATCATTCAGGAATTAAGCAAAGCACAACGCATGTAAAAGAAAAGGAAAATTAAAAAAAATTCCCACAGCACCTATATGCTAGAAGAAGAACCAACTAAGAGGCACGTGAAGAAGCAAACCTCAGAAAATGAGCTAGAACACAAAAGCTCCACTAGAGATGCAAAGGTGTAAAAAGGAACAGTTGAAGCTCCAAATGCATCTAGGTCAGATCGGAGATCCCAGCGTTGATGGTGTGTTCGATGAGGCAAAGAGAGATGAATATTGAAGAGGAACATGGAAAGCCTCCGCAAGCATAGATGAGGGGCATCTAGAGAAAAGTAGACTTTGAAAGGATAAAAGAAGAAAGGCGGAAGATTTCAAAATTTAAAACTCAAATTACCCGCCTGAAAATCCCTCTTATTTTGGGTTCTCTCTTAGATCCCTCTTATTTTTTTAATACATCACTCAAACTACTAGACCTCCATTCTTACAGATCAAACTGAACAATGCAAAGGATCAACTATCATCAACTATATATAGATATAATAGTATAAACCTGAACGGACGTGCATACTTCCTAGGAAAGCAATCCGGAAATTGGCTTATTATAGCAACACGTGCCCTTGAACCAGCCATTTAGTTGGGAATTGCAGAAGCTTTCTTTGATGTTGCAGAAGTGCTAAACAACAATCAGGGAATGAGTGGAAATGGAGACCCACGTGCAGAAAACAAACGGTGACCGACGCAAATAGACCAGGTGGGATGTAAAGGGTGCTAAATAAAACAGGCTCAGAGGCACATGGTGATTCATGTGTATTGCACGAAGCCAAAGGCAAGCTGGCACTGTTCATATGAACAGTGATTTACGAGAGAAGCCAAAAACAAACGTGGCTTGGCTCAGCTACTGATACATACAGATTTAATATATAAAAGGGATATATCGATAACGATGACTCATTACCTTTCACTTTTGGAGGTGTAGTTTTGCCCGGCGGCCATAGAAATTTTTTTTTATAGCAATTGTTTAATTAATCAATCCAACAGTCGTTTCCAAAACTAGCACCGAAACACAATGACACTACGTCAAAGATAGCGCAGAACAAGATTCTCTCACTTCTTCCATGAAAAAGAGGGCAAATTTTAGAAGATTCACCAACTGCTTAAATGGGATGAACACTAGACGTTGTAGAAGATAAGGCTTTAAAATCTTAAAAGTGTGGGTATGCATAGAGGAATAATTCCAGTTGCCTTTGACATAGAGAGAACGAAGTCAGTATATAAAGTCGAGAGTGAGGCGATACGAAAGGGACGGGCGGTTCCTTAGGAATAGTCTGATTCGATGGAACTTTACCAAAACATGATTTGAAACCACAAAGCAAACAGAAGAGATACGAGGACAAAATTACTTGTTATTGTCAAAAAGGTGGCCATGCCTAGGATAGCTACATCTCGAATATAATTTTTAACAATTTGGCTTCAAACCTGCCACCGAAAGCTACTAGATGAGGTTCTTAGGGATTAAGTCCCTCTTTTATTGTCCACCCCCTTTTATTTATATCATTTCTGTTGGATGGCCCCAAGTCGAGAAGTCAAGATAACAACGTCAGCAAAACTGACGAGTCATCGTCATTATTAGATACGCAGACGTTGAAACTGGATTTAGTGTTCCTCTGTAATCCTGCAAAGACTTTAATGTCTAGTTTGGCATAATGGAAGAGTTTTTAAAGAATTGTAGGTAGAAATAGAAGTGGAACTAGAAGTGGAATTGGAGATGGAAGTGAGGTTTAAAAATGTGTTTGGTATGGCGGTGGAAGTGAGATATAATTTTTAATGAAAACCTATATTTGTAATATGAAAATACCCAAATACCCTCCAACAAAAAAAAACCCCCTTCCCCTCCAGAGACCATCGACACCATCCATGGTTCACCGGAATTGACCATTGCCGGCAATAATCATCAACCAGAAAACAATTCATCCATGCTCAATCATGAATCTAAACAATATACAAATCAAATCCAAACTCAAATATCATCCATCAACATTGTATGAGAAACATAACAGCAATGGTAAAAAAAATAAAACAGAGAAACAGAACGGCAAAACGCGATGACCATTGTAGATCTAGAAAGATGGAGGTTTAAACTTGATCTGGTGGCAACGGAGGTTGAAGAAAAAGACAGCCACTGAAGATCGACGAAGGTTGAGGGTCGTCGCCGATGGGGGAGTTGCAGATCGACCGGGAGAAGAAGTTGAATAGGGAACAAAGTCGCACAAAGAGGAAGAGTAGTCGTCGTCATGAAGAGGGAGGTTGAAGACGATGGGGACTGAAAAATAGCGATTATTGAGGTTGAAGAGGGAGGTCTCGCGATCACTGTGATGGGAGATGAGGATGGGCACAAAGATTGGTGGAGGCTGTAGGTAGGGACGGGCTCGATGGTTGTCTCCGACCATATCTCCGCCATCGTCCACAGTTATTGTCGACGTTCCGACTAAGCACACCTTCACCGTCATCAACCCACGTCGCTGTTCATGGTCATCAAACCTCTCTGTGGGCATATGGGTATTTTAATCTCCACTTCCATGGAAGTGGCTCACTTCTCATGGGGTAGTGAAGGAAGTCAGTTCCATCATTTTTGATGAAACTGAGTTCCACATGGAACTCGATTCTTACATACCAAACGGTCTCATTTTTGACTTCTCTCCCCAATTCCACTTCCCGTGCCACACTTCCACGCTACCAATGTAGCATAAGTTCTACTTGAATTGCGTTTTCGTTGTTCCATTACTACAACATAACCCTTCGAATTTTTCAGCCAGCAAACAAATTCCATCGTTTGAGTTCTCAGCAGCTCAGGTTATGTTAGGCTTTCTTATATCAAAATAAAAATCATGATATTCTTTCCCTCCAATTCAGAGTCAATTCATCGGAGTTTGGTTGGAAAACGTGAGCCGTTGTTACAAGAATATAGAAATAAACTGTATTTTGTTACATGACCCAATGGATCAACCTTCCAATATTCCCTAATCTACCAGCACAATGGCATCCACAATTCTGGATTCCATGGCGCGAGAAGATATCAGATGCATCGTCCTGTACTTTCATCCCCAAAACTGGGCCAATTTGGAGTTCTCGAGAACTTAACTCTAATGACCCTTGGTAATTTCTGTTTCCTACTACAAAAATATGAAGGAATAATTTTCTTAAAAAATGGACGAAACATGGCAATAGGAATAGAACCTTTGCTCATGGCGCAAGGACAAAAAAAGACTGGAAAATGAACCTAAATATTCGAACGCTTGTCTGGCTGTTGCCCAGTGCTCACATCAACACTTGAGACAGCTGTTCCCAATTTCTCCTTAATCTCAGTTGGAGATTCTTTCACAAGTAACTGCACCCACGATAAATCAGGCTCCTCGCTGTTGCTTCCAATCTCAAACGATGATGATCTACGGTGCTTGCCCAATTCATCAGCACTAACAGCCCAATCCAATTTGCCATTGCTGGATCCCCATTCTGACCAAGAACTGTCATTGAAACCGGCAGCGGCAGCAACAGCGGCAGCAGAGTTGGAGCCCAGATCCCGTGAGCTAAGGCTACGAAACTGTTGCTGCTTTTCACGTTGAGATAGCACAGAAAACCTAGAGCTCATTGGTGAGATGGGTTCCATATTACGTGGAGACAGCCTTCCTGATGTTTGGAATGAGGCCTGTAACAAAGGATGCTCCACATTCTTGGAAGAAAAATTTGTATTCACGGGTGAAAGCAGGCTTTGCTGCTGCTGAAATTGATTAAGGACAGCTGATTTGTGTGTGGGAGAAAAGACAGCTGAATTCAATGTTGGATCAGCAAACCGTGGGGAAGAACTCTCAGCAGAAAAGAGATCATCAAGATTCGAAGGGGTCAGGGGGGTCATCATACGACCAGAGCGGTTCAGGTTATTAGAATTCATAGATTGTTGGGAAAGGCAAGACATCTCATTAAGTAGCTGGTGTTGCTGAACATCATAGTCATGCAACAAATCAAAGTCTTCTACAAGGATATCTCTAGCACTGAATGAAGACCTCAAACGACTGGAGTGAATATTACTTCCAGGAAGATGCAGGTTTGGAACATTAGGTTGAGGCCAAGCACCAGAAGAGTGTGACATGCCAGTGGCAGACGGTGACATTGGTGGAGTGAAAGGTGAAGGAGACATGACAGACATTGAAGAAGGGGAGCCTGGTAACAGGCTCATGGCAGCAGCAAAATCCATGGCAGAAGATGTGCTTGAGCGTGGTGATGGAACAGCAGAACCAGTTGAAACATACAACGGCCTAAGTTCCTCAGCTGTATGGGCAAAGAAGCAAACTCTTCTTGAGCAACTGGTCCCATCCTTGCAGAGGCGGGTCCGATATTGAGCTGGATGCAACCAGCACTCAAAAACACCATGAGCATATTCACACATATCTCCTCGACGGCAAGCTCCTTTCCGAAAATCAGGACAAGGGACACAGCTATAATGAAACTTCCTTGGGTCCCTTCTCCGAGCATTTTCCCCTGGGTGGACAAAAGGACATTCAGTCCAATCATGTGAATAGGCACGTGAGCATGGTCGAACCTTGAAAGAATACATTCGGAACTCATCGGTTGAGTAGATGCTGTTTTTGATGTCAGGAAGAGATGGATCAACAGGGTATTCTTTCTTCTCCGATGCAGATAAAGCATTAGCTTCCTTTAACTTTAGCTTCAAATGGAACTCTAATGAAGAAAGAGACCCATTCTCTGGAGAAGTTGATGGAGGGGGAGAGTTTGAATTTGTTGCAGCCGTAACCACCTTAAGACCACACCCTGCCATTGAACAATCTGTTTGTAGAAGTTCTTCAAGAATACTTTTCACATGTTCAAGCTTGGGAGGTACCACGATAACATCAACTGGATAGTTACCATTGGCATCAACAGAATTTGGATCAGCACCAGCTGCCAGTAGCAGCTTCACCACATCAACAGCATTTACAGCCCCACCTGATGCCGCACAATGAAGAGCTGTGCTTTTGTCAAGCCCACATGATCGATTAATATCTGCATAAGATAACGAAACAATCAACTTGATGACATCAATGCTACCATAAGTAGCAGCAACCATCAAAGGTGTCCGGTGCTCGTTGACCATCTGCTTTGACCCCTTTTGGCGACCATACCACAGTCCAACCTCATCAACAGAGGAAGGATCATGCTCAATTGATCTTTTGAAATGCTCAACGTCATTATTAGCTGCAAGGTCAAGCAGGCTTGCAAAACTATCTTCAGTTTCCACAGTCAAGTGATTCATCTTCCCGTTTCGAGGTGGAGTAGTGCTTGACAAAATCAAAGATATTGCTGGAGATGGTGCTAGCTTTAACCGCTCCAAATCACAGCACATGCTTTCATTTGCGGGAGATTAAGCTGAACACAAAAAAATCAAGAAAATATAAAAATTAAGCGGTTGAAGATAAGCGCCAATTTATGAAGCACTAAGCAAGAAAAGATGCAATCGAATGCAAGAACACCCATCCCATACAATTGTAGCACATTTCAATATTTGACTGGATGTATAAATGGGATATTGTCGGAACTAAGACCATCAAATTGGACAATTACAATGAAGACGACGAACAAAAAGGCACGAAGCTCAATTCCAAAATGTCTCTCCATTTTTAGTCGATGCCTCCACGCACTAGTTTTGTCCGGGGGGGAAAAAGCAAAAAGAATCTGCGCACTAATTGCTGCCCTGCGGAGAAAGCGAATGAACTAGCAAATTGAAGACGATTGATCTGCGTAGGTATTTAATCATCCTCCCATCATAATATACTCGACTTCAGAACATCCAGCAGTGCATAGACTCCAACAATAAAATATCCACCAGAAATTAGAAAGAAGAATCATGTCCGTATAATTAAAACGTGACAGATCGTTGATCAACCCAAGGAGAAGGATAGCAAACGGTCGCGGGCACAGGGAGCAGTTTAGAATCATGTAAGCAGACAGACGGTCAAAAATAAGCAGAAAAAAAACAAGCAAAGAAATACAGCGATTGAGCATATCGGGCATAACAACGATCTCGGGTACCGATAAGAAGCAGGATTAATTCAAGATCACCCTAAATATGAACTTTCCATATATCCGTCGCCCTCTCTTTTGGACAATATATCTCATGATACATAAAAATGGTGTACCCAGGAAGAAGCAAAGAGATGTTTTCATACTACAGCAATTAAAATCATCGTCCCAAAAGAAAAGGCAGAAATAAAATCAGAAAAAATTAATATTTTTTACAGTCCACTAGCTTCAGAAAGCTCCAAGTCAAATGAAGAGATTATCAATTCTTCAATACAAGAAAACAAAAACGAGGCAGTATTCTTCACAATCGAACATCACTATATCAAGAGCATATATGGAAATGAAAGTCAAAAGACATCTACAGGGGAAGAAGCTATGATCGAAATAAATCTTACCGGCCATACACTGAGAGAGAAAGCGAGAGCAAACCCATAGGTCGTTAGATCTCGACAACAACAGAAGTGGCTAATAGAGCTTCAAGCTAATGAAGTATGGAGTCTATAGGAGAAAAGAATAGAGAGATAAGATCGTGAGAAAAGAAGGGCGAGCGAGAGAGCTTCTGCTTTCTGCATTTCCTATGCGCTTCTTTCTCATGGGAGGAAAGAAAAAGAAGTTCTAATTCTATATTTGGATTACCATTAAATTTTAATTAGAGTTTTCTTAAAAATTTTGATAAAATGAAAAGGCGAGCGAGCACTGAGGGGTTCGTCCGCAGCACCTCGAGCGTTTTCTATTCGCCAATCACATCAAGCCTCATCTCTCTCCACATAGGACTTGATCAGCATTCCAGAAAAATCCAGGGCTAAAAAAGGTACTTTAGTGGCGGATCCGCTTCCTCTTCTGTATGACGTGGTTACTCCTTACCGCCAGACTACTACTAGACTCTCCTCAAACCCCTTTTTCATCGGGTGAAATTCTCTGGAAATTCAACCCAAATTCACCTCACATGAAAGGTGAATTCTTACATCCAACAATCTAGGGCTCCGGATTTCTTGACACCCTCCTCCATCAGATGACCTGGCGCGAAATTACTGGCCTACTTAATTTGACATGAAGTAAATCTGAAGAAATCTTTGACCCTGGCTTTCCGGCACCTACAATTTTTTATGAGTCCAGCCAATGAGGCATTGCCACGGGAGCAGGATGAAGTGGCGCGGGAATCCAGCGCATAAATAAAATCACCGCGAGGGGGAGAGGGAGTGTGAGTGGGTAGGTAAGAAAGAAGAGGAAGGGAGACCGGAAGAGCCGGTGCATGAATTAAATCGGGTTGGAAAGAGGATTGAAATCCGCCAATGAGAGAGGGTCGGACCTCTGTTCGAAAGCAGTACGGGTGGGTCGCGGATTTCAGGGAGAAGTCCATTGTGGTTAAAGGAGGGAGTCAAATCAGCGCAGGGCCAGACAAAAAAATAAAAATAAAAGGAACCATTCATTGACATTAGGGAATAGTAATGGACTTGTAGTTATTTATATTCATCATCAAATCAATTCCATCAAAACGAAAAAGATAAAGCTGCCACCATCCCATTCAAATTCTTTCCTCAATTATGCATCTCATTTTTTCACCCCCTCCTTTGGCCACATTCCTTATAAGCATGTTTGTTTCAACTTATAAAAACTTATAAGTTGCTTTTTACGTAAATCGAGACACAACTCCTCTCACATACTTACTTCGTATACCGTAAATCACTATTAAAAAGCAACTTATAAGCAATCGAATCGCTCAACCAAACATACCCTATATCTGCAAGTGAATTTATTCCTTCCCATTTATTTCTATTCACATGCTTGCTTTATCTTTTTCATGTATTATTTTTAATAAATGTCTGATTCCATTTTACGCCTGTATGGAAGAAAATAATACCAGTATTTGATTTTTGAGTTTATCTTTTCATATCTCGATTTAAAAATTTTGACCGCGTTGGTCCTATTTAATTAAGCATGTGCCAAAGAAAAAGGCATGTGTGCCCTTATTGAAGGCCGAAACTACGTGAGTTTCTAATTCGTCCCTATATTAAATACTGTTAAATACAAGTGGATTATTGTCCCATGAATCTCCATGGAGAAATTGGTGCATTTAATTTAATTATTGAAGAACCTTTCGTGACCCCACTCAATTTTATTTAATTATTTAATTCAATCAAGAATAATAAGCATTCATCTTCAGATTTGTTTAGACTCAATAATTTTTTTGATAATCTCAAGTAAAAGTAATTTACAATGGAAAAAACTTATGCTACATCCCTTATATTCGTTATGTCAGCTTTTCTAATTATGTCTGTGCCATATTTTTAAAAGATTATTATTTAATTAATAAATTCACAGAAAAAAATAATTCTGCTTTCTAATAAACTTGCTAGTTCCGCAGCTCTTACAGAAAATTCCATTTTTGATTTCTTTACACCAATACCGACCGCAGCTCCCGCTGAAGCAATTGCATGGCATGTGTAATTGAAGGAATCGACACAAGGCCTATTTGAAAAATAAGTGAAAAAGTATATTCATGTAAATTAAAATAAAACTCTTTTCATAGTCTTATCTCTTATATTTTAAATCATGTTAAAAGAGTCATTTTTCCTACTAATCCAGACAAATAAATATATAAGAAACTTGGCTTAAGTTTTACCTATTTATATATATATTCATAAAATTTTAGAAAAATAGTTACACTGACAGTCACCACATGTGTGCAACTAAATTAACCAAAATCAACGCTATTATGTATGACCGTGATTTTTTTAAAAAAAAAAAATTGCATGCACAGAACAAAAGGCAGGAAATAAAAAACACAAACTCTATAATGAGCAGACATTTTCACGTACCGGATTAGTCAGTCGTTAGTAACATCGACTATCAATGGATGAATAAAAAAAATAAGGTTGGTGAACCCAACAAATCCTAATATTCAATGGACCAGATTAAAATAAGTTTTTTTTAGAAATTAGGGAGATGTCACCTGAAAATTTTATTTGTTATAAAAACTTGAAAAAATTGTATACACAAGAGATATCAATTCTCTGCACATTTTGCACACACAGAAAACTGATATCTGATTTAGGTTATCAAGCTAACAAATTTTTAGAGACTTTTCCCAATTGGTTCATATTTTTTATCCATGGATGTTTTAGTGTTTTAAACCCAATTAATTAAATGTTAACAAAACTGGGGTGAAATGGGTTGATATGCAGCAGAATTGTATGGTGAAATTAGCACCCTCAATTGACTTGATGGTGATGGGTTTGATCTATAGAGGATTTAAACTCAACTTAACATTTAATAAAAAAAAATTAAAAGTAGAGTTTAGTGTCTTTAAACTACAGGACTCCGAGGATACTATTTAAATTGGGTCATACACGGGAGATGGGTAACTTATGTCATGGCGAGCATTTTTTGGAAATGGGAAGATCTGCTCTTGACTTTGGTGAACTCTCAAAACGGACCTGCTGATTTTATTCTGTTATTATTATTATTTTACATAGGATCAGAGGAAATAAATATAAAATAATGATTCATTAGTTTTTCCGGTAAAAAAAATGATTCATTAGTTTTGGTCACGATAAAAAAGAGGAAATGAATTCACGTAATTATGATGAATTTGGTAGAAAAGGGGGGTTGAAAGGAAAAGGCTATTAAAAACCGAAGAGTGGGCCCATTCAGCCGCCTGAGTTGACTAAAGAAAACACGAAATGTGGCCATGACGCTGAGAGCACTGATGAGGTGGCGTCGACAGAACCATAAATAAAGAAGACTGCGGATAATCCTGAACTATATCCGCCTGATCTTCCCATGGTGGACCCAACCTTCCACGTGTCTCCATCCTCCTTTGCCCTTTATTTCTCCTCGATGACTTATATTATATTCCTCAGTCGTCTCTCTCCCCTGCTATATTTTCAAAATAGCAAACCCTTAACTAGCAAACTATTTATTTTCCTGCTGTTCTATAATAGACCATATACAGACAGAAAAATTTTGCAAGCAGTCAACTTAGGTGACTTAATTTGTAAATAATACTTTTTTTATAAAGTCTGATTTGAATTTTTGTAAATTTAATTTTTTAAATAATAAAATGATTTCATCGCCACGCATGTAAAATTAATTTATTAAAATAACATATATGCATGAATTCCGATTTTTTTAGGTGACCATGTAAAAACGTCCATGATCTTTTTTTAATAGAGTATCTGATACCATAAACAGTTTTTTAATTAAAAAATGCATATAAACTTTTTAAAACGAAGCAAAAATGCTATCTCTATTATATATAAGAAAACGTAGTTACTTTTCTTTCTGTAGATCCCACCTATAATATATGAAGGTCCATTATGTACTAACTCACTTCACCTCTTAACAATTACCAATGTATGAATCAAGAATTCTAATCATTCATAGTTTATGACAGATATAATATGCGATGAATTTTATATTTTATGTTAACGCTGACATTTTTGTGGCAAAAAAAAGTTAATGCTGACATTCGCTAATTTTTCAATATCCCCACTCACGCCATTATTAGCTGCTACATCCTCGAAAGTTATCTTAGAGGGAGTGATGATATAAAAACACAAGAGTGGATCTAATCATATAACCATATTAAAACTGTTTGTCCGCCCAAGTCGGTGTACCGTTGAACCAACCTCTTTAACTAATATAGTCAAGAGTCTTAATTAGACTAGTTAAGTTGTTTCAAACTTTATATGTTTTTTTTATTGTTGTACTGAGTATGAAACAATGGTCTCCAGTTCAAGAAAAATAGCAATCCATCATATTTGTATTTTAATGACTTTGTTTTTTAACGTATGTGCGCTTTATACATGTCTATATCCTGCGTATTCGTGGATCAATGCATTTTTGTTTAAATAACTAGCGCTTAACGCTTGAACCTCCATGTTATAATCTGAAACTCCTCTTATCATTTATGAGATACAAAACTTACATATTTATATACAATCAACCGAATGTGAAAACTATCCCTAATACTGTACAAATTCATCAATTCATGTGTGAATGTGTGTGTGTGAATAAGTGTATGTCGACAGATGCTTCTGTTGACTAACACTCCCCCTCAAGTTGGAGCATATATATTAATCATGCCCAACTTGTTACAAAGATATTTAACCCTTGTTCCATTTAATGCTTTTGTTAGAAGATCTGCCAGTTGATCGTCAGACCGTATGTGCCCTGTAGACACAATATTTTCTTTAATCTTATCACGAATAAAATGACAATCAATCTCAATATGTTTTGTTCTTTTATGAAACACAGAGTTTGATGCTATATGAAGTGCTGCTTTATTGTCACACCATACTTTTGCAGGTAATGTTGTGACGATGCTAATTTCTTTCAAAAGCTGAAGTACCCACACAATTTCTTGTACTGATTGTGACATGGCTCTGTATTCCGCTTCGGCACTTGACTTCGACACAACTCCTTGCTTCTTACTTCTCCAAGATATCAAATTTCCACCAACAAACACACAGTAACCTGTAGTAGATCGTCTTGTGGCCTTTGATCCTGCATGATCCGCATCACAAAAACACTCAACTTTAGTGTGTCCATAATCTGTATAGAGAATACCAAGACCTGGAGAGCCTTTTAAATAATGCAAGATATGTTCTAAAGCTTCCCATTGTGCCACTGTTGGTGATGCCATGAATTGGCTGAGCCTACTAACTGAAAAGGTTATATCAGGACGAGTTACTGTTAGATAATTCAGTTTCCCAATAAGTCTTCTATATCTCTCAGGAAATGGAAATGGCTTTAATTTCTCTGGATCAATCTTCTTCTTCAAATCATCAGGAAGCTTATCAAACATACTAGTATCAAGATCTAGAAAAGGATTTGGAATCATAGGGATGCTGCTCGGTGCTGCTCCAAGTTTTCCAGTCTCCTTTAAGAGATCGAGAACATACTTTCTTTGAGTCAAAAGAATACCTTTCTTACTGCTCAAAACCTCAATACCAAGGAAGTACTTTAATGATCCCAAATCTTTTGTCTGGAAGTGAGAGTTCAGAAAGATTTTAAGTTCTGAGATTCCAGAACAATTACTTCCTGTAATCACAATATCATCAACATATACTACAAGAAGAATCATGCCTGTATCAGACTGTTGGTAGAACACAGAGTGATCACACTTGCTTTGATGTAACCCAAATTTCTTGACAACAGTACAGAATTTATCAAACCAGGCTCGAGGACTTTGCTTTAGACCATACAGTGACTTCCGGAGGTAGCACACTTTCCTATTCTCCCCCTGAGCAACGAACCCAGGTGGTTGCTCAATATAAACTTCTTCCATAAGATCACCATTTAAGAAAGCATTTTTAACATCCAATTGATGCAGTTCCCAATGATATGTAGCCGCCAATGAAACAAGCAGACGAACTGAAGTGAGTTTGGCTACAGGAGAGAAAGTCTCGGAGTAATCAAGACCGTAAGTTTGCGCGTATCCTTTGGCAACAAGGCGAGCTTTGAGTCTTTCCAAGGAACCATCTGCCTTAGTCTTAACAACAAAGACCCATTTACATCCAATGGCTTTCTTTCCAGGAGGGAGATCGACAAGAGTCCATGTACCAGCTGTTTCTAATGCCAAGAGTTCTTCTTCCATTGCGGCACGCCAACCAGGGTGAGCTAGAGCTTGTTGAAGGCTAGTAGGTGTGGAAATGGAATCAATAGTGGCCACAAGAGAAGATGAAATAGGTGATAAAAACTGATAAGAGACGAAAGATGATATAGGATAGACACAGTCAGCATATCGTTTGGGAAGACAATGTGAACGTGTACCTTTACGAAGTGCAATGGGTTGGTCATCAGAAGTAGTATCAGTAGAAGCAGGAACAAGTGGTTCAGTAACAGCAAGTGAAGGATTGGCAGAAACAGAAGCAGGAACGAGGGAGACATCAACAGGATCAAGTGGCGAAGCAGTAGGCGGCGGAGGTGAATCATTAGTAACATCAGCATCATTGACGATGTCAGGTTCTGGAATAGCAGCCGATACTGGTGAGAGAAGAACAGGATAGACTAGGATATCATCTGAATTATCCATGACAGAGGGAGACTCAGAGATGGACACAGTCTTAAAGAAAGAAGAGGACTCATGAAACTTAACATCGGTAGATACAAGGTAACGACGGAGATCCGGAGAGTAACACCGATAACCTTTCTGAATTCTAGAATAACCAAGAAAAACACACCTTAGGGACTTGGGATCAAGTTTGCCAACACTAGGACGGACATCCCGAACAAAACAAACACAGCCAAAGATTTTAGGATCAACAGGAAACAACTTAGATGTGGGAAACAGAACAGAATATGGAATATCCCCACCAAGAACAGTTGAAGGCATGCGATTGATGAGAAAACAAGCAGTAGAGACAGCATCAGCCCAAAAACATTTAGGGATTGAGGAATGAAACATGAGAGCTCGAGCAGTCTCTAAGAGATGTCGGTTCTTTCTTTCAGCAACACCATTTTGAGCAGGGTTATAAGCACAAGAGGATTGGTGAAGAATGCCATTATGTTGCATGTAATCCGTGAATTGGGCGGAAAAATATTCTTTTGCATTATCACTTCGTAAGATTTTCACAGGTTTATTAAACTGGGTTTGAATTTCAGCACAAAAGTTACGAAAATGAGTAAACAATTCAGAACGCTGTTTCATTAAGTAAAGCCAGGTGGTGCGGGAAAAATCATCAACAAAAGTGACAAAATAATGATAACCAGTCTGAGATATAACTGAACAAGGACCCCAAACATCGGAATGTACTAACTCAAAAGGGGACGCAGCCCGTTTATTGACGCGAGGTGCTAAATGAATACGATGATGTTTTGCAAACTGACAAGACTCACATTCTAAAGTAGACACAGAAGAGTATTGTGGATACACTTTTCGGAGAGACGAAAGCGACATATGACCTAAACGACAATGAACTTCAAACAGAGACGACCCACCAGAACAAGCAACAGAACGTGGAACCTGATCATCAAGGATGTAATGTCCACCAGATTCATAGCCTCTACCAATAATCTGCTTCGTCGATAGATCCTGAATTAAACAATGATCAGGGAAGAATGAGATAAAACAGTTTAACTTACGAGTGAGTTTACTGGGAGATAAAAGGTTGAAGGTGAGATCTGGAACGTTAAGAACAGAGGATAATGAGAGGGAGGCAGTTGGTTGAACAGTTCCTGAGCCAGTAACACGCACGGGAGAACCATTGGCAATAAATATGGATGAGGGGTTGGTGTAGGGGGCATATGAAGAGAATAAGTGATGATTACTTGTCATGTGATCGGTGGCACCAGAATCAATGATCCATTTTGTGGAAGCAGTAGTAAGACCAGAGGACATAGTACCTGTGGCTAGTGCCCCGGCAGAAGAAGATCCGGCAGAAGAAGATCCAGAATCAGGGAGACCAGGTGTATGGGCCACATGAGCAAGGCCACGCTGTTGATCACGTTGCTGTTTATTTTGCAATTTTCGACAATATTTCTTAATGTGTCCAGGTTCCTTGCAATAATTGCAAATAATACTGCCAGAAGTCATTGTAGGAGAATGAGTATTTTGTTTGTACCCATAATTCCTATTTTCAAAGGGACCACGTCCAGCTAAAGCACCTGCAGTTGGATCTACAGAAGAGTGGATCAAGCTATCAGCACGAAGAACCCGGGAGAAAACATCTTCAAGAGAAGGAAGCTCTTGACTCGACAGAATCTGAGAACGAATAGTCTCATAGGATGGGTTGAGAGCCTCAAGAAAACTCATGATAGCCTGAAGTTCCAAGTTCTTAATTCGAGTTGAAAGATCAGCTTGCGGAGACATAAGTACTTTCATTTCCTCATACATTCTTTTGAAGTCCAGAAAGAAATCTTTCAAGGGACGATCTTGCTGTTGAGAACGATAAAAACCTTTACAGATTTCATGAACCCGAGTAATATTTCCTTTTCCAGAAAACATAAATTCAAGATAATTCATGATTTCTTTGACAGAATTACAATGACTAACAGAAGCCAGAATTCGTGGTTCAATAGAATTTCGAATTTGGAACAAAAGTTGAGCATCTGCTCTTTTCCAAGTCACAAGTTTGGTTTCATCATCAGAAGGAGGATCCACAGTTAAATGGGTTTCCATTGCAATTCCCAAAATATAAACGTTAACAGTTTTGTTCCAATCACTATAATTGGTCCAATTTAACTGTGAGGCAGTAATCCTCGCAGACATAGGTAACATATCAGAGGTTTTAGATTCAGCCATGTGGAGTAGTCAACCACAATAATGAGAAAAAAAAATAAGCTTAAGGTACTTAAAGCAAGACTGAAGTCACGGATGCAGAATGAAGTCACAGATGCAGAGAACTCCCAAAATAATTAACAAACCAAGTCACATCCACGTAGGCCACAACACTCCAAAAATGGGAATCCCACGTGAACCAAAATACTCTTTAGAGTATAATAACACCAAAACTGAACCAAAAGATAAATGGTGGATCCAAAAATGTCTCAGAAAAACACGAAGCTCCCTGATTTTTCACAAACTCATAGAGAAGGCAAAAATTCAAAGTGAGAATCTGACCAGATGGGTACCAGGGATGGAACGAGGGTGGCAAGTCGATCGGAGCGCCGTTGAGATCGCCGGAAAAGCTCACCGGAGTTGTGCTCACGCGCCGGCGCGTGTTGTCCACGGCGGAGGGTGCAGCGGCGCGTGGATGCTCACCCCTTGTCGGAAATGGATGCCGCTTCAGGGTAGCACCGATTTTGAGCTTCTGAGTCCGATGAACTGGCGCGTGTAGCTTAATGGGGTGCGGAAATGTCAGATCTGAGACTAGGTGCACAGTGTTTTTGAAGTTGTGAACTGAAAGAGGAAAAACGCTTCTGAAGCAGAAAAATCTTAATTTAGAACAAGACCAGGCTCTGGTACCATGTTATAATCTGAAACTCCTCTTATCATTTATGAGATACAAAACTTACATATTTATATACAATCAACCGAATGTGAAAACTATCCCTAATACTGTACAAATTCATCAATTCATGTGTGAATGTGTGTGTGTGAATAAGTGTATGTCGACAGATGCTTCTGTTGACTAACACTCCATATCAACTGATTTATTAGCCAGTGTGGTTTTCGCTTTTCAGTGCCTTGCACTTTACAGTTTACAGGTTTACATATAATATACGCGTGTCAGAATGCATGTGCGTTCTCTTATAGACCTTTGTTAAAAAAATGGTGATGTTGGTAGGGATAGAACCACG
The DNA here is from genome assembly GCA_963210345.1 of Inga oerstediana. NCBI lineage: Eukaryota > Viridiplantae > Streptophyta > Magnoliopsida > Fabales > Fabaceae > Inga > Inga oerstediana. The sequence goes on from OY723403.1 coordinate 9,151,263, forward strand.
ATTTGAATCAGAAAGGCAAACTATGCCAATAAAAGATCGAAACATTTTTTAAAAAAAAACCGCAGAGTACAATATAAATTTATGGTTTAATATAATTTTTTATCTCTTAAGTTTGTCCTCATTTTAATTTTAATTAATCAAATTTTAGATTATAGGTTTTAATTGGTACCTTAAGAATCAAGAGGTAAAATGATCCAAGTTATTTTTAAATTATAAGGGCCAATCTTTTAAACAAAATAAAATATAAGAAAACAAAACTTATAGACCAAAACTAAAATAAAAACAAATTTAAGGTACAATAGATCGTATTAACCATGATTTTACAAATTAAAACAAATTGACAGATAATAATACATCTGAAATTAATTTTGTTTTTTCTGCTTATCAGTTCATGTCCTTGTCATTTAAGTAACTGACGGTCTATAATGTTTGTTTTCTCAAACCGAGAGGGCATAGTCCCGATTTGTCACTTACATTGGTGGTTCACAGTTTCCCCCCACCAGGCCGGCAAGTCCCTAGCCCGATCAAAAGAAGCATCGAACTCATAATTGTGATATTATTTACACACAAAAAAAAATTGTTGATGTAAAAAGCAAATTAAAAGCATAAATAAATGTATAGGTTTTAAATTTGTGTAGTTATCATGTCCACGTAAAATATGGCAAATATAAAAATATATAATTAGAAAATTTGATGGATAATAATGAATGAAAGGAGCATGTAGATAATGCACGAGAGATGACATCGTATCCCTATTAATTTGCCCTCTATTTGATAACGTCGACGTACGGAGTTACTGGTCCAAAAAAAAAAAACGGATAGTGTCGACGGAGTCGAGGACATGAGCCGTTGTAAGCGCTCAAGGAACTAACACTTGTGTATGCTGTCGTCTCATAATTTGACAAGCTAAATTAAATAATTTCCAAAAAGGAAAAAATGCCTGTGTTGTTGTGCATAATTTATCATCCTGCACTATCAAATAATTACAATTACATTGCTCTATCAAATTGCACCTGAATGTTCACATCAAAAGGAAAGAATCTTATTTGTATTCTCAGCGGGAGAAAATTGATATGATTTCATTATCATGCTGTTTAAGTTTTTTTCATAATTATGTGAAATTCAACATTATATTGCTTATTATTTAGGGCTTGTTTGGTGTGAAGGAAGTGGAGGGAAAGTGAGCGGATAGAAAATTCTTTTGAGTTGGATTTAAAAGAAGAAAAGAAAAGCATGGTTAAAAGTTTTATTAAATTTATTTTTCTTACTCTTTTATCTTACATATTCTCTATATTAAAATTTTATAACCCCACTTATCCAATTTTCTTAAATCTAACTAATAAAAATTTTCTCTCCCCTCCCTTTTTCTCCAAATCCCTCATACAAAACAGATTCTAAATGTATAGAGTTGAAATTAATAGTTTCATATAGTAACCAATGGAAGTTGGCGCAGATGGGTAGGCATCTGCGCCACACCAATCCGTTTCTGGGTTCGATCCCAGGAAACGGAAGGTGTAAAGAATTTTCATTGGGAGCTCTCTCCCCTGGGGCGCCTCAAAGAGGTGAATTCCTGTCGGGCCTATCAGATTGGGGGCGCCAGAACTAGTCGGTTGTCGGGAGCCCATGTCAGTAAATCCGGCGTTGGCCTTCAGGTTAACGCCAGATACCTGGAAGGTGGGTGCACCGAAGGCCAAAAATGATTCATTACATAAACCATTAAAAAAAAATAGTTTCATATAGTACCCATGCAATGTTTTAGACACAGTGCGCCATATATATTGGGAATCATTGAAATGATCAAGGGACTAAAGATAATGATTAATGAAAGACATAGCAAAACTGTGAATAGTGGACGGAAGTTATCACTCCAGATTTGATGGGAGAGGAGACAGAAAAGGTGATGCATGTGAGAGAGGGAGATAAGATACATTTGTATATGTGTTTGTTTGGATTTATAAGTATCTTTACATTAGTCAAAATAAAATCTCACATACTTATATTATATATTATTTCATTCGATCTTAATTATAAGATAAAGTTGATTTTTTTAGAGAAATTAAGGAAGCCAATTAAATTATTTTAGAGTATTTTTATTTTTATTTTTTTTCCAAACTAATTAATTTGACTAATAAACTAATATATAATCTAAGGATACTAAAAATATATACACTCTAAAGTAATTTAATTGGCTTCCTTAATTTCTCCAAAAAAGTCAACTTTATCTTATAATTAGGACCAGAGGGAGTATAAATTACAATTGAAAGTTTGATTTTAAAGACAATAATTATCATCACGAACAGCTTATTGTTCTCTTATCTTTCTCTACTTTCAACAGGAATTAGATAAAGGCATGATTCAAAAACAGGCATTAACAATTTACACTTGAAGTGATTTGTGTTTGGTAACAAACTTTTCCCCTACAAATACAAATAACTCATAATGGGAATGGGTGATAAGTGTGATTGACAAAAGATGTCGAGGTGAAGGAGACGCCGGTGCTGATGTTGAGCCTTGACGATGAATTATGGCTTTGACATTTTGGGCGGTTACTTCCGCACCCTGTCCCCGCCAGCAACATGGGTCCACCCCATCGCTAGCACCGCCATAATATAACTAAATCATGGAGGCATATTATATATATATATAGTTTTTTAATATAAAAATTTAGGTGAGTTGGATCTCAAAGGCTTAATAGTGTTAGAGTTTATCTCCAGACTCAAAGAACAGTTACAGAAGTACTTATAAATCATTCTTCAATAAAATTCTGATAATAGTGCAATTTAAACCTATAACCTTACAATTATAAACTAACTTTTTTACTACTCACACTACAGATTCCTCAAAGTTAGTGTTGACTATGAGATTCACTCAATACACACTGTAAATAATTGAACCCCAAATCAGATACTTAATGAACCCACCAAAATACCAATTGTATTAGGCTCATGGTTAATACACGTAGTTTGATCATTTTGATAAGTGGGTTAAATATGTGATTCCTATTAGATATTTTAATATATATATTATAATTATTATTAGTTATTAATTAGGTAATTAATTAAAATATCCAGAGTGTGGCCCGTTAGTCAGATTTAGGCCCAATTCATTATTAGGGTTATTGGCTATTAATGTGATTTTTCTGATGGTGGAAAATACACAATCAAGTTGATAGCCGTCTGAATTGAGCGTACAAGGAAAAACCTAATCTGCTCATCTGAGGTTCCCTGACTGGCGACAGCTCTTAATCTGGTTGCCATCGCTGTGCCTCACAGCCAGTCAGAAAGAGACCTGACAATCATATCCTGTCTTCAATTCTTTTGCAGCTCTCTTTTATCAGGATTCATGAGTTCTCCATTCGATCAAAGCTTAACAATGGCGAGAGGTAATTCTTATAAGTCTTCCGCTATTGATATAGGAAAATTCATGTACTCTAATTTGTGATTTATTTGGGTATTCATGAGTTTTGTCCTACATGTGGTATCAGAGCCACGCTTTCTGATCCTCTGCCTTCTACTCTTTGATCGGGGATGATCTAAGTATGGAATTGAATTAAGCTACCGTAGTAATTTTTACGTGGGTTCCATAACTTGGATTGGAGATCGAATTTTTTAAATAGATGAATTATATTATTGCTAAAAATTAATTCATCTGATTTTTTAATTTATTATTAATAAATTGTTTATCATGTTAAATTGTTTACATGATTCTCGGATTATGAGATGTGAGGATGATTAATTTCATCCAAGGAATCATCATCGCCTTCATACAGTGTCGGAGGATCCGATTTGATGCTTTATGATCAATCTTTCAAAATATATGGATTTTTAGATTTTGCTCATCTACTGTCCCTATTAATCTTGTTTCGTCGATGGCTCTTAGGAAGCATCTCATAACTCTGTTCATTGACCGTTTCGAACATTGCTTCTAATTTGGGTTTAGAGATTTAAGTTTTGGATAGGGTCCGAAATCGCATCTCTATTTTGATTTCTTGCCTTATGTTGTGTTTTGATTCGTTACTGTCATGCTGTGAATGTCGTCGCCGGTCTGCAAACCCTTGATTGTCGTCATCGGTTCTTCATCGGAAAATTGAAGAACCCATAAATCGTGTTCTCTGTTTTGATTTGAAACTTAAATTTTTGTTTCGATTCTGTGTTGATTTTGAGAGATTATGCCAACGAGATTTCCAGATCATGTTTATTCTTGTTCTTTGAGATTAATGCCACCGAAATCGCCACCGTTTCGAGCTTGAGGATCGCCTGCGATTATCACCTGGAATCGCGGCACGCGACGTGACCTAGTATCGTGGGCAGCGATGGACTCATCGGGTCTGTAACTAGGTCGTCCTTGGGTCCTAGAGATCCGACTTCTTGGGGAAGGCGGACAAAATGCCGTGGGAGCCACCGGAATCTCCAGAGTCGAGCTCTTTGATCGCCTGGTAATGGCGCCCGGAATCGCGGCAAGCGGCAGACCCATCAGGGTCTGCAACCGGGTCCTCGTCGGGCCATTAGTCAGGCATTAGGGCTCCGACGGTGTGAGGAAGAAGCACAGAACGGCGTCGTTTTGTGTCATCCAGAAAAGGCTTCCTCCTTCCGTGAGAAATGGCGTCGTTAGGTCCCAGTGAAGTGCAGCGTTTCACTTATGCGGATGGGCCTAGCGTGTGCTTTGGGCCGTTGAAGATTTTGAGCTTATTTTCTGAGCTTGTTCTATTGCACATCTGGGCCAAAGAGTTTCTGGGCTGGCGAATTTTTTTTTTTTTTAACATTATGGGGTCGTTTCATTAAACATGGGCCTTAAGGCTTTCTGGGCTTATTGCAATTTTAAAGATGACGTTTTTTTTAATCAATATTTGGGCCTTTATTATCTTATCTCTTTTCTGGAAAATATTGTATGGGCTCTGTTACATTTTTTCTTTAGCTGGGCTATAAAGATCTAATTCACAGAAAAAGGTTTTGCTCACTGTTTAGATTATGTTTTATGTACAATTATAAACATGTCACATTTAATTGTTTAAATCAAGAAAGGGGTTAACTTTGACATTTTTTCATATTCTGGAAAATTTGTAAAAATCATTTTGACATGTTACTTAATTGCCTAAATATTTTGATAATTTATTTTGGGCAATTATCTAACTATTCTAATTTTTGCAAAACTTAATTGAAATTGAAATATGCCAAAATTAATTCTTTAAACAATTTTTTGAATACATAAAACAGTGGGAGGGTTTCTAATTAATTATGTAGGAACTTTTGTTGATTAAATTAGTTGATTAATCCCTCCATCAAGATATGCATATATTGGATTTATTTTGAACCACAAAATAGTGGGAGAATTTGTCTAAGATGATTGTTTAGTCACATTTTGTTGATTAAATTAATCAATCAAATTCTCTTTAAAGTTTTGTGCATATTTGGAATTTAAATGCACAAGGTTGGTATTTGTGATTAACATGCATCTAGAGGCTTAGCCATAGCATCCTCTGTTGTATGTATAGATAATCACTTTTATGTTTTAAAATATCAACTCTATTTAATGGGTAATATTAATTTAATCAAAGTGGGAGGATTGTATTTAGTCACTTATGTTGATTAAATTAATTGGTTAAATCCTCCATAAAGTTGTGCATATACAGAATTTAACTGCACATGATTAATATTTATGATTAACTTGCATGCTAAAGTGGTAGCTACAGTGCCCTCTTACAACATTCATAAATAATCATACATGGATTTAAAATATTAATCTTCAGAAGTTGATTAAATTAATTAATTAGGATTCCCATTGACATTGTGTATACATATATGATATTTAAATTGTATATATTTGATATTAGTGATTAGTATACATATCTTGTTTAAGGAATAACTACAATATCCTTATGCACATATTGTATGCATAAGTAAGCATCACATAAGGTTTTAGCATATCAAATTATGTTCATATGTACAATTAGTATACACAATGATGTGATGTCTTTGTGATGAGTATGTAGAATCGAGGAGTAGCCACAGCATCCTCACTAGGCACATACACTCTATTTTGTTCTAATGAACAAAATACATCACTCAAAGATTTAAAGACATCAATTGTAATTAAATGTATGGTTATAATTAATCTTTGCCCACAGGTAGATAACTATAATCATAGTTTTAATTAGGGTGAAATGGAACAACATTATATTCTCTAAGTAGCCCACAGGTATTAGGGGATATAAATGCATTCCAGTTTCACCAATTTGAGATAAATTCATGCTATGCTAATGTCTTTGCCCATAGGTAGACTTTAGTTATACGAATTTATAATTGTATGATTTACATTGGTAAACATACACCTATATGCGATGGTTGCTTGCCTCTTATAGCAATTTTGTAAATATGATTTAATTTTGATTTTGACTTTGCAGCATGATTGTTATCTATTCAATTATTTAGTTTGATATAATTTATTAGAGACAGTTAAGCCTATGAGGAGAACTTTTGCCATTAGGACAAAATTGACATTAAGAAAAGCTCTAGTATTTATAATGCTAGCATGAGAAATGAGATAACATTATTGTCTCAATAAAGTAATCTCAGTTAAAAGCTAGTTATTAAAAGTACATAAAGAATGGAGTAAAGTCAATGGTTATTGATAGGCTGAGGGACATATTTAAAAATTCTCATAAATATTATTGCATTGTTTTGTTGACTATTAAGTGATTCTTCATCATAGAGTAAGATGTCTCCATTAATCTTGGTGGAATAGATCCTTTGTTTATTATCTCATGAATTATTACTCATTTTCATGAATACATGCATGGATAATAAGTATTCATTGTAAATGTGTTTATATAAGTTTTGCTCCCTTTTAGAAAAGCATGAGATTTTAAATAAGGGACATCAAGCTACCAACCATAAAGCTATAAAGCAATAGACATATCAAGTTTAATCTGTCTATGATTAATGATTGGAGGCATTAGTGGATATACAGTTGCCATTGGTTTTGTTCTAACAGATGAAATAGTTCATCCTGATTTAGTTGACTCTTCAAATACCTGAACATCTTTTGCTTTATAATTAAGTAGTGTCATTTGACATTTTTAGAGAATATAAAGTAGAAGTGGTAATTTAATCTGGTAAACAGATTAATATATTGAAGTCAATTAGAAGAGATGGATGACATGATGGGTACATAGTTAAGGATAGTAATTCAGCCTATATGTTTTCCTCTTAAAGAATGCACTCAAGACAACTATATATTTTAGATGAGTTTCCAACAAAATTATGTTTAAAATTTTTTCAAAATCTGAGAGTTGGAAGCTCAATTTATATATAATTGTCTTATAAATGAAAGAGTGTGGATGGAAAACATCCTAGAGATTAAGACTGCATATTTTGGTGAAGATGCAGAGAGATATTGAGAATTCTATTGAGCTATCCTTTCCATTTTAGAAGTTGTGTAGTAATTTTGGAATGCCAAATTATTAAGAAATGGTATGATTAGTGGGAGTGGTCAAACTCATTCAGGATGATCACACATAACAGATTGTAACCTCTAATCATGATGGAACATTGGTTTTACATGATACTCTTCTCCTTGAGGTAGATGTGAAACATAATGAAGTTCTGAAATTTTCAATTGGTCAAGTTTGAAATAAGAAGTATCAACATTAAGGACTCTATCAATTATTAGGAAAAAATATCCCAAAACAAGCAAGGGATATTCTAAATTGATAGATGATGCTCTTATTGTACAATTTCAATCTATTAACAGATTGAGTTAAGACCAAATGACAATTTAAATTTGGCAATTGCTACCAACAATACATCATGTATTTCAAGTAATCTGACTAAATCATAAACAATGAGAGTGACCCTAATTTCCATTAGCATTTTTCCATTATAGTAACAAGGAGAGATGTGTGTGAACTAAAAGAAAGGTCACATAAACTATGAGGAGAATTTAGTTAGCAAAATTGAGAAACCGTCCTCACATGTATTTTCACATTAGTGGTAAATAATGTGTTATGATGCAATTACATATATGATAATGCTGAAAGCATCATAGTACTATTTATATCACTAGATTAGTGGGAGTTGAATAATCTATATTGAACAAAATGATGATTCACTCATTGCTTGTGAATTTTGACATAAGGTGTTATATATAACAAAATCATCATTGCTTAAATTTGTGATAGGACTAGGGTAAGTGTAGTATTCTTTTGGAATACATAAGAAAACTGTTCTCAAAACACTTAGGAATGTCATAAGAAACCTATGATCACATGTATTTGAACATTTATAGATAGATGGTGGTTGTTGTATTTAATATCTGTTATGAGAATATGATTTAATTGCCTATATGTTTCTAATATCATTATATTTCGTTCCTTCTAATTTGGTTTCCTAGGTGTAGGCTTGCTTGAATGTGCGCACAAACGAGTAATGCCATTGCAATGGACTTTTAGGAGGATTATCAAGCATATTCTTGCTTGAATAATAATTGAAAAGCTGCAGGTCATGAAGTACATTTTAAAATGTACATTAAGTCTCATGCTCTACATATAGGAGAATGATTAGATTTGTTTAGTTTAGTATGATGTGTTAGCTATAAAATTGTTAACGTTCTGATACATCTTTATGTTTACTGAACAAATTGTATTATGGAGGAGTATAAGATTGCTAAGTAGTCACTGATTGCTTAGTTCCACCATGAATTGCTTAATCTAATCATTCTTAGAGGCAAGTTATAAGATTGCCGGTTAAAGAATTTCATCATGTGGTTTTAAATTATTTTAAACCCATTAAGGGTGTTGTGTGACTATAAAGTCAATAAATCATAAACACGTAAAGTAAAGATCCTTAAATGAACTGCATGCATTTAGAGACATTGAAGAATCAAATACCTTATTTGTGACTTGTGTCACATTGAGTGATCTAAATAGGGTATTGATAAATGATGAAATTCAAGTTGGAGTTTGTTGTCTCATATTGGTACATAGTTATCGAGATTGACAAATATTCAAGAAAGAACCGAATAAACATTTAAGGTTTATTCATAAAGTTTTAACCCATTAAGTAAGGGTGCTGCTATGTAATACATGGAAGATAATACTCGACTTAAGGGGACTTATCGCCATGATTCTTGCAGCATAGCCTTAATTAATCTGAATAGGGCAACTGACGTTAGTTACAGGCCAAGTGGGAAAATGTTAGATATTTTAATATATATTATAATTATTATTAGTTATTAATTAGGTAATTAATTAAAATATCCAGAGTATGGCCCGTTAGTCAGATTTAGGCCCAATTCATGATTAGGGTTATTGGCTATTAATGTGATTTTTCTGATGGTGGAAAATACACAATCAAGTTGATAGCCGTCTGAATTGAGTGTACAAGGAAAAACCTAATCTGCTCATCTGAGGTTCCCTGACTGGTGACGGCTCTTAATCTAGTTGCCATCGCTGTGCCTCACAGCCAGTTAAAAAGAGACCTGACAATCATATCCTGTCTTCAATTCTTTTACAGCTCTCTTTCATCAGGATTCATGAGTTCTCCATTCGATCAAAGCTTAACAATGGCGAGAGGTGATTTTTATAAGTCTTCCGCTATTGATATAGGAAAATTCATATACTCTAATTTGTGATTTATTTGGGTATTCATGAGTTTTGTCCTACAATTCCACCCAATCAACCCTCGGCCACAAGGCAACATACGGGCCACAAGCTTTGAAGTTTGATCCATTTCAATCAACATAAAACAAATGATTCCAAAAATCTAACCATGCAAAAATTTTAACAATTCATGAAGCAAGTCGAGAATGTGTGTGGTTGAGGTCAATGATATATCATATACGTACAATTTATCATTTATCTTCCAATAAAATGATTCCAACAATCTTATATGATGATAATGCTGCATGTATCGTTCAACTTAAATAAGGCTATATTAAGGGTGATAGAACGAAACATATTTCACCAAAATTCTTCTTCACTCGTGACCTTCAAAAGGATGGTGAAATAGATATTCAGCAAATCAGTTCAAGTGAAGATTTGGCAGATTTATTCACTAAGTCACTTCTAGGAATAATCTTTAAAAACTTGTTAATAACATTGGTCTTCGGAGACTCAAGGATCTCAACTGATATTGTCAAGAGGAGAAGTCGATACACGCTGTATTCTTTTTCCCTTATATAGGTTTTGTCTCACTGGATTTTTCTAGAAAGGTTTTTAAAGAGGCAGCACTCAACGGTGTATCAATGAATGATATACTCTTTTCTTTGGCTAGGTTTTTATCCCACTGGGTTTTTCCTAGTTAAAGTTTTTAATGAGGCATATTCATAATGGACATCCAAGGGAGAGTGTTATGAATATTAAATATATGGATGTCCATTGACTCATATCTAGACCAATTTACTCTTCCAGTCAACTTGACATAAAGAAGAAAAGAAGACTTGACACAAAACAAAAGCAAAAGAAGACAGGGATATAAAGAAGATATAAAGTAACCATGGTCATGTAACCAAGGTTAAATGTAACCATGATTATGTAACCAGAGTTAGATTTCTGACTCTATATAAAGGCTTGTAATCAATTATTTCAAACGAACTGAATGAGAACTTCTCTCTAGAAATTCTATCAATTTTCTCTGAATCCTATCAATCTTCTTTCTTATCACATATATTTTTATAACAACATTTGATTTATAATAATTTTTGCATCTTGTGTCTTTTATACGTTAGGTTCGTAGTAAATTTTTAATAATGAAAATATTATATATTGTGCATATTAGATTCAAGGTAATTCTTTTAATATTTAATCATGATAATATTATTTAATGGGATATTTTAATATTTTTAACAGTGTGGGGGATATTTTTTTTTAAATTTTTTAGTGTGGGATATTTTTTTAAATTTATACAATTAATTAAATTTTTTTCTATTTAATGGTGATAATTATTTAATATTTAATAGCGTTTATAGGTGGACACTTTGATCGATTTAAAAAATTACAATGACAATAATGTTTTTTTTTCCCACTTAATTACACGTTGTCTGCATCCACATTCATTAGTCATAGCAGTATAAACCTGATTACATCAGGTGATGAAATCATGATTATAAAATGTAATCATTTTTACATTACATAAATTCAACCAAACATCGTAATCGATTTGTTACATTAAGATTATAAGTAACCATCTCCTATAGAATCAAACCAAATAGGCTAAGAGTGTTTTTAGCCCACCGATTTTTGAGTACTTTTAATTTTAAAATTCTTATAGTACTGGTGTTTTACATTCAATCTTTTTTTTCTCTCCAATTTACATTCAAAGGTTATGCGCGTTACTTCAAATCTTTTGCGTTAAATATAATTATAAGTTTCAACAATAGCACAGATTGCATAATTATAGCTGCCATATTGATAAACGACTTAGATAATATTAAAATGTTCTATAAAAATACCAAATTTAATGTATAAAAATAAATATTCACATTTTGCCAGCTTCAATTTTTATTTTATTACAAATGGCTTCTACCTTTCATCAACAAAACGGCTTTTAACTTGTAAAATTTCGTTGGCCCTGCCTAGAAGTAGGGCCATTTTTTAAAAATATTAATGACCCTTAAAATTAAATACAGCTTCGTGTGTACATATATAAAGTGAATATACAGTGAGTTTTTAATGAACACTAACAATTTTGTGAAGAAGTTAATAGTTTCTTACCGCTTTATCTTTATTCAGGCAATTCTCACTACTCTCCCCTTATTCCATTGTCCCTTGTCCCTGTAACATATTTTCTTCAGTTCTATTTATAACTGGCTTTACCTTTTATAGGACTGATTCCTTTTATAAGTATCTTTCACTTTTTATCTGAAAAATGTAAGCTTTTTTTTTCGTATTTTATCCTTATTAAATATTCATCATCTCGAATATCTTATATTCATTATCTCTCATACTTTTATCTATTCTCTCTTCTATACTTTTTTCATAAATAGGTGTATATATGAAAAAATATGACATTTTTTACACACTTATTGCTTTTAACTTTCAGTTCGTTTTACGCAATTAAAAAAAAATTGTTTATAGATAAGGTGGGAGGGAGTAGTCTGCGAAGTGCTAGAGGTGAAAATGTTATGAAATTGCATTGTTACTAAATAATGAATAATAGTTTTATTAGTGGTTCTTTTTTTTAAAAAAATATGTCTACATAATTTGTTGAATTTCAAGTAAATTTACTTTTATTCCGTCGGTATTTCTTTCACAGTTCAATAAATTTTAAATGTTAAAAGGACGCATATTTTTAAATAATTAAATTGCTATAATACCAGGAAAAAAAGAATTATGATGACACATGTGGTAGGAGAAGTAACGAAATGCAAAATATTTAAATTGATTTTTTTTTATTCTGGCGAACAACGCTAAAATAGTGGAGAGGAAGGGACGAATACAATACGACATGGAACGCTGTGCCAAGCAAAAAACAAACAGATGAGAAGCGGAGATCCTTGTTGGAGTGGGTATGAAGTGATCATAGAACCCACCAAATAAGTCGCTGACCAGGGACCATGCGTCTCTATTCCCTCCTTTCCCTCACTCGAATAGTCGAATCTTTTTTTTTTCCTTTTAAATAAAATTTGGAGTAGGAACACAACAAACAACAAAATTTGTGTGCGGAACATTTAAAAACATGAGGTTATGTTTCGCCTTTAATATAAAACTCATTTTATAATTTATTTTTCTCGATTAAAGTAAGTCTCATATTAAAGATAAAAAATCATATCATTCTAATTCTATTTATAATTCATTTTTGACCAAAAACTTTGATTTTACTTGTAAGTTTAGTTTTAGAGTAGTAAATGCATTTTGCACTTCTTTACCCATATTCATTGCAATACAAAAAATAAATTTATTTATGTTGACTTTTGGAACTAATTAGATAAGGGCGAAATTGAAAATTTAGTTAATAGCTAATGACTTAATTATCTTTCATTGATATGTGAGAATTAATTAAAAATGACTCATAAATAGAATCATAGTGATATATCACAAATCTAAAAACATTTATTAGCATAATGGCATCTGCTAACATTGAGCTGAAAAGCAATTATATGAAAACAATTAGACCCCTAACTTATTTTTAACCCAGGTGTCTGTTTGTTTTAACTTTTTATAAGTGTTTGTACGATTTACAAGATAAGTACTCCCTCCGTTCCATAATATAGGGCACTTATAAAAAAAAAAAGCCATGGTCCAAAGTATAAATCACCTCCAGTTTAATTAATGCTCTTTTTCTTATTATGCCCTTATGATTAATATCCACTTTCCAACTTTACCCATCCCACTCATTATCTCCCCTCTCTTTAAAATAACATTCTCAATACAATTAAACACACTTCTCAATAAGGGTAAAAGTGGAACAAATTTATATTATAGGACATATTAAATGACTTAACTGTCATTTCTTATTTCCCATGATATAATTTAAGTATCATATATTGTGAACCAGAGGAAATACGTAAGAGGGGTTTTGTCTTGCGAAAAAATCTCAAAAAACCAATTTTTTTGCTTTACCCAAACAAGCCCTTGGACAAAGTGGGGGCAGAATGAAGCCCAATAAATATAAAATGGGCCTACGGGCTGCTCAGCAATTTTCTGCCTGCATAAATTCGAGGAAAGGCCCATTGCAGAAAACGAGTGAGTGTGTGAACTGCACGTGATGGGTTTCTTAAAACTTCTCAAACGGAACCAGCAAATGGTGAAAAACAGATATTCATAATTCAAAGCAACCCAAATTCTGCAGTTAATTAAACTAAACTACAAACCCATGCTATGTACAGAGTTGAAACTAAACTATGGTACTGTCAATGATTTGTGAATAGCATAGCTGTACGTGGATTTTATATTGTAGTTATATGGATATATAAATGAGGCCCTAGCACAGTCTTGCTGGAGAGACAGATTTTATTTTTTATTTTATTAAACCAAGGGCTACAACGAGTCCCAGAGTCTGGTCACAGTCACACTGTCACATTATAATTAATTAAAGGAGTGGGGGCAACAGTATCTTTTTTTTTTGGGTTACCCACCCGATTTATTGAAATTTTATCTTGACTATATCCGGATCTGACTCATGTCGCGCATCTGGTTATGGTGGGAGAGTCTTCCAATAAGAATTTTTTACATATATAAGGTTGGAATCTGATAACTTAAACGAAATTAAACCGCTTATCACTTGAATCAACTCCCATCGATGGGGCAACAGTATCTATTCTAATGACATTTGGAGCAGAGATGAAAGTGGACCATAGTGAATCAATCCGAGTTCAGCGTGACGGAAAGGGTATGGCAATAGGTCTAAACCTCTTAGTTGCATGGGGCCAACCTTTGTTTAACATTTTATAGTTGAAACGGACATCAGACGCCTCTTGCATGCTTGTGAACCAAATCCAAACATTTTATATCTTAGTATTTAGAATACAAAAATGGCATTATTTTTTATACCGTTTTAAAGACGGAAGAAATGAAAACTCCAATTATAATTAACTGAATAAAAAACATTGATGAGGTCGGAGGAGAAAAATATAGGGTATGTTTGTTTGAGCGATTCGATTGCTTATAAGTTGCTTTTTAATAGTGATTTACGGTATACGAAGTAAGTATGTGAGAGGAGTTGTGTCTCGATTTACGTAAAAAGCAACTTATAAGTTTTTTTAAGTTAAAACAAACATGCTTATAATATCGATTCTGTGATTGTCTCACGGCAAAAAAAAAAAAAGAGAGAGAGATTCTGTGATTGTCACCAAAGCAAAGGGGGCCACAGTGACTAATTGGGCCTAGCCTTTCCGGACTTTCGGAAATGAGAAAAACAATCCCTCCTTTAACAAACTGGCAAGCAATAGACGCCAGAGGAAAAAAACAAGGGTAAAGGTGCATCCAGCACCTAAATAATTTTTGGAGATGCAATCAGCACCCTAAAGTATTTAAGGGTGCAATCAACACCCTAAACTATTTTTTGGGTGCAATCAGCACCCTAGAGTATTTAAGGGTGCAATCAGCACCCTAAACTATTTTTGGAGGTGCAATCAGTACCCTAATGTATCAAAAATGGAACAATTACACCCTTTCACTAATAGAATACTAACTCCGTTTGCTAAAGTTTAAATTTTTGGAGGTGCAATTGCTCTATTTTTACTACATTAGAGGCAAAATTGCAGCCTTAAATACTGAAAGAAAATAGTGTGTTAGCAAACAGAGTTAGTATTCTGTTAGTGAAATGGTGTAATTGTTCCATTTATAATACATTAGGGTACTGATTGCATCTCCAAAAATAGTTTAAGGTGCTGATTGCACCCTTAAATACTCTAGGGTGCTGATTGCACCCCAAAAAATAGTTTAGGGTGCTGATTGCACCCTTGAATACTTTAGGGTGCTGATTGCACCTCCAAAAATAATTCGGGATGCTGGATACACCTTTACCCAAAAAACAAAGACGCAAGAAAGCGCAGGCAAATAAAAAAGAGGTGGCACAATATTTGGTTTTTTCATGCTCAAAGGGTAGGGTTGGTTCTTCTCGGTTCCTGGTTCAAAAATCAGCTTTCCTTTCCTTAACTGCTATGTCCAATTATACCCTCGATTGAGAGAAAGGCTGGAAGGATACAAAAAAAGAAGGAAAAAAAAAACGAAGAAAATTGCAAACTGGAAAAAAAAGAGGTTGAGAGGATGAATGGGATAGAAAAGAAAACGATGCTGGCAAAAAAAAAAAAAAAAATTTAGAAGAGAAAATGAGCAAATATGTTAGTGATTAAGATACACTTATAATGCATCAAAATATATCAATGTATAAAAAAATGTATCAAAATATATCATGCTTAAAATCAAATCAAATATCATAATGAAAAAACCATAGTAATATAATATCATCCAATAATTTAAAATTATGTTTTTGGTAAAAATGTATTTTAATGTTATTATATTTTTAAATCAAATAATTAAGAGAAAAATATTATTTTATTGGTAAACAAAATAAAAAGTGGACAGTTTTTTTTTTGAAATTAAGTATAGTGAGGGGGAATAAATAGTTATACATTATCTGACATAAATAATAAATACTAAAAGTCTAGTATAAAAATGAGCATAAAATAACTTGAAACAATAGAGAATATTAAAAAAAGAGTGCGCAAGGCAAGCGTACTATCAGAAAATGAGATTTCTCTTGAGCACACTTCTTTATATTTTGACCACACTTTTCTTACTGCAAGAGAAAACTCGTTTCTCTTGTAATTTTCTTCCTCAATTTTCTTTCATCCCTAATTTTTTCTACTTTCAGACAGACAGGAGTTGTTTCAATCCATGGCTTCCTCGTATCTGATATGGATCAAAAAACAAAATTTTTTTGGGTACCAACTGAACAAAATTTTTGTAGAAATTAACAGTGTGTTCAACAATTTCAACAAAAATTAGGTGTGGTTTACAAATACTCAAAAATTTTGTAAATTTAGATTTTAAGAAAAACTATTTTTTTCTATTTTTTCTTTTGTGTAACTCTCATCCTCTCTCTCTTATATTTTTTCTTGTGTGACCCCATCCTTTTTCTCTTCTATTTTTTCTTTATCTGGGCCCCACCTATCCTCTTTCTCTTCTACTTTTTCTTTATATGAGCCCCATATCATAAAAAAAAAGGTTATTTTAATCATAATATTTAAATACTCTCATTTTATCAAAATTATTTTTTCTCATAATCTATTCTACACAGAATCTATTTTTCATAATCTATTTTTTAAAAATTATTTTTCAAAAGCTAATGGGAAGACACCTAAATGATTATGAACCCACGTTTGTACAAGCTCGTATGGAGACGACGTCATCATCCATCTATCATTTATACAAACGGCGCTGTAGGGGACTCAGGAGTTAATTCCAAATATTCTTAATTATTATCTTACATTATATTCATCATTGATCAGATAGTCCAAGAAGCTGAATCACGGGGCAAGTTGTTGAACTACTTTGAGCAGGCAACGGTCCCATTCCCCTGTGGTTTCCCATTAAACAAACTACACAACATTCAATTTCAAACAATAATACTCTATCCCATTATTTTATTATTTACCATAACATCATGAATCATCCCTACCTACCTTGTTTTTTATTCCATTCTAAATTGTCAATTAATAATAGTGGAAGGCAAAAAAGGTCACTTCATCGTTTCATTTAACAAATTGGGCTTTTCTTACTCCTGGCCATCCTCCAACTCCAGCCTTACGGATACGTCCCCCCATCCCCATTTTTCTATTCTCCTGTCCTTTGCTCTGCCTTTTCATGATGGAACTCACGCCCTCTAACTTTTTCTCTTGGCCCCTTTACTCAAGTCATGGTTCGTTCCTTAATGCGATCCAACCTGTTCCTTTTCTATCTTTGACTCATATCATACTAAGTAAATCTCAACTCATTTTTAAATTGATTTAATATTATTAAGAGAGAGTTTAATATGACTTATTATTTTTGGATGGTAAGTGTTTATTTCGTAAATTGAGATAAAATTCTTTTTATATACTTATTTTATATACCGTAAATCATGATTTATAGGTACTTATAAGTCAAAAATAAACTATCCCAAATAAATACTAAACATCACATGATTTGTAAAAAATTGCTACTTACTTTCTGTAAAGTGAGAGGCATATTGATTCTTTACTCCAAGCTAATTAATTAGCATGTCTCTTGTTATTATTATTATTCCACGTACAAAAAACACGAGGCTTTTTTTTTTTTTTGTTTACAGAAACACGAGGCTTTAATTAAAAGTAATCAACCCCAAGGAAAAATAAATTTCCACGAAAAACCTTTTCCTCCGCCTAGATACTTGCATTCTTTGCTCTCTAGGCTGTAGACACTAGACTACTTACTGTTCTGGCTTCTTGTGGCTTGTGAGTTCTCTGTGTCTTCGCTTTCGAGCATATCTTGGATTGTGTATCCTTGCTTGCTCACCCATCATCCTTCTGACCTTTTCCTCTGTTCCTGTTCTTATTCTAACTTCTTTTCACTAAAAATCTAAGCTCATTAGCATCTAGCAGTTTCAAGATCATTCGGAGTCCCATTCTCTTTTCCTTCTATTCACCTGGAGCGATGCCACTTAACCAGTGCATCTTTCATTTCACTTCTCAGTGAGCGAAGTCTTTCCGGGAATCTGCTCCTTCCTTCGGATAAGCTGAGCCCACTTGAATATAGTAGTTCATTATTTGTGCTGGTATCTTGTCATCAACATTAATCTTCGATATTCAAAATACAACTTTATTGTGATTGGGGTAATTTGGGTCCCATTTCTGCTGAAGTTCAAGTTTTTGGTGGTGCAATTCATATCTCATCCTTGTTTGTTTCAGAGAAAAAGGGGCTCCGGCTTCTGGATATTCTATATTCTTCTTCCGTCAATTCTTTTAGTGGCATCTGTCATATTGGCGTGTCAAACTTATGGTGCTCCCTTGTCAATTCGTCGTGGCCATAACTATGCTTCTGAGATGACCATGACGGTTGTTTTTGGTGTGTTCTTCAATCTCAGTGATTTTGACTTTTCCTCTCAGGTACCAAACTTTAATATTTTCTTCATCAATTGTATTTGATTCTTTTTGAAATTTTCTGGGCCCTTCAAATTTTGTCTTCGTTGTGGACCTAATATTCCTTGAAATTATGTAACTGATTTGTTATCGTTACACCATTGAGCAACCGTGCCATTGGAACCTAAGAAAAATCCTCTTCGTTGCCTCATACATTCTCAGGCGTAGGCAAAATATTTCATATGTGACTCTGGGGGTAGGTTTCTCTGTATCATTGCTTATATTGCCCCTGAACTTATCTAGAAATGCTTGGACAGGAGCTTCGTTTCCTTAGACCACCATTCTTTCTATGCATTTTCGCTGGCTTCTTGCTAAATTTCATTGTGATCGCTGAGATTCCCTTAGGTTCCAAACTTTTTGTGGGTGACAATGCCTGTTGGGTCTCCTCCAACGGTGACTTTGCATTTGGATTCTTTAACATTTCAGATCAGCCTAACCTATATAGTATTGGCATTCATTACAATTCAAAGTCTATACCAACTAGCCAGCAAACAGTTGTCTGGACTGCAGGAGCTGACATCACAGTTGGTAATAAGTCCTACTTCCATTTTACTCAGCAAGGAGAACTGATCCTGTTTGATTCCTTACGGGAAATCCCTACATGGACTAGTAAAACAGGCAATCAATCTGTTGTTTCAGCTGCTCTTCGTGATAATGGCAACCTTGTTCTACTGGACAAAGAGCAAAACATTGTTTGGCAGAGTTTTGATGATCCTTCTGATACAGTTCTTCCAGGACAGAGTTTATATGGGGATCGAACACTTCGAGCGGCCAGCAAGAATTCATTGTCCAGCTATTACAGTCTACACTTGAGCGCTTCCGGTCATTTGCAGCTGCACTGGGAAAGTAGTATTGTTTACTGGATCAGCAATAGCCCTTCTGCTTCAAATCTCAGTGCTTTTCTCACCTTCAATGGAGCCCTGCAACTTCGGGAACCAAGTTTGAAGCCTGTTTGGTCAGTATTTGCAGAAGACCACAATGATTCAGTGAATTACAGGTTTCTTAGGCTTGATTCAGATGGCAATCTACGCATATATTCATGGATAGAAACTGCACAACTTTGGAGGCCAGTGTGGCAAGCTGCTGAGAATCAGTGCAAGGTCTTTGCTACTTGTGGCCAACGTGGTATTTGTGGGTTCACTGCCTCTGGCGCCACTGATTGTAGGTGCCCCTTTGAGTTCACTGACGGTAACAATTGTTTGGTCCCATATAAGGAGTGCGAATCCGGCTCCAGTATGCTTACATTTAAGAGCACATTTCTATATGGAATATATCCCCCTAACGACTCGGTTATTATAAGTAGCCTGCAGCAATGTGAGCAGTTATGTCTGAAGGATTCGCAGTGTACATTTGCAACCTACTTCAATAATGGAAGTGGTCAGTGCTCCTTGAAGAAAACTCGGTATGCCACTGGGTATGCTGATCCATCTCTAAGCTCAATATCTTTTGTGAAGAGATGTTCAGATCCATTAGCTGTAAATCCCAATCTGAGGCAATCGCTTCCATCAAAACAGCCTCCTGGACTTTGTCTTCCCTGCCTAGCTGGAGTAGCCACAGGCACATTTTTCATCTTTGCTGTGGTTCAGTTGGGAATTGGTTTCTTCATCTACAAAAGAAAAGGATCTACTAGTAGGAAAAAAGCCACCTTGGGTCTTACAAGCACAAACTTGAAGGGCCTAACTGTTTTATCTTTCTCAGAAATCAAGAGCCTCACAGGGGACTTCAAGAACCAAATCGGTCCAAAGATATTCAAGGGTAAGATGCCAGACAATCACCTGGTTACAATCATAGACCTCAATGCATTCATTGAAGAAAGGAAGTTCCGGGGTGCTGTTATGAAGATGGGGAACATCCATCACAAGAACCTTGTGAAGCTGGAGGGTTATTGCTGTGAGTCTAATCATAGATTTGTGGTGTATGAATATGCTAAAAATGGTTCTTTGGATAGATATATAGACGATTCAACTCTGTGCAAGAAGCTAACCTGGAGAAAAAGAATAGGCATATGCTCAAGCGTGGCAACAGCTATCTGTTATCTGCACACTGGGTGTAGGGAGTTCGTGAGCCATGGAAATTTGAAATGTGAAAATGTTGTGTTGGATGAAAACTTCACTGCAAAGGTGACAGATTTTGGGTTTGCAAGAACAGATGGCCAGGCATCGTACTCTGGTTTTTCAGCCGAGAAAGATGTGGAAGATTTTGGGAAGTTAGTATTAACTTTGTTGAGTGGATCCCGAAATCACGAGGAAGTTCGCGATTGGGCTTACAGAGAGTGGAAGGAAGGGAGAGCTGAAAATGTGGTTGATAAAAGAATTGAAGGTGGAATGGTAGTAGAGGAACTGGAACGTGCATTAAGAATAGCATTCTGGTGCATTCAGATGGATGATCGCATGAGGCCTTCTATGGGGGAAGTGGTAAGATTACTAGACGGTAATTCAAGTGTCGAAGCTCCTCCACACCCATTTGCATTTCAGACGCCATTACGGGAAGATGATGAAGAACAAGAATATGGTTCAGAGTCAGAAGTATAAAGCTGGAACTTCTAGTCACCATTTTTGCACTGGTATTGTATGTGTATATTAGCTAGGACTGACATCTAGGTGATAAATAACTATGCTCATGTCCATTATTTTTTTGTCCCCTGAAACCATGTGGGGAATGTGATTGTAAACTGTGGAGACCATAATGTTCAATGTTGATCCGCATTTGAGCGCAGCAAAGACTATGGATTGTTACATGCAGTGTTTGCTAAATGCATCATTGTTCTGTATAATGTTTCTTTTAATTTTCACTCGAATGGGGAAAAAACGGGTGAAATGGACGGGTAACTATACTAGTATATTACTATTTGTCTATAGAGCTGGTAATATGGGTTTTAACCATGAGTTAACTCATCCAACATAAAAAAATGGGCGATTTGGGTTTTATAAAAGTGAGATCGTTTTAATACGGTTTTTTTCAGCCTGAGCCCATATGGGCCCCACCCGTGACGGGTTGGATAATTTTTTTTTTTTTAAATCTGACTTCTTTAAGTGTATTGTGTAACCTAACACTATTAATATCAACTAATTATTGATTGTATTTAATGTTAATGATGGCTTTTGGATTTATATTTACTTTGTAATGTGTGGACGCATGCTTAATTTATATATTTGAAACTTTAAATTTAATGTTTTATTATCACTTTATAATTTTGTAATGTATTTTTTATTTTTTTATGATTTAGGTTTATAGAAAAAAAAAATTTCAATGTATTGTTTAAAAAAAAGTTGGAAAGACGCAGTATAAACAAATTTTAAAAAAAGAAAAATAATATGGATTGGATAGACGAACCCACCAACCCAAAGGTTATAGGTTGAATTGTTTAAATGTTAATTCATATTGATGTGGTTCTTTTTTGCCTGAGTTCATATGATCTCAATTTGTGGTGAGTTAGCCTAAATCCAATGGTCCGACCCATATTCCCAACTCTACTAGCTCTATTATTTGTTGTCTCTGGTTTTTTCCCCTCCCCCAACGAAAGGAAATTCGCTATATGTTTTGCTACACTCCCAATCCAACTAAATATTAAATGTTAGATGGATCTGACTAATGAAAATGAAGTTTAATGCAGCTGAGTCATCGTACCTAACATAGCCAAAAAAATTGAATGAGAGCATTATTCTACAATACTCCCTCCGGTCTTAATTATAAGATAAAGTTGATTTTTTTGGAGAAATTAAGGAAGCCGATTAAATTACTTTAGAGTGTTTATATTTTTAGTATCTCTAAAGTAATTTAATCGGCTTCCTGAATTTCTCCAAAAAAGTCAACTTTATCTTATACTCCCTCCAGTTCTAATTATAAGACAAAGTTGACGTTTTTAAAGAAATTAAGGAAGCCAATTAAATTACTTTAGAATATTTATATTTATATTTTTTTCTCCAAAATAATTAATTTGACTAATAAACTAATATATAATTCAAGGATACTAAAAATATAAATACTCTAAAGTAATTTAATTGGCTTCTTTAATTTCTCCAAAAAAATCAACTTTATCTTATAATTAGAACCGAAAGGAGTAATTAAGACCGGAGGGAGTATATATTTTCCGCGACTAGTAAAAGTAAAATTAAAACCTAAAAAGCATTTTTCTCTCCCTTGTGATTGAGAATGCATTCTCAATTCTCGATAACCAAAGGCAGCTTAATACTTAAGCCAGCAGAAGTTTCCCCGTTGCTAACCCAGAAAGGCGTTTATTACCAACGAGTGGAGCAGAAAATATTTTCGGGCCACGGCCCATAGAATATTTCCCACTTTCTTGTTTCTTTCAAAGGCGGTGAATTTGTAGGCTACTTTGTGTCCATTGGGCTAAAAGGACTTTGTTAAAATCTGTAATTGGGAAGCCAAGCTACAACAACCCGTGCTTTCAATTGTTTTTATTTTCCAGAATGAGTTGTTTTGGATTTGGATGGAGAAATATTACATTATTTTCAGCCGGAAAAGAGAAATATTAGATTATATCTTACAGAATTACTTAAACTCTATTTTTTTTATTGTAAATTTTATATGAATTTAAATCATAATAGCAATTAACTTCACGAATTTTAATAAAAATATTCCACCTACACCTGTCATTTATATAGCATAATAAATATTCTAAATAAAGTTCATATAAAAATTTCAGTTTCTTCTTTAAAAATGTTTGTGTGGTTTTGGTAATGTAAATATATACATTTTCAAACGAAAGTGTATGGCTATGTTCCACTTTCACCCGACGATTTAAGTGAAAAAAAAAACAAATAATTGCATAAACATTAATTATGTGTGAGATAAGATAAAATGTAAATTAGATATATATTATTTTGAGGTAGATCAATATTAACAAGCCCGTCTAGCTCAGTCGGTAGAGCGCAAGGCTCTTAACCTTGTGGTCGTGGGTTCGAGCCCCACGGTGGGCGGTTTTGTTTTTTCGTTTTTATCTTAGAATCAACCAACAACGTGAGAGTAAATTACGAAAATGGACATAAATACTCCCCACCAACAACAGTAGTACAATGACGAAAGAGGACACAAAAATATTCCCAACGACGGCCCGTTGTAGTAGACATTATTCACACTGTCTTTCGAATTAAAAAGGCTCTAGCATGACTACTGATCATTAATGTGAGCAATGTCAAGCAGCCGTGGAAGACTTGGAACACGTGTTACGTCATTGCCTAGCGGCCTCAAACTGTTGGGGAAAAATCATTCCACACAATCGAGCACAGAAATTATCTAGGATGAGCTTTAATGGATGGCTACACTGGAATCTCAATCCAAGATCCAGGAGCTTCCATTGGCGTTTGTTTTTTGGCACACTCATCTGGAAACTCTGGTGCAATAGAAACCAGAGTATTTTTATGCAAAAATCTTTATCACCTGACAGTCTTATTACAGCGCCTTGTACTCTAGTTAATCACACAGTAAAGCTAACAGTCTCACTAGATCTATTGATCCTGACGCTTAGCTGGTGCTGCTTTTGTAATCCTCTACATATTTAGTTAATACACTTCCTTTCTACTCAGAAAAAAAAAAAAAAAAGGCTCTTGCAAAAAGTAAAGAGTAAAAGCAGAAAATAAAAGGTTAAAAAAACAGGCCGTGTCATCTTAATATTCTACTTTTTACTTGGTGATTAAGAGGGAAACCTCATATAACCTGGAGCACAAAGGCGCTCTAATAATAAATAGAGAGGTAAACTGCCTTAGTGATTTGGTAGAAGCGCTTATAATAAAATTTAAACACTCCTAGTGGTAGTAGTTGTTGCTCCGGACTTTACTGATATATGGCAGAAACTTTTCATCCTCTCCTATAGTTTATTACCATGAAGCTTCTTCATTTCTTTTGCTGATTCTACGGTTTTTCTCTACTAATGGAAACCTTCTGTCTCCAGCTTTAGCTACATGCAAACTAACTGACATTCTCTTTCTTCGACTAATCTTTGTGCGAGTTTTGCTCCATTATAGCTAGCTGGCTAGCAGTACTTTAGATGGCTCCAGCTTGTACGAGAACCCGAGTCAAGTGGCAGAGAAAGAAGAAAGAAACAATGGCGAGGCCTTGCGATTCTAGTTTCAGTTCAACTTCAACCACCCAACAAGATATAATAATGAACACTGTGGAGAAGCTGGATAATAACGAAGAAGATGCTTGTTCAAGTGGGTGTTCTACTCCGAAGGCTAAAAGGTTCAGAATACCAGAGCTCTTAACTTGTCCCCCAGCTCCCAAAAAGAGAAGAGTAACGTCTAATTGTTCTTCAAATAAGATCCCTATAGCTTTTTTTGCTTCCCTGGATATAGAGTTATTCTTCTTCTCTGCCCTTAAAAATAATGTATGAGAGCTCTTGAAGTTGTTAGAGGTCAGAAATTGTATGACACAATGACTTTACGACCTTCATATTGCTGATCCTTCTTCCAAGCTAGTGATGACGTACCCAGTTTGCGACACAACTTTAGTGTGTAACCCTAATTAAATCAGGTGCAAGTTTGAAACTATGTTTGAGTTTTGCTTTGTTTCTGTGGGTTTGATCGAGATGGTGATAGTAATCTAGCTTTGTAAATTACTCACACTTTGAGTTTCGTTTTGATTTTAACCTTTTGTTCTTCTGGGTTGTTGATGTAATGCCTGAAGTAGATGAGTTGATGAAAAGTGGTTGTGTATGTTTTGGCTTCAAATATGTATTAATAGCTTAGCTTGATCATCATATGCAAAATCTATCAGTCTTTGGTCAGTTATAAAGTAAATTAAAATAGGCGCCAAAATATGAACTTTCTTTTATTTTCATCTTTGAATATCGCCTAGACTGTGTCATCCCCGGCCACTCCAAAGTGTCCACACATAGAAGAGGGAGAGGAAAGGATCCAGAGAGAAAGCAACTTTTGAATATGGTGGAACTGAAAGCTTTCGAAAGATTAATTCTTTCTCATGCTCCTTCGTATCTCTTTTCTGATTTGGATAAATGGCTGAAAAAGCATCCATACCCACATATTCCCCCCCCCCCCCCGGTTTTTTTTTGGGTTCGGGTCCTGCCAAAATGTGGGGTCGACTTTATAAGATTAAAGTAGGAAAGACGGGAGGTTGATTAGGATGGTGGCTAAGTGATGATGGATTGTCACCCATATCTTTTACAGTACCTAAAAAGGCATAGAAATGGAACAAGGTGAGAATCCAAAGATCGGATAGGCTTCGTGATGGAATATGGGAACTAAAAGTCTAAGATTTGAGTTTAAGAGTTAATTATACAATGATGGTGTCCTGGAAAAAGCAGGCACATGAAGGCGGATTGCAGGGCACATGGATAATGAAGAATCCAATGAAGAACCTCGTGCGGGTGTTCGTCACAATTTATTTCTTAATTATTGACTCCATATATTATTTATTTTTTTTTAAAGAAATGTACGCACGTATGGAGAATCTTACGAAAACAAACAAATTGGTTGGATTCTGTATATAAAATTAGGTATCGGCGAGAGACGGGTTGTGATCATGGTTATTATGTTGTTAATTTTCTTGTCGCACCAGATTAAAGCTTTGGCGTGCGATTTAAACTGCAAGAAACATGGCTTCCGGCATAAATGGTTCGTCTTTTTAATTATTTGCGATGGTCACAGTACCAAATTACAGTAAAAAAAAAGAGAGAGGGAGAGAGAAATCAGCCTATACCAACTAACAACTTCACTGTCCGGAAAATAAAACAAAAACACTAGCAAAACCATAGGAGACTAGAAATGCAGTGCGATCTGGCATTAGGAAAAGAGTTCAAAAGATCAATAACAAGAGAAAAATACATACCATATTAATAAGGATAGTGGGGGAGAGTATAAATTAAAATGATGCTGGAGTTCATCATTGTATTTAATAAGAATAATATTGAAATCACTTGAATTATAGGGAAATTTTAGTGCTTCTAATTATGTTTATTGATATGTGTAAATTACTTAGAATTAATGTCTTGCGACAAGAATAAAATATTATACTACTTTCATAAATATTAAATGCAATTTTTGAAAATTTCTATATTTCAACATGAATGGTAATTTGCAAATTTTTATAAGTGATCGGCTCGAAAGAAAAAAGTGTCTAAGCACGAACGGACACGTTTGTTTTTTTTCTTTTTAAGTTTGAGTCTCCACATCTTGCAAACCTAAGCCTATAAAATATTTGGGCCCAGCCCAAATTATCAACTACAAAATTAGGAGGGTAATTAATTAATGCGGGACGCCGAAGCTGGGCCTGGAAGGCGCGATTGCCAACCACGTGGAGACAGTACAAGGGCCGTAGGACGGGTGAAAAGTCGGTGAGAGTGGTGGGACACGTGGCCAACAATAAGGCATGGCCATCAAGGATTCGTGCGTGTCGTCGTTGGGCTAGTGTTTGGACCACGTGGCTTGTGCTGGTGGGTTATGGGCCCCGTAATCAAGGTAATAAACCGGATTGATCACTGAGATTAGATCAAAGTTCAGTGGATCCCACTTGAGATCAAAATAATGAGACATTGAAGATTTTAGGTTTATTAATATAAAATTCTAAAAAAAATAATTAAAAAAATTTAAAAAAAAATAAAAAATTGCAAACAAGACTAATCTACCGGCCAGTTAGCCGGTTTTCGGTCCGAACTATCCAATCCAATTCGGGTTCTATCGCGCTGCCCATAATCACTTTCCTGTTGTTGCTGGTACTCAATTATTCCCGCACTTCCCTTCTTTCGTCTTCCCCCTCTCTACTTTATTTGTTGATTTGTCTTTCTACGAATCTAATCTAATGCACGAATGTACCATATTGCTTTGTATTTATTCTAATCTTATTATTATTTTTAAATTTTTAAAATATTTTTATGTATATATTTAAAATTGGTCGTTAACTCTTTTTATTTAAATAACTATTTGATTATGTCAGATTTAAGCATTGTGCTAACTCTCTCAGAGGAGTTTTGCGTATTAAGTAATCAATGTTCATTCCACAATGACTGGCTAACTAACTCATGTTGGTATTTTTCGGTGAGCTCTAGTTACACGGCAAAACTCCCAAAGGCAGAGATGGTAGGGGCGCCTTGAAATTGTGAAGAGGTGGAAGGGCATTTCGGGTATTTCATAAAGAAATGCCGAGACGCTTTTTGTCCATTAAATGATTAAATGATGGAATTCTCCCGACATATGTTCTTGAGCAGCGACGTTAGAGGGACCCTATTTTAATATTTGCCTTCTCTTTTTGATTAATCACTATAATGACCCTCCAAGGAAAATCTTATAGCTAGATCACACAGTCTAGTACGTACAATCGTCTCCCTTATCCGTTGGATTGAATCCACTGTCGTTCTCTGCGCTTCACAACCTCTCTGTCTCCATTCTTTTACTCATCACCAGTAAGATTTCCTCGTCTTCTTTTATTCTTAACTTCGTTTACCACTTGTTTGATTAATATATAGGCATGTTTTTATATATGCTTAGCTTCTTTCTTTCTTGCTGGTTTTTTTTCCCCCCAATTGGCGTTTAGTTACTTGTCCTGCTGATAATTTGAAGGTATGAGATGTTATTAATCACTCTGTTAGGCTTTAGTTTCTATGAGTTGTACATTTATTTCTGGCTTCCTTCTACTTTATATATTGGGTCACCTCTGATTTATTGGTACCATCACACACACACACACACACATATTCTGTATATGGGTTGTTATTTGCAGATTCTATTCTGATGAGAATTATGGGATCCTGTAAGTTTCTTAACCATATCCCTCAAGAAAGGGCAGGACATTTGGATTGCTTGTGTTGTCAAGTTTCAGTAAATTGAAAGTTATGATTCTTAATAACATTCAACTCCATGTTTGTGTGTTGATGAGTCATACTTTCGAGAGAATGTGATTTTATATGATCCGATCCAAGTGGGAAGTTAAAGGAATATTCAACAGGAAATTCTGTAATTTAAGCCTCATCACAGGCTATAAGGATTCATTCTGTTATGGCATCGGATCCGTTGATATTCATTATATGCTTTTCGTATGGCAGACGAAATCCAAGACATATTGAATAAATCAGATAGTGGGAAGAATATAATGAAGCCAAAATTGGAACATTCAGAAGCAGATATGATGAGCAGCAATTATAAGGTGTGTGCGACCTGTATTTCTCAGGCTAAGTGCCATTGCCTGGGTAATGAAGCCTCCTCCAGTGACATGGTAATAATGGAAGGTAAATTGAGTTCATATAATATTTGTGCCAATCTTTGCTGATTACCGTACGTGTTGGGACCAAAATGATCACAAGCTAAGTCTGTGGCCGATCTGCTCATCAGAGAAGAGGGAGGGGCCGACAAAGAAAGAGATGTACTTTAATGAGTTTTCTTTTCTCGGCTAAAAATAAAGAAAGCTAAGTGATGGCCCTTTAAAATAAACATGCCACGGTGAAAAAGCTGTCACTTAAGTTTCACAATAATTATTTGTGGCTATCTATAATGTGGATTCCTTCATAACATAGCTTCTAAGCAGAGGTTACTACTCGTCCTCTACAGTCTACACTATTCGCTTTGGGCGCTGGATTAATTGTACCCTGTATTGGAAGTAGTAGTTGGTTTGGGCAGCATTTTTTTTTAACACTTAATTCATTTCTACCTATTTCAAACCTTGGGCAACTTATTTGGTGTATAACGAATTTGTTTCAGAATACAATGAAAACCTATGGTTTATACTCCTAAAACTAGAGCAAAAACAACAATGTTGTTAATAAAATGATAATCTCCTTAAGAGCTTGCTTAAGTCCATAAAGAAACTTAATTACTTTACACATTTTTGTATTTTATCAAGAACGGCAAACCCTTTTAAACATGTCATATAAATTCTTCTTCCAGCTCGCTATACAAAAGCCATTTTACCATTGGATAGCAATTTATTGTACATTGACACGTGCTACATCAATAGTAGAAATCCTATATATATTAAAATAGTCTTTCCCTTCCTTTTGTGTAAACCACTTATTAAGATCACCAACCTTCTATAAATTTATTTATAGTTTTATCTGCTTGAAATTTCTTTTTGAATATTTATTTACTGTCAGTAGAATTAGAACCAAGTGGTGGATCTACTAATTTCCAAGATTTATCTCACATTATTAGATTCATTTCATCCATATGCATGCGATGATGTTTGAAATGATCTGAATTATATTCAATTTCATAATAAATTTTTTATTAATATAGTTCTTGAAACAACGAACAAAAACTTTCTTGCTTGTTGCATCTTTTTGTTTGTGATTTGCCCTTAGTTTCCTTCAAAGTTCCTTTGTAGAGTTGAATGTTAAGAACCATCAAAGAATGTATCACTAAGTCAATTGAGAATGTCTCTAGTATTGTTCCCACTTCCCACCCTTTTCCTTTCTCTAACTTCGGCTATGGTTTCTCCTCTTTCCTGGGCCTTGGGGATGGTGAGGATATGGACCACTTCAAAATATTTGGGATAATTTTCATCTTTTTGCCATCTCTAATGTTGACTTCTTCAAACCCTTCTAATTTCACAAACTCATACATAGTTTTGCTGTTTGGTATTGTTCAAAAAATATATAGTCAATTCCTTCAGGGAAAACATACGATTTTCGGTCTATAGATTGTTGCAGGAAATAGTTCTTTGAAGTGAGAGGGGGAGATATTCAAAATAAAGGTGTGCACAGAATGTTGAAGGTATAGATAATACTTTCTTTTAAGTTTAGTTTGCTCCCACCCATTCCAGTTCTGGGGTGTAAGTTAAGGTTAATGGTGAACTCCCTGAATATATGATTTGCATTCCCAAAATCTGGCTACGGTCCTCTTCCACTTACGGTCCTCTTCTCAATCTGGACCGTTGGATTAAGATCTCAACGGTCCAGATTTAATATATTATAAAAATATTATTATAAAAAAATCTGGACCGTTGAGATCTTAATCCAACGGTCCAGATTGAGAAGAGGACCGTAAGTGGATGGGAAGGAAGAGGACCGTAGCCGGATCCAAAAATCAAGATAACAATGTTATTTTCAAAGTGCTAATATACTTTTATCTTTTTTGTGCCCTAAAAAGTGAAAACAAATGAATTTGTCTGCCTTGAATTAATGCCATAAAATTTTGTCTCTTACACACATTAAAACAATGACTTCTGAAATAGTATATAACTCTTCTAAAAAGTGGTATAGCCGTGTTTCACAACCGACACAACTGTTCAATAATGATTATCAAATAACATAAAAAATTAATGATTATCGAAACTAATTTTTTTATTAAGAGTATAATCCTTCAAATTCTCATAAGCCAGACACATTTTTTCACTAGACCAGGTACAGTAGTTATGATATGTCCTTTTTTTTGCGTGTTTTATATTCCTCCAAAGCTATTTTTAAGTGTTGTTACTACCTTTTTGTCAAAAGAACACGTCCATTTAAAATTTGGATGGTTTGGACTCTAGTTTATGAGAATAACTTACGAATTATGGAGATAGTTATCTTATGGGGTTTCAGGTTATGATCGAATTCAATTGGATGCTTATCATAAATTGTGTCCTCTTAATGGTTGTTGTTTGAAATTAGCGTTTTTTCTAACGTTAGCATGAATAAATATTATGAATTAAGTTCTACATTCTTTTGGTGATAGTAATGATGTTATACATCGTTTCATCTGCTGATAGTTATCAAAACGTTTATTGCATTATCAGATGGTGAAACTCAGAAAGAACATCAGCAAAAACAACTTCCAGTCCCTCGCGTGCCTTTAACAGTAAATGAATTTTTTACCCAACCATCACAGGTGGAGCTTCTTGGCCCCGCAATGGTGAACTCTCTCTTCCTCTCTCACACACACATCCACATATGTATAAAGCCTCATATCTTAAATGGGACAGTGCGATGTTTGGGAGATCTAAATGAGGTATATATATTTGCAGGCATGTGCCCCTTACCCATATTCAGGTCCCAATTATGTAGGAGTGACCTCAAGTCATGGACCTCAGCCTCTGGTATGAAGCACGTGTTCTCCTACTTGCTTATTGTGTTGTTAAGACGTTCTCCTACATTATGATTATATTGTTTATCGTGTGCTAGTCACGCAAAGATTCAAGTCTTGTGTGTATATAAAATATCTAGAGCTAAAACCTGAAATAATCACGTTATTATTATTGTGCAAAAACTAGTACACCCCTTCGTGCAGTGCATATAGGAAGCCAAGCATTTAAGAAATCAAGACATACACTGGTTGATGGAAGGAGTCAAACTTATTGAAAGAAAAACACTGGAATCAAAATAAATACTGGTATAAAACAATAGTGGCACTTTTTCTACACACACACACTATATATATGTGTGTGTGTGTGTGTGTTTGATGATTCAAGTTATTGAGAGTAGCTGTCTCCTATAGTTCTACATGAAGCCTTTAGCAATTCAGGCTGGGGTTTCATTGATTATTAAAGCCTTCTTAATGGTTTTTACATCAAGTTGTATCATAGCAAAGCCATTGTTACAACCACTCCCTTTTTCACTTTAAACCCAGCTAGAACTCGCTGGAAACCGAGAGCCACCACTACTCACATCAGAAAACACACATTTAGGCATTTAGCCTCCATCACATGGTACTGTGCTTTAGGCGTACGTGGGCTATGAGGTTCTTCAGTAAACATATTATACGTGGAGAAACTTGTTTTTCAAAGATTCAATCTTATGAAACTGTAAAAATTCAACTTATATCAAATACGAGAAAATTACTCCTGAGGTTTGTACTTGGTTGGAAGTGACCCGGTTAGAGATGACAATTTTCTGGTCATCCATTGTATGTAGTATTTGCACTTTGTAGCTCAGGATGTGTGATTTTTCTGGCTTTTCTAATATTTTAGTGATCATTCCAGAAAAGGGTTGTCCTTGGATTTGACTCACTTATCTCCATTTTTGTTTGGAATTATATATGTTAGGTGCATCCTCATGTCGTAGGACTTCATACTGCTCATATGGTGTTACCACTGGAAATAGCAGAAGAGGAGCCTGTTTACGTTAATGCCAAGCAATACCATGGAATTTTGAGGCGCAGGCGATTACGTGCCAAGGCTGAGCTCGAAAAGAAGCTCATACAAGGAAGGAAGGTATTCCGATCCTGCAATGTATATAGTCCATCTGTTTTTTCCTTTTGTTAAGTTTTCCCCAACTGAATGTGAAATACGACTGGTCAAACATTTTCTCAATGTCAGCCTAAAAAAGAATGCTATAAGAAAAAACACTTTTTGTTAAAAGCCACACCCAATGTATAGCCTTGGGAGAGTGACAGTGGCAGTAAGTTTTGCATGATGCTGCCAATTTCTGTCTGATAATCCAAAACCAAAAAGATTCCAAGAACTTATGTTGTACAAATACTTTTTGTGACCCTGTCCCTATTCTTGCTATTCTCAAGGCTTTGCTTATTTAGTTGACAAGGTTCAATCATTTACCATAAGAAATCCTTCTTGCTACCTAAATTATATTTAAGTTAGTTAATCTTCTGCCCTAGGCCAAAATTTTATGTATTTTGCTAATCATTTAATAACTCTCGCTAGTCAGACTAAACTGTGCAGGTCTTCTCTTGTAGTTTTTTCCTTCACTGCTCATTCGACCATTTCAAATATAAAATACCTACATTAGAACTAATTAAGGAGGTTACCTTGTTTGTTGCATTTCTTTAAATCTGCTATGCTTAAGATTGTTCACTTTGTCAAATTAAATGACATGAGGTTGTATACTTTAATTTGCTATTCTGCATATTTAAGTACGTGCAAAGAGGTGAACCTAGCTAGCTAGACTTTCATTGTAATGTTATACTACTTCCGGTCCTTAATATAAGTATCTTGTTTATAGTGTAAATTGCACAATAAATAAAATCTTGTATTAAGCATTAAAGGTAGTATATGTAGATTGTAGGTGTGTTAATAATTAGAATCATAATTGTTGTTATTTGACATATATGCAGCCTTACCTTCACGAGTCTCGACATTTGCATGCAATGAGAAGAGCTAGAGGATGTGGCGGCCGTTTCCTCAACACAAAGAAGCTTGCTAATAATGATACAACTTTTGCCAACACTACTACAACCAACAATAATGAGGATGCTGCTACTAGTAAAACAATTTCTCCTGATTCAAACTCAACTTCTGATAAAAACAAGCTCTGCTCATCACACGTTCAGGGATTTGATCTTGAAGGCGACTTCTCGGCTCACAAGTCTAAATCGCTCTATCACACTGGGGCAGGAAGAGTTCTCACCATTAATTAAACAAACAAATATAGAACTTCCAACTATTTTCTAGCGTCTGAGACTTCTTCTGGGAAGAGATCTTAAGGTTTGAGAGAGAGACAAGAGGGCGGCATTATTGACCCCAATAATGAAGTGTACCGGGAAAAATCATTGTTGGCTTTTAAAACCTTGTCTTAAAACAAAAATCATGTCATGTTTTTTAACTGGGATGGTACAAAGAAGCTATATATTGCTGTCCGGGATATTATATGTGGCTTTGCATTTGATGATAAAAATTAAATCAAGGAGGCGAAGGTTATGATAGGATTTTGCCAAGATATTACATGGAGCAAACTTGTTCACCGGTTCAGAAAGAGCAAAAGAAGCAAATGTCTTTACAGAGGAAGAAACAAGAACCGCTCATTATGAAAATAGGAGATCTGAATGAATGCGAGTGGGCGCGTGTAATGAGAAAGGAGAGGGTATGCATGTGAAATGTGGAGGCTGTAAGGCTGTGGTAACATGCACCATAAAATTATAGTAGAGAAGGACCAACTTGGTGTTTGGGGTCCCCTAGTGGGCAAAAGTTAGGTAAGGGAATAACATCGCATGCAAGTAACAAACTTGTGCATTATATTCTCAGCTTTTGGTGGCCACAAAAATTACCAATTTTGATCATTTTCACAATATGTATGGATTGTAAAAACTGATGCCTAAAGTAGTTATACTATAATGTTCTCTTTTTTGTGTGTTGTGTGTGAGATTGCCCGAGGCAAGCCACAAGTTGGATGGGTTACAATTAGGCCGAACCAAGGCCAAATTTTAGCAAGATGAAGAAGGTGCTTTGCTTTGTTTAAAATAAAGCGAGACCAATAATTTAAAGTCA
Organism: Inga oerstediana; assembly: GCA_963210345.1. Classification (NCBI taxonomy): domain Eukaryota; kingdom Viridiplantae; phylum Streptophyta; class Magnoliopsida; order Fabales; family Fabaceae; genus Inga; species Inga oerstediana. Next base: position 9,185,958 of record OY723403.1, read on the forward strand.
AAATATATTGATATAAACCAATCAAACTCTGAAAGGATGAAATTTAATCCGATTAAAAGAGCAAATTAAATTAATTAGTAAAAGACAAGCAATTGGATCTATGGGGACATCACGGACCCTGCACCGACTAGCCCATGTGACCGAGGGACCTTATAGCAGTAGCGAGCTTTGCCAATTGCTCTCTCGCTGAGAGTCACTCGCAGGTTGGATTAACGAGTGAGTATTGGGACCATAAAATTAGTATATTTAAAATTTTATAATATACATTGAAGATTTTTTAAAAGCTTCCCAAAATTTGCAGGTTTGTCCAGGAAGTTTAGATATTATAATTTCACAAAAAATATTTTTTATTTAACGACACCTAAGATTAATTTTAACTACTAATTGATCAAATATGATTAACTGACAGATCCATGTGTCATTTACCTCATTTAGATTAAGGTGCGAGCATTGGCTATTTAGAAATTTATACCTTAGCCCCTATAATGTTTATAATGCTTTTCTTTTAGAACTTCTAATATCGATCCAAATCTTTAAATACAATTTATCTTTGTTAATTAACTAAAACCATCATGAGGCAGTCCTCCTTACTGATTTAAGAATGCCTCCTCCCTATCATCAAGGGGCAAAGTATTGCATTAGGGACAAGTTTAGATTCCTGAGCCGACCTAGCAGGGTCCAACTCATGTTCCCCACCTCGTCTTGTCCTTGTCATAATGCTAGTTTCCAAACTTTGAAGCCTATTTTGGAAAACATATGCTGCGTCTGAAGCACAAGGAGGAATCGTTGTACCACAATGGGTACATAGCTCTCTGTTGGCTGGCCATTGGACCATTTGTATTGTGATTTGGTTGCAACCAGACCACTCACGCGTGGCACCAAGGGCGAGCGCCCACGCACCCTACCTTAACCTTCCACCATGTCTTTAGTATTAGGCAGTCATATGAAAAGAAGGAGGAGCTTTCAACAATGATATAGACACACAATCAGAAAAATTTCCCATCACAAAAGCATTTAACTTGATTGGATGAAACCGCCGACTCGTTCACTTGTTGAGATCCTTCCAGAAAACACACACACAATACACAATTGGTGGGACATGTTTAGTTAAGCCGTAAAAAAAAAAAAACATAAATCGCTGCTCATTGCCTGCGTGGGAAAATAATAATGTGCCACCAATCATCAAGTCAAATGTCATCACAATCAAAGGGGGGAAAAAAGGTGAAAACATCAAATCTAATGTTCCCTCTCCCTCTCCAAATTTCTTAAGTTATATATGAATTGAGAAACCAAAGTCAGTAGTGGACAAGTTCATGAACTGTTAGCTCTGCTGATCCATCCATCCCCACCAAGCCATCTGAAAACGAATCTATCGCTTGAAAGTCTAGCCCTCTTGTCCGTCCAGGTGCACCCCCATTAAGTGACGAAACGTCCAAAACAATCCTGATCATCATATAACCACTGTTAGAACAGAATTTCACACTCGATCGCAATAATTATAAGGTAGTGTTTTCACAAGCTTACAAGTTCTTTGATTCCTTTTCAAGTCCTGAGGAGAGACAATTTATGATAATTTTGTCATCAATTTTTGACACACTGTGATCTACGGGTAGATTAATCTCTCTGGGTCCTGCATTAACAGATTAAAAACGTTTCTCAATCCTCATGGCAGTATAAAAACTTTGAAACTAAGATCATAATAATACAACTCTAGTGTTTTTCTTACCTGACTTGGGTTGAGCAGTGACATTAGCATCAAGCCCCAAAAGTTTCTGCACCGATGTATATTTTATATCAGAATACTTATCTAGAAAAATTCCTCAGGGGAGAGAAATATGCGAATAAGCAGTGAAGAGTTACTTTGAAATTCTCATAGCACTTCTCGAGGTTGCCATTAAATAAGATATGGTCAAATATGCCTGATGATGTCCCTTGATCAATCTCTGCCTCGGCATTTCGTAGCCGCTTCAGGATCTGCTCTTCTATCTCCGTCCCTCTGCTCAAGACATAGAGATTTGGATTAACACTGGGGAATCTTAGAATTACAGAGACAGACAAAGAAAAGGCCATTGTTATTCACCTGTCACGGAGGCGTTTTTCAAGCTCTTTCATTGATGGGGGGCAAACAAAGATGAATATGGCTTCAAGTGAACTAGCCCTCACAGATTTTGCCCCTTGGACATCAATATCAAGAATGCATCTCTGATTCAAACGGAAAAATGGTTTCATTATATTGAATTATTTAAAGAAAAAAATAAAAAATATATACAAGACATTGCTTATGAGGTTGCAATAATATGGCCCGCCTCAAATCATCTCACAGACAGCTAAAATGCCAGACTATAATAACAAAATATACTGCATTACATTACATCACATCTAACTTGCTACTTAATATTGCTTCCAAGTAGGATATGGATTTTGTACTAATAAGGCCAGGCATATGTCCTTGTTTCTCATAAATTAATCAGTGTCAGCAATAAAGGCCACATGACATGCGACATGAGATTCTGCCATGCGCACGACAAGGGTGTCAACCTTTTTTCATCAGAACAGGCTATGCATACAGCGGCAAACAATTACATTAGCAAAACATGAGTTCAAGCCTTTTAGGTCATCTTTGCATTTCAAAATTGAGTGTCTGTAAAATCAGTTGAACGTTAAGAGTAGTTCAAGCAAAACGTGAGCAAAACATTATTTACTTTACACTCTGCTCACAGAAATAGGCACAAATAAGCCTTCCAGTGAGGTTTCTCCAGAAAGATTTGTTTGGATCAGACTCAAGGTCAAGGGCATCCAGATGCATCAAATTCAAGTTAAAAATATTTTGGCATTTTTCCTCTGCCTGAATTCTTGCCCGTAATGAAAGACATGAGAGTAAAAGGAACTTACTTGTCCCGCATCAGCTACTAGTTCCACAGCCTCAACACTGGTCCCATAGAGATTACCATGAACATTAGCGAACTCGAGAAACTTTCCCTCTTCTATCTCTTTCTCCATGACACTCTTCTCAGTAAAATGGTAATGCACACCGTCTTTCTCCATATTTCTTGGGGACCGGGTAGTGTGACTCACAGAGAAACCAAACATAGAAGGGAATTCCTTCATGAGCATTGATATCAACGTGCCTTTGCCAACTCCAGAAGGACCACTGATAACAATAGGCTTCTCAGCATTACCTATCACATCCTCACTCCACGCAACAACCTGGGTCCCCAAACCTTTTTGCTGCTGCCTAACGTATGGGGTGTCTACCTGCCAATTTTGAGAAAATGAAAAATATTAAACATTAACAGAAGGTAGTACTTTAATTGGTGAAAAGAGCTAATGTCTCTTCAAGCTAGGTTCACTTCTTCCGTAAGAATTTTGAGATTGCTGTAGGAGAAAATATGAGGATGCCTCTAACCATAGATAAAAACACAAAACACAGGGCAATAGGGGCTAGATGCATAGATCAGATGGTTGAATCTAAAAAACACCAACCTCCAAAAACCAAGTGCGATCAGCTGGCTTAGCACCCTTCTTAAGAATCAATATACGATCCTTCAGAAGCGCGGCGGAATGGCCTTTACATGATATTGGTTTGGTTCCGAGTACAGCGGGTTTAACCCTGCACATAAAACTGCAATCAACAACAAGACCGAGAGAGCAGCAGCTTTGAAGCCAAGAAGCCTTAAACTGACCATTCTCCAAGACCACGGTCAAAGATTTGAACTTCAATGTACGAAGTTTCATCATCAGCTCCACCAATGACATACTATCAAACAAATGGAGGACCATTTTCTCATTTAGGAGGATAATTATACTCTGGGTAAATAGCTAATTAAAAAGTAGGAACAATTTGAGAGATGACAGAGTATTTGATATGAACATACCGTTTTATCCCCAATTATTGTAGCGGTTTTACGAGTTTCGTTATCTAATTTAAAACCGTTAGCATATCCCTTCTCCAAACTGTCCACAAAGAATGCCGGAGCTTCACCCTGAGAATCACAAGAATGAAAGATTAGACACATCAAAGCCAAAACCACTTCGATCCAGATTTTAACATCATTATCTAACTACATTATTCTGAAAACTCGACAGTTTTGCGACCATTTCACATCATCGACAAAATAGAAGGATAAAAGAATTGTTACCATGGAGAAATCTGTTCCGGCAATCCTGGACTTAACCCTGACCAAAACAAAAGAAGAAATATTAGAGCTACACCAATTGATTTAGCAAGATAATCGAGTCAAATATTCCATTGTAATTAACAAATAATATAAAGTAAACAATGAGAATTTTTTAGAAACGTGCCCAGGTTCAATCAGACACATACGCTAGACCAGGCAATCCAGAGAAAAAGAATGCAAGACTGGGAGCGGGGCTAAAAACCCAACTTGAAAAACGGGGCCGGGGCAATTTAGAGAAATAGAGAGAGAGAGAGAGAGAGAGAGAGAGAGAGAGAGAGAGAAGGAGATGAGCCCAACGTCGTGAAACCAGAACGAATGGATCAGAAGAAAATCACGGAACAAATCCGGATCGCTAACGCCTTAAAGGCAGAAAATTTTAAGAGATTTAGGCCAATGTTAAAGTCACCTTAGAATGTTAGCAAGCAGCAAGTTCTGGGCAGAAAGGGGAGGGTGGGATTTTGGTGGCTTTAGTTTTTGTGAATGGAGCTGTGAACAGAATGATACTCAGAGTTCAACTTCTCGCTTCCCTCATAAACAAGGAATATAATATTTTTGGGGTCAAATCGAAACAAAATTGGGATGCAAAGAATCACGAGAGAGGTGGAGGAAGTTGCAAGAAATTGCGGTAAGAAATTTCATATTTGTAGGCGAGAGGAGAAAGAGAGGCGGCTTCTCCGGTCGCGTTCAATTCACGAACCAGGGAGACCGGATTTTGTTTTCTTGTGCGGTGCTCGTGAAGCTTCTTCTTTTTGTTCTTTTTATTAATATAGGAAACTAATTTTTTAATTTATTCCCATTTTTATATTTGAAAAAAAAAAAAAAACACGACTTGATTACTTTTCTTCCTTTTACAAATTTGCAAATAAGCTTTCCTGGTTAACACTAAACATGAAATTTGAGGTTTTTCCTAGTTTCCAAATAAAACTCGAATATAAGGCGGTGGAGGGAAGAGACTTAAATTGGAATAACGGAATTTATGAGCGGGATTTACTGTGAATCGGACCCCCGCCAAAAGAAATGATTGGATGGAGCGTAGTGTAGTGTAGTAATTTATAGTTGATATACTGGTAGTGGGATCAGTGTCGGTATTAAAATGTGATTAATTGATGATGACATAATATCAATTTCACCTGAAAGGCTTTGTTTTGATTATTCTAGTTTCTAGTTTAATACGTAATAAAAAATATACCGCCATTTGTCAATAGTATGGATTTATTACTTTGGTGTGAGACTATGAGTCATGTTTTTATATAGATTTACAAATTTATACGTTACTTGTTTTAATATCGTTAACTTGCAATTAATTATTTTTTGAATTTGAATGAATTTAAAAAATGGGTTACCATTTGTGTGAATTTGAAGTATAATCAATTAAAGTCGCTGTGTTTGAGCAAAATAAATAAATAAATTAAAGTCGCTTTGAGTATGACTAAATCATATGTTAAGATGAAATGGGATGCGATGATAATCAAAGCTCCAAACCATCATAAGGGGGCTTAAAAAGGTACTATAACTTAATAAGATTTTTTTTTTTTTTTTGTGAAACTAGAGAAACAAAAAAAAAAAGGATTGAGATTAAAGTAACCAATAGCATGATTAGGCTTAAATATCAACTGATTGGAGTTTTCTATGCACATGGGAGTTGGCTAAAAAGAAATCTCCATGTTGATAATCAGTACAAATAATAAGTTTTTATACAAGTAAATCATAGCCTAATAGATTAACTTTATAATCTAATATAATTAAAGTGTAAATATGAGAAGTTATAATAATTAATTAGGTTAGACTATAAAGTTAGTCTATTAGGCTATGATTTAGTGCTGGTTTGGAATCGTTTATTTTTTGGTAATAAATGCTTATAAATCATAATTCACGGTATACGAAGTAAGTATGTGAGAGAAGTTTTATCTCGGCTTGCGTAATAAAAATTAATTTTTTAAGAAAACGCTGAACCAAACAAACCTTTACTCATATAAAGACTTATTATTTGTACCATTTTTCAATCAATAATCAATGATATTTTGAGGCTCTTATTTTCTATATGATCTGGTAACGCCTAATTGTTTGTAGTCAAAGAAAAAATGAGTCGTGTATTGTTAGATGGGAGGGAGATGAATATTCCAAGCTTAGGAAGAGAAAGATGGATAGAAAATTAGGGATAGACAGATGATAAGACTATAAGAGCCCTCCCATCATTTAAAAAGCTAAAAAGGGGGGGAAAAAATGAAGAAGAAGAAGTCAGAAAGTGACAAAGTGGGGAATCTGCAGCTTGCCCTACCAAGCGAAGCGTGGCTTCCAATTTGAAATGTTAGTGTAGAGATTGGAAGATCGGCGATGGTGTGGGACGAGAAGGAGGGCCCTCAAATTCGTGGTCCAACTGACCACATCTTATCATTTGGACTTTCTCTCTTTGAACCATTCCATTTTGCATTCGTCCTCTAAGTCGGCAATTCCCCTTCAACCCAATCCACTTTCTCTATTTCTCCCAACTCCCCAATTTCTCAGTCAATCCTCTGACCCACCACCACTTATTCTCTCTCCATCCAATCATATGTCTCCTTTTTTTTTTGGCCAAAATATGTCTCCTTTTTCAGACCTTGAATTTCATCACTGCTTCGTGTGTTTATAAAACTCCACCGGCTGTGACACGCAAAAATCATATAACTAATTTATAAATATTTTTAAAAAATTAAATTAGTTATTTATAATAAAATATGTAATGCTCATTTAATCATTTAGGTCGCATCAGCTCATTGATGAAAACCACCTTTAAGTGATTCAATGGGTTCGTTCAAAAGCCATGCGATTCCTTCGTTGATCAAAATAAAAACGACAGTGACCGATAGTATATAGTTTTCTTGTAATGAAAATGGAAAGATATCGTCGAAGACAGTCACGGGGGCTTTTATGTCTTTTAACAGTGGGAGCAAGTTATGGCGCCAAAATTTCGACGGGGAAAAAGTCAGAGGAAGTTGAGTGCGTCAAATATGCCTTTAATTAATGAATCATGAGCATGTTTGTTTTAGTGATTGGATTACTTATAAGTAACTTTTTAATAGTGATTTACTGTATACAAAGTAAGCATTTGAGAGGAGTTGTGTATCGATTTATGTAAAAAATAACTTATAAGCAATTATAACACCCAAATAAATATACCCAATATCAATTAGTCATGGCGTCATTCGCTTTGTCCCGCTCCTTTCCTTCCAAAGTGCAAGTGGCTGCAGAATCAAAAAAAGATTCTAACTTTTTCATTCCTAACATTTAAACATCAGATTTCTTGTTGGAGATTGGACAATATCAAAATCCACACATATCTGATTTTGTTCCGTCATAATGCTTGCTTTTGAAGGAAAGCCAGTTTCATTTTCCCAGTGAATTTGACCTGGTAGTGAAAGGTTCACGCATACAGTTTGTGGGTCACGAAGAATATGGCCTGCGAAGCGGACAAGATGAAAGGGTGTTGTGTTCCCAAGTGGCCATCGTCCTAATCCAAAGAAAGGCGACAATTAAAAAAGTTCGGTGATAATGATAACTATAGAAAATAATGACAAAATTAAGTTTGGTAGTTTCCGGGTTGTTTCTTCAGCTCCACCATTTCAACTTGGTTAATGGCCTTTCACATGCCTGTCAATGTCATGTCCTCTTGTGTTTTGTTCCCACTTGGAAATTTGACGCTTCATCTCATCTCTTCTCTTCATCAAACCATAATAAAAATCAAATATTAGATGATCAATTTAAGGTAGAATTTAGAAAAAGTATTCGGTATCATGTAATATAGCTGCAAGCTCTTGATGGCACGCTTTGTTTAATTTCCCTGTAAGTGTACGGAATCGCCCTGCTTGCAGCTTTAAACTGGGGAAGAATGTCAATTGTCAACAACATTTCCGACGAAAACTTGAGTAAATGCCGTGTGTCATGTTGTTTGAGAAATTTGTTTAAAGCAGATATTTTAAATAATGAAATTCGCCGTTTACATTTAATTTAAGAGAAAAGTGAGAAACAAATTTAGAAGTGAATACTAGAGAGAAAAACTTTAAAAAATGATAAAAAACTTAATATTTTTTTTGGAGTTTTCCCTTTTGTTTTCCTCCATAATTTTCTCTTTATCCAAACATAAAAACAGATAACAAATTGTGACATTGTTATCAAACTCACGAGATTATTCTCTGAGTTAGATTTTTACGCTTTTATTCTTTTTGATCTTTAATATAAGATTCAGTTGATTTTTTAAAGAGATTAATGAAGCTAAATAAATAAATTAATTATAACATGTGACGTATATTATTTAATTATATATTAGTTCATAAGTTAGATAAATTAGTTTGGTACAAACAAATAAATATAAATATTTTAAATTAATTTATTTAACTTTATTAATCTACCGAAAAAGGTCAACTAAGTCTTATATTAAAGATCAGATGTAGTACCTTGCAAAATCGTGTCGAGCCGCTCTTAAACTAGTAATAATTGTAAATTCGGTCAAACTCATATGTTTACATACCGAGTTTACAGTTTTTACATTTCTAACTTATAAAATTGTGTTAACCCACTCTTAAACTCGTGCTGATTTTTTCAATTTGATCATACTCAATAGCTTTATTATGAATTTTATAAAAAATTATTTTTTGAGTGTGATAAATTATAAATATTAATGGATTTAATTTCTATTATTTAAATTTAAATACGTTTAAATCAAAGTGCTGTATTTTTTATTTTTTTAATTATTTAATTATATACTATTAATATCTATTTATTAATAAAAATAAACTCTTAAGAACATACGGTTCAAGTTTAATATACGATATACAATTTTATGTCACAATCAAGATTTTGATTAAACTTTTGAAGAATACGCCTCATTATAAATTTTGCCTCTTTCTGTTCATGCTTGACTTTTTTCGCCCCACTAAATTTTATTTAAACTAGGACGGTTTTGAGTCTTGACCAAAACAAAAACATTTTCTAAACTTGAGTGTATGCTGCTATAATTTATACATCTGACACGATTCAGAGCCGGGCTTTGAGAAGGTTTGACAAGAATTAAAGTCCATGTGGGTTTAAAATTAAAGCCCGGACACAGAATGGGCTCAGAAAAAGCCCACAAGAGAACGGGGGCGTATTTTAGGAAAGTGGATCTGAATTTTATTAAAAATATTTAAAGCTGGAGACTAGACAAAGTTTTGTCGTTTACACGGCGGCATAGAGGTTTCAAGATCGTCGGATGAATCTGATCCAGACATCAACAGCATAAGGTAGCCATCCCCATCGGCCCAAAAAAAAAAAAGAAAATAAGGTGAGACAAGAGCGTTTTGATGAGGGAAGAACAGAAAGTGGGGAGGACAATCTCACACGTGGCGTGATATAAAAGCGGGGTGATGTCAGCAGTTACATACACGTAACCCAATAAATGGGCCCCCCAACGCATGTAAGTGCCATGTGTGTAAAGATCCCCCTAGATTTACTTTCTGGATACGAAACGTGGATCGTGAACATACGCCCGATCTGATTCTGATCTTGCGGGGCTCCTACCAGTGCCCAACACTGATAAACTATGATAATACAGCATCATAGAAAATTATAGAAGCCAGGATCTTGCTGTCCATGACACTTCGGTGACGTTGAATTTTGTTAATAAACAAATCACTTTAATGAAATATTTAGTGTCTACCTTTGAGAATAAACAAATAAGAGATGAGAAAATTAGTTGTTGCTGGACGATAACGGGAGGGATGGAGGGCCCGGTTCAAAGTCTGTAATGTCAAAAAAGTAGAAACATTTTGGTGTGAGTTATGTGGTTAGCGTGCCTCAAATGTCACACAAGCAAGGCCCTATGGAGAAATGAACATTTCAATTTTATCAAGAGAAAAAAAAAAATGGAGTCAATAACATGATTGGTGAGGATGCATGTTTTTGAGTTGACCTGGACACATCGCTCCATTATTCATCGTCGTAATTAATCAATCCTTTGGAATTTGGGCGGTGAGGAACAATAAGTGTGCCTGCTCCCACTCATCCCCTCAAAAACGTTGAGCTGCACTTTTCAAACTCAACTATTCTTTTTAAGCGAATTATACAAAATATCTCAACATATATTTAACCCAATTGTTGCAAAAGTTAGGTTCTGCGCCAACAAAGAGATTTACGATTTACTTTGGATCTCACGGCGTTGTTGACTAGTCAACTGATTAGCTTAATAAATACAGTGTCTTGTCAACTTCTATGATATTAAGAAAATTAGCTAAAAATAGTTAGATGTAAATTTTTTTAAAGCTTTTCAAAGCAACCTTACAATTAGTATATGTTAACTTCTAGGATTAAGGACTAATGGTTAAAGTCGGATGTATTAGTATATGTTTAAAGAAGTAAATGACTTAAGATGTAAGAATTCTCTGGTCATAGTAGGGCGAGGACAACATAAAATTGTAGGTACTTAAACCTAATATTACGTATGTACGGAAAAAATCCTTGATTTGTACAAAAACAAACAAGTGTCCGGATCCACGAGCTAATGAAGAAGATGAACCAGAATGAGCCTTGAATGGACATCCACTCTAATGAGACTGAAACAACAGTCCAACTAATATTTAATTAAATCGCTTTCTCTGGTTGAAAGCATGAAACTGACATCCCTGCACAGATAATACAATCTGATATCTTAACGTGTACACGCGGATCTGCTTCTGTATGTGTATGTACACAAACTTTATGTATATTTATTATTTTACGAGATATATTGGAGAATACGTGGAAAAACGTGACAGGTCAAGGGCTCCACAAGCAAATAAATTAAATCATGATAATTATTTTTAAATAATCGCCACAGGCCTCTATATTGCCCTGCATATACCTCAGAGAAAGCTGGAAAACGCGCACACACCAGTGCTGCTATCACTCTATTCCACTATGTCGAACGATCAAAGGACTTCTACAAGCCATAGAAGGGAGGAAGACGAAGAAGATGAAGAGATTAGAGAAATCCACGCCTTGACGCCGCCTCCTCCTCCACCAGCCGCTTACCGTGGCCGTCGACGAGATGGTTGGGAAACACATAGCCGCCGATCATCATCTCTGTCGATAGCCAGCACTGAAGCTGCTTCCGTCGAGAACTTCACCACCATGAGCAGAGAGTTCAGTGCTCTGGTTATAGCAGGATCAAGCATTAATGGTCGTAATTACAGCACTCACTTGAATGGCCATGAAAACGAAGGAGGAGGAAACAACCTGGGGAGGATCAGAGAAGAGGACATGACGGATGAGGCAAACCCTCTGGCGATCGTGCCCGATCACAACCCGTTAAGAATGGGCGGTGGGTCAGCTTCAAATGGTGAAGGTGAAGTATTGTCGGTGCAGAGAGTGAAGAAGGAAGAGGTGGAGGCCAAGATATCAGCGTGGCAGAACGCTAAGATTGCTAAGATCAATAACAGGCTCAAGAGAGAAGACGCTGTCATCTCTGGGTGGGAGAGTGACCAGGTTCAGAAAGCTACTTCTTGGATGAAGAGAGTTGAGGTATATCCGCATGTTCTTTTGTATAATGTGGTCGCGCGTATGTTGACTTTTTTTTATTCCTAGGTTCTGAATTTTGTTGAGATGGTGCCACTTCTTCTGAGTTCTTGAATATATACTTTGCTGTTCTTTAGATTCATTAATCATTCATTAAAATTCACGAAACAAATACTCTGTTGTGCTGTTCACTGATCATCTGAATATGAGACTAACCAAGTTCCTCTTTCCCCCGTCCCTTTTTAATGCACAGTAGATGGTTTCATGGCGATTTCAAGCCGAAAAACCACTCACGACGTAGAATCATTATTAATATTTTCATAAAGTAGGATTCTTGGTGGTCACTGATTGCCTATAACGGAAGCTACTCCTCCAATAATGACAGCAGCAGGAGGTGGAAATTTAATGTGCTTTTAATATACCTAATAAGATGATACTCATCATTATATTATTTTCACTAATTAAAATTGCATTACATGGTTACGGGTTGCCCGACAAGAATGAAACCAACAGTTTAATGACAAAATTGACTAATGTAAACCCTGGTAATGCAGAGGAAGCTGGACGAGAAAAAGGCAAGAGCTTTGGAAAAGATGCAAAACGACATCGCTAAAGCAAGAAGGAAAGCTGAGGAGAAAAGGGCAACAGCGGAAGGCAAAAGAGGAACTAAAGTGGCAAAGATCCTCGAGGTTGCCAACCTCATGAGAGCAGTTGGAAGATTTCCAGCCAAGAGATCCTTCTTTTAATCTCTGCTATATACAGTATCAGGTTTCAAATTTCACTTTTTTGGACAAACAATGTACTACTAAAGATACATATTATGTGGATCATAGTTGTCTAGGTGCATGTCTTGTTCTGTGGGTGCCCGCAGAAGAAGGGTAGCTCTCATATAAATGTAAGCCAATTGGGGTGATTTTGAGTGCTAGCTACAATTTGGAGTGTTTTTGGGTTTTGTAGACTGTACATTATAATATGTATTGATTCCTCTGTTTAGTCCTGCACCTAATGCGCTACTTTCGCCCAAAATATGGGGTTATATAATTAGAGGGGTTGCCATAGAACGGTCCCTACAAAAACAAATGTACCAGATCTGTTGGTAATTCTTAATCCCCCCCCCCCCCCCCGAGAATATAGCCTAAAATTGGGAGCATCCCGAGAATAACTCATTACAGACGGAGAAAAAAGGTTAAAGATTGGACATGGGACCACCCTAGCGTATGATTGAGCGAGGAGGGTGAAGCTTTTGAATGTTGTTTTGGGCGCTGAAGTTGCATGAAATGGCTGGATACGGTCAACCATATAAAAGGCCAGCTAGAAACAAAACATAAAAAGGTTAGAAACTGTAGAGATGATTGGAAGTGTATTTGCTTTTATTTGGACGGTGAGGGTGAGGGACACCAGTGAGGAGGATGCAATTTTCAGGAATGATATAGTGGAAAAGGATTGGTTGCCGACACCGGACCCCATTGACAAAGAAACAAACGCATGTTAGATATCATGTCTTGGTCTGGTAAGTTCGTTACCCGCCAAAAAGATAATATCAATATCATGCAAGAGAACTCCCTCCACCTAATCTGGCACCATATTCATATTGCATTTTCAAGTAACTTCATTCCCACATTCCTGAGAAGGCTACTTAGAATTCATGATCTGCATGCCTAATCTTATTGAAATTCCAGTCATGGCCCAACTAGTGGGCTGGGCTTCTCTGTACCCAATTCCAGTAAAAGCTTCTTTTATTTATGTGACCCAACTACCACAAATGTTTCCATTTTGTTTTTGGGGCAACTATTAGGCATGAAGCAACTCCAAAAACCTTGCGTCGGCTGATGCTTTTGTTTTTAGCTAAAAATATATTACCCCCTTCTCTTCTTAATATGAGATTATTTAGAGAATTAATCTTGACTTTTTTTTTTTTTTTTTGCCAGCGAATTAATCTTGACTTTAATATTAGGCTTTTTTTTTTATAGAAAAAATTCATTCATCCCCTATAGAAAAGATTTAATTTCAGTCAACTCCGAAAGATTCTGAAGCTTCACTAGGTCAAAACGAAATTAAGTTTTGAAAGTGAAAAGATATTAATGATGTCTTTGTTTTATTTTTTTATAAGAGTATTTACAAGATAAATAAAGAAATTAAAAAAAATAAGGGAGTTAACAAGAATATTTCGACCATTCACAATATAGTTGAGGGAATTTACAAGGCAAATAAGGTGATTTAAGAAATAAAGTAAATGCATCATTATCTTTTCACCTACAAAACTTAATTCATCTTAACTTAAGGTGATGCAGTGAAATTTTCAAAATCTTTTGGGGTTGATAGAAATTAAGTTTCTTCCACAGGGGCTGAATGAAATTTTCTCTCTTATATTTATCGATTTTTCTTAATTTAACCCCATTAATACTTCTTCAATAATAATTAAGGATTAGGAGGAGAGGGAAGGAAGAAATTTAAAAAGATAGATGATTAAAATGTCTTAGAAAATATATGTTATATTAATTTATTTAACTAATTTTTTTAATATAATTAAATTAGATAAAAATAGGAGGTAATGTCAATTCCCTGTCTTGAGTAGGTTTGAAAAAATAGAGTCAATTTCGAGAGAAAAAATGCAGTTACGTTACAGTAGAGCAAATAAAAGTAAAAGGTGTTAAGAGTTACGACTATAGGCCGGGTCGAAAAAGAGGAATACCGCGCAAACTATGATGCGTTGATTTTATTAGTTTGAAATCAAAACTAATAGGAGTAAATAACAAGTAGGCGCCGAAAGCTGCAGGAGATATTCATTCTCACGCTTTCGCGCTCTTGGGGTCCTCTCACTCTAGATTCGGGAGCAAGACAAGAAGCAACGTCATCGTTTGCGTTTTCACAAATGATCCCACAGGCACCCAAAAAAAAAAAAAAGTCAAGGCGTTCTAGAAGATCTCTCGTGGACTCGTACCTACGGAAACTTCCATTGCGTCAGTTGGCAGTTGGGCCGTTGACTTTGTTCATGTGGTCCCCCTCTTGATTCTAGTTTTGCCCCCCATATCCCTCATTCCTCTATTCTCATTGACTGCCGATCCCAGCAGCTACATGCCTGCGATATAGTTTTGCACAATCACACTTTTTCTGCATACAATTGATTTGTCAGCATAACAGGTTCACATTGCGAATTCATACCAGAAAATCACCAAAAAAAAAATGGATACAGTAATACTCCCTCTAGTATTATTTATAAGCAATTTTTTTCTTAATTATGTAAAACGATTTAATAGTTAAAATCAATAAATGTGTCAAAAATTTCATATTTTTTCCATATATGCCTCTATTTATGAAAAAAATATAAAAGAGAGAATAGATAAAAAATATGAGAGATAATGAGTATGGGATGTGAGAGATAATGAATATTTAATAAGGAAAAAATAGAAAAAATAATCTTACATTTTTAGACAAAAAATAAAAGTTGTTTATAAAATGAATCAGTCCTACGAGAGAGAGAAAAAAAATTACTTATAAATATGACGATGGAGTAATTCTATTGGTCTGCTATCTATCCACACATTTTGAATATTGTAACAAAATAGAGTACTCCTAATAAATTGTAGTTGTAAATTTAAATAAAATTTCATAGTTTGAATAATACTCTCTCCCCGTTCCTAAATATAAGTTTTAAATTTAAAGATTATAAATATAAATTTTAAATTTGTAAATGAGCTTGTCCCAAGATATAAGTTTCATTTTAGTTTTGTTAAACCATTTGTTGCTTTTTTTTTTTCAACTTTACCCTTATATTTTATTTATTATATTTATTGTCTCCCTCTCACTTATCCTATTTATAAATAAAGGCATGATTGAAAAAAAAATAATTATTGTTGTTAATTATGTTTAACTGTTTTTTTATAAAGTAAATAAGTTACTTGAAGATTATATGCAGCGGAAGCAGGAGAATATGATTGATTTTTTACTTATAGTCCGTACTTAATTTCAAAAATCATATTTAACATTCTCTTCCTAAACAAGGTTACGAAAATATCCCCCTTAACTGAAAACTTATATAATGGAATTATGATTTGTTGTCTGGACAAATTAGGCCAGTAGTTTAGTCAATTGCCGTTTCTTGCTAAAAAGATCGAGGAGTTCCGTGAAGAAAATATTGGAGGAAGATTTTATCAGCTGGAAGGAAGGACGATGGACGAGGTCTCATGGACGCAAATTTGACCGTCGCCTTCCTCCCGCACGCGCTAAATTCATCTTTCTCTCCCTCTTCTCCTTCCCAGAACCCTCCTTTCGCCTCCTCAAATCATCATTCCGCCCTCTTCTATACACATTCCTAAGCAATTTTCTTGAATATTTTCATCGAGCCGAGTCGGAAAAGACCAAGTTTCGATTGAAGGATTCTCCCTACGATAATTCTATTTGTCTATAAATTATCACCGTTTTTAATTCCCCAATTGCTCCTGAATACATCCAGGATTCAATCGGGGTAAAGAAGCGTGATAAGTGAAGCGGGATCTTCAATTACATTTTATAATCATAATTCGCTCATCGAGGTCAGATTTGAAAGCATTTGGATCTTACCTTCTCACGCTTGATAGACATCCATGGGCAACTGTTGCATTACTCCATTTCGCACTGAGGAAAAGAAAAAGAAGGGGAATAAAAATAAACTGAACGCGTTTGGGATTGATTTCGGTCGAAATCACGGAAATGGTGGAAGCAAGATTAACGTCTTGAAGGAGCCAACGGGCCGCGAAATTGAGCTCAAATACGAGCTGGGTGACGAGCTCGGAAGAGGGGAATTCGGAATCACCTACCTATGCACCGATAAACAGACCGCTGAGAATTTCGCTTGTAAATCGATATCGAAGAAGAAGCTGAGAACAACCATTGATATCGAGGATGTTAGGAGAGAGGTTGAGATCATGAAGCATTTGCCAGAGCATCCAAATATTGTGAACTTAAAGGACACTTACGAGGACGACAATGCTGTCCATCTTGTGATGGAACTGTGCGAGGGAGGAGAATTGTTCGATCGGATAGTTGCTCGTGGACACTACACAGAAAGGGCTGCCGCTGTCGTCATACGGACAATCGTTGAAGTCGTCCAGGTTAGATGTTGAGAATATGAAATTTCAAATTGAAAGTTTGGTTTCTTGGAATTTGCAAAGTGAAGTACTCAATCAGTCAGTGGTTATGTTTACTGTAAATTTTATATTACTCGTTACAATCCTAATTATAAGATAAAGTTGATTTTTTTAAGAAATTAAGGAAGGTAATTAAATTATTTTAAAGTATTTATATTTTTATTTTTTTCTTCAAATTAATTAGTTTGATTAATAAATTAATATATAATCTAAGGATATATAACATATGATATGATTAAACAACTTATTTAGTTTCTTTAATTTCTCAAGAGTCAACTTTGTCTTATAATTAGGACTGGAGGTAGAGGTAGTATTCAATTATTGTTTTGATGGCTTGGTTACCTGCACATTCAGACAGACCTGTAATTTAATGCACAATTTGTTTTTGGGGTTAGCTTTTGCTTCTCATGAAATCTCCCCTTATATCTGAGTAGGTCATAACGGTGATCATGTGAAATATCTATACACGCACAGTGCACACACATGACTAATTAAATATCTCACTCTTGTCTTGGGCCCAAGAGTTAGTTTACGATGCTTGATTATATCATTAAAGAAAACGAGCTTCTTGTCCTGTGCCTTGATCATCTATGTTTGCTTGTTCAACTGCTCATTCCTGTTGAGGTTAATGTGTGATGTGGCATATATTATGTTTTTAATTTTGTGTGTGTGGATTACTCTAGTCTTGGCTATTTCTTGGGTTTTGATGTATTTGAATTTTATGGTGTTGCAGGTGTGCCACAAACATGGCGTGATGCATCGGGATCTCAAGCCCGAGAACTTTTTGTTCGCAAACAAGAAGGAAACAGCACCTCTGAAAGTCATTGATTTCGGATTGTCTGTGTTCTTTGAACCAGGTAATGCCTCAGGCTAGCAATTCAATCTCTTTATATTGTTGCTTGACTTTCATCATTAGTGGCTGCCACCTATGAGTGAACAGTTAGCTGAAGTTAGCCATTTTCTGCAGGTGGAAGATTTAACGAGATAGTTGGAAGTCCCTATTACATGGCTCCTGAGGTATTGAAACGAAACTATGGCCCCGAAGTAGATATCTGGAGTGCTGGAGTAATTCTGTACATCTTACTTTGTGGTGTTCCACCATTTTGGGCAGGTTAGTATTCTTTTGTGGCTATGAACCCACTTGTAAGTCACTTCGGGCTTGATGAATTGATCACCTAAAATTAATCCATACTTATAACAGAAACAAAACTATTGAAGGAAATCAAATGCATGTCTCTGAACGGACCTTCAATATGGTGAAGAGTAGTTAGTTTGTGACTGAATTAATACTATTTTCTAGCTTGTCCATGGCATCTACCTAGAATGTCAAAATAAAGACACAAAGGTGGACATTATTCCTTGGTTACACTTGTGAGTAATGACTATGAATGCTGAGGTGACTTATTGTATTATTAGCAACTCTAGCAGATTAACTCTCATGAAGTTGCTGACAAATATCTCACTTTCTTGTCACACACACACACATTCCATTTTCTTATAAGAAAGACATCATAGTTTCAGTTTATTTATTTGCATTCATGCTGTTTCTTTTCTAAATCATCTCTCTCCATATGTAGAAACTGAACAGGGACTTGCACAGGAATCATACGATCTGTCATTGATTTCTTGTCACACACACACACACATTCCATTTTCTTATATGAAAGACATAATAGTTTCAGTGTATTTATTTGCATTCATGCTGATTCTTTTCTAAATCATCTCTCTCCATATGTAGAAACTGAACAGGGAGTTGCACAGGCGATCATTCGATCTGTCATTGATTTTAAAAGGGACCCCTGGCCTAAGGTTTCTGATAATGCCAAAGATCTTGTGAAGAGGATGCTTAATCCCAACCCACAGCAGCGCCTTACTGCTCAGGAAGTGTTAGGTATATTACATTTTTCACAAGAAGCTTCGTAGAGATAAATATTAACCTGGATTGCATATAACTTCTTCCCAGCATCACATCTTTCTTGTTCAAATTTGTGAAATTGAAACGTTCTTGTGCACTGAACGCAGATCATCCATGGTTACAGAATGCCCAAAAAGCTCCTAATGTTCCACTGGGAGAAACTGTTAGGGCAAGGCTCAAGCAATTCTCTGCCATGAACAAGCTTAAGAAAAGAGCTCTAAGGGTAATGCATTGGAAAAGACATTTGAATATTTCTTAAGGATCATCTCTTACATGTTTTTGTCCATTTCATCATTCTAATAATCTAATTCACCATTGTTTTTCAATTTTTGATGTAATTTCATTTCAACAGGTGATTGCGGAGTACTTGTCAGTAGAAGAAGTTTCTGGATTAAAAGAGAGATTCCAGCTGATGGATACAAGTAACAGAGGCAAGATTAACAGTGATGAGTTACGTGCAGGGCTGCATAAATTAGGGCATCTTATAACTGATGAAGACCTCCAAATTCTGATGGAAGCTGTGAGTATACCCTTCTACCTGGAATCTTTACTTCACAATAAGTAGAGTGTTTTGAGCTTTGAAGGTTTGGAAACCTTTTGTGTGTGTGTGTGGGGCCAGAGAAGGTTTGGAAGTCAAAGTCAAAGGTGGTGCTAAAATGGGTAGTTCTGTCACACTTGATTTTTTATTTTGTTCAATTTTTTCGGAGATGTACTGATGCAAACGTATTATTGCTTAGAATAGTTGCATTAGTTCATCCACCAGGCTTTCCTAATGAAGAGCCGCAAGCATAGAAATCAATAATTCTCCTTGTTACCATTCTGTCTTCCTTACATGTTAAAATAAAGAACAAAAACAAAATGTTGATTGTCCTATTCCTTTTAAATTATTTTTGAAAATACATGCCACTGGACTGAATATTCTAATCCTTGAAAACTTCCTTTGCAGGGTGACGTAGATAAGGATGGACACTTGGATTATGGAGAATTTGTAGCTATTTCTGTTCATATCAGGAGGATGGGCAATGATGAGCACCTTCGCAAAGCTTTCCAATTTTTTGACAAGAACAATAGCGGGTATATAGAAATTGAGGAGCTACGTGAGGCCTTAACCGATGAAGTTGATACAAACAATGAAGTCATCAATGCAATTATGCATGATGTGGACACAGATAAGGTCAGTCTTCTTTCCCTTCTTATAGCAATCTTAAATTATGTTTTTGAGTCAATTTGATAAGTAACTTCTTATCTTATTTATTGGGTTATGCTTTTCTGGTTGATCATTTGTTTGATGATTAGACAAAATCCAAATTTTAACTGCGTTCTTATCAAGGGCAAGCTTGAAAGGCTTCTAAAATACTTGAATGAGTTCTATGTGTGGAATTCAGGAGGTTCTTGACCTTAGAATTTTTTGCAATATCCATTGTCATACATAAGCACATTTATTAGTAGTTTCCAACAGATTTAAGTTGTCGATGCTACATTCAACACAACATATTCTCTGTATTTTCATGTCCAAAAACCTGGATTTGTAACATTTCTGCATTTTCTGGAAGACATGTGGATCTTCTCCTATGGTGCCTTCCAGAATGCATTGCTCCCATCGAGCTTTATAGTGAAACGAATGTGGGTTATATTAATGCAATTAGTGATCTATTTTTCATATAGAGCAACCCCTTGATCTAGTCTCTGTGAACTTGCAGGATGGAAAAATAAGCTATGGGGAATTCAATGCAATGATGAAGGCCGGCACAGATTGGAGAAAAGCATCAAGGCAGTATTCACGAGAGAGATTTAGCAGTCTGAGTCTGAAATTGATGAGGGATGGGTCGTTGAGATAAATTTCTAGTCTTCCATTTCTGTCCCTTCACTGCAGTTCTTTTCTCCTTTGACTTCTCTTACAAGTACCATCCTTACGAGAAAACCCCCCTGTTTTTTGAGGTGAAGTGGGGTATACTGGTAAGAGCACACGATGTCTATGAATTGGACTGTCTCTTCTGTTTGTTGAGGGAGGTGTTGGAGAAATGAGTAGTCGTGGGAAGATTAATGGACGAGTCATTACTGGAGGCTGTAAATACGATAAATTGTCATGCTTATGGAAGGAAGAGGCATCAGGCATTTTTATAGAAACATTATTGTTACAATGACGATGGCATCATCTTACCGGAGAATAACCAATTTTTAGTGTTCTTGCTGAAGTTTTGACTGTGGTGTGGGGAGGATGACACAAAAGGAGAATTAGAACAAACATGTGACGGAACAGAAATGTATCATAGCAAAAACATGGCTGAAATTTGTTATTTGTGGTTTGTTCTATATCTATTTCGAGCAAAAAGAATGTATAGTTCATTGTCAACTGACATAAAAGCTACCTTGTGTTCAATCATAATATTGTCATACACGATTTACTCAATAATTTTCATAAACGAACTTACTTAGTTTTAAAAAAATTATCTGCATTAGAATCCTCTAGACAACGGGGTGGAGAATAAAAAATGATCTTGTCATGAGTAGAACAAGGGATTTTTTTGTAAAAAAAAAAAAAAATTGTGTGGAGGCCCTCCGTCACAATTTCTCCTTTTGTCTCCAAACAGCAGAAACAAGAAAGGGGGCCACCGTTCATGCACGAGAGGGAGCTATTGTACATATGTACGTGCGTGGCGAAGCTTAGGCTTCTCTCGAAAACGGATAATGACAGCAAACATTGTTCTCATTCAACGGAAATGGCCTCAACTTCTGCACTCTCACGTGTCCCCTGTTCTATATTTTCGGCTGTCAGAACATAAAATTCTTCTTTTCTTTCTTATCTTTCCATAATTTAAAAAGCAAGAACCCTCCTAGGGTCAATCTGGAATCTGGAAGTATCCATATATCCTCAAACTTGCTCGACCTTTAGCACTTGGCACGCTATAAAATCTTCCACTCAAATTTGTCAAGCACACACAAAGAGGTGCCATCACACACACTCACACTCTCCCTGCCTTCGTCTTTCATACTTCGCATTCTTCTATTTGAGGGCTCTCCTGGTTGAGCTATTCATTAATTTCTCCCTCTTAACCTCTCTAGAGCTTTTTCACCGAAGGTAGCTCCAACCACTTCGTTCCCTCGGTGAGCTTTGATGGCCAATATATATAACTGAATTCCTTTAGTTTTCTCCTGATCTGAGAAGTTGAATTTTGGTTTATTCATGAAAATAAATTTCTTAATAGTTTCTGGTTGGTTCACTCGCTGTTTTGTTACGACGCGACATTGCAGGTTTCGAAAATTATGTTCGCTGACATGACAAGGGGCGGTTAAGTTTGATGTGGCGAGAATAGAGGAAAAGATACGACATTGATTTTTCCTCCTTTATCAAATGTAAGGAAAAGAACATATATGAAACTATATTTATACTCTATATCTATATACACAAAATAGAGATAGAGTGATCATGATTAACGGGAGGTATTTCAATGAGTGGGTGAAGGTGGGTGAACTACCGTATCTCTTCTTCAACAATATCAAACCACCGTCTATGACTTCTAACACTCCTCCTTAAGTTAGAGTATATATATTGATCATGCCCAACTTGTTATAAAGATATTTAACCCGTGTCCCATGTAAGGCTTTTGTTAGAAGATCTGCCAGTTGGTCGTCAGATCGAATGTGTCCTGTAGATATAATATTTTCTTTGATCTTATCATGAATAAAATGACAGTCAATCTCAATATGTTTTGTTCGTTCATGAAACACAGAGTTTGATGCTATATGAAGTGCTGCTTTATTGTTACACCATAGTTTTGCAGGTAATGTCGTGGTAATGCCAATTTCCTTCAAGAGTTGAAATACCCACACAATTTCTTGTACTGACTGTGACATGTCTCTGTATTCTGCTTCTACACTTAACTTTGACACAACTACTTGTTTCTTACTTCTCTAGGATATCAAATTTCCACCAACAAACACACAGTAAACTGTAGCGGAACATCTTGTGGCCTTAAATCCTGCATGATCCGCATAACAAAAACACTCAATTTTAGTATGCCCATAATTTGTATAAAGAATACCAAGACCTGGAGAACCTTTTCAAATAATGCAAGATATGTTCTAAAGCTTCCCATTGTGCAATCGTTGGTGATGCCATGAATTGGTTGAGTCTACTAACTGAGAAGATTATATCAGGACGAGTTACTGTTAGATAATTCAGCTTCCCAATGAGTCTTTTATATCTCTCAGGAAATGGGAATGGCTTCAATTTTTCTGGATCAATCTTCTTCTTTAAATCATCAGGAAGTTTATCAAACATACTAGTATCAAGATCGAGGAATGGATTTGAAATCATAGGAATGTTACTTGGTGTAACTCCAAGTTTTCCAGTCTCCTTTAAAAGATCAAGAACATACTTCCTTTGAGTCCAAATAATACCTTTATTGCTTCTCAAAACTTCAATACCAAGAAAGTATCTTAATGACCCTAAATCTTTTGTCTGGAAATGAGAATTCAAGAAGACTTTAAGTTTTGAGATTCCAGAAATGTTACTCCCTGTAATTACAATATCATCAACGTATACTACTAAAAGAATCATGCCTGTATCATATTGCTGGTAGAATACAGAGTGATCACACTTACTTTGACTTAATCCAAATTGCTTGACTACGTCACAAAATCGCTCAAACCAGGCACGGGGGCTTTGCTTTAGACTATACAATGATTTTTGGAGATAGCACACTTTCCGATTCTCCCCCTGAGCAACGAACCCAGGTGGTTGCTCCATATAAACTTCTTATAGGAGATCACCATTCAGAAAGGCATTTTTAACATCCAATTGATGCAAATCCCAGTGATAGGTGGCAACTAAGGAGGTAAGAAGACAAACGGAGGATAGCTTAGCCACAGGAGAGAAAGTTTCAGAATAATCAATACCATAAGTTTGTGCATATCCTTTGGCAACAAGCTGAGCTTTTAACCGTTCTAAAGAACCATCAGCCTTGGTTTTAACAACAAACACCCATTTACATCCAATGGCTTTCTTCCCAGGAGGTAGATCAACAAGGGTCCATGTACCAGCTCTGTCAAGGGCCATGAGTTCTTCTTCCATTGCTGTATGCCAACCAGGATGAGTCACAGCTTGGTGAAGGGTAGCAGGGGTAGAGATGGAATCAAGTGTGGCCACAAGTGAAGATGAAGAAAAGGACAAGTTCTGGTAAGAGACAAAGGAATATATAGGATAAGTACATTCAGCATATCTTCTGGGAGGATAATGAGGATGGGTACCTTTTCGGAGGGCAATAGGTAGGTCAGGAAGGGGATCAATAGCAGAAGTAGGGTTAACTGGGTCAGGAAGATCAATAGAAGAATCTTGGGAGTCTGGACCAGAATCCGTCGGCGAAGTAGTGACTGGTGATGGCAAAACACGTGGAACATCAGCATGATTGATGACATCAGGTTCTGGTAAAGCAGCCTGTACTGGTGATGGAGGGACACGATAAACTAGGACATCATCAGACTCAGCAATAATGGATGGAGAGTAAGAGAAGATCGAAGATGTGAAGAAAGGAGAAGACTCATGAAAGGTCACATCAGTGGAGACAAGGTAACGATAGAGATCAGGAGAATAACATCAATAACCTTTCTGAACTCGAGAACAGCCTAGAAAAACACATCGTAGGTACTTGGGATCAAGTTTACTAATACTAGGATGGACATCCTGAACAAAGCAGACACAACCAAATTAGGAGAAACAAGAAACAACTTAGTGGTAGGAAACAGAATGGAATATGGAATATCTCCACCAAGAACAGCCGAAGGCATGTGATTGATAAGAAAACAGACAGTAGATACAGCATCAGCCCAAAAATGTTTAGGTACTGAGAAGTGAAATAAGAGGGATCGGGCAGTTTCTAAGAGATGCATGTTCTTTCTTTTAGCAACACCATTTTGAGTATGGGTATCAACACAAGAGGATTGGTGAAGAATACCATGACTTTGCATGTAATTGGTGAATGAGGCAGAAAAATATTCTTTTGCATTATCACTTCATAAGATTTTCACAGGAGTGTTAAATTGGGTTTGAATTTCAGCACAGAAATTGTGAAAAATGAGTAAATAATTCAGAACGATGTTTTATTAAATAAAGCCAAGTGGTTCGGGAAAAATCATTAACAAAAGTGACAAAATAACGATAACCAGTTTGGGACAGAATTGAACAAGGACCCCAATCATCAGATTGTACTAACTCAAAGGGGGATGCAGCCTGCTTATTTACTCGAGGTGCCAAATGAACACGATGGTGTTTGGCAAACTGACATGACTCACAATCTAAAGTAGACACAGAAGAAAACTGAGGATACAATTTTTGAAGAGACAATAGCGATATATGATCTAGACGACAATGAACTTCAAATAGAGACGACACACCAGAACTAGCAACAGAACGTGGGACCTGATCATCAAGGATGTAATGTCCCCCGGATTTATAACCTCTACCAATAATATGCTTCGTCGATAGATCCTGAATTAAACAATAGTCAGGGAAGAGTGAGATAAAACAGTTTAAATGACGAGTGAGTTTACTTGGAGATAAAAAGTTAAAGGTAAGATTAGGAACGTTAAGAATAGAGGATAATGAGAGAGATACAGTTGGTTTAACAGTGCCTGAGCCAGTAACACGGACTGGAGAACCGTTGGTGACAAAAATGGATGAAGGGTTGGCATAAGGGACATATGAAGAGAACAAGTGATGATTACCTGTCATGTGGTCGGTGGCACCAGAATCAATGACCTACTTAGTGGAAGCTGTAGTAAGACCAGAAGACAAAGTACCTGTGGCTAGAGCCCCTGCAGAAGAAGATCCAGATCCAGAATCAGAGAGACCGGATGTCTGGGCAATATGAGCAAGTCCACGCTATTGATCACGCTGCTGTTTATTTTGCAATTTTCAACAATATTTCTTAATATGGCCAGGTTCTTTGCAATAATTGCAGATAATACTGCCAGAATTAATTGTCGGAGAAGTGGTGCTTTGTTTATACCCATAATTCCTAGATTCAAAGGGACTACGCCTAGCTAGGGCACTTACATTTGGATCAGTAGAAGAATGAATCATATTATCAGCACAAAGAACCCATAAGAAAATGTCTTCAAGAGAAGGAAGCTCTTGATTAGACAAAATTTGGGAACGAATAGTTCATAAGATGGGTTAAGAGCTTCAAGAAAACTTATGATAACCTGAAGTTCCAAATTCTTGATACGAGTCGACAGATCGGCTTGCAGAGACATTAGTACTTTCATTTCCTCATACATCCTCTTAAAATCTAAGAAGAAATCTTTCAATGAACAATCTTGTTGTTGAGAACGATAAAAACCTTTGCAAACCTCATGAATACGAGTAATATTATCTTTTCCAGAAAACATAAATTCAAGATAATTTATGAGTTCTTTGACAGTTTTACAATGGCTAACAGAAGATAGAATCCGTGATTCAATAGAATTTCGAATTTGAAACAGAATCCGAGCATCTGCTCTTTGCCAAGCCAAAAGTTTTGTTTCATCACCAGAAGGAGGATCCTCAGTTAAATGACTTTCCATTTCAATGCCCAAAATATATACTCTAACAGTTTGATTCCAATCACTATAATTTGTCCAGTTTAACTGTGAAGCAGTAATCTTAGTAGACATAGGCAACATATCAGAGTGCTTAGAGTCAGCCATAATGACAAGCAAGTGGAAGTCACAAATTTTGTTTGAGAAAAAAATAAGCATTAAAATCAGAGGAGCACAGAGTATTAAATCAAAGGAATCAAAGAGTATAATATTAATACTCAATCAGAGGCTAGCCACAAGAGTCCAATAGACACTCAATCACAAAATGAAAGTAAAGGGCTACAAGAGCCACAGCATTACCGAATGGGAAAAACACCCAACAAAGTTTATGAAAAAGGTGTCGTAATGGAGACAAATACCAAGATATACCCAAAAATCCAAGATGAAATTTAGATGACACAGCCACCAGGAGTGGAACGGGCTTGAGAAGACGATCAGAAAATACCTAGGACGCGTCGGAAAACCTCACCGGAAAACACCCCACGTGCCGGCGTGTGGATCAGGTAGCGGACGGTCTAGAGGTGCGTGAGGCAACACGCGCCGTCGTCTGGGGATGCCGCTTCAGGGTTAGGCCGGCCGAAGGTCAAGGTATATGGGTATGGGGCACGTGTTCCTAGAAGAGCACCTGATGAACATAGATCTGAAAGCTTCACACACGATAGTTACTGGAAATAATGGAGGTCACCAGAGAAACTGAATAAGCTAGAATCTCAGGAAGGCTCTGGTACCATGTAAGCAAAAGAACATATATGAAACTATATTTACACTTTATATCTAATGAGAGGATTACAATACATATATATACACAAAATGGAGACAGAGTGATCATGATTAACGGGAGGTATTTCAACGAGTAGGTGAAGGTGAGTGAACTACCGTATCTCTTCTTCAACAATATCATGCCACCGTCTATGACTTCTAACATCAAAAATAGAATCATACAAGGGCTGAGGAAAAACACATATAGACTTTCACTCATCTTGAAAAGAAAAAAGAACCTTGTCCGATTCTCCTTGCCGAATTGCCTATAGCTTCATTCCTTCATGAACACATGGTTAAATTTCTTTATGGGTCCTCCCTATTAAGTATTAAAGTTTCTAGTTGGTTTTATATGCGTAGCTACCATCTTTTCTTGACTGGTTTGGTTGGTGTACTTGGGATGCTTTCTATATCGATGTCACTGCTGAGGGTGTTGAGGAAGGCCTCAAAAGGTATTTTCCAGGGAAAAAAATTGACGTACATGCCTCTTTCTTTCTTTTCCTAATGAATAAAGAGATAGATTTTCAGACACTGAAACTTAGTTAAGAAAATTGCAGCTTATGAGAAGGAGGTACACCTCCAAGGTTCCTCATCATAGAGGATGATTGGCAACAGATTGAAAGCAAACTAAATGACTCTGATTCGGTCATACAAGAAGGAGCTCAGTACGTGACATCACTTTCCCATTACACCTGGTAATTACTTTGATTGAAGAACTAGCAAGTTCATCGATGTTTTGGCAAATGGGATTGATGCTTGCAGGTTCGCTAGTAGATTGACTAGCATAAAAGAGAATACTAAATTTCAAAAACGTGGACCCAACAATGAACCAAACTCTAGGCTGAAACATGTTGTAGAAGAATCAAAACACCGCCACAATGTTAAGTAAGATCTCCACACAAAATCAAATCTGTAACTGCTCATTAATCAGTTTATTGTCACGAACTTTTGTGGTGAACAGATACGTTTATGTATGGTATGCTCTGGTTGGATATTATTGGGGATGGGTGAAGCCAGCGACAAGTGGCATGGAGAAGTATGAGACGGCCTTGGCATAACCAATACAATGTCATGGTATACTAGGTAACTATAACAAAAGTTTCTGAACACTAAAAGAATTGTGTAAATTATATTCACAGGAAGGTATAATATATATACAAAGAGTGAGAAGTCTAAGTATTATTGCTCTTAATAAATGAGGGGATCGTAATGGTAAATCAATCCCGTTAATTATGCTAATTGATCTAATATTAATGACAAAATATTTCCTTAACACTCCTGGGGTTAATAGTACCTAATCCAACTATATTGATGGGAGAACCATTGGCAACGTAGATGGAAGATAGGTTAGCATAGGGGGCATACGATGATAATAAGCGATGGTTACTTATTATGTGGTCGGTAGCATCAGAATTAATGACCCACTTCGAGGAAGTGGTAGTAAGAGAGGGCAGAGTACCTGTAGATAAGGCTGCGGTAGAGGGTGAACCAAGGTCAAGCTGATCAAAGGTCTGGGCAACATGAGCAAAGCCACGCTGCTCATCATGTTGTTGTTTATTTTGCAATTTTCAATAATTTTTCTTGATATGACCAAGTTTCTTGCAATAATTACAGATAACACTGCCAAAAGTCATATGTGGAGCACTGGAACCCTATTTAGATCCATAATTCTTCTTGTCAAAGGGACCCCGACCTGCCAAAGCACTCGCATTGGGATCCATAGATGGATAGGTCACACCATCAACGCGAAGAACACGAGCGAACACATGTGAAGAGATGGGAGTTCTTGACTAGACAGAATCTAAGACCGAATGGTCTCATAAGAAGGATCAAGGACTTCAAGAAAACCAACGATGGCCTGTAATTCTAGATTCTTAACGTGAGTCACAAGATCTGCTTGTGGAGACATGAGGACTTTCATTTCCTCATACAACAGCTTATAGTCCAAAAAGAAGTTATTTAACGGACGAACCTGCTGCTGAGAGCGATAAAAGCCTTAACAAACTTCGTAAACCCGAGTGAGGCTCCCTTTACTAGAGAACATAAATTTCAAGTAATTCATTATTTCCTTAACAATAGTACAATGACTCACTGAAGACAAGATCCAGGGTTCAATAGAACTTTTAATTTGAAACAGGATTCTAGCATCAGCCCATTTTCAAGTGACCAGTTTGTCTTTGTCACTAGAAGGGTCATCAATTAAATGTTCTTCCTTCTCAATATCCATAATATATATCTTAACAGTGGTGCTTCAATAACTATAATTAGTTCAGTTCAATTGTAAGAAAATAATCTTAGTAGACATGTGTAACATTTCAAGAGTTTTAGAGTCAACCATGTAATCTAAAAGCAAATAACAATAACAAAGAAGTCCAACCCACGAAAAAATCTTCAAATTGGGTCACAAAACCTAATAATGGAAAAAGGGACGATGAACAATACTTGAACAGTGCAAACACAATGTCAAAAACAGTACCTGAACAACGCCAAACAATGTTGAAACAGTGTCGAACAGTGCGAAAAAACATCAAAACAGTATTAAATAGTACCCGAACAGTGCTAAACAACCCTGAAAATGCAAAGTAGTGCGAAACAGTATGCACAGAACAATGTCAAAATAGTGATGGAACAATGCCGAATAGTACAAACACATTGCCAAATAGTGACGCACAATCCCTGAATAGTTACACACAGTGCTAAAAATAGTGATAAACAATACACACCAGAAAACAAATTTCAAAGATCAATAAGCTCTGATACTATGTAACAAAAGTTTCTGAATACTAAAAGAATTGTGTATATTCTATTCACAGGAAGATACAACATATATACAAAGAGTGAGGGGCCTAGGTATTAATTACTAATCGTCACAATCAATCAATCCCGCTAATTATGCTAATTGATTTAATACTAATGATAGAATATTTTCTTAACAGTAACCAATCAAACGTCTTCATGGACAGCTTGTCCGTACATGGCTTAGGATTAGCACACCTAAAGAAGGTTTTCGATTTCTACAATGAGCTTCATGCATATTTAGTTTCGTGCGGAGTAGATCGAGTCAAAGTGGATGTACAGAGCATAATTGAAACCCTGGGCTCTGGTTACGGAGGCAGAGTACCCCTCACGCGCAGCTATGTCCAGGGGCTTGAGGCCTCCATTGTTCTTAACTTTACTAATAATGGTTGCATTGCCTGTATGTGTCATAATACAAATGGCATTTATAATTCCAAGAAAACCGTAGTTGTGAGAGCTTCTGATGATTTCTACCCACATGATCTTACTTCTCACACTGTCCATATTTCATCTGTGGCCTATAACTCTCTTTTACTCGAAGAGTTTATACAGTCTGACTGGGATATGTTTCATGTAAGTTGGACTTCTAAATAAGTACATAACACTTGGTTTTTAGTGTGACACTACAACATCTATTTGCTTGTTCTATCCTATGTTTGTGTCTATGTTTTACAGAGCTTACATCTTGCAGCAGAGTATCATGCTGCAGCTCGGGCAACCGGTAGATGTGCTATTTACGTTAGGTATGAGATCGATGTTTGCTGCAAATCTTGTCTTGTATATTTTGTGACAAAAGAAATGAGATGAACTGTGTTTTTACTTGTCTTGATTTGTTTTACAGTGATAAGCCAGGACAACATAGTTTTGGGCTTCTAAAGAAACTGGTTTTGCCTGATGGATAGTCTTGTGAGGTCAATTACCTGGGAGGCCCACCATTGATTCTCTCTTTATGGATCTAGCAAGAGATGGGACTAGGTTCTTCAGCTTGTTCCATCTCTGAAATCATTTAATGGACGGTTTATAATAAATAAATTGTAATGTGCAATTTATATGCATGCAACTTGCTGAAAATATGGAACATAAACAAGTGCAGTGGAGTGGTGGGGGTGTTTAATTGCCAAGGTGCTGGTTGGTGCAAGATTGAGAAGAAGACACGTGTCCATGATGCATCTCTTGCTACTCTTTCTGGCTCTGTTTTTGCCTCTGACGTTGACCTCCTGTATTGGGTCTTGAAGATAAAGGAAAGAATTTATCTAGAACAGAATTTGAATTCTAGATCCGAAAGTCATAATACAATGTATAATAATTCACATGACATCCTAATGATCTTCCCCAAGTACTATAAATAGTATTCCTATGTAACTGACACAATTAATTGACAGAAACTACCTACAATACATGACAACCAACAAAATCTTGAAAACATGACTGCATAAAACAACTGCTTTAAATGTACAATTATTTCTAACTGACACGCCTCTTCCTTGAATAAACTAAAAGAAGACATGTGTCTCTAACATCCTCCCTCAAGTTGCTGGTTATGATTGGGATGGCCACACCGTTGTTTATGCCTTCAGATCAGGCACGCACTGACCCTTCATTGCACATAACTCCTTTTCGAGTTCACTTTTCGTTGTATGCTTCATAATTAGAAGAATAATGCAGGGGAAGTAATTAAGGTTCCAAAAGGGGCTTCAGTTCCAGTGACACTTAAAGTTCAGGAGTATGAACTTTTCCATTTCTGCCCAGCCAAAGTTAGCCTCTCTTGTTCTGAATGCTATAGGTGATGTCCATATAGTAAGCAATGTGATTATTGTAAATGTGTGCGGTGTTTGGTGGACAGGAAATTGCAGGAGGTGTTTCATTTGATGTAATAGGGCTAATGGGTATATTCAACAATGGAGGAGCAGTGTAGCAGATTGAGATCCACAAAGGACCATCAGGAAAATCAGAAGCGACAAATATAGGGCTGAGAGTAAAGGGAGTTGGGACATTTGGAGTGTCTCTGTCACAGAGGCCATGCAAGTGTGTGGTAGGTGACACTGAAACAGAGTTCAACTACGAGCAAGCAAGTGGGTTGATGACCTTCATCATCCCAGTTACTGCAGAGGAGATGTACAGATGCCTTGTTCACATCCAAGTTTGATGAGTCTGATATTTGTCTTAGTTTTTTTCTTTTGAATGAAAGGTCATACTGAGATTAGATATACCCAATAAAAACAGAGAAATAACATGAACAACGATAAGCCGCACAAGAGTTTTTAGGCATTGTTGTCTATATTTTCTTCCTATGCTTCAAGTGAACTTCTTTTTCTCACTCTAAAACCAGATAATCTTGCAGAAATAACTGTGTGTAGGAACTAGAAAAACAGTAGATCTCAAGTTATGGAATAAATTATAGGATAATGAAGCCATGCATATCTATTACTCCATCTAGTCCTAAATATAAGATATAATTGACTTTTTTGGAGAGATTAAGGAAGCTAATTAAATTACCTTAAAGTATTTTTGTTTCTATTTTTGATATATAATCTAAGGATACATAACATATGATATGATTAAGTAACTTATTTAGCTTCCTTAATCTCTAAAAAAAAAAACAACTTTATCTCATATTTAGAATCGGAGAGAGGGAGTATCAAATATGAAATGAATGTTCCTTAGCGTAGCTAGATTGCCAAATAAGGAGGCAAGCTATTATATATACATTTGATTAGTTCATATCATCAACATCAAGATTGATCTTGATGGGCACTAACAATCCAAGTCTACGACCCTTTACCCACGATCAATCATTTAGTTTATACACTTCTTTGCTTAACAACACCAATAAATTATCGCCAGGTAACAACTTCAAGACAAACGTTCATTAATTGTGCCATGCTTGGTTTTCATATTAAGTCAACTATGCCATGATGAAAAAGCACGTGAATACCAAGATATGGTGAAAGAATTATGCAAGGAGAAGTCACCTTATGTTTAAGGCCACGTACTTAAAGTTGCAATTCAAAGGGAGCAAGTAATTTCTTCTACTCCAACCTTCCATACCCAATGTCTTAGCTTCTCTTAACTTCCGTCCCCCTCTACTTTTTATCTCAATAATTACATTCAATCTGAATAGTATTATATGAAAAATTAATCCACAAGTTTTGCCTAATTTGACATTGAAGAACATGGAGGGAAAAAACAGCTTTTATGTTGTTCATGTCTCTATTTATTTTTAGAAAAAAAAACGGAAAAAGAATTTTGAAATTAGAAAATCCCAAATTAGGTTTATTACGAAAAGTTGATAAGAGAATGTCGAAACTTGATAAGTAATTTACAATTTATTTTTTGAAAAATACTTGATTTAAAATTTTATAATTTTAAAATTATTTTTCTGTTTTTTAATTTCACCTTGTATTTTTTTAAAAAAATTAAATGAGACGAGAAAGTTATTTTTCTGTCTTTTAATTTCACCTTGTATTTTTTTTAAAAAATTAAATGAGATGAGTCTTAAAACCTCACCAGCAATAATATAGGATTTAATATTCAGAGAGTGCTTGAAGCACGTAAGTATGCAACAGAATTTAGATCCACGCTTTTGTAAGATAGCCTCATTTTTTTTTGGACAAATAAGATAGCCTCATTACCAACATACTAATTTTAATTGGCGTCACGTTTAGATTCTTAAGTTGTAAGATTCAATGCATTAAGAACCATTCTCACGTAATCCTATGAATGAACCATATTGAAAACTCCAAATGACTACGCAGAAAAAGGATGGGAACATTCCAATCAATCCCATAACTCATCAGTAGTCCTAATTCAGTAGTCCTAATTCATATGATGGTTTCCTTTGAATACACATTATATTCTTTTATATATGTGTGCGCGCTTAAAATTATATGAAGTAATCATGGTATTTCCATAATTCTTACAAGGAAACACCTCAATCAATTTTGTAGAATCGATTAGGCCAACTTGGATTTAAATTGTTCTAAATGGAATGATGAAACGAGGCCAATTATTGGGACCTGTGTGTTGTGTAACGCAAAGCATGCATGATGAACCATAAAATTAACCATCTTATACTAATTTATATAATTAATTATAACCGAAACTCCAAAGATCGTTGATTTCGCTTTTTATACCAATCAATAAGGATACGAATTCAATAAGGATAACAATAATAAAGCATATATATGATGTTTTCATGCATCGTTAACGAATTTAGCTTAAATTTGCTGGCTACCGTCGTATATACATTTATAACAACCCTTAATATTTTTCCCAGTTTAATTTGCTAACGACGAGCTCGCAGAAGAAACAAAGACGTGTGTTTATGTTTCCGTTTTCACCTTTTTGCTTTTGGAGACGTTTATGTTCTATGCATCAAATGATTTATTCGTGGAAGTACGTTATTTAACGTGTATGGAGCAAAAAGTGAGAGGTTCCCTTAATTAGTGTCAATCTCATACCCAACCTTCCATACCGGATGATAGATAGTCTTGAAGATTAAGACCAAAATCCAAAACCTTTTTTCTCTGTCTATAAATACTCATAACGTTCCCATAAGCTCAATACCATGTAATTAGCTAGCTAGCCATTAGGATCAATCAGATTTCTTATGTACAAAGGGAAAGTAAGTCGAGCGATAGATGGCCAACCACCAAAAGCATATCTTACAGTTTTTCGTCATTATAGTTTCATTAGTTGCTTGTTATTGTTCTTTGCAAGAGGACCCACATATTCTTCTTCATTCTGATGATTCACCTAATACGATTGATGATGGCGGGACATTTGAGAACTTGATCAAGCAAAGCTCAGATGATCATTTGAGGTTGAAGATATTGGATAAGTTGGTTGGCCCTTCTCTTTCGCTTAACACGGTTAATGTCAATGATTACGGAGCTGAAGGGGATGGTATTACTGACGACACAAAGGTTTATTCACCCTCATTCTTGTTCTTAGCCTGCTTTTTTCTTTTTTCTGATAAAAATTGGTTTTTTTAATCTTGTCGTGATCATGTGAGTTATTCAGGCATTCAAGAAGGCTTGGAAAGTAGCATGCTTTTCTTCTGGGAAAGCAGTTTCTCTTGTGGTGCCTAAGCAGAATTACCTACTCAAGCCGATAAGATTCTCAGGGCCATGCAAATCTGACAATATCACAGTGCAGGTTAGTCACTATATTATATGCATATCTCTCTATTTTAGTGAGTTCAAAATTTAGTTATAACTATATGCAATATATGATGATAATTTGTTTCAGATTTATGGAGTGCTTGAAGCGTCTGATAATCCTTCAGACTACAAAAATGATCCCACACACTGGCTTGAGTTTAAGCATGTGCAGAGTCTGTCAGTTAAAGGTGATGGAACCATCAATGGAAATGGAAACATATGGTGGCAAAACTCATGCAAAAGGAACAAGAAACTTGTAAGTCTTCCCGAAACAAGGCCATAATATATTTTTACATCGGCTGTAACTTCCATAGATATAATATGCACGCTAATATTATTCAACTACTGATCGTGCCTTACTGTTGATTTTGCTTTCTTCTCTGGCAGCCCTGCAAGAATGCCCCTACGGTACACATATATCTCCTTGATCGATTTCTTAAATTTGCATGTATACTACTATCAAATTTGTGTTTTGATGGCTATACTTGGTTGTTTATGGCTGCAGGCTCTGACGTTCTCTAACTGCAAGAATTTGGTGGTTGAGAACTTGACGGTAAAAGATGCACAACAAATTCACTTATCATTTGAGGACTCCATCTACGTTAGAGCTTCCGGTATCACTGTGACTGCACCACAGGGTAGTCCTAACACTGACGGAATTCATGTCACTAATACACAAAACATCCAAATCTCAAGCTCTGTTATAGCAACTGGTAATATTTTTGGCCAATTGTATGCTCAAAATCATTCCTCTAATCTCAATTCCCTACTTCAACTGTGATTTCCTTAATTTTTTTCTTAAAACACCGCTTTCTTGTGATTGTTGTTTGTAAGAAGAACATATATATTAGTAACTGAATTATCAGCTTTAAGGTTGGAAACTCTCTAATGCGTACTTGTGCATATTTGTATAACAAAATCCTACTTTCAATTAATCACACTCTGGTACTTCTTTTTTGGCCGAAATAGTCACACTCTAGTATTGAGTACATTGTAGGAGATGACTGTATATCAATTGTAAGTGGATCCCAGAATGTACGAGCTACAGATATAACATGCGGACCAGGCCATGGCATCAGGTGATTTACTTTTGACTCATTTAAAATCCAAAATCTACCATTATTTTAGACACCAAAGTATCCAACTTAATTGAAGATGAAAATAATTAGCAACTATAAATCTCATCAGCATTGGAGGCTTAGGGACCAAACAAGCCGAAGATTTTGTTTCTGACATAACAGTAAACGGAGCCAACCTATCTGGAACTAAAAATGGAGTAAGAATTAAGACATGGCAGGTATTACAAACTTGACTGTTGAATCTGCTAATCCACTTATATATATATATATATATATTCTTCATTAGAGTCCAATTAAATCCCATATGACATAATTTAATTGTATGTGAAGGGTGGGTCGGGAAGTGCAAGCAACATCAAGTTCCTGAACATAGAAATGAACAATGTGACCAACCCCATAATAATAGACCAGAACTACTGTGACCAGAAGGATCCATGCCAACAACAGGTAAAAACATATGTACATACATTTACAAACGTGTCCCCCCTCCACACACACGCGCGCGCGCGCGCATATTCAGAATTAATGAAGTTGTTAATAATGATTTTGGTTTTAGCAGTACTCAGCGGTTCAGATCAAGAATGTGTTATACCAGAACATAAAAGGCACGAGTGCTTCAAAAGTAAGCGTGAGGTTTGATTGCAGCGAGAACTTTCCATGCCAAGGGATTGTGATGCAGAACATAGACTTGACATTTGAAACAGGGGAAGCTTCCAAAGCTTCATGTGACAATGTTCAAGTGTCCCATGTTGGACACGTAACCCCTCGCTGCCCATAGCTAGGAAGTGGGAACACACAGACACGAACACTTCATTATTGTATGGAGATATCAATATCAATCGTTATAAACCTAGATACATTGACGTACAAAAAATGTCATTGGTTTCACAGTGATTCTCGTAATGTTGCCTCCATGATTATTTCTTACTTGTTTTATCAATAAAACATTGCTCCTACGTTACTTAATTTGACATTTAACTTTCATTTTGCGTCTCCATAGCTATGAAATATGGTTGAAAACAGAATTTTGAGACTGAGTTAAACTTACTTTTACATCACCAAAATCAATAGGTTTCTAAACACACACATATATTAATGGAAAAATTACTCATACGTCTCAGATAAAAAATTACATATAAATAATTTCCTAATTTTTTTAATATTGATAATTTTTAAGATATTTAATAAAATATTTTAAGCCGAAAGAAACGTAATATTTTAGAACAAATATATCGTGTTGGGCTTCCCTAAAGGGTTGGGCTTCTCAAAATCTGGAAGGGGAAACCCGGCAATTCCTCATCAGGGCCAATTATTAAGTGCCCTTTATCTCTCAACTAGGGCGTTAACTCTCGCGCCAGTGCACTCTGCTCTCGTTGGCTAGGGTTTCTTTCGTATCTCTCTATCATATCTGCTAACGATGGCCGAACGTGGTGGTGACCGAGGTGGATTTGGCCGTGGATTTGGTGGCCGTGGCGGACGCGGTGACCGAGGTCGTGGAGGCCGCCGCAGAGGTCCCCGCCGCGAAGAGGAGGAGAAGTGGGTTCCTGTGACCAAGCTGGGCCGTCTTGTCAAGGAGGGAAAGATTCGCAGCCTTGAGCAGATCTACCTCCATTCTCTACCAATCAAGGAACACCAGATCGTCGATACCCTGGTTGGTCCTAGTCTCAAGGATGAGGTCATGAAAATCATGCCAGTCCAGAAGCAGACCCGGGCCGGTCAAAGGACCCGATTCAAGGCCTTCGTCGTTGTTGGTGATGGCAACGGTCATGTGGGACTGGGTGTGAAGTGTAGCAAGGAGGTCGCCACCGCCATTCGTGGTGCTATTATATTGGCCAAGCTTTCGGTGATTCCTGTCAGAAGAGGTTATTGGGGTAACAAGATCGGGAAGCCTCACACAGTCCCCTGCAAGGTTACCGGCAAATGTGGTTCCGTCACTGTGCGTATGGTGCCTGCCCCTCGTGGTGCTGGAATCGTTGCTGCTAGGGTGCCGAAGAAGGTTTTGCAGTTTGCAGGAATAGAGGATGTATTCACCTCTTCGAGAGGGTCGACTAAGACTCTTGGAAACTTCGTCAAGGTTTGGTCTTAATTTACCAGCAAAAATTTTCCCTTGTGTGCAGATTTTAAATCATGAACTTTATGGTGTGGGGATTATAAGGTAGCCGACGTGTAGTAAAAATATAAAGGATTTCTAACCTTTCTTGTATATCTAGAATCGATTGAATGGATTAGTCATACTGGTATACCTGGAATAGGTGCGTACGTGAGATGATGGGACCTTTTGTAAAGGACTAGTTTGAGTTCTAGACAAGTGCATGTTGGAACTCTTTGCTGAACAAATGCAGTCAGTTGGTAGACTAGTAGAATTTCTGTTTAGTTCTTTATGCTGTCTAGACATTCACATGCATATACAATTTTTGAAGCCTTAACCTTTATCCATTAATAATCTCATTTTCCATTTTTGTCTCCATGATGGGTTGGGTTATTTGATTGGTGGTGCAAATGAGACAGAGGTTCATTTTAAGCATGTTCACTGTTGTGTTTGCCTTGTGCTTCGAATTGTTTCTTGACTTGACTAGAATGGCTTCAGAGTTTCAGAATCTTATACCAGATGTTTGAAGTCCTTTTTTTTTTGACAAGAGCTGTTGACTTGTATTATATACTCCTTCCGGTCCTAAATATAAGATAAAGTTGGTTTTTTTTGAAGAGATTAAGGAAGCTAAATAAGTTACTTAATCATATTATATATTGTGTATTCTTAGATTATATATTAATTTATTAGTCAAACTAATTATTCCCTAGGACAAAGGACAAAGTTCTAATTTTTGTCAATTTATTCCCAAACTACCCCTTATTGATTATTTCTCAATAATAATTAAACATAATAATTAATTTAATAACACGCTTATATTTTATCAAGTGAGAGATTCTACTTTCTTTTTTTATTTTTAAATGAAATAATTTTAAAATTTCTTTAAAAACATGTTCTTGAAACTATCCGTCCAAAGTGATTGATTTTTTCCCTAAAAATAACCTAATAAAATATCAATTTCATTATCTTTTTCCCTCGGCTAAAAAAAACTTGCATTTGTATTATGCCCAATTAAATATCAATTTCATTATCTTTTTCCCTCGGCTAAAAAAAACTTGCATTTGTATTATGCCCAATCAAATAGACATCCTCTTGGTAGAAAGATTTGAGAGGCAGGAGAGGTTCGATGAAAAACACAGTTACGTTGTAACTGATGCTATTTTAAATTTTAGATAAGGGCATTTTAGGAAATTAAATATGATTACCTAATTTAACTACTATCCTTAATTTCTCCAAAATTAGGTAACTATGTGTTATAATTAGGACCGGAGGGAGTAGTTTGTAGAAAAAAATAAAATATAAATACTCTAAAGTAATTTAATTATCTTCCTTAATTTCTCTGAAAAAGTCAACTGTCTTATAATTAGGACTTTTAGGGCCGGATGGAGTATATAATTTAGGTCCCTAATGCTTTTCTTATCTGCAGGCAACTTTTGATTGTTTGCTGAAAACTTACGGGTTCCTGACACCTGAGTTCTGGAGGGAGACTCGCTTCACTAAATCTCCTTTCCAAGAGTACACTGATCTATTGACGAAGCCAACAGGAAAGGCCCTTGTCCTGGAGGATGATAAGGTGGAGGATTGAGGTGTAGCACTTTGCAGTTGCAGTTTTGTTGGTATTCGATGCAGTGCATTTGAAAGGATGTTTTGACAGGAACTTCTAGTGACTACATATATTATTTTGCTTATGTTGTTTTATTTTTGTCTAAATGAGCCTTACATTTCTTGGTGCGTTTGTGTGTTTCTAAGTATCACTTGAAGGAGTATTAAGTTATTTACTGAGTTTTGACTTTTTTTTTTGGGAAATGAAAGACTTTGGGAAACCGTACAGAGGAAAATAAAAGGGAAAATTTCATTCAAAAGATCCGAACACCCACAGAAACATGTCAACTTTGGCACTTTATTATTATGCATTTTCAGAGAAAGAGTGGGATTGTGCTTTACCCGTCAGGCCTTTGAGGTGGTCGCATGGTGGTGATGGAAATGTTTTCATAGGATTACATGACTATCTTATTCATGTATTGCAACTTTCAATCAATCTAAAACTTTGGCTCTTCAAATTCCAGTCAGCATGTTAATGAACGTGGACTGTGGGGCTGACTAAGGTGGACTAATCGATGATAATAATTCATTTGATATAAATAAAGTTAAAATAATTTGCTCTATTCGTGAATTAGCTGTTACATTTTCTAGTTCGATTCTGATATGATGTGCGGGGTTATATGATGTCTCTAATAAACAATGAATAGGAATGAAAAGAATTCCCGGTGGTGGCATCGCCGTGAAATATTATTCTCAATTTGCTAACATGGGAAACCAAACAAGTTGCGATTCGTTCCCTGCAATTTCTGGTGATTTTATATGGGAATTCCTGAATCCCCTGACCTAGGACAGCATTGCTGCCTTTGTGATTGCAACCAAACAGATTTTTTGCCCTTGACTTTCCATCGCTGTAAAAAGATTGTCATGCCTCTCCCTTTACGTAGCTTGCATCATTGTACAAAAAACCGGACCGGCCGGTTCGACTGGTTGAATCGGGAATCAGCCAGTGGTCCGGTCTGGTTTGATAATTAAATCGGGGAACCGGTAAAACCGGCAGTTCAACCGGTTGGACCGGTTTCATTTTTTATTTTTTTTGCTTTTTTTAGGGGAAAATTGGAAATTGAAAACCGAAATGAAAAGAAAAATAGGTAAAGAAAGAACAAATCTAAAAAAAATGGAGAAGATAATGAAAAAAATTATTTAAAAAGATATAATAATTATAGAAAAGAATATATCATTGTATAGGTATAGGCATTATAACTCATACTAATAGATTTTAAGTTTTTTTTTTCTAAAAATTTTTATTTTTATTTATAGAAGTTTAAAAATATATTAATATATATTGTCACTAATAAATTATAATATTTTAATATGACCGGTTCAACTACCGGTTAGACCCCGATTAACCTATTAAACCTTGAACATGTGCTGTGACCTGTTCATTGCTCGGTCCGATTTTTCGTTCCTTGGCTTGCATTCAGGTTTTTGGTTATTACAGTTTTTCTAGCAGAGGGCCATCGGATATTTTTCAACCCATTTTAAAAAATTCCAACCCAACCCATATGGTATGGGTTAACCACTCCTATATTCCTGATGTTGCATGTTTTGATGATAGATTGGGTGGTCATTATATCATGTGGAATAAATAATAGTAAGGGACAATTACATTCAAGTCCCATATAAAAGGAAAAACGAAGAAATAGTTCTTGAAGTTGTTAGTAGACATCTTTCGACTTGTCATTAACAACTTTATAGATCATTTCTTTATTTTTTTCTCTTGTATGGGACTTGAATATAATTATCCTTAATAGTAATTTGTAATGATGATCGATGAGTATAATCTTGTTTAAGGCCATGTTTGGTATGATGGAATTAGGGGTGATGGAAATGGAATTGAGGATCAATTCCATCATGATGCTTGTTTGGTATGATGGAATTGGAAAATTTTCCAATTCCATGTGGAAGCCAAATAGGCTCAATTCCACCCAATCAATTCCATCAAAATACCTAAGATTTACAATTCCATGTGATCATTTCCATCTAT
Source organism: Inga oerstediana (assembly GCA_963210345.1). Lineage (NCBI taxonomy): Eukaryota > Viridiplantae > Streptophyta > Magnoliopsida > Fabales > Fabaceae > Inga > Inga oerstediana. Next base: position 9,227,729 of record OY723403.1, read on the forward strand.
TACCCTCCACTACCTTCAAAAAAAATAAAAAATAAAAAATTGAAGGACATTTTGATATTTTTATACAAAAATTAGATCTCATTTTCATGACATACCAAACATACTTTTAGTCCTCATTTCCATTTCCATTTCCATATCCATATCCATTTCCATCAAAATCAATTCCAGCATACCAAACGGCCCTAAAGGCAATCAAGTACAACGATCATTATTTTCTTAACTTGAAGAAGAAGCACATCGAGTACAGTCTGTCTGGGTAATGAAGAGGAGTGACTTTTGCAGCTAAATTTTCCGTTTTCTTTTTCTTAAAAAGATACGAGTACACGTTGAGTGGTGGAATCACCGGCTGGTTGGTCCTTCGCCATCACTTATTTTTATTATTATGAAGACACTTCTTTCTTTCTTTCTTTCTTTCCAGAAAACATGCAACGTTGTATTGTAAAGGCTAGACACGGCTGGGAAAATTCCTCACTTCTCATCCTCTCCTCTTCTTTTTCCTTCTCTGATCTCTCATGATTTCTCCCACTGCTTACCATTGCATTTCCCATAATAGGATGAGTAACGAGTTAAATACAATCTTTTTACATTTATGTTATTAAAATTAAAATTTTTAATATACATATCATATATGTAAACAATTTTTTAATTAGACATTATTTTCACTGATTTTTATTTTCTTTGAAAAATAAGTTCAACAATTTATTTGAGAGAAAATTGTTTCTAAAAGAATTGAAATAAGTTATCCCAAATAATCACAGACATCACTCTCAGTCAAGCGCCAACGTGAGCATTTATTGGCGCGCATTAATTCTATTCATGTGTTAATTTTTTATAGTTATCATGATGACCTGGAGAGTGGAGACGGAGGCTTTTATTTTTTCTTAAAAAAAGAAGTCAAGGGGCCGTCTCATAATTTTGAATAATTAATGCAGATTACGTAAATTGGGGCCACCCTCAAACGGTCGCCCTGTGTGGAAAATTCCACACATCATTGGCAGGCGCCAGGTACGCGGTGGTTCCCGCAGTTCGTTGTTCGCCTGCAATTGTGAATCTCTCCGGCTGCCTCCTACGAAAACAGAGGCAATTATTCTCTTTCTTTAGCTTCGGATCCAAGGCAGATTATGCTACATTCCTACTGCTTTTTTGTTTTTTTGCATGTCTTAGAGATTCATTGGCACGAGCTTCTTCCCCTCCTTCATTTCCCCAAACCTTTTCCCTGTTCCCTCAATTCTGGTTTTTTCATTTTGGATTTGTTTTAAAATTGCTTTTGCAGGCTGGTGTTTGAATATGAGAGTACCGAGTTGCGTTTGAGCCTTTCTTTCCCTTCTTCGGGCACAAATCCGAGTTTCTGATTGTTTTATAAGGGGAAGAAAGCATAATTTTCAAACGACATTGTTACTATTTGCCTTCCCCGAATCGTTTATTGCACAAATTCCAACATGGCCACGGTCTCCGGTGTAGTTTCGCGTCAAGTTTTGCCCGCTTGCGGGAATCTTTGTTTTTTCTGCCCATCACTGCGGGCAAGGTCGAGACAGCCTGTGAAGAGGTACAAGAAGCTGATTGCTGACATTTTCCCTCGTAACCAGGTGTGCTTTCCCTATTATTTTGTTTATGCTAATCATGTCTCATTGTCATTACAAGAGCAGTTGCTTGTCTTTAAGATGTTCCACTAAGACGGATCCACAATGATTAAAATTTCGTGTGACCTTTATGCTATTTAAATTAGTTCTCAGAAATTGAAGACAAATATATTCTTATTTGCGGAAGACTAGACAGCATGATAACAGCAACTGAATGTGAAGTCTGTTTCCTTTCTCTGTTCTCTATGTTCATTGAAACAGTAATGCTTTTTGTGATATAAAATCATAGTCCTCTAGTAAAAGGCCACGGAACTGATCCACATTTAGGTGATATAAAATCTTAGTGCTTTTGCTAATTGAAAAAAGTTAAGGAACTGAATCACAATGATTAAAGTTTCATGTAAACTTAATGCTATTTAAGGTAGTACTTAGAAATTGAGGACAAGTATATTCTTATTTGCAGATGACTAGACAGCATGTTAAGAGCATCTGAATGTGAATTCCATTTCCTTTCTCTGTTTTCTTTGATACTTAAACAGAAATGTTTGTTGTGATATGAAATCATAGACCCCTAGCTAATAGAAAAAGGCTGAGGAACTTATCCACATCTTTGTTTTATATTTTTTCATTCTGCCCGGATTGGGTGCCAGGAATATGCACATCAGAGAGGCAAAACAGGAATATCTAAGGGGCAGGCTGTAGCCTGTAGTTGAAAGTTCGAAGCTTTTTTGTCCCCATCCTTCTGTGGCTTCTTTTAGCATTTTTAATTGGGACATTGAGATGTAATGTTTCTGCATTTTTTACCCTAACCATTCAGTCTCAGAAGATTTTTATTCTTGAAAAATCCCTTATGATATTCCTTCTTAGCATGAAGTAAATGCCTACTTCATTGATTTGTTTGTGCTATCCTATTATTTATCCCATTAAAATGCCTGCTGCCTTTATTTTATATTTACTATTTGTATGAATTGACAGGAGGAGGGGCCAAATGACAGGAAAATAGGAAAACTATGTGAATATGCCGCCAAAAATCCTTTACGCATCCCAAAGGTAAGGATTTGACAAGAAAATAACATCCACAAGTGAATTTTGATCTATCTTCTTCTTCTGGTGATATCATTCAAGCATGTGATGGGCCCATTACCCAATTGGACCACGTCTACAAGAGGAAGGGTACCAACCAGGGCCTAACCACAGCAGCAGGGATCAGGCCCAATAGAGGCTAGAAGCCCAATGGCTCTAGAACAGGAACTGAGTTAGTTATCTAGGGTTGCGTGCCTTAGGAGGAGGGCTATGAGTGTTTAGGCATTGTTTTGGGAGAGCCTCTGACCTCTCGAACGTCAGGGAGGTCTCTTTGCTTATTGTTCTGCTGTTTTTCTGTTCATCATAGGTAGCTAAGTTTGTTAGTCTATTTTCCCATCCTCTTCCATTACCCATTGAAGAGGCATTGTACTAACGATCTTGACTATTCAGCTATAATAAATACTCAATTCCCATCAAATTGGTATTAGAGTAGGACGTTCCTGTGGCATGGTTGGAACCAGAATGGAGGCAAGGATGGATAGCTTGGAGAGAATCATGGGGGAGTTACAGAGGAGCAGTACCGATACAAGGGAGGAACATGCAAAAATTCACAGGGCATTAGCTCAGCTTCAAGAGCAAAATGCTAGCATTCTTACCATTTTACAGAATCAAGCTCAGCAACTTAAGGATCAAACTCGTTCTACCAACAATGATGAAGGCTCAAGAGGAGGTAGCAATACAGAGACCATACATGTAACAGAGGAAGAAAGTGGCGAGAAGGAAGAAGGAGGACATGATAATGGTGCCGTAAAGGAGTACGGAGGAGCATCAAAAAAGGACGTGCAGAAGCATCGAAAGTTAGAGATGCCTCTATTTGATAGGGAAGACCCTTTGGGATGGACCTTTCGAATGGAGAGGTATTTCACCGTGAATGGAGTACCGGAGGTAGAGAAACTCAATGTAGTGGTGGTTGGGTTAGAAGGGAGAGCTGTGAATTGGTTCCAATGGATTGAGATACGAGCACCCATCCTAGATTGGACAACTCTCAAGGCAGCCGTGATCGAGTGCTTCCATTGTAACCAAGACGGCGACAATTACGAGAGGATTGCGGGGTCAAAATAGGATGGCCCAGTGACTGATTTTAGGGAGAAATTTGAACTGCTTTCGGCGACGGTAACTGATGTGCCCAAAGAATCACTAAAAGGGATGTTTCTTAATGGGCTACGAGATGAGATTAAAGCTAACGTATGGTTGCTTAGACCAAAAACATTGAAAGAATTAATGGATGCAGCATTAGGTTGAAGGCCGAAATATGACGTTAAAGAAAACGGAGGAAAAAAAAGCCCGAAACCATAGGATTGGGTCATACGTACCTTGGCCCATCGCAAAACCCTCTTACTCCAAATTTTCCAGCCCGGCAGAGAGCCAGAAGAGCTCTCCAACCAGCCCATCCTCTCGTTCAATCGAACTCAGAGACAAGGAAGGATCGAAGGTTGCGAGCAACAGGGTTGCCAATTCCGTCATACCTACGAACAGCGATGGTGGCAGTAGCCATCGGAATTCTCGTCGAATTTCAGAAGCTGAGGTGAACCACCGATAGGAATTGGGGGTTGTGTTTTAGGTGTGAGGAAAAGTACATCCCTAATCACAAATGCAAAGCGAAGCAACTACGGCTGATATTATGCTGAGAAGATGAAGAAGCAGAAATCCGCAAGGAAGATTTTTCTGAGCTGGAAGATGAAACTGAAGAGAAAGGGATGGCCACAATGGAGCTATCGCAGAGCACGGTGGCCAGATTCACTGGCTACCAGACCATGAAGGTGAGGGGGTGTTGAAGGAAAAGCCTGTAGTCATTTTGATCGACAGTGGAGCAACACACAATTTTGTTGCTTGATGCGTGGTGGACGGGTTAGATTTGTCGGTTGCTCCAACTCGCTCATACACGGTTATTGTGAGAGACGGCCGAAAAACGTTCTCGCAAGGGGTTTGTTGGGACTTAGAAGTGGAGTTGCAAGGGCTGAAGATCAGGCAAAATTTTTACCCCTATAATTTATCTAATATTGACTTGGTATTGGGTATTGCCTGGTCAGAAACTTTGGGAGAAACCCGTGTCAACTAGGGCAGCTATACATGAAAATCAAGGTGGATGATACCTGGGTGAGTTTGAAGGGAGACCTAACCTTGAAATGAGCTCCTTCCACCTACAAAGCTATTAAGAAGGCATTAAGAGGCAAGGGAATGGGTTACGTAGTTGAAATACAGACGCTGGCAGCAGATAACAGTGACGGACGAGAGTTGACGGAGGTGGTACCACCAGCTGTGTTGACCTTACTGGAGAAGTATCAGGTGGTTTGTGAACCAGCAAAAGGGCTTCCTCCCCACCGAACTAGAGACCATGCTATTACCATTAAGCCTGGAGCTCAGCCTCCCAACATCAGGCCATACAAATATGCTTCCGGGCAGAAGACGGCGATTGAGAAACTGGTAAAGGAGATGACCGATGCAGGCATAATACAGCCCAATAACAGCCCCCATGCTAGCTCCGTTCTCCTTGTCAAGAAGAAGGATGGAAGTTGGAGATTCTGTGTAGACTACAGAGCACTCAATAAAATCACCAGTTCAGATAAGTACCCTATCCCTGCTATTGATGAATTAGGAGGGGTTAACATATTTTCCAAACCAAATCTTAAATCTGGATATCACCATATTAGAATCAAACCAAGAGATGAGAACAAAACTGCTTTTAGGACCCATGATGGGCACTATGAATTTTTGGTTATACCCTTTGGGCTTACTAATGTTCCATCTACTTTCCAGTCTTTGATGAATGACATTTCAGGAGTCATTTGAAGAAGTTCGTCCTGGTGTTTTTTTATGACATCCTTGTGTACGGTAGGGATGAGCCGACTCATTTGAAACACTTAGAGCAAGTCTTAAGAATTCTGCAGCAAAACCAGCTGTCGATCAATGCAAAAAAAATGCAGTTTTTGTCAAAGGAAGTTGGAGTACTTGGGCCATAAATTTTTTCAGAAGGAGTGCAGGCTGACCCTTCTAAGATTGATGCTATGACAAAGTGGCCAATACCCAAAGATGTGAAGGGGCTGAGAGGCTTCTTAGGTCTCACCGGCTATTATCGAAAATTCATCAAAGATTATGGGAAGATTGCCGTCCCATTGACTGAACTTTTGAAGAAGAATGCTTTTCAATGGAATCCTAGAGCTAGACCGATTTTGAGTCTCTAAAGGCGGCCATGGTGTCTACTCTAGTTCTAGCCACGCCGGATTTTGAACTTCCCTTCGTCATTGAAGCTGAAGTATGTGGTACAGGGGTAGGAGCAGTGTTGATGCAAAATGGTAAGCCAATAGCCTATTTCAGCCAGCAACTCTCTGAGAAGGCAAAGCAAGGATCTATCTATGAAAAGGAATTTATCGCCATAGTATTGGCTGTAAAAAAATGGCAGCATTACCTTGCTGCACAGCCTTTGTTTACTTGCACTGACCAGAAGGCCCTTAAACACCTATTAGAATAGAGAATCATCACCCCAGATTAGAAGGGATGGGTATCCAAATTAATGGGATACAAATTTGTTATTCAGTACAAGCCAAGGCCAGAGAACAGAGCTGCAGACGCCCTATCCCGAAGGGACAGCTAGGAGGTAACTCTGAATGCATTTTCTATGTGGCAATATGCCGGAATTGAAGACTTTGGGACTGAAATCACTAAAGATCAGAAGCTGAGCAGTGTGTGGCAACAAGTATTAATTGGCAAGGAGGTGCCAGAGGGTTACACCGTGAAAAATGGGTTCTTGTTATATCAAGGGAAGCTGGTTTTACCCAAACACTCGCCAAAAACTGCTACACTGATCATAGAGTTTCATAACTCTCCTTCGGGTGGCCATTCGGGTTATCTACGCACATACAAGAGGCTTTCAGAAATGGTTTATTGGGAGGGCATGAAGAGAGATGTACAAGAGCAGGTGTCTAGGTGCGAAATCTGCCAACGAAACAAATACGAAGCTCTTAGTCCTGCGGGATTATTGCAGCCACTACCCATTCCTTCACAGGTATGGGAAGATATCAGTATGGATTTTATTGTCGGTTACCCAGATCCAACCGATTTGATATTATCATGGTGGTGGTCGATCGCTTGACTAAGTATGCACATTTCGTGCCGCTCTCCTACCCATTTACGGCCAAGGATGTTGCAAAAATTTTCACTAAAGAGATAATCAAACTGCATGGATTTCTGAAGTCCATTGTCTCTGACCGTGACAGGGTCTTTATCAGTCAATTTTGGAAGGAATTGTTCGCACAATCAGGCACCACTCTGAAGTATAGCTCGAAGTATCACCCCCAGACCGATGGCCAAACCGAGGTGGTTAACCGAACCTTGGAGACTTACTTGAGATGTTTTTGTGGTGAAAACCCAAAGAAATGGGTAAAAATGCTACCGTGGGCTGAGTTCTGGTTTAACACTTCCTATAATAGATCCATCGACACGACTCCGTTTAAGGCCTTATATGGCCATGACCCACCCTCGGTTTTCAAATGGCAGGATGCTACTTCAAGGGTAATGGAGGTGAATGAGCAAATCAAGGAAAGAAATGAGGTATTGCAAGTCTTTAAATCCCATTTAGAGCATGCACAAGCCTAAATGCAGCAACAAGCCAACAAGAAGAGGTGAGACGTAGAATTTGCTGTAGGAGATAAAGTGTACCTGTGCATTCAGCCATATAAGCTGAAGAACATGGCAAAACGCCAGCATGAGAAGCTTGCTCCTAGATATTATGGACCCTATGAGGTTGTCAAGAGAATTGGGAAAGTGGCATACTGACTCAGGCTACCTGAATCTTCAAGGATCCACCCTGTCTTCCATGTGTCACAACTCAAAGGATCTATCGCTCCATTGGGTTAGGCGCAGCCTCTACCTAATTTTTTATCTGAGGAATATGAATTGCTTGTCCAATCACAAGATATTATTAAGCAGAGAAGAATGAATGATGGTAGCACCCAAGTTCTTGTCTAGTGGTGCATCCTTGATGTCTACAAAAATACTTGGGAGGATGTGCAAGTGCTCAGAGCATAGTTTCCACACTTTCCCCTTAAGGACAAGGTGCAGCTTCTAGGGGAGGCGAATGATGGGCCCATTACCCAACTAGACCTTGTCTACAAGAGGAAGGGTACCAACTGGGGCCTAACCATAGCAGTAGGGATCAGGCCCAATAGAAACTAGAAGCCCAATGGCTCCTGAACAGGAACTGAGTTAGTTATCTAGGGTTGCATGCCTTAGGAGAAGGGCAATGAGTGTTTAGGCATTGTTTTGGGAGAGCCTCTAACTTCTCGAACGTCAGGGAGGTCTCTTTGCTTTTCACCCAGCTGTTTTTCTGTTCATCATAGATAGCTAAGTTTTTTAGTCTATTTTCCCATCCTCTTCCATTACCCATTGAAGAGGCATTGTACTAATGATCTTGGCAATTTGGCTATAATAAATACTCAGTTCCCATCAGCATGCTTAGGTCTGTATCATATATATGAAAATTTCTGTTTTGAACCAACTTATTATGAAGAAGAAAATGACAGTTCTATTCTTGTGTCAAACCCCTTACAAATAGTGAACTTGATATGAAGCATACTGGGGCTATTAAGTTCTTGCATTTGTTGCCTCTTTTCTCTAAATGATAATCAAATTTCAAAGGTATCTTGTACCCATGCATGATAATATCACACTAATATATTTTGATGAATTAAAAATGATTTTTGGTCTTGAATAATGAATGTGAATTCTTTTTATTCTTGTATCCTTAATCTATTCTTTAGTAACTTTTTTTATACTTTTCTAGTAACTTGATCATAAAGTTTCCTGATTTTTATATTAAAATAAGCTTAAATTTTTCAATACTCAAGTGTTGTTGCTATTCTTACCAAGTTTTGGTTAATCAGATTACAGGCGCCCTTGAACGAAAATGTTACAAGGAACTACGTATTGAGAATTTTCAAGCGACAAAAATAGTCATGTGCATTTACCAGAAATTGCTGCTTTCATGTAAAGAGCAAATGTGAGTTCATAGATGTCTTATTTTTGTGCTTATATATGAATGGCTTATAGCTTTGTGTGTGCATAGACAAATTTGATCTAGTGATGCTGTTATGAAAGTGTAGAAGAATAGAGAGAAAAGAGAGGGAGAAAAGAGGGAAACGAGAGGGAAGAGGAAGAAGAAGGAGAGAAGAAACAGAGAAAGAGAGAGACTGGGGAATTCCAAATTCTATTCAGGCAAAACCATAATTGATACAATGAGACTACTATGCCTTGTATAGATAAGAGCCTCTGACCCCTTAAACCAACTAATTCATAACTGATCTAACAAACTGCTCTAACCCTCATTTAATATTTTCTATGATTTACATATCAATACCCCCTCCCAAAGATATCCTTGCTCTTAAGGATCTGAAACAACAACTCTGAAAAACTAAAACATAGACTTTAAAACTCTGAAAAAACTTCTACTAGCCAATGAAGAATTCTGTGAGTAGATCCTGCTGCACACTTCATCTCTTTCTGAATTCTTCATATGTTGCAGAACCCCAAATTGTCCACTGGACATTGAAAAGAACTAGAGCCTGGAAGCATTTTAATTAGTCCTCCTTTGTACCACATTAGAATGAACAAGTGAGTAGGGAGAAACTGATTGATTAATAAAGCGCAATTGAAAATTATGTTTGTAGGCCTCTTAATAACGTGTGAAAACAGCCATAATTTTGGGCCTCTTTCTTTAAACAAATAGTCCATATGCCCATCAGACATTCCCAAACCCAGTGGATCTTCAACACACTTCTGCCCTTTCAAGAAAATGCCAGCCAGCTGTAACCCTTCAACATTCTTCTGCCACAAAGAGAAATTGCAGGACAGCTGGTAGGTTGGGAAGGTAGAAACCAGCTGTTCTGTTGACTTTTCCAACTGATCTTTGCTTAGCCACGATAAACAAAATGGAAGAGAGTCTTGATCAAAATACTCCTTAGCTTGCCATGCAACCCCTTCAGCCTTCTTGACACATATACTCTTCTTGACTTGCCAGAATTCACAATCTGAAGGATGAATAACCGATAGAGACAGCCACGATGGAACAGAAGCAACTGTTGATAAGGAATCCATCGCACTTAACTTCCTTGTTTCCTTCGAAATATCTGGGGTTTGAAAACCAGAGCCAAACTCACGTTGGATGACCCATCATGACAGAACCTGTCGTCGAGTCCTGGTTCTTCTCTGTCGTGTGTGTTGGTAGCCCAGTCACCCAAGAATTCATCTTTGCGTCTTCTTGGGTGTTGGTCAACCAAGACTCACTGTTTTCTTGAGCAGCCAGACCTTCTTTCTCTTGAGAATAGCCACCTTCTTCTTGATCTTGGAAGGCTTCTTGAATAGTTGTTGCATGCCCCGTGTCCCATTGCTCTGGGATTGATGGCAGAGGAAGTCCACCATCTTCTTGATCAGCAGAAGCATTTCTTCTTTCAGCCTCTAAGTCTAAAAGATCTAAAACTGGAGGGAGATTTTTTTCCAAGACAGCACATACCCATCTTAATTGTTGCAGAAGGCTGTCGAGCTTATCTTGATCAAAACTCATCTTGTTTCTTGTTTTTGTGGTGGTCCGAGGAGCGCAAGCCTCTGATACCACTGTTATGAAAGTGTAGAAGAATAGAGAGGGAGAAGAGAGGGAAATGAGAGGGAAGAGGAAGAAGAAGAAGGAGAGAAGAAACAGAGAAAGAGAGAGACTGGGGAATTGCAAAACCATAATTGATACAATGAGACTACTATGCCTTGTATAGATAAGAGCCTCTGACCCCTTAAACCAACTAATTCTTAACTGTTCTAACCACCTAACTGATCTAACAAACTGCTCTAACCCTCATTTAATATTTTCTATGATTTACATATCAGATGCCTTCCCCTCCCTATATCATTCTCTGCCATTGTTGTAAAACTTCTTTGCTTCTTTCTTATAATCAAATCTTTTTGGATTTCTTGAGAGTAAATTCCATTTGCACTTAGGAAAATTTGTGCCCCAGGTGGACTCCATAGAGAGTTCAGTGTCAGTGCACATTTAGAACTTGCTTTTAATACTGATGTTAGAAACCAATAGGTAACTTTGTGGGCCTAACTTTGTTGATCACTCCACTTGTCTTTTCTTCACATCACCACTTGTCTTTTCTTCACATCTGCCATACAATACATTGCTTGTTTCTGCAAATATCAGTCATTAACCAATAGGGAACTTTGTGGGCCTAACTTTCTTCACATCACCCCAATTGTATTTTCTTCACATCACCACTTGTATTTTCTTCACATCTGCCATACAATACATTGCTTATTTTTTGCAAATACCAGTCATTAACCAATAGGGAACTATGTGGGCCTAATTTTTTTGATCACTCCACATGTCTTTTCTTCACATCTGCCCTACAATACATTGCTTTTTTTTTTTTTTTGCAAATGTCAGTCATTTATTCAATGTCAATATGTATATTTATTGCTGACAAGCAGCCTTTTTTCCTGTTATTTTCTGATAGTGATAAGTAACTATTTAAAGTCTTTTACTGTGTAAAAATTATCATATCAAATGGTCTTGTTGATAGAATTTATTTATGACCTGGAACAATCATATTAAATAATCAATTGATGCTTAGAAGCGTGAAAGCTTTTATTGATCTTTCAGCATTTTATGGTCTAAAAGATTCATTTTATGGAACTCCTGAATTTGTGATTTAAATCAATGAGATACTTTATCAAGCTCAAGCAATCACCCTACCAATAAAAAATAAGTGTGATGAATTTTGATCCTTTGATTCAAGAGCCAAAAAAATGATGATGGATTAACGGTTTTTGAGAATGGAGTTGTATCACAGTCCTTTATATTTTATTTTTTATTTTTTGCAAATAATTGAAGACAAAGTGAAAGAAAAAATGTAGAGAGATGAATGAAGTTGTTTTAGTGTCTCTACTTCACATAAATGAGGGGGGGAAACGAAAAAATAAAAAAAACAGGGGGAGGACGGTGAGATCTTGAAAGAAATGCAACAAATTTTCAGTTGTTGATTGGTTGGCGCTGGTAAAAATTGGGAAGAGATAAGCAACTGCAATTATCCAAATATGTTTGTTACTTGTATACATTACACACAGCCAATTACACACAGCCAAAAGTAAGTGGCTTGAGAAAGCATAATCACTTCATTGCAGTTGTTGAAGAATCACTAGTGCATGATTCAGATTCATGATGCAGGGTGTAATTCTTTTATTTCCTAATCTGCATCTAAATTATTGCAGCTATCGTTTTCATACCCATCTTAATTTGCACCATTAACACAGACACTGGTTTTATTTTTGTTTTTTTATAGGCCATTATTTGCAAGTAGCTTGCTAAGTATTATTCACACTTTGCTGGATCAAATGCGGCAAGATGAGATAAGAATTGTAGGATGTCATACTCTCTTTGATTTTGTAAATAATCAGGTTGGTCTTAACGGTTCTTCAATAGTTCAATTTTTAAGTTCAGCAGAATAATAAAGGGTTAATATAACTTTTGGTCCCTAAAGTTTGATCTAATTTTGGTTTTGGTCCCTCAAATTTGAAATCAGTGGTTTTGGTCCCTGAAGTTTTGCCCGATTTTGGTTTTGGTCTCTGAATTTTGAAATTGGTGGTTTTGGTCCCTAAAGTTTCACTCGATTTTGGTTTTGGTCCCTTAAGTTTGAAAAGGACTTGGTTTTTTCTCCGGGTCGGGTTAGGTTTCATAATTGGGTCACCAAGTCTTTTTCAAACTTGAGGGATCAAAACCAAAATTGGGTGAAACTTCAGGGACCAAAACCATCAATTTCAAACTTTAGGGACCAAAACCAAAATCGGGTAAAACTTCAGGGACCAAAACCACCTATTTCAAACTTAAGAGACTAAAACCAAAAGTGGATTAAACTTCAGGGACTAAAAGTTATATTAACCCTATAATAAAAAACAAAAACTTTGACTTTGTCCTTTTTCTTAATTTTGTAGATTGATGGAACATACCTGTTCACTTTAGAAGGTTATATCCCAAAACTCTGTCAACTAGCTCAAGAGGAAGGGGAAGATGATAGGGGAAGAAATTTACGTTCGGCTGCTTTGCAATGCCTCTCATCAATGGTACTCGCCACCATTATCTTTAAACATTTATATTCCATTCTTTCTCTTTCACAACAACATTTTGAATTTTGTGGCTTACATGTGAGGCGGGAAATCAAATGAGCTTCACGGTTGCATGAAATGGATTTGAGTTATGTTCTTCTTCTTTGACGTAATTATACTGAGTTGTATTCCATTAGTTCCCAAGACAGAAACCTTCGAGGATATAGTTTTGGACACACACGCAACACTTCAACTTATAACTCTAAATTTTACTAATATAATTTTCCAAAAAGGAATTGTCTTTCCCGAGCACTTGTCTCTCAGCTCAAGACACAAATTACCTAAATCTTCTGAGGTCTAAGATTTTATCTCTGTATACTGAATACGACAATGACAATGACCATTGAATATCTTTCTGTCATTGGTCCTATCCAAAGCTATACACAGCTAGTCTCTGGAAGTTGCGTATTTTGCTAGTTACACACATCATCCTTGGTGTCTCCTTTACATTGCTTTTGGCTCTTCTGCTTTCATTTTTTTCCCACTATTTCACAATGGTCCATGACTCATCTCTATCTCTTCTTTACTGTGTTTTTTGTTGTATCTTCCACTGTCCAGTAATCTCTTGCACAAGTTCAAAATCTTAGTCCATACTTAATGCTCAAAGAACCTTTTTTCATTGTTTCTAAAATTTTCATATTTGGTTAGCTTGAGTGTTGACCTAAGTGCATAAAGAAGACAAATCTTAGGCCCTAAAATCTGTTGTCTACTTCCTTGATATCCAATGCTATATTGTTAATCAACATATTCAATGCATACTTTCTTTTCAGTGGAAAGCTTGGGTCATTACTTTTTAAATTAATGGTCATCTCATCACTTCTCGTTTATTTTATCTCCTCTCACTTTGAGATTAAAGATCTTCGAGTTACATTGAGAACTTGTGGGAATGAAATGGATTTAACAATCCCTGATGTACATGTCTTCTTCTCAAGTCAAGTTTGCCTGCTGTTTGCGGGAGAACTGTAATCTGTATCCATAGTTCCATACCCATCAAAACTGAACTATATATATTTCGCTCTGTAGGTTTGGTTTATGGGCGAACACTCCCACATATCGGTTGAGTTTGATAATGTAAGTAGGTTCTTACTAATCATTCTTGTGGCTTTTATGTTTGTGAATATACTGCTGAATGGTTTACTTTCTTTTGATTATGCCCGATGGACCCACCACACTAGGTGGAATTGAATGTGCTTAATTTTTTCAGTAAAGATCTTCTAATATACCTCAAGTAAGTTAACATAGACAAAACTTTCAAGAGAATATTTTCTGAGATTTTTCAAAGATTAGAATCCTAATTTGCATCTTTGAGTTTACTGCAGCTGACTTTTCCTGCTGACTACATTATTGTATTTAATTTGTACCAATGTTATATAAACTAAATGACATTTATTTTCCTATTTGATCTTTTATGATTTACCCCCTCAATTTAACTCAACAGATTGTTTCTGTTGTCTTGGAAAATTATCAATGTCACGAGAAATCTTCAGAAAGTCTTGATCCTGAGCATGGTCCTAAGAATATGTGGGTTCAAGAAGTGATGAAAAACGATGGCCGTGATTCTGCTTTGCCAAATGCTGAAATGAAAATTCCACCCTGGAGTGAAATAGTGGATGACAAAGGAAAAATAAATGTGGCAATGTAATTTCCTTTTTGGGTTAGCAGAGAATATTTAAAATACAATTGAGCTCTCTTCTGTTTATTTTGATACAACTTACAATGATTTTCATTACAGGGAAGATGCCAAGAATCCATGCTTTTGGTCTGGGGTTTGTCTAAACAATATGGCCAACTTAGCCAAAGAAGGCACCACTGTACGTCGTGTAATGGAGTCATTGTTCCGATACTGTGATAATGGAAATTCATGGTCCATGGCGCATGGCATTGCCTTCACTGTTTTGAAGGATATGTTACTTATAATGGATAATTTGGGTATGCTATCCCTTTTTTTGGCTTATCATTTTAAAATTCTCTGATGCTTTATAGTAATGTCAGCTGATTCTGGTCCTCTGTTTTCTCATTATTTTCCTTGTTCACCTTGTTGCAGGGAAAAATTCACATGTCTTACTGTCAATGTTAGTAAAGCATCTCGATAATAAAGTTGTCCTTAGACAACCCAACTTACAGTTAGACATTGTCGAGGTGACCTCTTTGCTTGCAAAACATGCGAAGGCTCAACCGTCTGTAGCAATAGTAGGTGCATTAAGTGACCTAATGAGGCATTTGCGGAAGAGCATACAATGCTCGTTTGAGACAAATCTAGATGCTGACACAGTCAATTGGAACAAGAAGTTCCGAGAAGCTGTGGACGAATGCCTTGTACAGATATCAATCAAAGTACGTTGTGTCTCTATCTTTCCATTCAATTTATGACTAAACCTCTAAAGAAATTGGCCATTGATGCCTGGGCTTATCAATCTGCAGATTTCATGTTGTCTTTCAAATTTTAAACCTCGAACGTTTCGTTAAACTGTTGAATATTCTGCTATCTTTCACTATTAGATTTATCAGAAGAAAGATAATAAATAAGCTGCCGCTCACAAACAGGTTGGAGAAGCAGGGCCAATTCTTGAAGCTATGGGTGTGATGTTAGAGAATATCTCAACTATTACAGCAATATCCAGGACCACAATTTCTGCTGTTTATCGAACTGCCCAAATTGTAGCCTCCTTACCAAATTTGTCCTATCAGAACAAGGCAAGGAACAACCTCAAATTTTACGAATTTTATTGGCTACTTTGAGTTTGAAGGATGAATTTGCTGCTATAACCCTTCTTCCCTTCTTTAGGGTTTCCCTGAGACATTGTTTCATCAACTAGTCCTGGCTATGGTCCACCCAGATCAAGAAACGCGAGTGGGAGCTCATCGCATCTTTTCTGTGGTTCTTGTACCAACATCAGTTTTCCCTCGTCCATGCTTAGCTGTTTCTTACTCCAGGAAGGCATTGGTGGTTCCACGAACCATCTCAAGAACAGTCTCTGTTTTTTCTTCTTCTGCTGCCTTGTTTGAAAAGCTGAGACAGGATAAATGTTCCTCAAGAGAAAATCTTTGTTTAAATGACAAAGACATTATTGCGGAAGAGGAGCAAACAACTAATAATAATAGTGGGATGCTGGGCAGGTTGAAATCAACCTACAGTCGGGTGTACAGCTCTGCAAGAGATGAGAATTCTGGAAACACTGCCCACATGAACTTGGTAAGTCCTGTTGTTGTCTTGATGCTTCAATATCCCTGGCTCTGCTTCTATGATTTCATATAGTAAGCTTATTCTCCCTCCCTCCCTTTCATTCTCATGTATATACCATTGCACTGGAACTTAGGTTTTAACTAAGAGCTCTATTTTGGAGAGATTGTGTATAGTTTTTTCCTCTTAAAAAAAAAACAGAGAGAAACAGTCTAGGTTGAGGTGCAATACATTAGTCCCATGGTGTGTAAGATGGGTGGCCTGTGGATGGGCAGGACATTCAGACATGTACCATAATACCAATAAGAGTAATATAGGTCCAACGTCAACCTCAGTTTGCCTTTCATGGGTTTGAGTTTGATTTGTTATTATGGTCTATAATGATCTGCCTTTTCCTTGAATACAGGAGGCCGTTTCCCTCAGGCTGTGCAGTCATCAGATAAACCTCTTGCTGTCATCAATTTGGGCACAGTCCATCTCTTCTGGAAATATGCCCGAAAATTATGAAGCCATTGCTCATACATACAGCTTGGTATTGCTGTTTTCTAGGGATAAGGTACGATCAGCACTTATACAGCATTAAATGATCTTCAGTAGTTCTTTGTTCAAGGGGTCTTTCTTTTTGTTTGTTTCTGTGTTGTATCATGGTAAAATGTAGTACCTGCAGAAATATTACGCTGTTATTTGTGCTTGTTGAGATCAAATTTGCAAGATCCTACATAGTCCTTTTGCAATCTACTGCTTCAATATGTTCACAATTATACTTCATTCGCTTGAGAGAGTCTTCTTTCAAGCTCTGGTTTCATTTCTGCTGCTCCAAAATCTTGTTTCCCCTAGCAACAGCAATCCTGTAATAAAATGTCCATTTCATACCTTTGAAAATAATTAATTGTGGAATATCGTACTGTGATCTAGTGTGTAAATTTGTTTTTTCTGGGAGCCATATTGCCAAGGAAGAAAGATTTGAGGTTGTCTAGCTAAATCTTCCCATTTTTATCTGTTCTCGTCAAGACTGGTACATCCATTTCTCCCCTTTTAACATACTTTTAACAAATTTATCTTGTACAGAATTCTTTTCATGAGATACTGGTGCGGAGTTTTCAGCTGGCATTTTCTTTGTGGAATATTTCTCTAAAGGATAGAGGTGAGCTGGCAGTATGAAGGGAAAAAACTGAATGTGCCGTTGGAAGTTTGAGCCTTGGGTAATATTTATTTATATTGCAGGGATGTTGCCACCATCACAACGAAGATCAATATTTACTTTGGCAATTTCAATGATTCTTTTTTCTTCAAAATCATACAATCTTGCTCCTGTTGTGCACAGTGCCAAGGCTGTGCTTACTGAGAAAAATGTGAGTCCTTTCTCAAGTCTTCCCTCCTTGTTGGCTATCATTGACAACTCAAAACTATATTTGATATATATATATTTGTACGTGTAACGCTTTACTGCTTTGATAAGAACAAAAAGAAGAAGAATACTTTTCAGATAATGCTGGAAAACATTACAATTCAATGTCTGAAATTCAAGTTCAGAATATTTAGATCAAAGAATGTCAAATTTCAAACCTTTTGAAAACAATAATTTTAATCACATACAGAATTTGAATTCATAATTTTAATTATAAAATATTTAAACTGTTTATAGTTTTTAGTATGAATGTACATATATTGAATTTGAGATTGAGTGTAAAGGACTTGATTCCCCTTAAGTAAGGTCAAGAGTTTGAACCTTGTGGATCGAAAAAATCACATTGGAAGAGTGATTTCCAGTTGAATTCAATTGCTTGATTCTAACCTAGTAATACTGTATATTGAATAATTATATGTAAAAAAATTATGAATTTGAAGAAATTGTTGAAAGTAAATATATATCACCTTGATACTTTCTCTACACGCTTCTGGTTCTTGAAAGTAAATATATATCACCTTGATCCTTCCTCTTGTTTTTGTCTCAGGTTGACCCTTTCCTTCATATGGTTGGAGATCACAAGTTGCAGGCTGCCAGCTTTGAGCCTGGCAATATGACCATCAATTATGGGTCCAAAGAAGACAATGATAGGGCTCTAAACACACTTGCAGAGTTGTCGACAACCAAGCACCAAACTCAGGATTTATTTGCTTCTGAAATTGTTAGGAGCTTGGAAAGTTTGTCAGAAGTAATGATTTTACTTGTATATTTAAGACTGAGCCAGAAGATAAAAATATGTTGCTTTTTCCTGTTCAATGACCCTATAGTCTTTTGTGCAGCCTGCATTTTCCTCCATAAGAGAACAACTGCAGGAAGAATTTTCGCCAGATGAGTTGTGTCAATTTGGATCCCAATTGACAGTTGGTTTGCCAAAAGAGGTGTGTCAAGTTAAAGTGATGGACTCCAGTGATCTTGTGACTATAGCTATTCATATTTTTTTATTTCTTTTCTTTCTGCCATTGATTTGTGACTGCGGTATTTACTTTTACATTCCCCAGAAAGCTTCAAAATTGTCAACAGACGATGACTTGATTCCTGATTTATTTGATAATCAAACAAACCAAAGTTTGGAATTGAATGTAGAAGTCCCAAGTCTTTTGAGTGCTAATCAACTTCTAGAATCAGTACGTTGGCCATTTCATGCTCTCTTGTATTCTTTATTATTGTTTAGTTTGTGTTTAAAGCCATTCCCATGTCAATAACTAGAACATTGACAAAACAATATGAGAGTGTAGGTTTTGGACACATCTGAGCAAGTTGAAAGAATTTCTGAACCAGCTGCTTGCGATGTGACTTACAAGGATATGGCTCAGAACTGCGAGGCACTTCTGATGGGAAAGCAATACATGTCCAGTTTGATGAATCCCCACCAAAAGCAGGAATGGTTGACAGACTTCCCTCCACAAAATCATGACAATCAACTGATAAACATGGACTTTTTGTCCAATTTGGATGTGAGTTCCCAGAAGGTAACTGCTTACGTTGAGAAACTCGTAAATTGCATCTTGAATTATCATATATTTGCACATCTAAACGTACGGGGCATATGTATTCCTGTTTCTGCATCCAGTGAAAGTTGAAGTTGAAAAACCTTCACCTTTTTAATATTAACTGCATGCAAAAGTTTAGTTGAGCATCAAATTTGCCCATGTAATATGCAGGTGGACAACTCATTCTTTGACAAGAATTTGAGTGCGGACTTAGAAAAGCCTCCTCCGCGGCCGTGTACAGCCGAGTATCAGAACCGCTCTCACTCCTTCCATCTGCCAGCATCAAGTCCATATGATAACTTCTTAAAAGCTGCTGGTTGTTGATCCTGGAATTGTAGTATAAACTACATTCCTGGAAGGTTAAGGTTAGACGAGAAAGCATACTCAATTGTTCAGTTGATCGGCTAACCATAAGGCTTCTGAGAAGTCTGGAATTGGTGGGTTCAAGACCCAGCTTTGACTCTGAAAATGGCGAAGTTTTGTTCCGATTTTTCGTCTTTAATTATTTATTCTTTCTTTGTTCTTATGCTCAGTGCTGAGAAGGCTTCGTGCGTCCTTGTGATTGTGAAGTAGTTTGTTGGCTTTCTTGCTTCGATGTATATAACAGAAACTGCAGTGATTTTGGCAACTTTAGTGATCAATGAGAATTTAGCTGTCATGCGCCTGTCAGGAGTTAGTCTGTTATTTTAATGTGCGTGTACTTCTCTAATGATTCTGTCCATTCCCCAGGATGGTTGGGTACCAAAAAAAAAAAAAAAAAACAGGAAGGTTTAGGAGAAAGCTGGTGAAAAGTAATTTTATCACTAAGAAGAACCTTACAAAATTTAACTCTACAAATTTTGTACACATACTCTAATTCAAATATTTTCTACTTATAAACTTTTTAATGGGGGATTTTTCCAAAAGTTATTTCTCACGAGTATTTTTAATCGTTGTGATTTACGAGCAAGGTAGCTGATATAACCTGTATAGAATGAAGATGAATATACCAGGAAGCAATCTATCTCTGTATTAATCTCAAAGGATAAGCTCAATGTTTACAGAGAATTCTTAATTGCAAATATAAAAACACTGATGAAAATTAACTAATTCTGTCATAATGCAAAATATCAGAATCGCAGAATCAACACAATGGTCTCAAGAGAATAACAGAAAATAGAGAAATATCAGAGAGAGAATCTTCTAAAAATCTTCTTCCCTTTTCTGCCTTGCTGTCCATTCCTTTTATGCTCCATTCTCATCTACCTTCCATGTGGCCTTGCGCATTCTGTTACTCCTACGTGGCTCTACATGTGTTTCACCATTTGGGTCACCGCTTTCTTGGGCTTCTTCCTTATTCTTAAGCCCATTTATTACATTGCTTCCCCCATCAATAAGGACCTTGTCCTCAAGGTCAAAATTAGGATAGTGTTGCTGAAAGAAAGATAAATCTTCCCAAGATGGCTGAGCATGATCATCCCACTGTATCAGCAATTGAGTGACCCATGTGTCACGAACCTTGACCCTACGTATATCCAAAACAGCCTTAGGAGATAACAAAGGACCTGAACTATCAGTCAATAATGGAAAAGGCTGATATTGCTGCTGTGGATCACCATAACATTTCTTCAAGACAGAAATATGAAAAACAGGGTGAATATGGGTGTGTGGGGGTAATTGAAGACGATAGGCCACAGCACCAATACGTTCCACAATTAAGAATGGACCAAAATAACGTAGAGACAACTTCAAGTTTTGATGGCCTCGCAGAGAGTGATGACGGTATGGTTGAAGCTTAACGAACACATAATCACCCACTTGAAATGTCAGATCAGTACGCTTCTTATCAGCATAAAACTTCATCCGTGATTGAGCTTTCTGTAAATTATTCTTAAGTTGAAGTAACACAGCATCACGCAGATCCAACTGAGCTCGAACCGACAATGGAACATCAATGGACTGATCTAAGCGAACAAGCATAGGAGGACCACGGCCAAAAACAACCCGGAAAGGAGTTAGTCCAAGAGATGTATGAAAAGAAGAATTATAACAATATTGAGCCCATGGTAAATAAAGAACCCATAAACGGGGTTGTTGATGCACAAAACAGCGTAAATACATCTCCAAACATCTATTTAAAGCCTCAGATTGACCATCACTTTGAGGGTGATATGCAGAACTCATGCAAAGGGAAGTACCTTGCATTTTAAATAATTGCTTCCAAAATAAGCTAGTAAAAACCTTATCACGATCTGAAACGATAGATCGAGGAATGCCATGCAAACTAACAATATGAGTAACAAAAACCTCAGCAACAGCTTCAGCAGTGTAATGAGTTTTTAAGGGTAGAAAATGAGCAAATTTAGAGAGTCTATCTATCACCACAAAAATAACAGTATATCCTTTAGAAATAGGTAACCCGGTGATAAAATCCATTGCAATATCCTCCCAAATCTGTGTGGGAATCGAAAGAGGTTGTAACAGACCGTATGGAGCAGTAGGCATACTCTTAGCCTGTTGACAAATGTCGCGGCACCTCTAATTTAATCTGGCGGCCAAAAGAAGTAGAAGACCCAGAATTTCCAGACGAACCAGATGATGAATTCCGCGATGAAACAGCATGAAGTTGTGTCCAGTTCTCAAATCCCCTGGTTAACGCATCGACCGACCGAGAGATGGACGCCATGGAATGTTCGACACTCTGGAGACGAGCGGTGGCCGTCGTCATCGAGGATTCGACATTAGAGAAACGAGTAGAGTTCGTCCGCTCCGATTCAGCTAAGGCTTCGATCAATCGTTGAATCTCAGTATTCAGAGTGTGAAGACGAGTATTGTCAGCCATGATAGCAGAATGAAAGCACCAAATGATATAACCTGTATAGAATGAAGATGAATATACCAGGAAGCAATCTATCTCTGTATTAATCTCAAAGGATAAGCTCAATGTTTACAGAGAATTCTTAATTGCAAATATAAAAACACTGATGAAAATTAACTAATTCTGTCATAATGCAAAATATCAGAATCGCAGAATCAACACAATGGTCTCAAGAGAATAACAGAAAATAGAGAAATATCAGAGAGAGAATCTTCTAAAAATCTTCTTCCCTTTTCTGCCTTGCTGTCCATTCCTTTTATGCTCCATTCTCATCTACCTTCCATGTGGCCTTGCGCATTCTGTTACTCCTACGTGGCTCTACATGTGTTTCACCATTTGGGTCACCGCTTTCTTGGGCTTCTTCCTTATTCTTAAGCCCATTCATTACAGTAGCATTCTGTTTAGTTCTAAGATATATAATGAAGCCTCCTGTAGGAGGAAAGCGTTTACCAAGATTTCAAGCTACAGAAAACAAAATATTAGAATAAAATGTTGAAGTTTAAACAGTTTGAACGATTACTGAAGATCAACAGCTCCTATTGGAGTCAATGTAAAATTTATAAAGTTTAGTTTCCATTAGAAAATAAACTAAATGTTTACTAAATTTTATTGAAATTGAAATTGTATTTATTTTTATTTTATTTTAAAAATATACATTGACATATTTTAAAATAAAAACCTTATTTTATTTTATTTTTTATTTCGATTTGAATTTCTCCATTAATCTAATTTCATAATTTCTTTGCTTGAAATATCTTAAATATTTTTGGGTAAGAAACTTCTGTAAAATTATATTTAAAAACAAAAGGAAAATATATATAATTTTAAAGTAACATATATATAATTTAGGAAAATACTTAAGTCAGGTTCCTTATATCCATTTGGTCAAGCTATCCAATTACAAATGACATATGTTCTATTTTTGAATTATTATAAATTAACAATAAACCAATATGAAAAAAATAAAATGCGTAACATGTGATTGAAGAACTTAATATAATAGGTATAAAGAACTTGGTATAAGTATGACTCTATAATTTTTTAGAAAATATGAATAATATTACTGTAAATGTATAATATTACTCTAGTGCAGGAAATAATCCACTCTATGCGAAACATGAAGAAGAAGCAGGGATTCATGGCAATAAAGATTGATTTGGAGAAAGCGTATGATCGAGTCAAATGGAGTTTTCTCTTTACTTGCTTGAATGAGCTTAACATTCCTAAGTATCTTTGTGATGTGATAAAGACTTGTGTATCTACACTGCAAATGGAACTACTTTGGAATGGATGTACTGCAAATGCTTTCCACCCTTCTAGAGGAGTTCGTCAAGGCGATCTTATCTCTCCGTATCTCTTTATCATTATGTTGGAGAGATTGAGACACTTAATACAGACTGCTGTACAAGACGGAGATTGGAAACAATTTAGGTTGTCAAGACAAGGTACGGCTATCTCTCATGTTTTTTTCGCTGATGATCTTATTTTATTTATAGAAGCAGATATGGATCAAGCTGGAGTGGTGAAAGCTTTAATGGATGATTTTTGTGAGATATCCGGCCAGAAAATAAACGCTGAAAAATCACGGATTTACTTCTCAAAGAATGTGGGACGCAAAAGAAGCCAAGAGATTAGTGAGTTCTTAAATTTTTCCCAGTCGTCAAATCTGGGAAAATATTTAGGAATGCCTGTCTTACATGAGCGTAGTACCAAGTCTTCATACAGGTTTATTCTTGACAAGATCGATGCTCGGCTAGCAAGTTGGAAACCAAATTTATTATCTTTGGCGGCAAGACATACTCTTGTATCCTCTGTGGTGTCAGCCATGCCCTCCTATGCCATGCAGTCTGTGCCTTTACCTCTAGGTATCTGTGATGAGATAGACAGAAAGTGCAGGAATTTTCTTTGGGGAAGTACATCCACAAATCGTAAACCTCATATGGTAAATTGGGGTCGGGTTTGTTCCTTGAAAAATGACGGTGGATTGGGATTAAGACAGGCAATGATTCAAAATCAAGCTTACATGACTAAGCTAGGATAGAACTTGGTTCACAAACGTGATGCATTATGGGTTCGTTTATGTCGAGAAAAGTACAAGACAGGGAATGATGTGGTGCCGATTGTGGAAAAAATACGGAACGAATCGAGCACATGGAAGGGAATTAGACAAAATTGGGAAAATGTAAGTAAGAGCATTTTATGGAGGATTACAGATGGAGCTTTGGTGTCCTTTTGGCAAGATATATGGGTACCCCATTTGGATAGATTGGACAGTTTGGTAAATTACCCATTATCAAATGATATCCGAAAATGGAAGGTAGCAGACTGTATTACTCCATCAGGTCAATGGAATCTAAATAAGTTTGGACATTTATTACCAAAAGAGGTTGTGTTAGCAATCTCAAGAGTGAATATTAATCGCAATGCTCGTGTTGATAGTCCGAGTTGGCGTTGGGCAACTGATGGTAAATTTGTTCTAAAAGAGGCATATACTAAATTAGCGGGTCACGGAGATAATCAAAATTTGTTCCGATGGAGGCTCATATGGAAACTAAAGGTTCCTCAACGGTACAAATTGTTCATGTGGTTATGCGCTCACGGCCGTTTAATGACAAATTTTATCAGAACTTAGTGGAAAATACATACGAATGAGTTGTGCCCATGTTGTCAAGATGAGACAGAAACAATTCTGCATGCTCTTAGAGATTGTGCTGTGGTAAAAGAACTCTGGAGTGAGATGCTGCCTAGTCAATGGTATCGGAAATTTTTTGACTTAACCGACAGAAATATTTGGTTAACATGGTGTTTAAGTCGTCGTGAGAAGGTGTATGGTTATGAATTTCGATACTGGTTTACTGTTTTATGTAGACACATTTGGTTGGCGAGGAATGACCGTACTTTCAACAATAAACATTAGAGTAAACAGCAGTTATTAGCACGTACTAGTACAGTGATGTCTTGGGGTGTCTCCAGTCCCATACAACCAAAATCATATATCACACCAATTATGGTCTGGCGTCCTCCACCCGCTGGGGTGGTTAAGGTTAACACAGATGGATCCAGGAATGAAGCGTCGGGAAGTTGTACATGTGGTGGAGTGATACGGGATGATCAAGGACGATTTGTTCGAGGATTTATGTTCCGAATTGGAAAAGGGTCTGTGATCACAGCAGAGGCCTGGAGAATCCTGTGGGGTATAAAGTTGGCTTGGGAAGGAGGATTTAGGAATGTTCTTGTTGAAAGTGATTGTAGCAAAGTATTGGAGCTAATTAAAGGAGCGGTCTCTGATGAACATCCTGATGTTACAATAATTTTGGAGATTCAATCGATGCTGGAACGTGAGTGGGAAGTGGAGCTACTTCACTATTGTTGAGAGGCGAATAAAGTGGCTGATTGCTTCGCAAGGAATGCATGGGATATGGCGGTTGATTTTCTTGTACTTCAAACAGAACCTGATGAAACGAAACAATTGCTTATAGATGATGTTGTGAACCAGAATTTTTGTACTGATTTAATAGGGTAGAGCCCTTAGCCTTGTATGTTTTTATAGACTTTCACTATCAAAAAAAAAAGAACGAAAACTCCCTCCCGAACTTTTATTGTCGAAGATAAAGTAATTTGCTTTTGTTCTGATTGGTGAGTGAAATTGAATTCTGAAAGAATTTGATCAATGTTGCTTTCGGGATGAGGGAAAGGGTAGGCCATTGCGTTGAAGGAGTTTTTCTCCACTAGCTCCCGTCTCTTTGGGTTTCCAGAGTCTACCTGTTTAATTAAAAGTCCATTTTACCCTCAACAAACAATGTGAAATGACACACGATGCCCTCCAACGATTCTATCGATCTGGACCTGTTATTCACAAACCCTATTTTGTCGAACAAGCTTGTACAGTTGTGCGCACGAGGTGAGAGCGCTCGCTATTCGGACGTGGATTGATACGCCGGAAATCCAGGTTCCATCGCCGTTGAGGTAGGATTTACACTGTAACTCTCCTTTGTATAGGTCAAAGTATGATTTTCGATTTCTTTCACTTCGACTTCGTTCGCTGGATCTTGTGCGAATCTGTAATCTGTGACTTGATGTAACCTGCGCGAATATGTAACGATGCGAATCTGTTCTTCGGTCGGTCCTCTTCGAATTCGAGATCTTTTATTCGATTTCATGCCCCTGCCTTCACCCTATGGTGTATTGGATTTGTGATTGAACACTGCCTTCTTGTGATTATGCAATGATTTCGACTTTCATTGAGTGGGCTTGCTGGCCTACTGATTTATGTTTTTTGATATGGTTGTGTATTGGGTTTGCTGGCTTACCTCTCGTTATAATGCTGTATTGGCATACTTCTCGTGATTTTATTGGAAGGAATATCTATGAAGTGTCAAAGTTGTTGATAATAGCTGGGCAGAATTTACTTCAGTGTTGTTCTTGTATTCTATAACTGAACAAGTTAATAGCTGAGCAGATTTTAAATCTTGGTATTGTAGTATTAAGGGACCAAGAAAGAGATTAAGGCAATTTTTGAGTCCTTTAGTAGTTTAGTTTGCGTAACCAGCCATTCATATTGTTTGCGTTTTTTTTGGACAAACATTCATATTGTTTGCTGGGAAACGAAATTTTTTGACAAAAATGCTGTCAGTTCTTTTTTAGTCAAGACTCAAGAGCCTATCCTGGAAGCCTCGTCCATGGAATGTTTTGACATGAATAGATTTCGCTATAGAATGTGCGTGCCTGCAATACTTGCTCTTATTTTCATAAGAATAACTTCACAATGCCCATAATGCTTTTGCTTCTTCTTCTTCTTCTTCTTCTTCTTTGTTTTTCCGGTGTGCGATGATAATTTGAGTGATCTTGGTTATGATCTGGATTATGGCAATTGATATGTAATCCAGTATCCTTCAGGCGTATTACTATGTGGTTTCTGAGCAGATGTTTCTTCCCTGCAATTTGTTTGTGATAATATAATGTTGACAATTTTCTATTGACAAAGCACAGCAGATTCAGATTTGACATATTGCAGCTTATTTTTGCCTATATGTCTTTTTATTTTATAACCTAATATTTCCAAGGCGAGATGTTGAAGGTTCCTCTACATCTTGATTGTTGACTATCTTATATCCCTTATGACTGGGTGGTCTTTCTTCAAGTGTCGATTTGTCTTGAATTTTGATGTATTTATTCTTTCTGCACAGTTCGGACTTTGAGCATGGCTGTCAAGTACATCATACCTGCTGTTGTAGGGTCATTTGCACTTGCATGGGCCTTTGATGTACTTGTTGCTGATCGAAAGATATTTGGAGGTAAGTTTTGTGTTCCTTGGATATTGCGTTGCGTTGCAACAGATTCAGCAGTTTGATGGAATACATAATTGTTATATTCAGGCACTACCCCCCACACAGTTGCAAGTAAGAATTGGTGGGAAGAGACTGATAAAAAATTTCAATCATGGCCTCGTACTGCTGGTCCACCAGTGGTCATGAATCCCATAAGTCGCCAAAATTTCATTGTCAAGTCCCGCTCTGAATCTTGAAGAATTTCATGGTAGTTGATAGACTCTTCTTTGTTGATGGGATATGTCTCCAGCTTCCATCTCTTTTGGCTGTGAGATTATTGTATTGGTCAATGATAACGTGGTTTAATCTCATTTCTTGCCTGCGGTGTCGGATTTTAAGTACCGTGTGAATACTCTATACTATAATTATAATCTAAATAAATATTCAGCGGTCATTTAAATTGTATGTTGTGCCAAGATAAACAGTGAGCAGCAGAACCTAGAAAATGGACAAGATTTGTTAGAGATGTTGCTAATAGTCATTGTTCAAGTTGATAGGTTGAGAGGAACAAATTTTCCTTGTCACGGTGGTCGAATGACATTGAGAGATGGGAGATGTTGCAAATGAGTAGTCAGCGGCTTTTGGGATGGTTCGTTCCCAACAGCAATTAGTGGCTTTATTGCCAAAATGTAGGCGGCCATTTGATAGGAAGATCGAAGATCCAGCTTCGCGTCATAGGCCATTGCGCTGGAGAAAGCTTCAATTCATTCCCTTTTACCACCCTGGAAATTTGAATATTCATTTGATGTCGAAGGCGATATGACTTGGGGGATAGGTTCTCCTTGTTTAATTAAATAGCTGCATAAACACTTGAAGGAACTAATGGGACATACCAGTAATTTACAATTTCCCAACAAATGTGAGTTTCATGTTACTAGATTATAACGTCATTAACTTAAAATTAAATTTACATCATGACATGAAACGAGAAACTTTAAAATTGACAGCATAGGTTGGAATTTGTCGCTTAAAATTACTTACTAGTATTTTGTTTTGCGCACCGTTTTTAATTTAATTCTATATTCAGGTATTTAATTCGAAAAGTTTATTTTACATTTAAATTGTATTCCCTTCTGTGCTATACTTCTATATATGTCATTTTTAACTCATCAAGATCAAGATAAATTAATTAAAACAATAAATTTGTCTGAAATGTGCTTAGGAGGGCATTTTCGAAAGAATTCATCAAATGCTGCATCAAAAAATGAGAAATGACTGCCATGACGTCCTTCTAGAAAGTATCATATATATATATATATATATATATATATAAAGATCAGTGGGAGTATAATTAAGAATTAGTTATATATTCAAGAGAAAAAGATAAATAAATACCATTTGAATTTAGAAAACTCCAAAAACTCTATTAAAAAAGGGAAAAGATAGAGAGGTACTCATGTAGAAATATGGGTTTTGATTGTTTGGGTAAAAGACAAAATTGCCCTTTCTCTCATTTCTTTTTATCTTTCATCTCTTCTCTTTCCACTCCATTCTCTCTTCTTCACCATCTTCTTCGTCCAATCGTCCACTTCATCAACGGCCAAAGTTTGACCACAGCGCCTTCCTCCTACTCCCATTTGATTCCTCTCCTTCTTTCTATAGCACCAACGACTATGGAGGTATGATGAGGCTCGGTCTTCTCTCTCCATTTCCTAATCTCCCAGAATGGTGCTTGGCATCGTTACGTAGACGTGCAGCTGGTTCGATCTGGTAGTTGGGTTGTAGTTATGGATGGGGATTGTGTTCATGATTGGGATTTAGTCCGATGCTTCATGCTTGACCACACTTCAATAATAGGCTCCACTTTTCTCATTGTGCTAATAGGTTTGTTATTTGGATTTGTGAAATGTATTTTCCTTCTCAGCTGAATCGTCCATAGCTCTAGGAGGAGGAAAGCTTCTTTCATGGCTTGGGAAAGATCAAATTTATTCTTGTCAAAATTGTTTTCGGCATTGACTAAAGTCGTAAAGAGATTGACAACTCCTATAATGGTTTTAACCAAATGGGAAAAGAATTGTGAAATTGACTGCAAGGGTGTTGCCATTTGAGGATTTCAAGTTGCCAATATCTATATCCAAGTTGCTAAATGAATAAATGGATTGACTAAATGAATAAAGTTATGGACTAAAAGAGTAATGATTTTTACTTAATGAGTAATAATTTTGACAAAATAAGTAATAAGTTTGACTAAATGAATAAATGTATTAACTAAATGAATAAAGTTATTGACTAAAAGAGTAATGGTTCTTACTTAATGAGTAACGATTTTGACAAAATAAGTAATAGTTTTGACTAAATTAATAAATGTATTGACTAAATGAGTGAAGTTGTTGATTAAAAGAGTAATAGACTTAATGAGTAATGGTTTTAACAAAACGAGTAATGATTTTGGTTAAAAATGAATAAATGTGTTGGCTAAATGAGTAAAGTTATTGTCTAAAAGAGTAATGACTTTATCAAAACATTTATTCATTTAATCAAAATTATTACTTGTTTGTCAAAACCATTATTCTTTTAGTCAATAACTATACTCATTTAATCAATACATTTATTCATTTAGTCAAACTCATTACTCGCAAAACTATTACTCATGAAGTAAAAATAATTACTCTTTTAACCCATAACTTTACTTGTCTAGTCAATACATTTATTCATTTAGTAATTAAGGCATATATATTGACAATTTGAGCTCCTCAAATGTCAACAACCTTATAGTTAATTTCATAGTTCTTTTCCCATGTGGTTAAAACCATTACAAGAGTTGTCAATCCTTTTACGTCTCTAATCAATGCCGAAACAATTTTGGCAAGACTAAGTTTGATCTTTCCCAAGCGATGAAAGAAGCTTTCCTCCTCCCAAAGCTATGAACGATTCAACTGAGTAGGAAAAAACAGTTCACAAGTCCAAGTAACAAACACATTAGCACAATACGAAAAGCGTGGCCTATTATTGAAGGGTGGCCAAGAATAAAGCATTTGACTAAATCCCAATCAAAAACATGATCATCATCCATAATTACAACCCAACTACCAGATTGAAGCAGCTGCACGTCTAGGTGACGATGCCGAGCACCACTCTGGGAGATTAGGAAATGAAGAGAGAAGACCGAGCCTCATCATACCTTCATAGTTGTCGGTGCTATAGAAAGAAGGAAAGGAATCAAATGGGAGTAGGAGGAAGGCGTGGTGGTCAAACTTTGGCCGCCGACAACGTGGACAGACTGGATGAAGAAGATGATTAAGAAGAGAGAATGGAGTGGAGAGAGAAGAGATGAAGGGATGAAAGATAAAAAGAAATGAGATAAAGGGCAGTTTGTCTTTTGCCCAAACATTTAAAACCCAGATTTCTACATGTAAGGTATTAAAACTTGGACCAGGTATTGAACCGGTCGGGGTACTGGTTTAAGGGTCAGTGGGTCATACCGAAGCCAAATCGGAGCTCAACCCGGGCCAAACCGGTGAGAAATTGGAGATTTTAGACTTATTAGTATGAAATTCTAAAGAAAAATTAAAAAAATTGATTTTTAAAAAAATAAAAAATAAAAAACTCAAACCGGACCAATCTGATGCCCGGTTCGGCAGTTCCCAGGCCAGACTAACCGGTCCGGTCCGGGTCTGAGAACACTGCCTACATGAGTACCTCTATGTCCTTTCCCTTTCTCAGTAGACTTTTTGGTGTTTTTCAAGTTCACATGGCATTTATTTATTCTTTTTCCTATATTCAATATTCAATTATTATTAATCTTTATTGGTCCCATGAATCGCACAAGGTAAAGTCTAGTTTGGCCTAATGCCATACTTTATGTTGAGAAACTCCAAATCCTTGCCCTTTTAAATTCCTCTCCTTTAAGGCCTATTTGGTACACCGAAGAGGTGGGAAGGGAAGAAAACATGAGCAAGTTTCCTTGTTTGGAACATAATTTTCGCTCAATCTTTCTGGGAACTCAAGTCCCTGAGCCTACCAATGTTTCTTTAAAGATGGGAAGATGAGATCTCACCATAATTGATGTCATATGTGAACAATGAAACTGTTGGACATATTTGCCCCTTAAAAACTAGTTCCTCGATGCCACTTGCAATAGAGATGGTGGACTTGAGCACAGAGTTGGCAACGCAACTTCAGCGTCTCTAGCTTAATTCTGCAAAGGAGATTTCTAGAAAAGAAAAATAGAATTGGAGAAGAGAAATATACTAGATTCAGTCGATTGCCTTCCGACTCTATCATGTTTTGTTTCCTTGTTACATTCACTGATATAACATCTTCCTTAGAAGATGCAGATTTGAGAATTTGTGGAGATTCAGGAGGAGCATGAGAAAGGTTAGTAGGAGGTGGCTTGCTTATATCAATATTACTGAAAGGCCAGGAAAGCAGAAGGTGAGAAAGGTTAGCAGAATTTGCAATGGTAAGATGAGAGAGGATGAAAGCTTGCTTTGTTTTAAAACCCGTAAAATAGAGTCAAGTAGAATTTGATTGTCACATTTAAATTTGCTTAGCAAATTCGAATTTTGACAACCTAAGTAAACTCAAATTCGAATTTCTATCTATAAAAAAAATTCCAATTTTATTAATGAATAAATAAATTTGATTCAATATCTTAACAAAACACAACTTTCATATTATTATGTTATTTATATATTATTTTTATTTAATTAATTTAATCATTAAATATCTTAATAAGACGTGATTTTTCAATTTCAAACTTGCATGACCGTATTGATCTGAAACGATATACGTGGAAGTAGTTAAAAAGTGGGTTTTTGAATTTAAAGAATGGAGTTACGACACGAGAATATGGGAGAAATATCTTTGTGATAAACTCATTCTTAATTATTTAATATATGTAGTTATTTTGATATTTATATTGAATATTCACATTTATTTAATTATTTTTATTATTTAAAATATTTGAGAAGCAGTTGCAATTTGGGTCGAGAGTCGCTGTAAGAAAATATGGGAGAAAAATCTTTGGGATTAATTTGAGTAATTGAAGCCATAAGATGCGCATCAAGTTAAATTCTTGACAAGTTACTATTTAATTTAACTATTTATTTTATCTTATTATTGTTAATATAGTTGTTATTAAAAGTCATGAGTGTCAAAATAAAAATAATGGTCAATGAGGTTGCTGTCGTTCCTGCGTAAATGTCAGCAAGGGTCTCTCTCAAGATGATTTGCTTGTCTTTTCTTGTGAAGTGAGCATTTAATGCAGGGACCTCAACCATACTTTTTTTTTTTTTTTTGCCATTAACAGAGTCTCCATTCAAACCATATAAAGAACCGAAATACAAAGTACTTGGACATCGAAGATAAACAGACAAGAGAAATACAACAACTACTTAACTACATAATAACCAAAGCTACTGATTCCACTATCCTTAATCAGGGGCTCTTGGAATAAATTTGGACTCCATCTTCAAAATCTTTCATAATTGCTCCGGTGGCCTCAAGACCCAGTCATTCAGGCAAAACCCTCCAAGTGAAGTTCTAGCAACCCAGTCTGCTGCCAAATTCGGTGTCCTGAGAATCCATTTACAACAATGATTCCTTATTAGTTTCCTTGAATTTTGTATATTCTCAAGGATATTTATACACCTCCACTTATTGGAAGAGGTATTACTGTTTATGCAATTTACTAATATTTGGTTATCTGATTCAAATTGAACATCTTCAATCTGATTCATCTTGACATATTGCACAGTATCATGAAAAGCAATGCATTCAGCCATTAATGGAGAGTTAGCTTTTACTAACCTTGATGCTCCATCCAACAGCCACCCATTCATATCTCTAACAACAAAAACTACAGAAGCTCGACTATCCACTAGGGAAAAAGCACAATCTGTATTTATTTTCAAACCATTACCTGCTGGTGGCTGCCAATTTTCCTTTTCCTTCTGTCCAGGAACCTCTATGCCACTACCCAGATGGTGATCTTCTTTCCATTCCTTACTTTCCCAGAATTCATGTAGCATTTTCTAAGCCCGTTGAAAAACAAA
This sequence comes from Inga oerstediana, assembly GCA_963210345.1. Taxonomy (NCBI): domain Eukaryota; kingdom Viridiplantae; phylum Streptophyta; class Magnoliopsida; order Fabales; family Fabaceae; genus Inga; species Inga oerstediana. The sequence goes on from OY723403.1 coordinate 9,260,854, forward strand.
GACAGGATCTGGTTGGACATTTTCGAAAATAAACACATTCCTTGTTTTCCACACTTGCCACAACATCATTGCAATAAGTACTTTCTACCATGATGCAGAACCAGCTAAACACTCGTTGCTTCATGTTGAACTGCTCAATCTCCCTTGGTTTGAAAGAGAAGCTACTTCCAAACTGTTGGATCTCATGTTTTGATGATAACAAAAGAATGGTTTGAAAAGGAAATGCTTAATAATCAAGTTTGAACTAGGTAATGACAGGAATAAGATTACTTGAAGTAAGCATGGAAGTAATGAAGTTTGGACAAGAGAAAATGCTGAGGTAGCAAAGCTTTCAAGGCATTACTCGAGGCACTACTCGAGTAATGAGACAAAACTTGAAGTAACAGAGGAGAACTTCCAGTAACCTGCCACCATTACTCGAGGCGCTACTCGAGTAACCAGGTAAAATTTCAAGGTTGCTCTCGGCCTGCTAATGTTACTCGAGGAGGTACTCGAGTAACCATGTGAAAACTTCCAGTGGCCTTCAAGTTAGCAAAATGTTACTCGAGGAGCTACCCGAGTAACCGTATGTACCTCTCGGCATTTTGTACCACTGCTAATGTTACTCGAGGAGCTACTCGAGTAACCAGATCAGAAACTTCCAGTCAGACTTCAGGTTTTCAATGTTACTCGAGGAGCTACTCGAGTAACCGTGTATTTGAAAATGTGTAACTCTCGGCACTTTGTACCACTGCCAATGTTACTCGAGGAGGTACTCGAGTAACAGCCTGAGGTAAGTTAAAACTTGAGGTTGGTATCCGATTAACTTGTTTTTATTTTTATCATCTTCCTCGAGTGCTTACTCGAGTATTCAAGTTTCTAATGTTTTATCTTAAGTGGATTCCTCGAGTATGTACCCCAGTAAAGCACAAATATTTTCAAAGGAAACTTCAAGGTATTATCAGAGTAAATCAAGTTACTCGAGGTGTTACCCGAGTAACCTGTGCAAAAATGTGTGCATTACTCGAGGAGCTACTCGAGTAATGAGGTAATTGCTCTCGGCCTTGAAATCCTGCCAACAATACTCGAGGTGTTAATCGAGTAATCTATGAAATTGATAAAGCTTTACTGGAGGCATTACCCGAGTAAGTAACTGTTCACAAAGGTTTGAAATTTAGTTTACTCCATGCACTACCCGAGTAATCTTGTTTGTCTTCATTAAATTTCAAACAAATAGTGATTTCACGATGTTACTCGAGGAGCTACTCGAGTAAACTTCATGTGTTACTCGAGGAGCTACTCGAGTAAGCATACCCAGAAATTTAGAAATCATTCAAACGTTCATTGATTTGTTTCCTATATGATTAATCTTTCATTGTATTAGTATTCTTAGTCTATTTACAGATAAACAATGAAGGAATCACTTCAAGAGATGAAAGTCAAATCAAACGTTCAAATGCCAACCACCGCCAACGGATATTTTTCAAAAACTTGAAAAGTCAACAGTGGCTGCGCACTCACCAACGGACGAAAGGAAAACGTTCCAACGGTCATCACCATCATATCTATATATATGGGAACCTTCAAACAGAGAAAAATAACGAAGCATTCACACAAACGATTCATTAAGTTCATTGCTCTGTTTTCACGTTGAAATTATATTCATATGCTTCAGTGATTATCATTTACTCTTTGTGAGAGATATTTCATTCAAACTCAATATTTGTTATTGAGATAACTTAAGGTTGTGGAACCTTGAGTTGGGATTGGATTACAATCTGTAAGGGGGAGCGAGTGTCCAGGTGTAAGGAACTTGCTTGTACTGAGGTGCCAAGAACCCACTGAATCTTGGAAGTTATAGTGAAATTCTCAGAGAAGCTCTGAGGACTGGACGTAGGTCAAAGTGGTTGTGACCGAACCAGTATAACTCCCGGTGTACACTTCGGTGATATTTCTCCTTACTCATTACTGTGTTAATTCTTTTGTCAAAGTTTCATATTTTCGAAAGAAACTTCAGTATCACCCAATTCACCCCCCCTCTTGGGTGAAACGCTTGATCTTACATTTGGTATCAGAGCGTAGGTCTTCTTGTTAAGGTATAACAACCTAAGAAGGATCCAATGGCAAGCATGGGTGAAGGAATTCTTCCCGACGGAGCATCCATCACTAGACCTCCCGGTTTCAATGGAGAACACTTCTCTTTCTGGAAAGCAAAATTCAGAGTGTTCGTGATGGCTACTGAATATGGGCTATGGGATGTAATCGAGAGTGGAAATTATCAACCTACAAAAACTGTAGATTCTCAGAAAATTCCAAAGACGCCAGCGGAATATGATGAGAATGACAAGAAATTTATCACTCTCAATAGCAAGGCAATTCTGATGTTACAAAGCTCTTTGAGTCAAAATGAATACTTCAGAATTTGCACACTCCCAACAGCAAAGGAAATGTGGGAAGCTCTGGAAATAGCTCATGAAGGAACTTCGGGAATAAAGGAGAATCGAATCAACACCTTGATCACAGAATTCGATCTACTTCGAATGAAATCAGGTGAGTCAATTTCTGAATTCGAACTTAGATATACTCATCTTGTTAATCAACTTGCAGCACTTGGTAAAGTCTATGATCAAAATATCCAAGTACGAAAGATTTTGAATATTCTTTCTAAAGAGTGGGAGGCCAAAGTCACTGCAATAGAAGAGGCAAAAGGGGAATCAATGAGATCAGTTGCTTCTCTATTTGGAAGCCTTTCTGAATATGAAAGCAAGTTAAAGTTCAAACGGGAACTAGACGACATCAGTGACAAAAGAAAGAAAGGTCTAGCTCTAAAAGCAAAAGAAGAAAATCAAGATGGAGATGAGGAGTTTGATGATGATGAAATGGGTTTAATCATAAAACGATTCAGAAAGTTCTACAAGAAAGGTCAAGGCTTCAAACACTTTCAAAAAGGAGGAACTAGCAACAAAGACCATATCATTTGCTATGAATGTGGTAAACCAGGACATATCAAATCAGAATGTCCAGAGCTCAATCAAAAGAGCAAGGAAAAGAGAAAAGGCAAATTCTTTAACAAAAAGAAGGCCTTTGTATCTGCTATATGGGGAGATAGTTCCTCAGACGAAGAAAGTGATGAGGAAGAAGTAGCCAACATATGTCTTGTTGCTCAAGAAGAGACAGAAGAAGAGGTAAATGATTCTGACCCTACCTATGATGAATTATTATCCGAATATAATGCTTTACATTCTGAATTCATCAAAGTAGTTAAAGAACTAATTGTTTTCAAAAAGAAAAACAAAGCTCTTGAAATTGAGCTTAAAGAAAGTTCAGAAAAGAATTGTGAAAATTGTTCTTCTTTGAAAAAGAAAAACACTGATCTCACAAAAACTCTTGAAAAGTTTACCAAAGGAAGTGAGATGCTAAGTGTGATTTTAAAAGAACAACGATTTGTAAATGACCGATCTGGTATTGGATATGATCCAAAATCAGATAAAAGGAAAGGTAGAAAGAAAGCAGGAGGTAAGTCATATTTGAATTATTTCCAGCATTCTGTACATATATCAAATCCTTTTGCATTTTGTAATTACTGTAATAGAAAAGGTCATTACACCTCCTCATGCATTCATAAGAAGAAAGGAAACATAGGAACCTACAAATGGGTACCTAAAGGCACATATGTTCAGAAAATCATTTATACTAATCCAAAAGGACCCAAAAAGAAATGGGTACCTAAGACTTAGTCATTTGATTGCAGGTATGTCTTAAAGCATCCAAAAATAACAAGTGGTTTATAGACAGTGGATGCTCTAGACATATGACCGGTGATTTCGAAAGTTTTACCAAATTACAACCCAAGGAAGGTGGAAAGGTAAAATTTGGAGGAAATCAAACCGGAAGAATAGCAGGAATTGGTGAAATCAAAAATGACAAAGGCATACAAGTCAAAGACGTATACTACGTTGAAGGCTTATGTCATAATTTGCTGAGCGTAAGTCAAAGTGCAGATAAAGACAACTGGATAATCTTTGATTCAGAGGAATGTCTAATTGTCAACAAGAAAGACTTACTACTTGATAAGAAGAATATCAAGGCTAAGCTCAGAGCAAAAAGGGAAGGTAACTGCTATACCTTAGATATTAGTAGAAATGAATCCGAAAACTGTTTTCTGAGTAATGCTGATGAAAGTTGGCTATGGCATAAAAGATTGGCTCATGTCAACATGCATCAACTAGGCAAACTACTCAAAAAGGATTTAGTTCTTGGATTACCCAAAGTAAACTTCAAAAACGATTTGATTTGTGACGCATGTCAAAAGGGTAAACAAACTAAGTCATCTTTCAAATTGAAAAATGAGATCTCAACAAATAGACCATTACAATTATTGCATATGGATTTAGTTGGTCCAGCAAGAGTAAAGAGTCTTGGTGGCAACTTGTATTCATTGGTCATTGTTGATGATTTTTCTAGATTTACATGGGTTATTTTTCTATCATCAAAAGATGAAACCTTTGAAGAATTTATTGTTTTTGCCAAGAAAGTGCAAAATGAGAAAGGTATGTCTATTGCAGGTATTAGGACTGATCATGGTGGAGAATTTGAGAATCAAGCCTTTGAAGAATATTGTGATACTAACGGCATTGATCACAATTTCTCTGCTCCAAGGACGCCCCAACAAAATGGAGTTGTGGAACGCAAGAATAGAGTGCTTACCGAAATGGCTAGAACAATGTTAAATGAAAAGAACATGTCTCAAGTTTTCTGGGCTGATGCTATGAGTACAGCATGCTATATTTCAAATAGAGCCTATATCAGAACGAAACTTGGAAAGACACCATACGAGCTATACAAAGGAAGGAAGCCAAACATTGCTCATCTACACATCTTCGGTTGTAAGTGTTTCATTCATAATAATGGTAAAGACAACCTAGGAAAATTTGATTCTAAAACTGATGAAGGAATTTTCTTAGGATATTCTAATCGAAGTAAAGCTTATAGAATTTTCAATAAAAGAACTTGTGTTGTTGAAGAATCAATTCATGTTGTATTTGATGAATTTGAAACCTCTGACAAAACCATTGATGAAGAACAGGAAGTTGTTTTAAATCAAGAAAATGGTCAATCTATCTCTAAGTCTCTTATTCCAGAGGTTGATGAAACTAAGGATGAAGAGCAATCCCTAGGTCAACCTAAAGCCTGGAAATACAATAGAAGTCATCCCTTAGATCAAGTTATAGGAGATGTGAATGAAGGGATCAAAACCAGAAATAGAATTTTCAATGAAGTAAGTTTTTCTGCATTCATTTCTGAGATTGAACCTTCTAACATTGATGAAGCCCTATCAGACAATGATTGGGTCATAGCAATGCAAGAAGAATTAAATCAATTTGAAAGGAATCAAGTCTGGGATTTGGTGCCCCGACCCAAAGATCATACGATCATTGGTACTAAATGGGTATTCAAAAACAAACTTGATGAATCTGCAATTATTGTCAGAAACAAGGCAAGATTGGTGGCCAAAGGCTATAATCAGGAAGAAGGAATTGATTATGAGGAAACGTATGCTCCAGTGGCTAGATTGGAAGCTATACGTGTACTCTTAGCCTTTGCATGCATCAAAGGATTCAAACTCTATCAAATGGATGTTAAGAGTGCCTTTCTAAATGGTTACATCATGGAAGAAGTGTATGTAGAACAACCTCCTGGTTTTGAAGATGTCACTAAACAGGACCATGTTTTCAAACTTAAAAAGGCTTTGTATGGTTTAAAACAAGCTCCTAGAGCCTGGTATGAAAGGCTTAGTAAGTTTCTCATCGATCAAGGTTTTGTACGGGGAAAAGTTGATACAACATTATTTATAAATCGAAAACGTGATGATATTTTAATTGTACAAATATATGTTGATGATATTGTTTTCGGTGCTACTAATGAATCTCTGTGTAAGGAATTTTCTGAGATTATGCAGGGAGAGTTTGAGATGTCAATGATGGGAGAATTAAATTTCTTTCTTGGTTTGCAAATCAAACAAAGAAAGAATGGGATCTTCATATCTCAAACAAAGTATTTAAAAGAGCTATTGAAGAAGTATGGAATGGATGAAGCAAATGGCTCAGATACGCCTATGAGCTCAACAACGTTACTTGATGCTGATGTCAAAGGGAAAGACTACAATATCACAAAATATAGAGGAATGATTGGATCATTACTCTATCTCACGGCAAGCAGACCAGACATCCAATTTAGTGTCGGCATATGTGCAAGATATCAATCGGCACCAAAGGAATCACATGCTGAAACTGTCAAACGAATCTTTAGATACCTTGCTGACACACCAGAATTGGGTCTGTGGTATCCCAAAGGAAGAAGTGAGTATCTAATTGCATATTCGGACTCTGATCATGGAGGATATAAGACAGACAGAAAGAGCACCAGTGGACAAGGACAATTCCTTGGAGGATCTCTTGTTTCGTGGTTCAGCAAGAAACAAAATACAGTGTCTCTTTCGTCAACGGAAGCCGAATATGTTGCAGTCTCAAGTTGTTGTGCACAAGTGATATGGTTAAAACAACAACTACAAGATCTTGGTATTTACCTCAAAGAAATACCAATCTATTGTGACAATACAAGTACGATAAGCTTGGCAAAGAATCCAGTTCAACACTCTAGAACCAAGCATATCGATGTCAGACATCACTTCATCAGAGATCATGTCCAAAAGAAGGATGTGAAAGTGATATTCATTCCTACTCATCTTCAACTAGCTGATATCTTCACAAAACCCCTTGCAAAAGATCAATTTCTATACATTAGAAGAGAATTGGGAATGGTAAATCCCAATGAGTTATAAGCAATTTCAGCATTTCATAATATTAGATGAAGTCATTTAATAATGTTTTAATGATTACTAACTTAAGCTTCGGAGTATATAGAAATGTGTTTTGCAGGAAGGTTGAAATTCTGTTTTGAGGAATAAAAACAGAGGTAAACAGAGGACACATTTACTGGAGTACCGACTTGAAGTAATGGGTGACAGAAAAGATTTACCTGAGGAGTAACTTGAGGTAAAATGGCATTTTACTCGAGTATGTACTCGAGTAATGGCCCCCAAAACTGGAAGTAATGGATCAAGTAACTTGATATTTAAATCTAACGGTTCAGTTTTGAGGAAATGAAAGGTCAGAAGTTCAAAAGACAGGTTACCCGAGGCAAGCCTCGAGTAAACTTGAAGGTTACTCGAGTAAGGCCTCGAGTAATGACGGAGTCCAGATTCTCAAATTGTAGAAAAATGACTCAAATCTGCTCAGAATGGATTATAAATGATCGAGGGAACACCCATGGATAATTACAATATTATTCATGCCAGGTACGCAATTTAAATGAATTATTTTTGAAAATTTCTACATGAACACCCGAGGAAGGCCTCGAGTAATGATGAACGTTACTCGAGTAAGGCCTCGAGTAAAGTCGGGATTTAGGTCTTTATCTTGCGCAAACTTGGTCATTTCCACAAAATCTCCTCGAGTAAATCACTATACACCCTTTCAAAAACTTTTCCCAATCGATTCCTTGCCTCATTTCCGTCAAAACCCAACTGGTTTCAAGTCCAAAAACTTCCTATTTTGTTCAAAATCCCTCTGACCTAAACTTGCGACAGTTACCTTATTTTTTTTTTGAAAATTTCAGTTTCTCAATTCTTCAGGAAGATGAGAACCAAAAATATTACTCCCTTAGATTCCTCTGAATCCGAGCAACATTCTGATCCTCCTTCATCTCATCCCAAGGGAAAAAGAAGAAAATTGACCCCAAGATCAAAAGCCAAAATCCCTCTTCAACCTCAAGCTCAACCAAAGGCCAAAGGGGTGGTAATCAAAGAGCCTATTGTGACTAGGGCTCAGTCCAAAAAGAGTACATCCACTGGAAGAAGCAAAGGTGTCAAAACTCCCTCACCTTCACACTCAGACTCATCCACACCCTCTTTTACTCCAAAAATTCCCAAGAAGCCAAAATATGACAAAAATGTGGCTAAGGCAATGGCTGGGATCATTGACCAATTGGAGAAGGGTCAATCATCAAAGAAATCCAAGATTCCAGAGGCAGAGATCACTACCCCTCCCAAAGGATTCAATGTGGGGAAACTGGTGGAGTCTCCCAAGTATCTGACACAATTCTCCAGAAGGAAGGTGTGCAAAACACACTATGTTGATCTGAAGCTTCTACAAGAGGTAGTGAAGTTTGACCTTAGTCCTTATCTTAATCCATTTATGCCTTGGTTGTCTGTGAGATTGCCTTTTTGCACAAAGGTAGTCACCCACTTTTATTGCAACCTAGAAATCACAGATGAACCTGAGCGAACCTCTGTTGAGGAAGAGATGACCACTACTGTTAGAGGTCAAAAGATTTTGATATCTCCCTCTAAAATCAATTTGTGGTTGGGAATTGAAAACCCTCCTGATGATATTTATTCCGAACTTGAGCCCAATCAAATATTTACTATCCTTAAGCCCGGTGAGTTAGTTGGCCCCTTAAACTTTAAACCGAGTGATATGTGTGATCATCACAGGGTCCTATGGTACATCTACTCTAGGTCCCTAGTGAACAAAGCCAACAACTATACCCACTTTTCGGATAGGGACTACAGATGGTTTGCTTCACTCCTATTGAAAGAAGAAAAGGATCTGGGAGAATACATATTCTCAGAAATGAAGAGATACAAGGTGGATGGAAAGGGAACCACTCCAATGCCATATCCTCAAATTGTGTCTCTTATCCTAAAAGAGAACAAAATTTGGTATTTGGATAGTAAGGAGCCTATTGAGAGAGTGACCCCAGTGGGGAGGAACCAAATTGGCAAGCTAAACATAGACATTCCTCTCAAAGGCCCACTGGAGTCTGGGTCCAAGAAGAAGAGAAAGGCTACTGAGACTGAAACCAGTAGAATGGATGACACTCAGTCATCGGCTCCAGCTGCTACCACATCCTCACCATCTTTCCTGAATGCCACTCTCCAGCACTTCATGGAGAACATCCTCAGAGGCTTCCATGTGGACATAGCCAATACTAATGCTGAATTGATTACCAATACCAACTTCAAGATGGGAGAACTGGTTGAGAAAATTGACAAAAGGCATGAGGAGTTGGTTGAGAGAATGGATAGGAAACATGAGGAGTTGCTTGAAGAGCAACGTGCCCAGGGAGAGACCTTGAGACTGATACTGGCACGCTTGGACTCATTGGGTCCCGGACCTTCTGCCGGTCCATCCTCATCTGCACCACCACCTCCAGAGAACCCTCCTACTGATATTCCTATTCCAGAGGCTGAACCCTTTACCCCTTTAGTTTCTGATCCACTTGAGCCCCAAGGAAAAGATATCTTATTCACAGTGGATGATCCTGAAACCCATGAGACTACACATATTACCATTGATGATTCACCTCAGAAGCCACAGCCAGAGACTACTCCTAAACCTATCCCCTCTCCTACCCAAACAGAGGAAGTATCATCTTCCTTCTCCTCTGAACATCTCACTCCTGTGTTAGACACTCCTCCAGAGGCTGAGACCACTATGGTTGTATTTCAACCTTCTCCTTTCCTGCCTAGAGATGACATCCATATCCCACCTCTTAATCTTCCTGAACCAGAATCATCCAGTTCCTTTGATTCATCTAGTTCAGATGGTGGATTGGTCCTTCCTGTAAAGCCCATCTCTATGGTGAAGCCTTCTAACCCTCCTCTTGAATGATGAAGCCAAAAAGGGGGAGAAGAACTTGAGAGTGATTTTGTGGATTTGTCTTTGTTTTTCATGGGTATATGGGTGTACATGGGACATTAGGGAGCTTTTTGAATTCAGTATGAACTTTTTGTAAATTTGAAATTTAAGTTCAATGCAAGTATATTTAAATTATGCCTTCATTTGATTTCTTTTAAGTCTGTGAATTATGATATATGTTTTGGACTAATGAAGTTGTTATGTATGCAAGGTATAATCAACTTAATAAGAAATAATTAATTAAGAATCCAATTTGAAAAACCATGTTCAAAATCACCAAGTTTTGTCATCATCAAAAAGGGGGAGAATGTTGGATCTCATGTTTTGATGATAACAAAAGAATGGTTTGAAAAGGAAATGCTTAATAATCAAGTTTGAACTAGGTAATGACAGGAATAAGATTACTTGAAGTAAGCATGGAAGTAATGAAGTTTGGACAAGAGAAAATGCTGAGGTAGCAAAGCTTTCAAGGCATTACTCGAGGCACTACTCGAGTAATGAGACAAAACTTGAAGTAACAGAGGAGAACTTCCAGTAACCTGCCACCATTACTCGAGGCGCTACTCGAGTAACCAGGTAAAATTTCAAGGTTGCTCTCGGCCTGCTAATGTTACTCGAGGAGGTACTCGAGTAACCATGTGAAAACTTCCAGTGGCCTTCAAGTTAGCAAAATGTTACTCGAGGAGCTACCCGAGTAACCGTATGTACCTCTCGGCATTTTGTACCACTGCTAATGTTACTCGAGGAGCTACTCGAGTAACCAGATCAGAAACTTCCAGTCAGACTTCAGGTTTTCAATGTTACTCGAGGAGCTACTCGAGTAACCGTGTATTTGAAAATGTGTAACTCTCGGCACTTTGTACCACTGCCAATGTTACTCGAGGAGGTACTCGAGTAACAGCCTGAGGTAAGTTAAAACTTGAGGTTGGTATCCGATTAACTTGTTTTTATTTTTATCATCTTCCTCGAGTGCTTACTCGAGTATTCAAGTTTCTAATGTTTTATCTTAAGTGGATTCCTCGAGTATGTACCCCAGTAAAGCACAAATATTTTCAAAGGAAACTTCAAGGTATTATCAGAGTAAATCAAGTTACTCGAGGTGTTACCCGAGTAACCTGTGCAAAAATGTGTGCATTACTCGAGGAGCTACTCGAGTAATGAGGTAATTGCTCTCGGCCTTGAAATCCTGCCAACAATACTCGAGGTGTTAATCGAGTAATCTATGAAATTGATAAAGCTTTACTGGAGGCATTACCCGAGTAAGTAACTGTTCACAAAGGTTTGAAATTTAGTTTACTCCATGCACTACCCGAGTAATCTTGTTTGTCTTCATTAAATTTCAAACAAATAGTGATTTCACGATGTTACTCGAGGAGCTACTCGAGTAAACTTCATGTGTTACTCGAGGAGCTACTCGAGTAAGCATACCCAGAAATTTAGAAATCATTCAAACGTTCATTGATTTGTTTCCTATATGATTAATCTTTCATTGTATTAGTATTCTTAGTCTATTTACAGATAAACAATGAAGGAATCACTTCAAGAGATGAAAGTCAAATCAAACGTTCAAATGCCAACCACCGCCAACGGATATTTTTCAAAAACTTGAAAAGTCAACAGTGGCTGCGCACTCACCAACGGACGAAAGGAAAACGTTCCAACGGTCATCACCATCATATCTATATATATGGGAACCTTCAAACAGAGAAAAATAACGAAGCATTCACACAAACGATTCATTAAGTTCATTGCTCTGTTTTCACGTTGAAATTATATTCATATGCTTCAGTGATTATCATTTACTCTTTGTGAGAGATATTTCATTCAAACTCAATATTTGTTATTGAGATAACTTAAGGTTGTGGAACCTTGAGTTGGGATTGGATTACAATCTGTAAGGGGGAGCGAGTGTCCAGGTGTAAGGAACTTGCTTGTACTGAGGTGCCAAGAACCCACTGAATCTTGGAAGTTATAGTGAAATTCTCAGAGAAGCTCTGAGGACTGGACGTAGGTCAAAGTGGTTGTGACCGAACCAGTATAACTCCCGGTGTACACTTCGGTGATATTTCTCCTTACTCATTACTGTGTTAATTCTTTTGTCAAAGTTTCATATTTTCGAAAGAAACTTCAGTATCACCCAATTCACCCCCCCTCTTGGGTGAAACGCTTGATCTTACACAAACCACACAAGGTTAGCCCATTCACATAAAAAGAATAAATATTCAGTTGTTTCTGCTTTTTCTTGACATATTAAACACATCAGTGACATTGCATTTTCGTTTTAGCAAATTAGAGAAAGTGGGCAAGGCATTCGATATTAATCTCCACATGAAATTCTTGACTTTTAGTGGAACTTTGAGCTTCCATATTTGTTTCCAAACATCTAAATCTTACCAAGATTCAAAATTTGATTCATCAACACTAAAATGTTGAGAGATGAAGATTGTTGGTTATCTCACTTGATAGCTACCCACGTTTTGTCGCATAAGATATTTGTCTCCATTACATTGGGTTATTATGAACGTAGATTATAATGTTTGTTTATAGCATGCATGGACGAGTTCAAATGCATAATCTGCGAACTCAACAATAAAGTAGGAGCTTCCGATCAACACTAACATTTAATTGTTGTATGCGTCTCCCAGAACAGAAAATTACATTTTGCAAACTGCGGGGAAGTTTATATGCTAGAAGAACTGAGCTTTCCTTGCTAAATCACGACGAAGCTTTCTTGCAGTGTATATTTCTTCTTCAGTTTTCTGGCTCTCTCAGATACGAACCTCTCATTTAAAAGACTAATGCTTCTAGACAACCATGCAGAAACATGGTGAAGATCTAACATCAGTAATGGCCGTGAGATTTCTGAGATCCTGAATCACATGGATCATATCACCGAAGAAATTTAATTCCAGTGTTCTCAGTTTTGCCTTATTTCTTGGAGCATTTCCACTACCTTCTTCATCTTAGGTCGCTTAGCAGGTGTAGTATCAGTGCAGAGCAATGCAACCTTCAAAGCGGCAAGCATTTCTTTCCTCCAACCAAATGATACTGTGCTAAGCCTTGCATCGAGTATCTGCTCTGGAGTTTCCCCTCTTACTGGAGCACTATGAACCCACTTCACCAAATCTATGCCTTCTTCGAAATCCTCATCAACCGGTGGTCGTGTTGTCAGGATCTCAAGTAGAACTACACCATAACTGTAGACATTGCCAGGTGCTGTAACTTGCATTGTATATGCATATTCTGCGTCAAGAAATAAAACATGAAAGATGCAATAAAACAAATAGAATGGGTGTAAAAAAGAACTAGACTTGCAAAAGTTTCTTAAATGAGGGCTATCAAATTCTCCAATAAAACCATGACAAGGAAGAAATTTTTAATGGTCCAATCACATGATTGCCGAACAGGTAAAAACCTATGGGAAACGCCTAAACAAATGTCCTTATTCATATCATGTGTAATATGTGTGTTGGAAAAATTGTATACCTGGTGGTATGTATCCAAAGGAACCAGCAACAGCACTAATACTTGCAGTACCTCTGGTTGGATCAAGAAGTTTTGATATCTCAATCTCCCCAAGCAAAGGCTTGAAATTTGCATCCAAAAGAACATTGCCAGAAGAAATGTCAAGGTGGATAATTGCGACATGATGCAGGAAAGCCAGACCTTCTGCCACACAGATGGCAATGGATAATCTAGTAGGCCAGTCGGGTTGATATTCAGGTTGCTTGCTAGATTCATGAAGAAACTGAGCCAATGTTCCATTGGGTAAGAAATGATGCAAGAGAAGAGCAACATCTTCATAAATAACATATCCTATGGGTCGAACCAGATTGTCATGACAGAGTTTGCTCAGCCTCTCAAGTTCCCTGATCATCTTGTTTTGGTGGTGGATTATGGTCTTATCCATGGACTTGAGTCTCCTAACAGATAAAACCAACCCAGAAGGCATGACCGCCTTGTAAACTGTACTGAAAGTACCACTGCTGAGCTTATTAGAATCTTTGAGGGTTGCCTTAACAACAGCATCAAGGTCTACTGCTTGTTTTAGATTCTCAACAAAGACATTCCCTGCTAATATGGTTGGTTTGTTATTAGTTTCGTCATCAACCAACCCAGAATCTTTGGCTGCTTTTTCTTGCCTCTCTCTAATCATAAACAGCAAGACCACCACAGTAACTGACATAAAAACCGCCAAACCAGAACCAATTACTGCAAGTATGATTCTGTAAGAAACTCTGTGATGGTAGTTATTGCTGTCATCGTAAAGATCTCCACATGAAGAGTTTAATGGCTCTCCACAAAGCTCTTTATTACCCATAAAACTTGAATTGGGACTCTTTTGGAATGGCACAAATGTTGGCACTGGACCGCTGAGCAAATTATTTGAAAAGTTAACCTCTATCAAGCTCAACATACCCTTCAGCTCGGCTGGGATATTGCCTGAGAGCCTGTTGTTCGAAACATCCAGAGCGACAAGTTTGTCCAGTCTTCCTAACTCGGGAGGCAGTGATCCATGAAGATGATTGAAACTCAAATTTAAAGCAATCTGCAAGTTCCTAATGTGACCAATCTCAGAAGGGATAATTCCTGTCAAATAGTTACTGCCCAATTGCAACTCAAGAAGTTTTGCACAATTTCCAATTTCACGAGGGATCTCCCCTCCTATGGAATTCTGACCCAATAACAAGAACTGCAGCCTAGACAATTTGCAGATGTCATTTGGCAGTGTTCCATTGAACCTGTTATTGCTTATATCAAGCTTGTTAAGATTCCTGCACCTCAAAATTGATTCTGGAATATTTCCAAACAGGCTATTGCCAGAAAGAATTAATTCCTGCAGGTACATGAGCTGTCCAAGTTCTGGTGGAATCGTTCCACTGAATCCATTCGAAGCTAGGTTCAGAAGGGTGAGATTAGAACACTGAGAAAACTCAGACACTACCTCACCAGAAAGATTGTTATTGTCTGCTTCAAAGTAGGTAAGACTACTACTGTTTCCTATGGTCTTAGGAATAGTACCAACTAGATGGTTGTTCCCAATTCGGATATTGGAAAGGCCTTGGCAATTCCCGAGTTCTTGAGGAAGATCACCACTCAAATTGTTCTGGGTCAGAACCAGAACTTCAAGCTTCCCCGAAGTAAAAATGCTAGCTGGTATAGGGCCTTCAAGCTTGTTTGAATGCAGGTTAAGAATTTCAAGCTCAGAAGCCAAGCCAAGATTATCCGGAATCATGCCACCTAGAAGATTCTCATAGGCAGCCAAAACTCTCAGATTGGTTAAGTTTCCAACCCAAGTAGGTAGAGATCCATTCAGTTGATTACTAGAGACCTGAAACTCCTGCAGTTTCTCTAGGCCATGAAGTTCCCTTGGTATTTTCCCCACAAGCAAGTTGTTCGAAAGGTTTAACGATATAAGATTCCTAAGGCCGCCCAATTCTGGTGGAATTGAACCTTCGAACTTATTTGAAGACAAATCGAGAACTTCAAGATCAGATAAATTTCCAAAAGCCGGAGGAATGTAACCATGAAAATTGTTATTTGAAAGGTCAAGCTGCCTAAGAGCTTTGAGCTGGGACATTAGAGTGACATTACCTCGAAGGTTTGCATGAGACAGATCGAGCTTCACCACCATTGAGCGGTCATTGCAGCTAACGCCTTGCCACGAGCAGTAACTTGAGTTGTTGGCGTCCCATTTTGGTACTTTAAGCTCTTGGTTAAGGGCAAGCAATATAGTTTGATCCTGTAGCTCAGCACCCTCAACTTCAAGACCAGATTTTGACACAAACCAAGCAACCACAAAACACAACAAGCCCAGAATTTCCATCACCTTACAATGTTCTCCCTTCACTTCTCAGCTCAGAGCTGCTTTGCTTGAAGGACTAACTGTTCTTCTACAGCATCAAATCCCACTTTCCTAGCAGGCGCGAGGAGTTAGAACTAGAAATTCAATCTTTACTGTTTGCATCACCTCCTTCAATGAAGATTCCGAGCTTTTTGCAACCCCAGAACACTCATAAACTCCTTCAGGAAACCAATTTGAGATTGTCTGAAAAGCTGAAAAACCTATGTATAACTACGGAGTGTGGCTACTCCTTACTTTTGGGGCATTAAAGGCTTACCCAAAAGATTTGAGGGTCGAAAGTTTAAAATCCATATACAAGGAATATTAGAATGATGGGGCAAAACAAGGAGAAGGGTGCATTATGAAGAGCGGGTTGCAAATGATATGCGCATGCTTTTCCAGCAGATGAGAAAATTACAGCAGAAACAGAGAAAATGACTGCAGAGCGGTAGAGTGAAGAAACAACAACGACTTCCCTGAATAAAAGTGACGAAATAAGAGAAGGCAGCAGTTTACAGTGTACAATGTACAGGATTCACGGGCCAGGTGTTTTTTTTGTGTGTCACAGAGCCAGTGAATGAGAGAGAGATTTGCGGGCTTTGAGAAAATTGGGAAGGAAATGGTTTGCCTTGTAAGTTGCAAGCGTCACGAGAAATAGGCAGTGATTAGTGAATGAAAGCTGCATAAAACTCCTCTCTCTCTCTCTCTCTCTCTCTCTGTGACTGCGCCTTCATAGAGGGTTGCTAGTTGATACCCTTTAAAGCATATATTCAAGCATCGCAACATTGCCCCCACATACTTTGGAACTATTACGTCGGGGGCACAATACCTTGCTAGTATTATTCTTGGAATGCAATCAATCCTTGTCTTGCAACAAACAAAACTCCATTATTTTCAGTAATCTGAGTTTAATGGTCGAGAACAGAAACCCATGTAGACTGTATATATAGAGAGAGAGAGAGAGAGAGAGTTTCAATTACCTCACTGATTCTTTTTAATTACCAGGATTAGTCGTATTCAACATATTCGGCAAAAAGTAAAGAAGGCTAAGCCAAAGGTTTTTTTGTTAATGAGAAAGGACCCTACCTGAGAATCTATTTGCAATGCCCTAAAGGCAAACGAAGTTGTACTTAGCCCTTACATAATATTCTCTTTATGATAAAATTGATTTTTTTAGAAAAATTAAAAAAATCAATTAAATTATATTAGAGTATTTATATTTTTAATATCCTTAGATTATATATTAATTTATTAGTTAAATTAATTAATTTAAAAAAATATATATAAATATAAATATTCTATAGTGATTTAATTAGCTTCCTTAATTTTTCTAAAAAAAAATCAATTAGAATAAGAGAGAATACTGCATAATAATACCTGATCCTAGGATTCCCAATATGTAGGCTTATTTTAATTTTATTTATGTTAGGCATTAAGATTAGATGTACCATTCTCTGAAGACATTTTCAATAGATTTTTTTTTTCCATCACATTTTCAATAGATTTGTTAAATATACCCAAACAAATTTCTGCACGAGACAGGAACCAGAGAACCGTCTTTCATTTTTTTCTTATTTTATTCATTTTTCTCTCACTTGTCCCATCCATGGGTCGCCCCTACTAATTCAGTATTTTACTCATTAACAGATTACTCAGATATCCGCTGGTTCTCGATTTTAGCTCTGACGAAAAACAAAATCATAACAAGTAAGCATCAAAGGGATTGGAGGTAAGTATCAAAAAGATGATTTGTACAAGTCAGTTTGAGCACACCACGCGGATTCCATCACCAAGTTACACTGTCAATTATAAGGTAATTAGATGTATTGCTTACTCTGTTTATTTATCTTACATTACCCATCTTTTTCTGCTTGTTCATGTCACAAGCTTTAAACTTTGATCAATATGTGTGTGTAAAATTGCTGTTAATGCAGATTGCAATTCTTAGCTTCCTAATTTAACTTCAACTTGGCTTTATTGGTCCAGAGGGAAGGCACATGATTGATCAACCAAACTGTCCAATTACTCTGCCCTATGGTTCTTGATTCCGACCCTCCCCTGCATGCTAAGAGCAGATGCATTTCTTTATTATTGAAGGCAACAGAGGAATCCACATTAAGCAAGAAAAATATCAGTAAGGTGGATGTGTAAAAAATAATACGAGACAGCCAATGTGCATTCCAGCAAGTTACACTATTCTACTTTCTCAATGTTTTTCGGTTGGATGTTTTTTTTTCCTTATTAAGACCTCCTTTTTAGCATAAAAGACTGAAGACATAACTAGAAGATAATTACAACTAAACATGTTTATACATGACTACTGTATAAATAACGTTTGCAGTATCTAGTTTCAAAAAGCTTACTTCAAAATAAGTTAAAGCACGTTTTGTCCTTTAGTCTGTGTTTGGGAACATGTTTTGGGGGCAAATAAGCTCTTATTACGCAAGCCGAGATAAAACTCCTCTCACATACTTACCTCGTATATCGTGAATTACGATTTATAAGCACTTATTGCCCAAAAATAAGCTATTCCAAACAAGTACTTAATTGTTATTATTGCCATTTTGCCACCGTTAGTTACTACACAAGGTATGGCTACTTGCTTTCTGCTTGAAACTGTATTAAAACATGCATAAAAGTACCAAAGTTTCTTCACAAAGTCAATCACAATGAATGTAGGTGGCGTCAAGTGTGGACCATTTGCCTGAAAAAGAAGAAGAGCAAACTGGGAAAAAAGTGGGGGCTTCATGTATTCCATTGCAGGCTCAAAAAGAAACAACAAATAAATTGCAGAAAATTGAACTGCAAGGATGGGCACAATTGGACCCAAAAAAAAACTGCTATTTTTTTCCTTATTAAAATTAAAATATTGCCAGCATCACATGAGTATCAGTGATGGTGATGCATGTCATTGGACTCTGATAGCTTTTATTATAATTAAGTTGAACTGTCACTAAGATTTGATCTAAAATGATTGTGTTTTAGTAACAACTTGTGTGAAATTAAGGTTTTAGCTGTAAATAGTAAAAATTTACAGCTTTCAATACATGAAACCAAACAAGGAACTCATGTATAATAATTGAAGGAGTCACATTAATCAAAGACTGTACATTTGAAGCCATTATTGTGATAATTTTGGTCTCAAAGAAGAGAAATAAAAGAGAAGCAGACGGCAGATTGATTTGAAATGGGGGGTGGGTGGGGCCTCATGAGGAATGGGGGAAAGAGTGAAGCATCCTGCAGACAAGCAGGGTCAAGACATGTCTGTGTGACAGTAAGCGACCACCACCATACATTATTATCATTATCATTATACTATATTATTATTATATAATAAAGTAAAAGTAAATTAAACAAACCCAGCAATAAAAATTGAAAACTCAACATTCCCTCTTGACAAAGTTTTCGGCTATCTATATCTCTCAACTTTGGGTGAGAGGGAAAAAAAAAAAAAAAGGAAAGGACACCATCATGCTTGTCTCACCACTCTTCTTCTTTTTCATCTTTCCCTCTGTCTGTCTCTGTTTTTCTTTTTTTTTACTTATCTTTCCTGTTGATTATTATTACCGAAATTCCTTGAAAAAGTTTCGTCCCCGTTTTAAAAAGGTTGTTGCGTTTTCAAAAAGCATCTTTTCTTTTTTGCAAAAATTGTTTGAAGAATAAGAAGATGGGAATAGAGACAGAGTATGGCAGAATATCTGCAGATAGGTATGAATACTTTAGAAGCACACTGCTTGATATTACAAGATGACAATCATACATTGACTTTATACTTCAAATAATACAAACATGAAACATCCCACAGCCTTCATGTTTTTTGCATTATTATCCCAGATTTGGATTTTGTTTTAGGTTCAACCAGCTAAATACATAACTTTAATCTAGTTACTAACACATTGGTCCAGAAAAAGAGAAGTGAATATTATAATGAGCATTTGATTTCTGACATGGATGGTGGGTTAGTGCACCAATGGGGTTAAAAATTATGCTACAAAATTGATGAATGATTGTCAGTTGAGTGAACAGTGACGATTGAGTGATATACTTTAAGGAGAGAAATGAGGAAAGCAGAGGAAGGAGATGATTATGAGAGCAAAATAGGTATGATGTGCCTGGATGATGAGACCCTTGTTCATGCCAAACAAAATAAAGGACCCTACCTGTAAGCCACCGCCTATACCGGTACTGTTTGTATAAGCAATTTTTATCTTAATTAACTTTTGTAAGCAGGAGTTTAGCAAATAATTTATTGGTGTGATGCTATTTATGTTTGGATAGATTTTTATGGAAAAAAAAGCACTCTGACATAAATTCATATAAATGGTATATATTAAAAAGTCAATTTCAACGAGTTCAAATATGGAGAGAAAACAAGTTAAGAGTCAATAATTGATAGTTTTAGTCCCAATTAATTATACATATACTGTACAATTAATTAATACAAGTAAATAATGAGGGGGAAATGCTAAAAAAGAAAAAAGAAAGGCAGGAAGACATGAGTCCACTAATGCATGTGGATGGATGATAGGTAATTGAGAAGCATATGGCCTCCAACAAAAAAGCAGAGGTGGCCCTTTTCTCTGTGGAATCTCTTGTGATAGTGACTCCCCTCTCTCTTTACTAGACATGTATCATGGCCTTTGTATCATTTCTTGTCTCGCTCTTCCTCATTTGGTACCCTCTCTTGACGACTATTTTGGCCAATTTGCATTTTCTTACTCTGTCCTAATCCCATTTCATCAATGCTTTTGCATGTAAAATGGATTTTAGGAGTTTGTTCCTAGAAATGTAAATCGGGTTGCAGACTATCTTGTGAAAGAGGCATTATCAACTCTAATGGGTTTTCACCCTATCTTGTATCCAACAGCGGAGTTAACGGCTATTTTGGAGCTGGATCAGCATGCTCTTACTGATGTAGGTTGAGTTTTGAGATTTTTCTCCTTTATGTATAAAAAAAATGGATTTTAGGATTTGGTATTCTATAATTAGCCTTGACAGCATCAAGTTCATTACTTCATAGAAATGCAATGAAACACACACTGCGATATTATAAGACCTTTTCTTTTTTTGGTTCACCAAACATCCTCATATTACTAGTGAAATTTGAACTCATGATCTTATCAATTATAAGTCAGGTTCTTAACCACTAGACTAATCTTTATCGACCAAGTTATTCATGCATGCGACTAGATGGGCCCATTGGCTGTTGATGTGCACTCAGCCCTCTTCGCGTCCTTTATATTCATGGGCTTAATAATGGGCCTTGGATACCTCATTGGGTCCTGGTGTATTTTTACTTTCCAAATAGAATACTTGATACCATTATGCTACTCAAAACTCAAAAGAGGGGTCCTGATGTTTTAGAATAATATTAACAAAAAGAAATGTGATGGTTAACCCAGTGGAAGAAGGGGTTAGTTTTATGTATCAAAAAAAAAAAAAAAAAAAGAAGGGGTTAGTTTATCTGATAAATCAAGGTTTGAATTCTTACTGAAAAATATATCTAATTTACTGTCCGATAATGTCTCAAATAAGATTGCCTCTAAACAAAAGATACCTGTACTTAACAAAAAAATAAAAAATACTACTCCCTTCGGTCATAATTATAAGATAAAGTTGACTTTTTTGGAGAAATTAAGGAAGCCAATTAAATTAATTTAGAGTGTTTATATTTTTAGTATCCTTAGATTATATATTAGTTTATCAGTCAAATTAATTAGTTTGGAGAAAAAAATAAAAATATAAATACTCTAAAGTAATTTAATTGGCTTCCTTAATTTCTCCAAAAAAATCAACTTTATTTTATAATTAAGACCGGAGGGAGTAATAAAGAAAGAATCATACTAACAATAGTAAATGGATAGAATTTCGTTAACAACCTCCACATGCAGTATATTATAAAAAGGGTCTATAAAATTATGAAATCTCACTCCAGGACTAGGTCTCATTGGTGGTGGTTCAGCCGTGTTTCAGTGGTCCAGTCACTGGTGGCGGACCTCCCAGTGATTAGTGACTGTGGTGGGTTTTAAAAAAAAGACATGAAAGGCATTTTAATAATTGAATATATGAATATATTCCCCTTTTGATACGTATGTATGAATATATTCGATCGAGTATAGAATTTCAACAATTTTCACTTATTATTATTTAACTGTTTTGACAGAAAGTATTATTATCTAGAATCAAACTTTATACATCGTAGCAACATGTAAAAGTTCTTTTCGGTAAATGAGAACGTGCAGAGTTTTTGGAGAAGTCCTGCATGAACAGAATATAACACGTGGTTCAAAAAATTCTTCAATAAAAATTCAATTGATATTTATTCTTAGGATAAGAGTTAGTAGGTTAATTTAGAAAAATTGATTAAGTTGGTTATATTATTCACTCAAAATAAATATAGGTTGGTTTTTTTAAAATACTATATTCTATTATAACCACTTTAAATAGAAATTTTTTAATGTATACAATTGAACAATTAAGAAAATAATATAAATATGTGTGGGATAAAATGGATTTAGATTTTATATTTATAATGAAATTTAATTTCCAACTTGTTCGTATATTAAAAAGGGGAGGAAGTACTGTACTGATTGTTGAAGTTCCATCCTTCACAAAACCATCATGTATGATTTCGCGCAAGACTGCAGACACAGGGAGCTCGTTGAGAGACAAGAGAAAAGGCATTGAGATCAAATATCCATTAGCGTACTATCAAGGCTATCTTTTTTCCTATAGTGTATAAGGCGACAAAGAGATTATCCAATTGGAAAAATAGATTACTTACCATAGCAAACAGGACGGTTATGATTAAATCTATTTTATCTACCTTACCTAATTATCATATACAACTCATGCTTCTGCCCAGAGGCATTTTAAAGGAATTGGAGAAAGTGAGTCGTAATTTCCCCTGGAATCAAGGTCAAGAAGATAGGAAAATGCATCTTATTTCTTGGGATCAGATTAAGTAGGCTAAAGAAGATGGGGGATTAGGTATTCAAGACCTCCAACCATAGAATATTGCTTTTGTCATGAAACTTTGTTGGGGTCTCTTTACTAAAACTGATCATCTTTGGGTTCAGTGTTTACGAGGAAAATATGGTTGTGGAGAGAGTGGCTACCCATTGATTTGTAAGAAACAAAATTCCTCAAGTGTGTGGAGAAGTATATATACTTTTGGGACACATTTTATCGAGAAATTGCCAGAACTTTGAAAAGTGGAGATACAACTAATGTTTGGTAGGATTTGTGGACTCCGCTGGATGAACCATTAATCCACTTTGTTGAAAAAAAATTTCATACCTTAAATCCATGTGCCAAGATCAAGGAATTTATTTTGGGAAATGGTATGTGGAATATGTCAAAGTGGAGAGAGTTCCTCCCAGAATGGGTGATTAATATTATAACCCGGATTGGGCCACCATGTGGAAATGGGAATCATCCTTTCTTTTGGAGGAATGCTTCAGATAACAACTTTAGTGTCCGTGCTGCTTACGTTTTTCTATCTACCCAACGAGATAGGAACGGAACAAGTTTGTGGAAGAAAGTGTGGAAGTTACCTATACCGGAGAAAGTAAAGATGTTCTTATAGTAGGTTATTCATGAGAGTTTACCTACCAATTCACTCAGAACTATGAGAGTTTTATCAGCTAGTGAGGAGTGTCCATTTGAGTGCCACCAACCAGAAACCATTCTACATATTCTTCGTAGTTGTGAGATTGCGAGAGAGGTGTTGTTACATTTTCTCACTCCTAACTCTCGGTTTAGATTTTTTCGTTCTGATGTGTATGTATGGCTCAAAGATAATATGTCAGTTCCAATGGGGAAGTCTTACTTTCATCACTGGCCATGGGTTTGGAATTTCAATCTTATCTGTTGGTTGTTATGGAAGAATAGATGTCAGGGTGTTATGGAAGGCTCTCGACTTCAGGCTAATGAAATTATACACGGTGTTATGTACCAACTTATGGAATACAATCTTCCTGACACTTTGAAGCATCAAATCTTTTTTTTCAGAGATAAAGACGACAACAAATGGCAACCACCACCGGAAGGATTTATGCGCCTGGATACAAATGGCTCAGTCAACAATCAACAGGAAGCAGCGTGTGGAGGAGTGCTCAAAGACAATAGGGGCAGTTGGGTCCTCGGATTTCAACGTAAGCTAGGATTTGTACCATCAACAACTGCAGAACTCTTTGCTTTACAGACAGGTCTCCAAACGTGCAAGCAGCATGGATTCCAGAAGGTCATTGCTTCTACAGATTCACTGGAGGTGTTTCATTTGGTCATACGAGACGGTGGCATCCATCATCCATTCATATCAATCATTAATGCGGTACGAGATTTGCTATACTTAGAATGGGACGTTGAGTTGAGGTATGTACCAAAGGAGACGATCCGGTGTGTAAATTATTTAGCTAAAGATGCACAGAATTTAGTTCAGAGTATAGCAGTTTTACCAGTTCCTCATCCAGGGTACATCCCCATTCTTAGGGAAGATATTATTCAATCCTCTTGATGTTTATTATGTTTTGTAATATGTAATATCCAAGTTAACTTAGCTGTTCTACATTCAAAAAAAAAACCTGCCCTACCAATATGAATAACAGATATTATGCATAAAAAATAATTGAATTTCTCAAAAAATTATATATATGTTTATTATATCTTTTCTAAAAAATAGTTTTTTTCTTATTTTATTAAAAGGGTTAATCTAATTTTTGATCCCTTAAATAATCCTTTCAAATTTCATTTTGTTTAAAACATTGATTTTAATGACTCAATAAAAGCGTGAATTGTTTTGTCTTTTGTCTTTATAGAAATCAAAACCAATGATTTAAAATTTGAGGGATTAAAATTAAAATGATGTTAAATTTGAGATACAGAACGATAGTAACCCTTTTTAGAATCAAGTGCGGGCGGTTTCCCCGGGTCGAACCGGTTGTTATGCAAAGGATGGGTCCCCTGAAGGAGGGTCGATTAACGCCTAGAACCCTATCAAATTCACCGAACCAGAAGAAAGGTACATCAACGATCATGGCATGCAATGGCACTGGATGCAAGTCCAACTGCTACAAAGACGAAGATGCGGGAGTCGCAGAAGTAGCCTCATGCACCCAATCAGCTGAGCGGACCAAGTCAGGAGCTGCAGAAGCCAATCCTATCGCTGAAACTCTCTGCATCAAGTGTAAGGTCAACCAGGCCATCTCCGGCTACGGTGGTATTGATGATGGGCGGTTTTGCGCTGATTGCTTCAGGAATAATTTGTTTGGGAAGTTTAGATTCGCCGTCACTTCGAACGCCATGATCACTCCGACGGATAAGGTTCTCGTTGCATTCTCTGGCGGCCCTTCTTCGAGGTCTCTCCTTTCTTTCCGTGTACTGCAAATGCTTTTTTTTTTTTTTTTTGCGGGTGTGTGAGTGGAGTTGTTGCTGAGTGAACCATTGATCACCCATAATTCAGCGATGGATACAAAAATACATTTTTGAATATCTTACAATCTTATAAACCGTCTTCCCAGCATGATAATGATGGGAGATCGGGGGGAAAAAAGATATGGAGTGCAAAATAATTTCCTTCTTGTTCGATCATTCTCGTAATAAAAGTGCATGCATTTCAGGGTAGCGTTACAGTTTGTTCATGACATGCAACATAGAGCCCTGAAGAACTTTGATGCAAGTAGAGATAGATCATTGCCAGTGTTCGGTGTGGGAGTTGTATTTATTGACGAAAGTTCCGTTTCCCCAATTCCTTCTAATGAGTTAGAGAAGGCAGTAAAAGATATCAGTTCGATTGTGGGAAGTCTAGCTCCGCCAACAAAAGAATTGCATGTTGTGCCAATTGACGCTGTTTACTCTTCGGAGTCTAGTGATAGAAGGGACAAGTTGATCAAATTGGTAAACGCTGTAAGTGATTCAACTGGACAGGAAGATATACTGCTTTACCTTCGCATGTTGGCCTTGCAAAAGGTTGGGATCTGAATCTCAAAACTCATCTCAGGCTCAAACTTACATTTACTGGAAAGTTCATCCATTTGAAATTTTTTATCACTGTCTAGGTTGCATCAGAATTTGGATACAACAGGCTTGTATTAGGTTCTTGCATTTCAAGAATTGCTGGCCACGTCATTTCAGCCACAGTGAAGGTATGTTGTTGAATTCTGATTGAGTTGAAGACTTGAAGTCCTTGTAAGGTTGTAAATCACGAAGTCTTGTTCATAAGTATGCCTATTCTATTGTCATTTGCTCCAGAAATAGTTACTGGCGGTTATTTGTTATGTACTCCACCAAATTGCTTGCATTTTGTAGTAATCCTTACTCTGACCTATGTTTCCCGTTTTCATTCCAAACAAAGAGGACTTTCAGCTAGCATTCTTGAATTCCAGGATAAATTACGGGCTTTTATATCTATCTATATGTTTTGACAGGGCCAAGGATATTCCTTACCTGCAGATGTGCAGTATGTTGATGCTAGGTGGGAAATCCCTGTTGTGCTCCCTCTTCGTGATTGTTTTGCCCAAGAGATCAACATGCTTTGCCGACTTGATGGGTTTGTAATTATAAGGCTATGCCTTTTACATCTGAAAGCTTTCTTTTTTTGAAAAAACAAAAAAGATTTCTTTTAATTTCATTTTTCTCATGCTTTTCTAAAAATCCACATTATTTTAGGCATATTGGGTACATATGAGCATATTTTTCCTAAAAAATTATATTTCTCTTATGTAAATAATGTGCCTCATCTTTGGCAGGGCAGTCTAAAGACCTTGGCTTTGTCTACCAGTCCTCACTCTGGCATTAACAGCTTGGTCTCATCCTTTGTGCAACTTTTGCAGGTATGAGTTGTTCTTTTCTCCCCTTTCCTTAACGGACAGATGAGTACTTAGGTAGTTTGAGTATAATTCTTTTGGGAAATAACTCATTGTGACTCTGAATTTGAAGTTATGTGAAGAACACACTTCTCTGCTTTAGGGTTGAAAAGATTGCTTGTTTGCTATGGTTATGCTGCTCAGTGCTTGCCTTTTTTTAGTTTAAACTCTGCTTGGAAAGTGCTTTAATGAAATTTTTAGTAATTCAATATTAGGGTTTGGGATGGAGTAACATGCTTATGCTTGCAACTATACCTGCCTTTTCAGTTGTATTCGAGTTTGCTAATATTTCCTTTTAAACTTAAATAAGCTAGTGATTAATAGAAAATAGGTTTGCAGGAGGAAAACCCATCTCGAGAGAGCACCATTGTAAGAACAGCTGGAAAACTCATTCCATTCCATTTCAACAGGATTCCTGAGATTGTTGATGGTAAAGTTCCTTTGGCAACTCAGAGACGCCAGAAGAGATACAGTCTCAAGTCCAATGAATCTGTTTCCTCCGAATCATTCTGTTATCTCTGCAATAGCCCTCTTGACAAGTCTGAGACTGTTGATTTAAGCAATCTTGAGAACTGCAGAAGTAGTGATATTTTTGGCGCGTCCTGCTGTTCAAGTTGTCGCTTTCAGATACTTCCTAGAGATACCACGTCATTGGAGCAATTTTATACACTTTTGCCTCAATTTTTGGTCGCACGATCAAAGCAAGTAAACAACAGGAATTTAAGTCTCCTAAGGTGAGTAGTAGTAGTTTATGGATGCTGTTAATACAATAGATTAAATTTGAGTTAGTTGATATCTCGAAGCTTGTGGCAGTTAAATGCTGCTGCCTGCTAGACATCTCTTATGCCTAAAAAACCCATAGTGAGCTATAATTTTCACAATTAACTAACAGAGCCACTCGTTCTTTATTTCATGGGGGCCCAATATAGTTTGCATAATTGTGGTTCTCTGCTATCGGATTACCCTCTTTTCGTGGTCGTAAACTACTTTTTAGTAAACTTTTCAAGTTTCTGCTGTTGGATCATGACACGGTCATGTACTTGTTTTCAGGGAACAAATACAGGATTGCTTGCTTTCAGACGGCGAAGATGAAACTTAGGTTCAGACTGCTTGCTTTCGGACTATGGAGATGAAACGCATTCAAGGTTACTCGAGCTTTCCAAGGAGAGGAGCAGAGTTTATTACTGAGATTTTCTGATGATTTTTGCGGATTCTCTATGCTTATTGTTTATTTTTAAGATCTTAATATGTATTGATGTATATGACACTGCTTTTGCATCTTGACCGTTAAGAGCTTTTAAATATTGATTAGTTTTTGCCCAGGGGAAAAGAAAAGGTAATGCTTTAAAACATATTATTGCAATTCATATTGTAGAATTTATGTAAAACATTTTGATTCGATCGGCCTGAACCAAATCAAGAGAAAAAAGACATCCCGCAATGGTACCATGGAAGATTATTCCAATAGGCAAATAACGAAGTTCGAAAAGTAAATCACATTATTCACAATCTGTTAATAATATTGATACCTTGCGTTCGGGTGGCAAAAAGAAAGGGTAATTGTAAACATTTTATTTACAACTTAGAATTTGAAATATACAGAATGATACTAGACAAGCTTTCCTCGGTACATTCCTCCTCCACAATCTCAACAAAAGAACACACAATTCAACTACAAACATTTCATGTGAAACAATGTCCACAAACATTTAGGAAGAAACTGTGGCATCTTAACATTTAAAACCAAGTGAAGTAATGGCAAGTGTATGACTAGAAATCAAAAGGTGGCTACTGTATGGCGAGCTGAGAAAATAATTCCTCCAGCAGATTTTCCTTTACTACCACACCATATTTCTGAGTACAAACTGCATCTTTGGCAGAATCAATGTTTGCATCATTAGCATCCACAGCAGATATGGTGAAGTATTCATTCAGGTTGTGCACTGTTCCATCTGCGTGGTTAAAGTTCCTTAATGAGCAAAACTAATTAATGGGACTCTAAACTTATCATCCAATATACAGAAGAGTATGATCCAAAGTATCAATCCTTATGTTCAAAAAACAAGGAGCATAAAATACGAAAGATTTTAGGAGAACCTCGTTTTCCATTGATTTTAATTTACCAAATTATAGTCCTGAGAGAATATTCATGACCACGTGCGGTTGATTTTGCTTCTAGCAATAATAATCAATTTTATAACACTCGTCGCCACTCATTACCTTCAGCAACTATGGGTTCATCTAAAGGAGGTTCTGCAATCCATTTTCCATCAGGGTCTTTCATGTGTCTTCTATCAGATGCAAAACAACGAAGAAATACTGGAGCATGCACAATTCGGAATAACCTGATAATCAGAGAAGCCTTTTCATTAAGGTTTGTCTTCAAACAAAAATGAGATATACTCCTCCGGTCTTTAATATAATACATATTTACCTAATTTAATTAAATTAGAAATGTTAATTAAATTAGTTAATATGACATGTATTTTCTAAAACATTCAAACCATCTTCCATAATCTCCTCATTCCTTTTGCTCATTGATTATTGTTGAGGAAGCTTCAATAGGGGTAAATTAAAAAAAAAAAATTGACATATATGTAAACTATGTCTTATATTTAAGATAAAGATCAATTCCCTAAATATGTCTTATATTAATAACGGGAGAAGTAATTGTTAACAATGAGATATCCTTTTTAACTAAATTTTGACAGTAAAAGTGTTCCATTTTGAAAAGCATTCAATAGTGCGTAAATCAATTCTTAAAAACATTCACAATGTAAAAGAACCGTAGCCATTACAGTTTAAAGTTGCTCGGGCAGCTAAAAAATAACACTGATCAGACAATCAAACTAGCAAGGTGACGTAAAGAAACAACTTGAGTCATGACCTTTAAACAAGAAATAAATTAAGCATTTATCCTGTTCAACTGGATTGGTGATCCTATGATGGAAAAACCCAAAATCACATACACAACGCCACAAAGGATGTCAATAGCTACTTATCATCTCTGAGACTCAGACCCTAAAAGAAATAATTGAACTGAAAAAAAATAATGTAGAAATATTTACATCAACAATTACTATAAACAAAGAGCTGAAAATATGACTAATAATTGTAATATGAACAAGCTACATTTTAATGCGCCATATTACACAGATAAAGAAGAACATAATCACAGAAAAACCGATGGTGCATTACCTATGATAATCAGGAAATAGCTGAAAAGATGGACGAATCGTTTCCAACACATATGAAGCTAGAGGTGAAGGGAACTGAAGACTTGAATCCAAGTCCCACACTAGAGGTGACTCACCTCCCCTTCTTCTCTGGAATATCAATCAAAAAGAAGCATGATTAAAAAAACCTTTTGATCGCCAATTCTAGATATAAACATTTGTACAGCTTCCAAAACTTAGTGAACAGGTGACAGTTTCTGTTTACTCATTCATAGTAAAAAAGTATTTAGCTATACCTGAATGCAAATGGCATGATAATCCCAGAGAACAATCCCATCTGCTCTTTTGCTAGCTTTTTGATGCCATAGTGCGATCTAGAGAGTTCAAAACAAATACTAATGAAAAGCAAATAAACATAAAAAAAGCAACCCCAACAAGTTAAATACACTGAGCGATGCATAAGACGACAGTGTAGAATAGTTACACAAGTTCTTACTACTCTGCCACCATGTCATCACAACAGTGACAACAAATATGAAAAAGATAAGAACTGGATACATCATAAAAACTCCTCGGTCCTAAATATAAGACAGGGTTGATTTTTTTTGGAGAAATTAAGGAAGTTAAATAAGTTACTTAATCATATCATATATTGTGTAACTTTAGATTATATATCAGTTTATAAGTTAGGCAAAATACTTTAGAGAAAAAATGTCAAATATAAATATTCTAAAGTAATTTAATTAACTTTCTTAATATATCTAAAAAAACCAACTCTGTCTCATATTTAGGACCGAAGGGAGTAGCAATTATTGTCAGTTCCTAATTCACTGGCCAGAAAAGTATCACTCTCGCTCACTGTCATTCACACCTTGCGTGCGTGTGTGTGAATATGTTCTAAATCATCATCATCATCAATATCAATGACGTCAACAAATAAGAATTGGCATATTTCTGAAGAACTGAACTCTAGTCCGTAAAATTGTGTCATTCAGATAAGGTCAACAAACAACTCTCCCATGAGAAGGTGAAATGTTGCATTGAAAAAAAAGCATGCCTGTTTCTTTTCATTGGAGATGAAAACAACAAAAAGATCAGATCCGTCGGCATCTGCTATTCCATCAGCGCATAACTTCTTGCAAAGCAAGTATACGTTCTCCTCACTACAAGTAAACAGGGAAGGAAAATCATATGTTGATACAGCAGCTTTAGTTTCAGCTTTATAAGGGTTAAAAACCTTAAAACAACTACCAAGGACCAACAGGCATCGTACATTACCGAATCTATATATTTATATATAATATAAAATCTATAGAGAGCATCATCCTGGTAAAAAATATAGAGACCTCCATAAGCTACTAACAATCCTCCCCTCAAGTTACAAGCAAAATGCAGCTCCTAATTTAGTTTTTATTACAAAAGTGAAAAGAACATGAAAAGACTATCTGCAGTTCCTTTAAAAAGAAGATACAGAGTGAAACTGCCACTTCTCACAACGTTGAAATAGTAATAAAACGCAAAGTCGGATCCGAATCGTTGTTTAACACCAAAAGTAAAACCCAAAGAAGAATAAATTTGTAAAATGAATTCGGTTTCTGTAAATAATTATATGAAAAACTTTCTTCCCATCAACATCTATAACGTTAGCTTTCATATAATCAGTAATTGGCACCAAAAAAGAAAACTTTGCATGATCACAATCCTAGGCAGAAAACCCTAAATTGATCACATACTGAAGAGAGATATTCACCAATAATAAGGAGTGTGATGGAAGCGGGAAACATCCAAATTGCTTTGTTCCATTGCAGAGGTCGTCATTCTTTGTTCAGGAGCCTTTCTGTTTCATCTTTCACCCAACAACTAGCACCCTCAGTGACAGTGTTCTAGTACTTGCATTTTAGTACTTACTAGTATTACCGTCTGTTTGTCTCGTTGATTTGCGGCTTGGATTTTTTTTCATCCCCATGGGCTTCGTGATCTATTGGGCCCACTGGGCTGAGAAGAGAAACTCAAAATCGGCCCACATTGATTCACAATGATCAAAACGCAGCGTTTAACGATTTGCCTCCACCTGGTGCGTATCTCATTTCGTTCCCGAATTGGGTCTGCCAAAGGAACCCTGTTGACCCCTGTGGAAGCGTGAGGATTGAAGAACGGCAAGGATCAAGCACAGTTCTCACGCTGCAGAAGTGAATTGTGGGGTACGGAAGGAGAGAATTTAGAGTCTTTTATGATAAGTTCTGGTGGTATTTCTGTGCTATTCCACGAGGATTTGATGTTTTTTTATTGATACTTGACTGTTTTTTTTTTTTTTGGTTGGCTTGGTGTATTGTTTGATTTTCTCTGTTGCATTCTGAATTGAGCTAAAATTCGTTGGGTTTTGCATGTTTTAATAGTAAGTTTTAAAGTTGATAGCGAATAATGCAAAGATTTTGCTGCCAGCATTTAGTCACTATGTTGAAGGGCAAACGTAGTTGAATCTGCCTCTAGTGATAATAATCCAATGCATAAAAAGGTAGGTTTGTGAATCGAATTCTGAACTAAATAAAAGTCACCCAGTTGAAGTTACTTTCTCGAACTACATGATTATTGATTACTTAAACTTTAAAATAGTTGTTTGTCTTACAGGAAATGGCTAATCATACTGATTCACTTATTCCATTAGACATTAATGCCAATGAATGTGAAGTTGATGTGAAATATCATTCACCAAAGGAACGTGGCCCTGACATCCGTAATTCAGATGAAAATGATGTTGTTCCTACTCCACATAACGGTATGATATTTGGTTCAGAGGATGAGGTGAGATCATATTATACAAAATATGCCAACCAAGTAGGTTTTGGCGTTATGACAAGAACCTCAAGGAAGGGAGCTGATGGCAAGATTGGATATTTTATACTTGCATGTTCTAGAGAGGGATTTAGAAGAAACAGTAGAAGAAATCCCATCAGAAGTGTTCCATCAAGGAAACAGAAGTGTGAAGCCAGGATCAACGTTTCTTTATGTAAAGATGGATTTTACCGGATTCAAACAGTCACGCTTAATCACAATCATGAACTGAGTCCAGGTCAGGTCAAGCTTAATGTTGATATTGACATGCGAGCTAAAAGGAAACTAGACCCAGAAGATCCAAGTGAGGAGCGGATGAACAAGAGTTTCCGATCTTTAGCGGTTGGAAATGGGGTTTATGACAATGTGATGTTGTGTCCAAATGATTGTGGAAACTACATTCGGACAGGAGGCCGGTCGATTGGTGTGGATGGAGATGGTAATGCTCTTTATAAATATTTCATGCGCATGCAAGAACAAGATTGCAATTTCTTCTATGTCCTAGATTTGGATGATTATTTATGTGTGAGGAATGTTTTCTGGGCTGATGCTAGAAGTAGAGCTGCATACAAGTCATTTGGTGATGTGGTTACATTGGATACAACATATGTCTCTGACCAATACAAATTACCCCTCGTATCTTTTGTTGGAGTGAACCATCATGGCCAATCTATACTTTTTGGTTGTGGGTTGATGTCGTGCAGGGACACAAAGTCGTTTGTTTGGTTATTACAATCATGGTTACATTGCATGTATGGTGTTTCACCAAAAGGCATCATAACAGATGAATGCAAGGCCTTGCTAAATGCAATTAAAATTGTATTCCCCTTTGCTCGATATCGGTGGTGTTTATGGCATATAATGAAAAAAATTCCTGAAAAGTTGGGCCAACGTGCTGACTACAAGCTCTTAAGTTGTCGTTTAAAAACTGCTATATACGATGCACTTGCTCCCAATGAATTCGAGATGAATTGGAAAACAACCATGAAGGAATTTGGTCTAGAGGACAATGAATGGCTGAATGAGTTGTACCTTGAGCGACATCGATGGGTGCCTATCTTTGTAAAGAGTGAGTTTTGGGCTGGAATGTCTACTATTCGATACGGTGAAATCATGCATCCTTTTTTTGATGGGTTTGTTGGTTGCCAGACTACGTTGAAACAATTTCTTGATGCATATGATAATGCATTGCAAGCCAGGGCAGAGAAAGAGTTTGAAGCTGATTTCCGTTCATTTTGCATTACTCTTTCTTGTGCTACCAAGTCTCCGTTTGAGCGGCAGTTTCAGACTGCTTACACCCACACAAAGTTTTTGGAGGTTCAGCGAGAGTTTGTTGGAAAGGCTGATTGCAACATGGTTGTTGTTCATGATGAAGGTTCTGTTTGTCGTTATAATGTTATTGAAGATGTGATGGTTGAAGGTAAACCTAAAGACGTTTCATATGGAGTTATATTTGACAGGGTAAACTGTGATGTGAAGTGCGCTTGCCACATGTTTGAGTTCAAAGGAATAATTTGTAGGCACTCACTTGCTGTACTGTCCCAAGAGCGAGTTAAAGAGATTCCAAGTAAGTATGTTTTGGATAGATGGAGAACAAATCTAAAGAGGAGACATGTGTATGTGAGGACTAGTTACACTGTCAGACAACTCAAACCTCAAATGGAACGATTTGATTTATTATGCAAGCAATTTGACTCTGTTGCTGAAATTGCTGCTGAATTTGAGGAAACAAGTGCTTTTGTAAGTAATACCCTTTGTGACTTGAAGGAGAAACTGGAAGCATGGGCAAGCCATATGAGGAACTCATCTGAGGCGGCAGCACCAATAAGCTGTGCAATTAACGGTGCTTCTTGAAATACAAGTAAGAACACGCACATTTTATCAATTGTATGCATTGTTTCTTTTAACAGCATAGTATCAAGGACAAATGTAAATGCAAGGAAAGTTGAGCCTCAGCAAGTATAAAATTTGCGTTGTTTAAAATTCACTATATGAATACAGAGCATCAAAGTTTGCCATAATCTGGTTGATTACAGAGCACACTTCCTTGTCTTATCTTCAGTGTTAATTTAGTTGGAGGTTTGAGCATATCTGATAACTAACCAGACGAGAAAACAGCTAGTGAGAAGATGACAAGGCATACATAACACTTTGTTCTTTTTTTTTTTGCCCCACTTTGGGGTCCAGCGCCCAACGCATAACACTCGGTTCATGTCAAGGGA
Organism: Inga oerstediana; assembly: GCA_963210345.1. Lineage (NCBI taxonomy): Eukaryota > Viridiplantae > Streptophyta > Magnoliopsida > Fabales > Fabaceae > Inga > Inga oerstediana. Next base: position 9,295,534 of record OY723403.1, read on the forward strand.
TTTATCCTACTATCACTCCTTGTACTCATTTATACTCCTATCTTAGTAGTTAGTATTATCAAATTACAAACGAGATCTTATATTAAAAACTGAAACCATATTAATTTAGTTGGGATTTGTACTACCAAGCAAGCTGCTATATCGATTATTGTCTTGTCTGACAATATAAAAGACGTATCTAGTTAGCAGGATTATTATCATGAACTCTTTGGTCACTGCTCTACCATATACTGTATATATGTAACTGGATGGATGATAACATGGGGACCACATAAAAAGTTTAACAAACCATGATATTTAAAAGTTATCAATAACTGGCAAAAAAAAAAAAAGTTATAAATAATACGACAATTTTAAAATTGGGGTGGTAACACGGAGGCTCGTTAATTTATATGAAAATTTTGAATTTTCTGAAATAAATCAAAATCACGCAAGAACATGCAGAAAGAGATTGGATATTATTGCATAGCTTTTGGATGAAGTAATGTCATAAGTCAAAAATCAACATGTGAAGACGTTTTAAATAGAATTTATTGATTATTTGCACTTATTAGTATAACGCCTAATCAAAAATCTTAAATAAACACTTACCTTAAATATTACGTTCAAGTTTTAAATTTTTTTTTTTTTTGAGTAAGAACTGGATATCATACAACAACGAAAGCAAATACAAAGCACGGATACAGAACATTCGTACATAACTTCTTAAAAGTAATGAAGAAATTATTGAGCAAATAGCAAATCACACTCTTACAAGTCATCTTGAAAGGAAAACAAGCCAACTTCGTTGTCATGGCCCAAGAACGGTGTCCTGCCATCACTTGTAAAACAAAGTATACGTGTTTTGTCTATTGTTTTATTTTTTTTTATATTTAATTACGACATTACAAGATAATACGGATATTGAGAATACATGTGTTCAGATTAGTGTTTAGAGAATAACTTCTGAATAATAGCTTTTGAAGAATAGATTCTGAACATAATAGATTATGAGAAAAGAGTGATTTTGATAAAATGAGAGTGTTTGGGTAATAATAAAGAATCAATGAGGGGGTGGGGCCCACATAATAAAAAAAGATCAATAAGAGAGAAGGTGAAACCCATATAAGGGGAAAAAATGGATTTTCCCAAAACCATGGTTTGAGATCAAAACCATCATTTATCAAAATTTTGGGTATTTGACAACCAAATCATGGTTTTGATTCAAAAGTCAAAACCATGATTTTAGAAGAGGAGCCGAACACACACGAGTCAATTGGTCGGTTATAAGGTCCAACCTAATTTTTTAGATTTAATCATTTGCTGATAATTGTATGATGTACAGCCTAATCTCAATGGCTACGTAGTTTGGTGGTATGAAAGGTTTCTATGAGTGAAGTTATGGGTTTGGTTTTATTTATAATCTCAGTGTGTGTTTGGGATAACGGTAGGAAAAATGACTTATTATGATTCTGACTTATTAAAAATGACCTAATAAAAAAAGTCAGTTTTTATAATGTGATTTATGTTTGTATTAGCGATTTATTTTTGGATAATAAGTGTTTATAAATCATGATTTACGGTATATGAGGTAAGTATGTGACTTAATAGAAAAGTTTATTCTACTCGTAATACAATTAAAATAAGCTAAACCAAACATTGTAAAAACACAACACGTTTTTATTTAGGTTTATTGCCCAAAAAGTTCTTATTTGTACCCAATAAGCTGAATCAAACACATCCTGAGTCAGATAAAATCTGCCTGTTTAACTAGCCTAGCCCAAAAAAAAGGAAAACACAGAAAATTGAAAAAGAAAAATAAGAAAATAGAGAAATGGCGGTGGTGGCGGTCGCGCTAACTGGAAAAAAATTGTGGTTGTTGGTTATAAAGGCCTGGGTCTCCCTTGTCCGTCTCCACAACCTAAAAGCCACCGCCCTAACCGTCCACTCAAAGCTCCCACCCTTTCCCTCATATCTTACTACCACTTGGGCTGCTATTGGGACACCGCATGCCAGATAAATTAGATTTTATGAGTTTACAATTTTTTTATGATAATACTCGTAATTTAGTATAATAAAAAATATCCCCTCCGGTTCTAAATATAAGATAAAGCTGATTTTTTTTAAAAGATTGAGAAAACTGAATAACTTACTTAATCATATTATATATTATATATCTTTAGATTATATATTAGTTCATTAGTCAAGTTAATTAGTTTGGAGGAAAAAATAAAACTATAGATATTCTAAGGTAATTTAATTATATTCTTTAATTTCTCAAAAAAAAGTTAACTTTATCTTATATTTAGAATCGGAGAGAGTACTAGATAAGTTAATGTTGTCAAAAAAAAAAAAAGATAAGTCAAAGAGAAATGAAATGAAAGAGCACCAAATGTCTTGATTTGGCGTAGAGCTGCAGAGGAGCGGAATGAAACTCTTCAAAGGTCTCAAAAATGAAAACGAGAAAAAAAAAACGACGCCTCTAAAGAAACAACATCTACCAACAAGGCAACAATACTTGAATTATGATTCTTATTTGGTTAAATATAGGTGAAAATAGGTCAGGCTTAGGCCTGTTAAGCCATAAATTGGTTTGAGCCTGACCTGGCCTGAAACCTGTTAAGGAGACCTGAATTTTTAAAATTGTTTAAGCAAATTGATAAGCCTACAGACTACGCTACAAAATAGGTTAACAGGCCATAAGCCACAGGCCAAAAGTAGGCCTCCTTAAACAAGCTAAAATTTACAGGCTCAGGTGAAATTATCATTTAACCTTTATTTGATTTTTTTTAAATATTTTAACAGGCTTAGGCCGCCCTGACAGGCCCAACAGGCCTGTCAATGGGCCTTCGCTTGGTCTATTAAGCAAAATAGGTTTTTATTTTGGCTTTGACCTGACCTTTTAGCCTGACAGGCCATGTCTGAACAGGCCCCTAACAGGCCGCCTAACCGGTTTTCACCCCTTTGGCCAAATAATACTTAAATTAATTAATTAGTTCAGCCTACCCGCATAAATTATACAGTACATAGGTGACAGCGACCAATCAGTTTTATTATGGATTTATGGTTAGTCACTCTATCAAATGCGGATATGGCCGTATGAGATGGCTTTGCTAATGCTCTTATCACTTCAAAGTTTAATCTTAATTAATATATTCACGATTTCCGGGCCACCCAATGAATATTCCTTTATATTTGCTAATCCGTAAATTACATGTCAAAAAGCTATCCTCATTTCATTATTTAGTCATTTTAGCATATTTACCCTTTCATTCCCCCTTAGGATAAGGGTTTCGCATTCTTTGATGAGCCCTCAATTTCTCATTACTTCTCGATTGTTTAAATTTAAAATTTTAATTTGTGGTTTTCTAATTGATAAATTCATCTTTATAAAGAGTGATGGTTATAAAATTATCTTTATTTTAAATTTTATATATATTAAAATAAAAATTTATTTAAAAGATAATAATTAAATTATATTAAATCTGGTTCATCATAAATCAATCTATCGATATAGATGGGTGATCAGATCATTTTTACTCATCAGTTGTGTTCCCGCTCGCTGATGAGTGATGAGTAGCCCACTTTATGTGGGCCCACTTAAAATCTCTCTCCATCCCCACCGCTCTTTATATTTTATATATGATTTAGTTAATGATAAAGATATTAATAATTAATTTACAGAGCAGAGTTGGCATTCATGATGTTGATCTTGGCACGATGCGAGAGATATCCAGAGCAGAGGCTGCCGGATTCACATACTAAAAGTGAAATGCTAGCTTTGATTTCTGAATTAGCCAATTATGCAACGTGGTGCTTTCTAGTAAGTATTGTTTAAAGTTTAAACATTGGGAATATACAAATAACCAAATCAATGAAAACCACTAGTACTATTTTTGGCGTGCAAGTAAGGAAATAAAAAAAAAAATAACAGGAGAAATGAGAAACCCCTCACCTGCAATTCTCTCTCTTTAAGCCCAAGTGTCTTCTTATAGAGTCTTCTAAGTACCCTGTGTTCCAAAATCAGTGATCTCCATTGGCTCATCTTCATTAGAGAAAGATATACATGAAGCTCCTCCAAAGTAAAACTCACCCACTTATCAACAGATTTTATCACTTGAAGTTAGAAGAGTGTGTGTGTGTGTGTGTTTAAATACAACTGCTATGGAATCAAGCCATATATAGAGGGGGGAAACTAAATGCTAGTCCCATCAACCAGCAACAAATTCGTGCCAGCTAAGGGATCGATATGCAATGTTTATATGTCCACATTTACTTCACATGTACGTATTGGGTAGGGTAGTCAGTGCAAGCATTAGTTTCTCTAAACACATGAATATATGTGATCATTTATTAGTTTCTCATAGCGGTCTCTGATAAGAAGGCTATATTTCTGTGTTGTTGGTGTGGTACTCAGCAATTAAAGTCATAATATAAAATATTTTCTCAAATAAGAAAGAGTGAAGGGAGCTACTGAATCATTTTGGTGATGAACAACCAAAAAAAGGTGGAGGAAGGGAACTGAGTGTGTGTTTGTGTGAGCGTTTTACACAGTAAAAACGCATTTATTACGCAAGCCGAGAAAAAACTCCTCTCACATACTTACTTCGTATACCGTGAATCACGAATTATAAGCACGTTTTGGACAAAAATAAGACATTCCAAACACGCACTGAACCATCTACTATTGTTATTGTAAAACAATGCACTGGTGCAACTTGTCTGATGATGAAAAATATTGAACAGTATATATTTATTATTTTTATTTTCAAGCATTATTTAAAGTTTATAATTTAAACCTATTTTTTTTGTTCACCTTACTTCCCCCAAGACAAAAATATAATTTAAAAAAAGAATAAATCTAAATCGCTGTTACTGGGAATCAGTTTTAATTATTGTTAAAAATATATATGATTCCGATCCTCTGCTTCAAATGAAACCATATATGTGCTCGATTGTAATGGTTTATTTTTAAGTAATAAATGCTTATAAATTGTGATTCACGGTATACGAGGTAAGTATGTGAGAGGAGTTTTATCTCGGCTTGCGTAATAAGGACTTATTGTCCAAAAATAAGCCCAACCAAACACACACCGTATGATTTTGTTGCGTTCTGGATGCTGTCCAATGACACGTAGAGGATGTTAGGTAATTAGTAAGTCAGTTTAAGCTTTGTAAAGCAAATGAATTGATATTAGGGTGCGTTTGTTTAAACGTTTCTGAGCCCAATCAGTCGATTGAGAGGGTATATCGGGTGTGCACAGTGACAAAATCATTTTCTAATATTTGGTTGGGCGATTGGCGTTCAGAAAAAAAGTCCCAATAAGTCCAGATATGATAAGCTCATAATTGGAGCTTAAAAATGCTTATGAATGAGCCCTCAAGCTATGGTTTCTGTTTTAAGGATTTTTATGGATCAATAAGGTACTCAAAATCACTTATAATCACAAAACTTCTTTTATAAAAAATGTTCTAAATAATTTTCTCTTTCTTTAGATAATAATCTTCTGCTAATCAGAGAATACTTTGGAATAATAGTTTAGACAAATTTTGAGTTTTATCAATATATGACTGTAGAAATGTAGAGAATAATTAATAATTAATTTTAATCAGTTTATATTTATTATTTAGTTGTTTTATGATCTTATAATCAATTTCTTTTATTCAACATTTTATTATCAATTTCTTTTACATAAGTCACTTCTACAATCGCCAATACAAACACTCATCATTTTATCCATCTAATTTTTTTCCAATTTTAAGATTCCATAAGTCTAAGTAAAAATAAGCCACTTATCTAATCGCCAATCAAAACACACCCATAACCAGAGATGCTTTTTTTTTTTTTTGTTCAAAAATAACCAGAGATGCTTTGGATGCATGGGTAGTTCAGTGTTGAAGAGGAAGATTTTGAATTTGAGTGAAATAGGGAATGAAGATACTTTTATAGTGGAACTTTAGTTTTGATGTGCTCCTTTTAACTCGAAAAGACCTCCTACGTTCTTTGCATCCTTGACTCCTTTTTCATTTCTGCGGACATATCTTTTCCCAACTTCATGGTAGACCCCCTCCTTTCCTCTCTTACTACATTCTTCTTTTTCCAGAAGGTCTCTTAGGAACTGTTTGAGAAATATGTTTACTCGAAATAAAATTTATCTCTTGTGTTTATCTCGTACAACGTAAATTACGTTGTAAAAACAGTTTCTACCGCTAATCTGAATAGGCACTTAATCTCTTAATCCATGCCACCTACACAATTAAACTCTGTAACCCGAGACAATCAAAATCCAGGTTCAAAGCAGGGCAGGCGTTGGATCCAAAACACCTCAGATGCCTTCTCAGTAGAGGTGGAAACAGGCCAGGTCAGGTCAGGCTTTTGCCTTAATAGGCCTGGCCTGTTAAGACACAAACTGGCCTGAGCCTGGTCTATGGCCTGTTAAAGGCCAATTTTTAGGCCTTGGTCTGGCCTAAAGCCTGTTAAGGAAGGTTGAATTTTTAAAATTGTTTAAGCAAACCGACAAGCCTACATGCCACACTGCAAAACAGGCTAACAGGCCACAGACCGAAAACAGGCCGGAGGCCTCCATAAACAGACCGAAAACAGGCTAAAACTTACAGGCTCAGGCGAAATTATCTTTTAACTCTTATCTAATTCTTTTTTAAAAAAATATTTTTATAGGCTCAGGCCGGCCTGACAGGCCTAATAGGCCTGTCAATAGGCCTTGGCCTGACCTATTAAACAAAACAAGCTTTTGTTTTGGCCTTGACTTGACCTTTTAGCTTGACAAACCAGGCTACAGGCCCCTGACAGACCGCCTGACCTATTTCCACCCTTATTTCTCATTCTCAGCTTTAAATTTTGAAGTTGGAGTTGTATGAAACATTACTGATGCTTTCTACTTCACCTGCTCTTCAATAGCCCCACTTACTCCTTCCGTGCTAAATTAAACACAACAGAAGACTCATCCAAAAGGCTTGTCTCCCTTTTTTCGATGCTTGATCATTGTGAAGGACCGTCTCAATCTTCATTTCCCTAATTTGTGTAAATTTTTCATCTAAATGTCCAAAACAAACGAATGAGAGAAAGGGAATATGAAAGGAAGAGGATGGACAAATTAAGGCCGTGGGAGTTACGTTGGTTGTGGATTGGACCACTGTGTTCTCGGCAGGGACGTGTCTTAGTTAATGTATGTTTAGATTAGTTTTTAAGAATTATTTTTATAATTTACGAGATAAATATGTGAGATGAGTTTTGTTTCGACTTACGGAAAATAGCTTTTGAAATCACGATTTAGGTGTTTCCCAAACATTCACTAATCTCTAAATGAGATGGCCAAATTCAGAATCATAAGTTGTTTAAAAATCTTTCTCAAGGACTTTGGATTTGAAAATTGGGTAGATATCCAAAGTTGATAAAATTTGTGGGAGAGTATAAAAATTAAAAGTACAGAAAAATATATTAGCCATTCGCCTAATTTCAATGGACGATTTTTCAATTTTTTAACATTTAAAATCTAGAATTGGTAAGAAAAGCTGGAAGAATTATATACAACGTTGCTGTAAACCACCCTGGCAATGATCTTGCTGATGCGAATGTAAACAGATGTTTGCCTTAAATAACGATTTTGTTTTGCCAAACAAGCTCATTAATCTCGCGGCTTGCGGATACCAAGATCTTCACAGCTTCTTTTTCTCTCTCATCACTCCTTCCTCGTCATAATTCATTCATACCGCTTCTCCTTTTCTGCTCTGCAACTCTCCCTCCCTACCCCTCCATCTCTCTCCCAACCATCTGAATTACAAATCTCAAAAGGCTAAAAAGTTGGAGAGAGAAGACTCGCACAGCACAGGGCCACAGGCACAGCAATAATTCACTTTTCTTTCCAAGTATTTTCTTCTCTCTCTCTCTTTTTTGCCAGCTCTACAAGCTTGTCCTTCGCCTTACCCATTTTCTTCCCATCTCTCTTGTTTCCCTTCAATCCTATTCCCCATCATCACAGCTATAGATCTCAGGTATGCCAATTCCCTCGTACAACTGTTCCCTATATTCCGTTACTTTGGTCAATTCTCAATACTATTGCGATCGACGATCTCCTGCTGCATCTGATTCTATCCCCCGATCATTTTTCTAATTCATCACCATTCGTTTGATCTGGTGCTAGGCGATATTGTGGTAACGATGACTAGCTTGTGTGGTTTTTAATTTTCCTTGATTACTTGGTGTGAAATTTGATTATTGTGCATCGCTTATCCGGATTTATTTCAGTCATCAGTTCTCTGATAGTCTATTATTCTTCCTTATGGTTTGCTTATTTGTCGTGAGATCTCTCGCCTGTGTTCACTTGTACTGATTTGACTAGTTTTATAAGCTTCGATCATTTGACATATTTTATAATGGCTTTTAAAAGTGACGGGGGTGACTAAACGAACATTAGACAAAAGGCCTTGCCGATCTTGCCATTCACGTCTGTGGCAACATATCGAGTTGATCTCCTAGTGTTAGACTTAAATGCTGGATTCATTCCTGCTTACTATGTAATTTTTAGCTCAGATCATATTAGTGCTCAAAATTCCATAGGTCTTGTCTATTAATTCAGAGTCATCATTCTGTGCATCGTCATAAGCTGTTGCATTCTTAGAGAGCTTCTCAGATATTAGAATACTGCATATTGCTTCTCACATATCACAATACTGAAATAATTTGAAACTCTACAACGTTTTACCCATATGGCTATATGATGACTTGGATTTGGGAGATGTATACGCGATCTCAAGAAAGGGATGTCAGTTATTTTCAAGCTATAGTTTTCACTCAGTATTGTTACTTCAAAAATGTAGCATCCGGTTTGAGAATTACGTACATTGAAATGTGACATAGATGGGTTATCTGTCTGCTGATATGGAATTTGTTGGCAAAGATTTCTCCACTGAGGCAAGCTACTGTTGAGACCATCATCCTGATGTCAAAGGGCCATTGGTTTGACATCCAGACGAGTAGCTTTATTCAGGATGTTCTCTTCTGCTATTAAACACTTCAAAGTTATTCTTTCTAAGCTTGCATAGTTATTCGGAAGTAAAGAAGCATACAATCTAGTTCTATGCAAGTTGGCAAGTTGGTTTGATCATACAAGCAGCTTTGACAATACATTAAGTTCTGCTGGAATTCAAGAGTTGACTGCCTAAGCTGCAGAGATTGCATGCTCTCTGCTTTCCATCTTAGTTAGCCAGGTTGAGCTTAGTGTTGATAAATATCAACACAAAAGAATCCAAACAATCATATACAGCATTTTAAGCGAAACAATTTAACTCTGAATATTCTCATAGGTATTTTGTCATGAATGATCAGTGGCTGAACAAATGTAACAAAAGATGGGCAAAGAAAATAAGTCATACTTTTTTTGCTCCTGAAGAAGTTCTGGTCCAGGATGATTATGTCAATGCCTCACTCATGTTAACTTTGTCAAACTTAATTGGGTCTAGGGTGGATCACGGGTATAAAATTGGTTTATGTGATCGTAATGGTGATTTGCTGACAACAGGAAGGGTGTTTAAAGGGTCAAATGGAGGCTTTTTGGTGATTTCAATGGTACATGTGAAATTAGATTACTGAGTTTTATGGATTTTTGGGTAATTGAAGAAGAGTCAACTCGGGTTTGAAGGGGGTCAATTTTCTGGATGTATGCCAAAGACATCCACTCTGGACATTTAAAAAAAAAATAGAGAAAATTAGAAAGGAACCCCTGACATTACCCCTGTGGTCTGATTACATTACTCAAATTAGATGAGAGTGGTTTGCTGCTATAAATAATAAATATGATTCTCAAAGAAAGCAGTAAAAACATTTGCATGGCCCTAAAGATTAGGAATAAATCCTGATTCCATATGTTTAAGCCTCTGCTATCAGTAAATCATATGGAAACCTGGACATTAATACAAGACAAATAATGGGATGATCTAATCCTTGAGGCTTATCCTTTCTTGGTCCTAGTGTGTGTGCCTGCGCGTGCGCATTTGTCCTGCATCACCACCACCTTAATCATGATAACAAGGACATATACATTACATTTGTTGTGAGATATATTGTGAAGTTTTATTGTTTCTGTTATTTGTTGCACTTGTACACTTAATTATGACAGTTGTTTGGTTGATATGGCCTTACAGAGCATCCACAATTGCTTTAACTGCTAAGTTATACATGTTATCATCATTCTTGTGGATTCTTCATGATTTTTCTTAATTATGTTTTTCTTGTACAGTGAATTTTGGGAATTTGCACAGTGCGCTTTCAGAAAGACAATATTTTAGAAGGAATTTTCAGCCATGTCTAGCTCTACAAAAGTTGTGGATCCTGCATTCCAGGCAGTGGGTCAGAAAGTGTATCCTTAAATTTGGTTTAACTATATGATAACAAGTGAATGTTTTGTATTTTTCCTCTTTTTTTAAAACATTTCCATGGAATATTTTTCAGTCATTAATGCAAAAATTTTACTGCCAATGGAATGCTAAACAATATGTAAGTGATCTTTTGCTATAAAAATGGAAGTTATATTGTTAAATAACCATTATCTTTGGGATTTTTTAGACTTGACTTGTTATAGAGGGACTGAAATATGGAGGATTGAGAATTTCCAGCCAGTTCCATTGCCTAAATCTGAGTATGGAAAGTTCTACATGGGAGATTCGTACATTATTTTGCAGGTTTGAGCTATGGCAATTTTCCCCTCATTCATTTATTCATATCCTCACTATTGTGAAATTGGAGACCAAATGTTCTGAGAACATTTATTCTATATTTGCTATCATAATGTACATAATTTTCTTTAGATCTCCTGATAGATAATATTGAGACAGTAATCATATTATGGTTCTTTATCAAAGCATGCTTGTAGCAAAATAGATAAAGGAAAGTTCTAATGGTTTCTAAAATAATACAAATTTTAACTTCTAATCTAAGAGGAGGGAACATCTTGCATGATACATAAGTATAGCACAGTTCCTACTCTGATGACAAGATAGATTGAAGCTTGTGACATAATTCGTAACATGGTAAGATAGGCTATAGATCACTGTTTAGGGATGCTCATTTTGAGTATATTTACAGACGACACAAGGCAAAGGAGGCGCTTATTTCTATGATATACACTTCTGGCTTGGAAAGGATACAAGTCAGGTAAGCTTTGACCTCATCTTTCCACATTGCCAACTCTGGCTCTTTCTTCAATTTGCATTGGATCTTTCTTTCATGAAGAGTCAAAAAGAAAATTTTAATGAGAGGTTTCTAAAACAGTTTAATCCTTCGGAAGTTGTGTTTGACACAAGGTTATTACTTCTATGATGTACTCATACTTTCTTTGAAGTTTCATTTTGTTCTAATTCTTTTAGGGTTAAGGTGCAAAAATAGCCATCAACTTTGTTCAAAAGTGCAAAAATAACCATGAACTATTTTTGGTAGCAAAAATAACCATAAACTTTATAAAAGAGAGCAAAAGTAACCATGACGTTAACAGACATTAACGTCCGTTAATGTGAACTTTTTAAGGTGCTAAAATAGCCATTAACTAATGTCAAAAGTGCAAAAGTAACCATAAACTTTTTCTTAGATGCAAAAGTAACTTCTTAAACATTAATTCATAATTTTTTTTTGCTTTTGTGTTGTGAGTGTTTTATCAATTTGAGGATTAAAATGGCAAAACTTATGAATTAATATTCAAAAAGTCAACTTTTTTTATTTTGGCGAGAATGACGAAACGAAAGAAAATCATCACCTAACTCCAAAAGATAAAATTCAAGGTAATTAAACCTGGACCTGTCAGTGAACTGGCCGGGGTACTGGGTCAATGGTCAGTGGGTCAGACTGGAGCTAAACCGGTGAGAAATGGAATATTTTAGGCTTATAGTATGAAATTCTAAAGGAAAAATAAAAAAAATATTTTTTAAACAAAAATTAAAAGCTTAACTTAAATCTACTGACCGGTTAGCCGGTTTCTGATCTAGTTCGGATCAGATAACTATGATAAAATCCTTAACATTAATTATAAAGTAGATTTGGGTTAAGTTTTTAATTTTTGTTTAAAAAATATTTTTTTTCCTTTAGAATTTCATACTATAAGCCTAAAATGTTCTATTTCTCACCGGTTTAGCTCCAGTTTGACCCACTGACCTTTGACCCAGTACCCCGGCCAGTTCACTGACAGGTCCAGGTTTGATTTTCTTTCGTTTCGTCATTCTCGCCAAAATAAAAAAAGTTGACTTTTTGAATATTAATTCATAAGTTTTGTCATTTTAATCCCCAAATTGATAAAACACTCACAACACAAAAGCAAAAAAAAATTATGAATTAATGTTTAAGAAATTACTTTTGCATCTAAGAAAAAGTTTATAGTTACTTTTGCACTTTTGACATTAGTTAATGGCTATTTTAGCACCTTAAAAAGTTCACATTAACGGACGTTAATGTCCGTTAACGTCATGGTTACTTTTGCTCTTTTTTATAAAGTTTATGGTTACTTTTGCTACCAAAAATAGTTCATGGTTATTTTTGCACTTTTAGACAAAGTTGATGACTATTTTTGCACCTTAGCCCATTCTTTTAAAGGAGAATTCAGATAAGCTGAGTACTAAGTTTTTATCTTGAGAGGGTCTTGGGTTAAACGGTTCACATTCCTGTTTGGAAATTCTTGAACCACTATATTTTGACAGTATAAGACTTTTTCCTTGACATTGTGATCTTTCTTGTAGGATGAGGCAGGTGCAGCTGCCATCAAGGCTGTTGAACTTGATGCAGCTCTTGGAGGACGTGCAGTGCAGCATAGGGAAGTCCAAGGCCATGAATCTGACAAATTTTTGTCATACTTTAAACCATGTATAATACCACTAGAGGGAGGTGTTGCATCTGGGTTTAAAAAACCTGAAGAAGAAGTGTTTGAAACACGCTTGTACATATGCAAAGGAAAACGAGTTGTCAGAATGAAACAGGCATAGAATTCTTTAGACGCCAACTTCATTGATTTGGTTAACATTCATGTGACTGAGTGTGTAATTAGCAATTTTATTGTGCAGGTCCCTTTTGCCCGGTCTTCTCTGAATCATGATGATGTATTTATCCTTGACACTCAGAATAAGATTTATCAATTCAATGGGGCGAATTCAAATATTCAAGAAAGAGCCAAGGCTTTGGAAGTAACCCAGTTTTTAAAGGAAAAATATCATGAGGGGAAATGTGACGTTGCAATTGTTGGTAAGGACATCTGTTTTCCCTAATACTTGTTGACTAAGTAATTGTATGATTTTGCATTCTCGTTCTTTGGAAGCTTATCCTTTACATTTTCTTCTGATTCTTTGTGCGTTTTTAACTGCATTGCAGACGATGGAAAGTTGGACACAGAGTCAGATTCAGGTGAATTTTGGGTCCTCTTTGGTGGTTTTGCTCCCATTGGGAAGAAGGTCATTGGCGAGGATGATATTATTCCAGAGACTACTCCTGCTCAACTATACTGGTGCGATGTTTTCCTCCTCCTCTCTTTCTCCGCCTATCTGACTCCTGTTTCAGAAGGATCATATAGTGAATAATGGATGCTGGCAGCTTTTGTGTTTTTGGTGTAGTAAGGGTATCCCCAGCCGACATCTAAGGACTAATTCCTTTTGAGGTGTGATATAAGTGGATCTTGCCTCTTCCAGTCCCAACAAGATCGTTTTCACATGCATGGCCAGGGATCGGACCCCATGGCAGCTATTTTAACCCAGATCAATTCATATCATTAATTAAAGTGAAGGAATTCATTCTGGACTACCATATAAAGCTTGTTATTTCTGAAAGGGCCCAATGATTTGGTACTTCAAATCAGATTGAAGATGGAAGGAAATAAAACATAATTACTTGATCATATAAAAAGATGTACAGTTAGCTCTCTCTGAGGCAATTGTGCCTCCTCCAGGGATGTTTAGATTTTTTTTTTTTTGTGTTGTTTGGGGGGGGGGGGGGTTGGTAATTGTTTAAGGGTGTAAAACTTTGTCAGCTACGTTTTATCTTCCTCCTTCCACTTCAGTCTTAGTCCTGAAATTAACCCATAAGCAATGCTTGCAGTTAGTTAAAGTCATGTAAACAAATCATGTGATTCTTGCATGTCTGATAGGTTTCTTTCTTTTTGTGGAATTAGTTCAGATGGAGCAAATTATTATTTCTTTTCTTTTCTTATTCTATGTATTTGAAATAATTTGTGTCATTTATTGAGCATATCGCTTTCTAACTTTAAGCTTGTGTTTCCCAGTCTTTTGCCTGAATGCTTGTGCCTGTATAGATTCATTTAAAGTCTATGCTTTATGTGCCCTCTGGAGATCTTCTGTGAGCAAGTGTTGGTTGATTAAAGGCAATGTTTCATGCTGACGATTAACATAGTTCGACTTGTCCTTGCAGTATTGCTGATGGTGAGGTCAAACCTGTTGAAGGTGAACTGTCTAAATCACTGTTGGAGAATAACAAATGCTATTTACTGGACTGTGGTGCGGAGGTGTTTGTCTGGGTTGGCCGGGTAACACAAGTTGAAGAACGAAAAGCAGCATGCCAAGCCGCTGAGGTAGTGACATAGTAACATCTATAGCTTCACCTGTTAGTTAAAAGTGAATTCTGTTAACTATGGGAATATCGGCAGGAGTTTGTTGCAAGTCAAAATAGGCCAAAATCGACCCGGATAACCAGAATTATTCAAGGTTATGAGACACATGCGTTCAAGTCCAACTTTGATACTTGGCCATCAGGATCTGCTACTACTGGCGCTGAGGAAGGGAGAGGAAAAGTTGCAGGTTGATTGTCCCGTCATTTCACGTGTAATTTGTATAAGCAATTGTGTATAACTTGCCATACTAAGTAGGGATTTCATGTACTGCTAGCTTTGCTGAAGCAACAAGGTATGGGTGTCAAGGGGATGACGAAAAGCACACCAGTCAATGAAGAAGTTCCACCTCTGCTTGAAGGAGGTGGAAAGATGGAGGTAAGCTTATATTCTTATTGCATAGTTTCTTTAGCTTAACTGAATTGATACCTTAATGTGATATTTCTTTAATTCTCCAGGTATGGCTAATCAATGGAAGTGCCAAGAATCCATTGCCTAAGGAGGATATTGGGAAATTTTACAGTGGAGATTGTTACATAGTATTGTACACTTACCACTCTGGTGAGAGGAAGGAAGACTACTTCTTGTGTTGTTGGTTTGGTAAAGATAGCATTGAGGTGATTTCTTTCATTCCCATTCAAGATTAAACGTTATGCAACTTATAATATGTTATTTCTTACTAAACTTTGGTTGGTTCCTAATCCAGATTTGTGATTGAAAATGGTTCTATAATCCTACATCAGAAAAATCCAGTGTCTTTCCCCACCTCTTTATTTGGAGGCTATATATCTTCAATAGGGTTATTGAATTTACTTTCTGTATCACTGCATAAACATGTGATGGTGATTGTGTTTGATCACTTTGGAAACTTTTCATAGCTGAATCCTCATAAATCTTCATATTATTTTTCACCAAAAGAAAAAACCAGCTTACAAGGATGTTTGCAATAATTGCCCCTGTAAAGCGATTATCCACAGTTTTAATGAGACAAGAAGTTGTCTAAAGATTGCTAAGGACTGTCCTTGAATTTTATTAATTTATATTACTCTTATTTGGTCAGCAGAAATTTGAGAATTTATGCCTATATAGAAGTTGACTTGGCTTTATTCCTGACACAGGAAGACCAAAGGATGGCTACTCGATTGGCCAATACTATGTCCAACTCACTAAAGGGTAGACCCGTTCAGGTTTGTAATCTTAATGTAAAATTGGATAATACATTGGAAATTGTTTGTAATTGAAATACTCTCTTGCAGGGCCGCATATTTGAAGGTAAAGAGCCACCACAATTTGTTGCTCTTCTTCAGCCTATGGTGGTCCTTAAGGTATTACGTATTAAAGTGCAATAGTATATTGTATTCTTTGTAACATTTGTAGTCTAAAACTTTTGACTCTAATGATTTTGATTGATTTTTATCTATTTTAGGGAGGCTTGAGTTCTGGTTACAAAAAATTAATAGCAGAGAAAGGTTTGCCAGATGAGACTTACACAGCAGAAAGTATTGCACTTATTCGAATTTCTGGAACTTCAATTCATAATAATAAAGCAGTGCAAGTTGATGCAGTATGTCCCCGTTGAATTCTTTGTTTCATCACATCATATTGAAAGTTTTCCTGCTAGTCATTTTTTGCTGCATTATATCATCTGCGCTATTCTTTTTCAGGTAGGAACATCATTAAATTCTACTGAGTGTTTCCTGCTGCAATCTGGTTCATCAGTTTTCACTTGGCATGGAAGTCAATGTTCTTTTGAACAGCAGCAGCTGGCAGCTAAAATTGCTGAATTTTTAAAGGTGCACTTTGTGACTCGAATTTGTGGGATTTCTACTGAATTACTCAAGTAATATTTGAAGTTAGAGCATAATTCAATTATCTCAAACTTTTGGAGTTCATATATGTAGTGAATAATAAATATGGACCCTCAAAAAAGTACTTTGTTATGTATTGACCATTAGAATATGTGCTTTTAAAAATGTTTTTCATATCTCTACTCTACGCTACTACACTTTTTATTATGTGAGGATGGTCAATCACATTTCACATTGACTTACCTGACTATAAAACTTATGGTTATACCCTAAGTGCATCACACATCCACGAACTACATTATTCCATCGGTGGACTCAAAAGGTTGTTCTAACTCTGAGAAATGTGCTACTTGTCATTGTTCAGCCAGGAGCTGCGATAAAACATGCCAAGGAAGGGACAGAAAGTTCGGCGTTTTGGTTTGCACTTGGAGGAAAACAGAACTTCACCAGCAAAAAGGCCACTAATGAAACTGTTAGAGATCCACATTTGTTCACTTTTTCATTAAGCAAAGGTATTTTTTTGGGTTCATTCTAATGGTGCTTCCCCAACATAATGTTGTTATGTTATAGCAAGTTTATATACTGGTATATATTTTATTGGAGTTATGGTTGGGACGGTTTGAATGATCTAACCAATGTTAGTTTGTTTTCCTCTTTGGCCATGTGCATTCACCAGGGAAGTTTCAGGTGAGCTTGTTGCTGAAACCCCATCATGTCAATTTTCACCTTTGAGTTAGGAAACTTGATAACTGTAACCTTCGTTCTCAATGTTTTCAAATTCAATTTTATTATTTGCTCTGCAGGCAGAAGAGGTTTACAACTTTTCCCAAGATGATCTGTTGACAGAGGATATCCTTATACTTGACACACATGCTGAAGTATTTGTTTGGGTTGGTCAGTCTGTGGATTCAAAAGAAAAACAAAATGCTTTTGAAATTGGCCAGGTAAAAATTTTAAAAGTTTAGGATTGCTATTTCTCATACTTATGTTGCATGATGCAGATGATTGATTATAGATTTTTCTATTTTTTTTAACAGAAATATATAGATAGAGCTGCAGCTTTGGAGGGACTCTCCCCTCATTTACCACTGTATAAAGTTACAGAAGGGAACGAACCTTGCTTTTTCACAACATACTTTTCATGGGATCATGCAAAAGCTACTGTATGTTTTAAAACATTGGGATTCCTTTTTTATCATTTGTCTTTGATATTTTTTATTCATCATTATCACTCACCGCAACTTTTGGCCTTTCTAAGTTGGGAGAGAAAAGGACATATTTGCCAATATTTGGCATCATACTAATTTATTGGTACTTAAGTGGGATAAGGAACCTTTCCCCAAAAGCTAGCTATTGATGTGGGAGAACCAGCTCACTAAGTACCTTGTAGAGTATTTCCTACTATTCAATATAGGACTTTTGGCATCATACTTTCTCAGTCTCCATTAACTTCCCCTTGGCACCCTACAATCTTTTTTAGGTAAACTCCCTTTTGTATTTGCAAAGAGATTGGACATCTCTATTGCGCAATTTGGCTCTTCAGGGTGTTTGTTACCATGTAAAGTTGAGAGCTTTGTATATTTTCAGGTTTGACGTTGTCTCATCATCCAACTAGCTGTAGATTCTTCTCTTTCCTATAGAATTTTTACTTCTATAAAAAAGAGAGAGAGGGGAGGGAAGGTTAATGATGGAATTTCTGCACAACCCTTTTCCTAATTAAAAGTATTATAGTTGAAATATGTATGCCTCTTTTGTACTACGAGGTGCAGAAACCAAAATATCAAGCTCATCTAACACTGTTGACCTACATTCTTAAAATCAATTGTTCAGTCTTATAGCAAAGGTCTATGGTGATTAGTTGCTGTCTTCACCCCTGCCCCCTAAACAAAAGGCAAGCAGTTGCTTGCTGTCTGAAGCAGCCTTACTTGGCGATTTTAATATACTTGTAATTACATTGTTCATGTTTGTTGGGTTAGCATGCTATATGTGATTGATTGATGTTATAATGAAGTTTAATAGAATATATTTAAACATTCCAAAATAAAAGGCCTAAGCACTGAGGTTTTACCCATGCATTATTCTCCTGTTGAATTGCAGACTCAAGGAAACTCGTTCCAGAAAAAGGTGTCATTACTTTTTGGGATTGGCCATGCTGTGGAGGTAAGAGCATTGATTTAATTTAATAGAAGAGTGTATTATTACTATAAATGTAATTCAGCTTACAGAATGTATGTTTGTTATTGTTCATACCTGATGTAGACATTGAACTTTTTAGAGCAATTTATTCATGTGCGTGAGATTCAATGGATAATTTTATTCATGTACGGCTTCTTTGGCTCCATCATTTTTCTCTGAATATTGCTGTATGAAAAATGTCTTAGTTTAGAGCGTTGTTTACATTTTCCTTGTCAAAATGAATTTTGGTGGAATTTTCTGTTTGATGATGCTAAAAAGTGCATTTGTTGCCAACTGTATGATTTACAAACTTAAGTTGTTGGTTCCTTGCTAAGATATTTTACCATTCCTCAGATTTTGGAAAGACAAAAGTGAAGTACCCGGTGTCAGCATCACTTCTGGTTCTCATATAAGAACTAAAATGGATTAGTCTATGCAGAAGAGTTGAAGAAACATATTATTTAATTACTTACGGAAATTCCTGTTTTTCTGTTTACTGCCAAAATGTATCACCAGGACATGTAATTCGGTGCATAACTTTTGACTGATTTCAATTCATGTCTCCCTCTTTAAGATACACCAATCCCTGTAAACAGGAAACGCTGTGTGTTTGGAATCATATATGAATTAATTGTTGATGGATATCATTATTTTAATGTTGTCGTCCTGCATTTAAGAATGATTTGTTGAATTTGGTGACAGGATAAGTCCAATGGATCCAGTCAAGGAGGAGGGCCTAGACAAAGAGCAGAAGCTTTAGCTGCTTTATCTTCTGCATTTAATTCACCTTCTGAGAGAACATCCGGCACAGTATGTTAACTTGCATATAGATGAGTTATTGTCATTTTCGTTTTTACTATTATTGATTATAAATTGATGATCTTCAAGCAAGTATTTATTAATGGCCTAGTTGATTAGGGTACTAAAAAATGTGACAAAGAAGAACAGTGTTCTATGATTCTCATGGCGCAACTAAATATTATTAATATATCATGTCATCTATTATGTTAGTGCTTCCTCATGCCAAGGCTTTGGTCAGGTATTTGGATTGGGGGAGGGGCAACTTGGGTAGATTACATAGATTTTATTCCCAATGGAGCCCAAAAAGGAGGGGGAAAACAATAATATGAAAATTGGTGCTTCTTTCTAATTCTTTGTAATTTCACTGGCACAGGATAGAGATAGACTGAACGGAATAAATCAAGGAGGTCCAAGACAGAGAGCTGAAGCTTTAGCTGCATTGAACTCTGCATTTAATTCATCACCCACAACTAGAACCGGTACTCCCAGGCCTGCTGGAACAAGTCAAGGATCACAAAGAGCAGCTGCGGTAGCTGCTCTTTCAAACGTTCTTACTGCTGAGAAGAAGAAGCACTCACCTGATTCCTCTCCTGTTGGGCCAGTCGGCAGTCCTGTTGCAGAAAGTAGTGCTTCTGGTGAGATAAAGTTCTTATCTATGCAAGATGTTGCTTTATATGCAAATCCTCCCTTCCCCACCTCCCTGCCCCTCTTTTTGAATAATGCTACAACTGTTTGCTTCTTTCAGTATTTGGCAAGAGCCCATCTTTTCTTTTTCAAATTAATATACAACTTTGTACTAGTGTCTTTTTACGTTTATTTGGAAGAATATGAAACCTGGTTTTCTTAGATGAAAGACAAAAAACTGCAATTACCTAAAATAAACTTGTGCAAGCTTTTTATTTCAAAGGGAGGCTCCAAAGTCACGTGCTAGTGTTGTTGCAAAAAATTCAGAATGTTCACAACCCTTAGCTGCAACTTTCTTGTTGGTGCAACCAATTCTGGGTGCTCTGGAATATCTGACAAGTGTGAGTTCTTGTAGCAGAGGCTAAAAGTGAGAGTGGCCAGTCTGAAACAGAAGGTCCTGAAGAAGTTGTAGATGCCAAAGATACTGAAGAACTTACGACTGAAACTGGTAGCAATGGAGATTTAGAACCAAAACAGGAAAATGTTGAGGATGTGAATGATAATCAAAGTAGTCAGAGCACGTTCAGTTATGATCAACTAAAGACCAAATCTAGCAATCCTGTTTCTGGAATAGATTTCAAACGAAGAGAGGTTAGTCTTGATTTGCGGTTGCTGATTTAATTTATTTTGTTTTGAGTGATGTTACATAGTCTTCTCTCTCCAATTGGTGTATTGCAGGCCTATCTCTCAGATGAAGACTTCATTACAGTATTTGGAATGGCAAAAGAAGCATTCAATAAATTGCCAAAATGGAAGCAAGACATGCAGAAAAGAAAAGCTGATTTGTTTTAGAGTCGATTATTACAGTGAGTGATGATATATATATGTGCTGTTTTTGCATCCTAACATACCTTTCCTGGAATCCACTTTTTATCTGTGGGATGGTGGTGGTATTATTGAAACTCCAAGTTGGACTCTGGTGCGATTTGCTGTTTGGCCTTTGATGGATGTAAACCTGTGGTTAGTGTCGGATTTGATTGTGATACTGCATGGAGAGTGAGTTTTAGTTTCTCCTTTGAAATTGGTTTTGCCTCATGTCACATATTGTAGCTATGAATACGGTGGACAGGTCCATTCTTTCATTTGATCAGGTTTGTAATTTAATACATGGATTTATTCACAGTTGTTATTGGTCCGGGGGCGGGTATATATGTACTGCTTTTTAATATAACGAATGAAAATTTGCGTGTTCATTATTTATGATTTTGAATTATTTATTTCTTGTTCTCTGGATATCCTTCCTCCGTTGATGAGCTGGTTCTTGTTATGCATAAGATAATGCATTTAAAGCATTACTTTATTCTCTGCTGGGGGAGGTACACACATTGAGTGCTTGCTGACTCGAACAGGATTATTTTCAATTTGCTTGTGGGGCTGTGCCTGCCTAGCAAAAAAAGCATTACTTTATTAAATGTTTAATTAACCTAATAACTAAACACTGCCGGAGTTTTGTGACTGTGTTTGGTTAGGAAATTAGAGACTACGAAGTGAAAAGAACAAAGCTGGAAATTTCGTGAGTTACGCGTTAATTTTTATCTGTAGAATTAATTGAATAACGTGCGGAGCATCTCAAAGTCCAATTCTACACTAACACGATCACATAGCTCCGATCACTGTCTTTAATTAGTAAATTTCTATTCATGCCTCCCATTCTCAATGACCTCATCACAACTTCGCAGTTCAAATATGCGAGAAATTTTAAAAAGCTTCCTGGCATGACAATTAAATCTCGGAAGGGTTGAACTAGTGCTTGTTTGGGATCATTTTTGTTTTGGATACTCTAAAAGTGTTTATTCATATAAATGGAGACAAATTTTTTTTCATATATTTATCTTATATATTGTAAATCATAATTGAAAAGCTGTTTTTAAATACTTCCATCACTATTCAAAACAAACATTTAAAAAAATTTTGCCAAGAACCCCTGCCTCCCTTCATAGAAGCGTATTACATGTTACTTTTTCTATCCTTATTATAAGACATATTTAGAGAGTTTATTTTGATATTAAATATAAAGCAAATTTTTCGTATTTATCAATTTTTTTTCTTAATTTACCCTCTCTCAACAATAATCAAGAAGGAGAGGGAGAGAGAGAATTGAGAAAGATAACTTAGGTATTCTAAAAAATATATATTATATTAATTAACTCAATTAATTTTTTTAATCTAATTAAATTAGATAAATATGTTTTATATTAAAAACGGGACAGTAACATATTATAAAATTAGGTAATAATTTAAATTATAGCCAGTATTTATGTCTGAATTTTGTCACGGGCTTTTCGGTGGCTGCATTATCACAAACACCACCTGTGTAGCAGATCTCCATCACATGATACTTTTTTTTTCGACCTGGAATCTACATCACATTCACAACACAAATCTCAACTTGTAAGAGTATCTTAAAAAGAATTGTTATTTTGTTTCGACGCGCCAAGTGCTAACAATCTCTATATAGGGAAGAATCTACTTCAGACGAGCATATGTGCTTCTTAATAAAAGAATTAAGACGACAATCACGATCATCTGAACGGCGTTGAATTATTACGGAATCCCACAACGACGTGGAAGAAGCTGAGCTAGGGTCAGCCAGTGATCTCGTGTCCGGTATTGACTCGTTTTCGGTAATCAAATTCACGTTCTTCAACATGAACCTGTTCCCCACCAGATGACTCAGTACCGCCGACTCGGACTCCGAGTTCTTCGCGCGTTCTTTCATTGCCCACCGAACAATCTCCGTCAGCATCGCGTTCGATAATCGCCGGATGCCTTTCCCTCCGCCCATTACGATCGCCGAGTTCACTCGTCCGCTTCCTTGAGTTTTGTCCGAGTTGTTCCTACTCTTCGCCGTGCTAAAGCTCCTGCTCTCTGGATCTCTATGCAACAAAACCGACTCGGGGCTCCGTTCCCTGACTCTTCCCAACGGGTCCTTCACTACTACCATATTCTTCACGTCTACGAGCATAATATGCTTGAAACTCCGCTTGACCCGACCAAGCAACATCGGGTAACACGCCCATCTTCTAAAACTCAGAGGGACGTGGTCTAGGAACCCGGCTAGCGAGTTCTCCGGATCGAGTTCTTCCGGGTCAAATATCAGAATGGACCCGTAACTCAAAACAATGACGCTCTCTTCTGATCCGCCATTCCCTGTTTCTGGGTTTGTGAGATTGCTTCTGGTTCTCGTACCCCACAATGGCTCCTCGAGTTCCGTTCCCTTTTTTATCATCTTGAAAAACTTTGTCACATCGAAATTGGGAGATTGCTTCCCGTTCTTGTGATGACGGGTCACATTCATTTGGGTGTAGTGTTGAATAAGTGAGAAGAACGAGTCGTTCTCTTCCTGAATAATGGGGGTGAATCTCGATGACAAGGAAGCAGAATCGAACATGAAAACGACGTCGGCGCTGGCAGTGAGGCCCGACCTGTGCAAAACTCTGAGAAACAAGCGAAACTCCTCGTCGGTGGTGTCGGCTACCACGTGACCCACAACGAGATCTTTCATGGCTCTGGTTCCTCTCCTGTACAGAGTTCCCATCCGTTGCAGAGCCGGCGATGGAAAATGCTCACTCTTGGAGGCACATTTTCCCAATTGGGTTCTCCCCAATTTGAAGAACCAATCGCTAGCTTTGGTTTCTGTGGTGGGGTTGTGAAAAGTGGGAGATTTCTGAGACAAAAATCGACGATGAGCGGTAGGTTCGATGGTAGATAGAGTGAAGAGAATGAGAGTGGTGAAAAGGAGGAGAGCGCAAATGGAAATGATGCATTGAGCTGTGTAGAAAATGCGAACGGAATTGGAATTGGTTCTCTTAACAGAGCAAGAAGTTAGAGGAGGTGAAGAAGAGAACTTAGATTTGTCGGCAATGGGGGAACTTTCTTCAGGGAAGAACACTAATAGGAAATCCATGACCTTAGCCCTTGCGTTTGCCCAAAACCCTGAATCTCTCTTTGGTTGTGTGGCGGAGGCTGATTCTGTTAAGATTTGTGTTTCCTGTGTCTCGAGGAAGGGAAGATTCATGAGGCTTCTCCTATTCGCTCATTTCAAATTCACACCATGCGCCTTGTTCTTTTTTAGATGGTGCGTTTCACGACGACGGCGATGACATTGACCTTAAACAGAGTGCAGTAAATGGAAGAGAAGCATGCGTTGTTACAGCATTGAGCAGGACATAATGCAACGTCACGGAAAGTGGGCAATAAAAACAGTACGAGAAATGAAAGGCGTTAATTCCACGGTAAAAGCCACCTTAAATTAGAGAGGAAATGCGAGAAGGTCCAGGTTTGATTATATTAAAGTAACGCCTAATAAAACAGCGTGAGAGAAAAAAAAGGAGAGTGAAATTAGAGGAAGGGGCAAGGTCAATGCTGGCGAACCGACAAAAATAGCAAGGACTAAAGGGATGAGAGCATTGAGATCCAGTTGTGAAGATAAAATATTGGGTTGGCAAAAAAGTAAAAAAAAAAAAAAAAAGCAGAAGAAGAAGAAGATAAAATATTGGGAAATAAGCAGATATGATTTGGGGCAAGCCATGTAGTGCTCGTTTGGAATAGCTTATTTTTGGGTAATAAGTGCTTATAATTCGTGATTCACGGTATACGAGGTAAGTATGTGAGAGGATTTTTTTCTCGGCTTGCGTAATAAGGGCTTATTTCCCAAATATAAGCTCTCCCAAACATGCCTGTATTCCCATACTCTTATGTTTCCAACGAACCAATCAGAGACATGCAAGGTTATTAAACTCACAACTCACAACCGCCACTGAACCGGTGCAGATAGTGGATCAAATGTCCGTGGGTTAGATTATAGTCAAATTGGAGTAAATTCGGAATTAGATCAATGAGAAAGTGAATTTAGACGATAATATTTTTTAAAATAATTTTGAGATTTGAGAATTTTCAAGGATCAAATGATAATTTTTGAGTGATTCTTTTTGCATTAGAAAATAGATATCTCAATATTTCCATAAAGTCTTAATATATAATTTTTGGAAATGTGTATGATTAAATATGAATTTTTGAAGTCAGGAAAATCAGAATAAACAATGAACCGATCGAACTAGTTAGATGATCAGTTCACCTGTTTCGTAATCGAACCGCTGATCCGATCCAATTTTAATAATCATGGAGACTAAGAGTGAAAAGTAAATTGTAACGCAGAGAGTATGGCAGCGTGCATTGAGTGTCAAGGTGATACTTGAAATATTATGCTGTTTGTTCTGGTTTATTGTTACAGAAAAAGCCAAAGGTGATTCATTTCACTATACTAAAACATACGCTTCCGGTCCGTCCTAAAATGTATCAAAAGCACATTTTTCATTGGTTAAATGAACATTACTCTTTAAGTTATAAAAAAATGTTCCTATAAGTCAAGACAAAATTCTTCTTATATACTTACCTCGTATATCATAAATTACATTGGAAAAATAGATTTTACCATTAATGCAAATAGGCACTAATCAATAGGATATCAGATTATAGTATGATTTTGTACCAAGCCACACTAATTGAAACCAAAAATAATACAAAGTATGATTTTGTACCCAATCACACTAATTGGAACCAAAAATAATACAATTGATTTTAGATTTCGTCCATATATGCCCATACAAGTACATATATGAGATAAATATAGTTTACCATCTCACCCAAAAATAAATTATATTTTTGAGTAATGAATAGTATAATTTATATCAAATTTAATACTATAATGCATAAGATATCAACGTTGATTGAAATTTACAATGATTTTTTCTAAATTTCACACGCACAAAAATTTAAGTTTTAAAAAATGATGAAAATTTGAGAGGGAGACATGTAGTGGAAGCTTCCAATAGACAAAAGACAAGGCGTTCCAACTCATAATAGCCTCGCTTCCCTTTATTACATGTCTACCTCTTCTGTCTGTACTGTTGAACGCCGAAACTTCCTACCTCTTGCCTGCTTCAACGGAATCTAAACGGTGCCAAACAAGTTTCAGATTTTTTTTTTTTTAAAAAAAACACAGTATAGTTTAGTATCTCAATGAGTTCGAAATGAAATTATTTTATGAAGCATGTTGTCAAAATGTGTAGATTAAGTGATACAATCAAGATGTGGTATTTTTATAATTTTAGAGTAATACAATTATACGAGTGGCGGATGGAGTCCTGCTAAAAAGACAGGAATGGCGATTTTATTAAATTACGTGAGTTTTGTCTCTTAATATATTCCGGGCCTAATGAATTTCATGGGTAAAAACTTGTCAAAATAACGCAAGGCCAGTTATGAGACGGTGATGGGAGTATCACGGATTGAGATATCCGACCCGTATTTAGACCCGTGAAATATAAGTCTAAAAAAAAATAAGCCTGAATTGGAAATGTAGACTCCTCCCAATTCGTAAAGTAGTGCATGTCATGGCAGGCATGGAAAAGGCCATTAGTCCGTTTTCAAGGGCCTAAATGTGGGTTTGGTGACTGATGGGCCTTGTACATTGGCCCAGAGGAAAGCCTCAAATTAAGCCTGCTGTTTTCTTTTCCTTTTTTTTTTTTTTAAATAACCACCCTTAATTTATAAGGGCAGTAAGAAGATATGGAAGTTAATACAATTATTGGATGGTTGGGGGTTAGCATAATCAATAAGCATATTATTAAAAGTTAATTGAACCTTATAACAAGTTTAATATTTTAACTCTTTTTAATTAGTACATATGAAATAATAAAAAAAAAAGGTTATTGACATCAAGGACTCGAAGAAGTGTAATATTGTTATGGGAAAATTTTATTAAAGAATCACATGACTAGATTTATTTTAATCAAGGATTAAAATATTCTAAAACTTCACTGTAAGATTAAGGACCAAAATGAAATAAGTTTTGTAGGTAAAAAGATAATAATGCCCTTGGTTTTTTTTTTAATAAAATGGTTTGATTATCGTTAGAGCTCTAGCGACCTATCACCGGTCGCCGCCACCTGTCAGGAGGTAGCAGCTACCGTCGCCCGCGTTGTCGAAGCTCTGATGTTGACCGGCCGCAGCTCCAACCATCGAAAATTATTGTGTTGTTAATGTGAGGATTACACTTGTTCATGAAGTCATGAACAAGTGTGCAACTCTTCATGAACAAGTGGAATCCTCACATTAACAACACATTACTTTCTGGTATCGGAGCTCCGGTCGGTTGGTGTCGAAGCTTTGATAGCCAACGATAGACCGGTCGCTAGAGTTCCGGCGACGAACAAACATTTTTTTAAAAAATAACAAGACAAGGGGTATTATTATTTTTTACCTACAAAACTTATTTTCATTGCAATCCTTGATTCTACAATTGAATTTCAAAATGATTTGATCTTTGACTAAAAGAAATTTAGCCCTGAGATCTTTTAATGAAAATCTCCATATTATCATTAGGGGGAAACCGTGGGTATTAACTTAGACGGAGGGAGGTTGGAATTTGGAATGTGAGTGGTGCTTGCCTTACCTTGTTCAAAGTAACCTTTTTCCATTTTAATCTCGGATTGGGCTTTCCTCCTTTGCGAAGGAGGCTCCGCTGCACAATCTGGGCCGTTGGATCATATCTCAACGGTCGAGATTTAATGTATTATAAAAATATGGACCGTTGAGATATGATCCAACGGCCCAGATTGTGCAGCGGAGCCTCCTTTATAAAGGTGCAAAGGAGGAAAGCCGGGTCCTTCAATCTCAATCATGCCCATTCCTTTTGTTTTTACTTTTTACCACTCACATCCTGCTTTCCCAACTCTGCCCCTAACCTTTTCGTTATTACCATATCTATCAATAGTAAAACTCCATCATAACAAACACTACATGTAAAAGCAAATGAACATTAAAATTAAAGGAAAAAAAGGATAACTTAATGTGACAAGAATCTCAACATTATTCTCGGATGCCTTTTAGATTTAGATGCAGTCATGAGAGTCAGCAGGTGGCTAGCTGCACCCTGGCTTCATAACCCCACGACATGTGGCACCCAACATGCACCTTCCTCATATTTATACTTCTTTGACTACTTTCCAAATCCCCCCGAAAATGACACATTTGCCCCTCCTCATATCCTAGCCGTTACATCATATCTTCCCAAATGCCACATGAAACCCCACAAAAGGCCACATCCGTAATTACCTTCCTTCCTTGCTTCCCTCGCTTGACTCAGAACCCTGTCGTTGTAGTTATCTCCTTCACTGTGACTCCCAATACCATCTAACCCAAATCCTCACTCTGTTCTTCCTCTAAGCCTGAATTCCATCCATGGCTTCTTCTTCCTCTGATCCTCCTCCAAAGTCCGAGCTTGGCTCAGCCATGGCAGCCACTTCGGAAGCAGCCGCCACCGCCGATCAGGTGTTTCTATACAGGGATTTCAAGAAGCCGAAGAAAGAGAGGGGATGTACGGCCAAAGAGCGAATCAGCAAAATGCCTCCTTGTACTGCTGGTAAACGCAGCTCCATATATCGTGGTGTAACCAGGTCCGTTTTATCCTCTGCTTTCTCTGACTATACAGCTTGCCAAACTGGTCCTATACCCTCTCTTGCTCAAGTGCTTAACTTTTTTCTTGTTTTGTAGTCATGTTTAATTCTTCAGAGATTTATGACTGTCCCTGTTCATTTCTTTCATTAAATGGGAAAGTGAGCATAAAACAGAACGGTAAGCTGACAGATATTGTCATTTGTGCCACGTCACAATGCTTACGGTCATACGTCAAAATTTCTTTTCACCGTATGCTTTTGTTCATCTGCTAGCCGGTTTTGATGCCCTTTTCTGTGTCATTCGATGGGACTGAGTTTCTGTGGTTTCTAACTATTTTGAATCTCTTAGTATTGGCTCTGCTTTTGAGATGTGGAAGCTTTTCTGAAACAAGGACTGATTTTTCCTTGTTTCATGAATTATTAGGCATAGATGGACAGGTCGTTATGAAGCACATCTTTGGGATAAGAGCACGTGGAACCAAAATCAGAATAAGAAAGGAAAGCAAGGTCTTTTGCCTTTCTCTGCCTTCGTTACTTCCGTCTCTTTCTAATTACATACATAATTACAAAGTTATTGGCGGTAAACACATTTGAATTTCACGCTCTTATGATCCTACAATTACTTACATAATCTTGTTATTTTGCTGTGCATTGGGCATGGATATGTTGGACAATAATTCATTGGTGATGCCAGTTTACTTGGGTATGTCATCTTCGTCATCTTGTTCTTTCTTGAAGTTTATTACACCATTCATTATGATGATTGGCCTTGATGGCGTTTATGCAGGGGCATATGATGATGAAGAGGCTGCAGCTAGAGCTTATGACCTTGCTGCCCTAAAATATTGGGGTCCTGGGACTCTCATTAATTTTCCAGTAAGATAAGTGCTTAGATAGTTATATATGTTCATAGCTGGACTCATTGGTGGAGAAATTCTGTGTATGCTTTAGTGTCTAATCTTCTTTTTTCCTTTTCTTTTAAGCCAAAAGGGTCATATGTCTATTCATTTCTTGCGTTATTTTCTGATGTCAAAAGATGCTTTGCATGACCTGAATTTGAAATTGAAAACTGCCACTTTGCTCTGATAATATTAAGTGTAGTATCTACAACTTTATCCCCCCCAAAAAAAAAGCGTCTACAATGCATTTTTTTCTGAGACATTACTTGCCCGATACTCAATATTTTGTTATGAATTAACTTATGGTATGAATCCAACAAATTCATTGCTCTTTAGTAAGGAAAGGTCATATCTGCTGATACAGTCAGATATTTGCTTTATTTATGGTCTATTAACATATGCACTGTCTAATTTTCCCAAGACATTGATCACATTAAATACCTTTTGATAATAACCAGCCTACGAATTGAATTCTTTAAATCCGGTGGCCCGCAGCAGGAAGAGGGAGGACAAGATATTCTATTTTTTGTATATACAATAATTTCTGCATCAAGTTTTGATCTGTATGCTGCAGGTGTCTGATTATACAAGAGATCTTGAAGAAATGCAGAATTTTTCAAGAGAAGAATACCTAGCATCTTTACGACGGTGTGTGTGTGTACTGCACCAAATATTTCCTTTCAGGAATTCAACTGCTGCTTATATGTCTGTGATACTTTCTGCAGGAAGAGCAGTGGATTTTCAAGAGGAATCTCAAAATATCGTGGACTCTCCAGGTGTGGATCCATCTTGAAGGGTGCCAAATGCATGAAAAACACATAACCAAACATATCCTCTGTCTTTGTACACTGGTGTTTATTCTCCACTGAAGAGTATACTATAATGGTTTTCAAATAGGAGTCTTGCTTTTATAAGCTTTCTATCACTCATTTTGAATTTTAATGCTCCTCACTGTGCACATTTATGGCGCCTAACACAGATTTGATTGTTAATTTTAATTCTGCATTTCATATTGCATGTGATGGTACAAAAAAAATAGTCGATGGGAACCATCATATGGTCGCATGGCTGGATCTGACTACTTCAATAGCATACATTATGGTAAGTTCTAATCATATTTAGTGCTCAAGCAATCATCTGTCAAACCTATTTATATAAACCTCTTCTTTTATGGTAAAATCAAACCACATTCTCTGGCAGTGTATGAACTCTGCTTATTTCACCTATTTTCTGTGCTAGATCATTATCATGTTACTTACTGCTCTGTAATATTAAAAGGTACGGGTGATGATTCAGCAGCAGAAAGTGAATATTTAAGTGGTTTCAGTGTAGACAGAAAGATTGATTTAACAAGTTACATCAAATGGTGGGGATCTAATAAGAGTCGCCAAGCTGATGCTGGAACAAAATCATTGGAAGAAAAAAAGCACAGCTTTGCTGGAGATCATTGCAGTGAACTCAGAACATTGGAACAGCAATCACAACCTACTGAACCATATCAGATGCCACAGTTAGGCACGTCCCATGATGAAAAAAAGCACAAGAATACTTCAGTTTCTGCCTTAAGTATCTTGTCTCGATCAGCTGCCTACAAGAGCCTGCTAGAGAAAGCATCAAAGAGAGAGGAAAATAGCACTGAACCTAATGAAAATGAAAAAAAAAATAGCATTGACAAGTTGGACCGTGGCAAGGCAGTCGCGAAGTCATCGGATCATGATGGCAGCAACAAAAAACCTGAATCTGTAATGGGGATGAGTGGGCCTTTGTCTCTTCAAAAGAATGTTTACAACCCACTGGTTCCATTCTTGTCTGCACCTCTTATGACTGCTTATAATACTATCGATCCCTTGGTAGATCCTCTTCTGTGGACATCTCTTGTTCCTATGCTTCCTGCTGGCTTTCCCCGTAATGTTGAGGTTGGTAGATCTTTATTGCGCTTTAGACTTGATATAACATCAAAATCTTGGAGTAGTATGTAAATTATGTGCTTACTGATGATATTCGTGATTACATGTTTACTAAAGCAGCTTGAATATTAAGAAAATAAAACAATCTGCAATTTCAAAGTATGCACATTTACTTGAGTTTGTTTACTTCAGAACATTCTTTCAGTCAACACCATGATATATAGTTTAAAGCTCACCTCTTTACATATTTACAAGACTTAGTGCAATGTTATTTGTCGTTTGATACTGATTAATGATTATATATCTGGAATTTATCTAAAAAGACACTCACTACATTCTGGATGGATTCATATCACCAATTACATGTGGATCTCATTTACAGGTTACAAAGACTGAGGCCAGTTCATCTTATACCGTCTTTCAGCCGGAGGAGTGATCCGAAATTCCCTTTCAATGGATTTGTGATTTGAAGAACAGCGAGTTCCTGAAGAGCTGAGAGAACAACATAAATTGGAAAGGGCTCCACATCTGTTCAGATTTTCATATATAGAACGAGAGATTCAAGTGTCTGACTAGCTAATCATGTCTGAGAAAATGTCCCCATAGCTTGAAGCCTTGAACTGTGCATGCTTGTTGTGTGATACACAAATTATAGAACTATAAGATAAAAGATTACTATGCTGAGTGCTCTATACACAAACTATAGAATTATAAGATAAAAGATTACCATGCTCCGTGCTCTATACATAGATAATATATATAGGGTTACAACAAATCATCTTCTTGCGATATGTTTCTGTCAAGTTTTTGCAGTGGGTATCAAAGAGAATGATT
Source organism: Inga oerstediana (assembly GCA_963210345.1). Taxonomy (NCBI): domain Eukaryota; kingdom Viridiplantae; phylum Streptophyta; class Magnoliopsida; order Fabales; family Fabaceae; genus Inga; species Inga oerstediana. The sequence continues at coordinate 9,327,689 of OY723403.1, forward strand.
TCCTGTACAGAACGAGGAAGGAGCATTAATGTAAGGGTACATTAATCAGAGTTTATCGACTGGATCCTGTTAGACAGTAGATTTCTTTTTATGTTTGATTTGTTTGTTTCAGTGAGACAGTACTTATACATCTCATATTTGAAGTTGAAGCATCAGATACGTAGCAGGAAGTTGGTTTGAAGTCACCAAGTTTTGGTTTTGTGGCTGAGGAAAGTCTTCATGTTTGAATTTTTTAGTAAAAGGCCAGAATTTCAGGGAGGGACAAACACCATGCAGATTTCAAAATCATGAAATATTATTTCAAGTTGATTTCAAAATCAATACGACGAAGAAAGCACAAATTTAAATCCTATTTCTCTATTTCTTTTCTATTTGTCGGCCTCCAACCAAAGCTTTTATTTCATTGACTTCTGCTCTTACTTTTGACCTATCTCGCTAGTTCCTTTTCTTCTGGTCACTTGAATCCTAATAGTTCCTTTACTTGAATCGTAGCTAGTTCCCTGGTTAAAAACTTCACACGTCAAAGTGAAGCCCATTATAACCATCAAATATTTGATTCAACTGGTAACTAGTAAGGAGTTGTATCAGCTTAATCAGAGGTATTAAGTTTGAGTTTTGGGAACGCAGTAGGTTAAATACTTGATAATAGAGTTTTGTCGTCCTTATGATCCTATCCAACTCTGGTCTGGATTAATCTGAACCCCTGATAAATCCTCCCAATTAAAAGGAGATAGTTCTAAAATACCACACTGGATGCTCCATGCAAGAAAAAAATAAAAGAAAAAGTGAAACCCATTATACTCCCTCCGTACCAAAATATAAACCATCCTTTGATCAACAATTTTACCCATAAAAAGGAGAGAGCGCAAAAATATAATGAATACAAATTTGAAAATCACTGCTTTTTAATAATAACAAATTAGGTAAATATAAATTTAAAATACATTAAATGATTATTTAACTAACAATCCTTAATTCATATAAATTAGTTAACAACATTTTATATTCTGTATCGGAGGAAGTATTGTCTATCATATGCATATCTATAAGAAATCATTTCTTCTTCTTTTTTTTTAAAAAAAAGAAAATAGTGAAAACGTGCATATATTGGTTTTTTCGCTTGGAAGAATAAAAGGTTGTTGAATTTGGTTGTTACTACTTACTAGTAAGGTTTAGAAGAAGACTAAAAAGGTTGGCAAAAAGGGAAAGGGGAATGTTTTGCATGCGGGGAAGAGTCCAGGTGTATAGGTGATGGAATACAACGAAAATATGAACTACTCCCTCCAGTCCTAATTATAAGATAAAGTTGAATTTTTTGAAAAAATTAAGGAAGCCAATTAAATAACTTTAGAATGTTTATATTTTTAGTATCCTTAGATTATATATTAGTTTATTAGTAAAATTAGTTAGTTTGGAGAAAAAAATAAAAATATAAATACTCTAAAGTAATTTAATTAGCTTCCTTAATTTCTCCAAAAAAGTCAACTTTATCTTATAATTAAGTTCGGAGGGAGTATATAGTTGGGCGTTGGAGTTCAATTAACAGTACTAAGCTCCTCTCTTAAATCTTTTTAAGCATGACTTGTTAATCGTTAATTTCCTTGTATTTGTGGTTAATCGTCTAATTTTTATTATAAATACTCTTATTCCACTTGTTGATGCTGACATAGACACTTGCATTTATTTTGTGACATGTATATTTTTGGTGTTGTGTAATCAAAAGGGCTAGGGCACCAAATTAAAGACAGAACCTTGTTTTATAAGATAAATTAAGAGTATTATTATCTTTTCACACGCATAACTTAATTTTATTCTGTTTTAAGTGTTGCAATAAAAAAAATGAAAAATTTTCCTAAATACAATGTAAATTGTTTAATTTGTTGAAAAATAATTCATAGTTACTACTACCTAAATTTATGACCTAATTTTACTGGATATTGCAATACAAACAAAGTCATGCATTTAGGAATCAAATCCAGATCAGGAGCATGATATTAATATTAATTAGATGTTAAGTTCTGACTTTTAAAACACAGCATTGGGGCATGCAATGAAATAGAAAATAGATGAGAGCTGAGCATATGATATCTTAGAGCATCAACTGTATACTTTGGTCTTGAACTATTGATTAAAAGAAGTTGTTTTCTTCAAAATCTTCATTAAACAGGGTGATTTTAATCAATTAATTTTTCAATGTGGTTATTTTTAAAAAAATTATAATTTTCACGTGTTTATTAATCTAACAACTGTAATTACAATATTTACACGATTCACCAGGGAATGACGTGCATGCCATGGAGGGTAACTTTATTCATGGTATTAGGATGAATCACCAATTGCGAACAAAAGATCCCGAGAAATCAGAAGTTTTCTTTCTTATAGTGTAACAATAATGATGCGATACATCTAGTAAATATCAAACTCGTGATTTTGGACTAATAAGAAGGATCATCACTAATTATATCAACATCATCATCATCTCAAGATACAGACACCCAGGAGCTTATCACCTTACGCTTGCTTGCAAACATAGGAGCTGACCAGCTCTTAGGCTTCTATTTCAGTGGAAGTATCTCGAAGCGATTATATTGACATAATCTGTGGCGCATATATAGATGTATTTTACCATCATTAATTCACCATAAGGAAGAAAACATGTGCTTTCTGAGGACCTCTTATTCGGAATTGGCCATTCTTCCGAATAGCTAGCATCAATAAAATTGCCCGCCATTGCATATATGTCTTTTGCTGGTTCATCATGAAAAAGCGGCAGCTCCTCTTCTTTAAACTGTTTCTCCATTTTCAAGCAGCTCTCGTCCCATTATTTTTTTTTTCAAGAGATAGTGAATGGAGTGTACTGCATATCGGATAATATAGATAGTCGTAGCTTAAAAACAAAAAAGGAGGATAGAATAGATAGCCCATGTAGCTTAAAACTCAAAAACATTCATCACTTGGTTTGCTTGTGGATCGTGTAATACCTGTGAAATGCGTTGGCATTACGATACATTGGACCTATTGGGACATAATCAGGATCTTGTGTTTGATTCCAGTTTATGGCTCTTTTAATTGCAGATCAAACATGTTGCAGACCAGCCTTGGTGCTGTCTAGGATGCATTTTTTTCTTGGCTTGTTCACATATTGTTATGAACTCCCTCTATAATAACGGGGCTCAGCATTCAGAGATAGCATGCTCTTCCTGACCGACGACGACCACCTTGACTTGAACCGCTTCTGTCGGTTTTTGAGAAGAAGAAGGATTAGCAGAAGTGAAGCAATCTCTGTTATTCACCTCTTCTTCCCGGAAACTGACAGAAGCGGTTGTGGATTTAAGCTCGAGCCAAGATTAAGCTTAATCACCAACAAGGAGATTTTATGTTATGGGGAAAGCTCATGTTTTCCAAATTCATTTGGTTTTGAAAATCCCTCTGCTGCGCTGCACGTTATTTATTTTCATCTCCACGCCCAAGGTTTCTACTTTCTAGTCTACTAGGCATAGGCACAAAAGTCCACATAATTTAATATCTACAGCTTAAAATTACATGAAGGTAAACCAAAATATGGTCAAGTTATAAGGATAGAGTGGAGGTGGGGGTGAAATGGGAAGAAGAAATGTCGGTGGTAAGTAGCAGGCATCATGAGGACAAGCGTATTGAAGTACAGAATATCAAAGAAGATTGAAGAAGAATAAACAACTAAAATGAAATACCAGCAAAATTACATGAGATCTCCCCCGTTGGAAATTTCTTACTTCCTGATATACTCTGTGTTTCGCCCTTATTTTGCCAACCTACTCTACACCCTACAGCATCAGCAAATTTATGTGGCGTATTGAGCCCAATCTTTACTATTCATTAAATAGGTAGGGCGAGCAACCCTAGAATACATGAGAACATGACACGTATGTACTAAGTTGATGTACAAAAGAATAATCTAGAATACAATACTTTTATTTATTGGACTCTAATAATGACAGTTTGGATGAATGTCTATTGGGTTTGACAGTGGGCTTGGCTATATCTTCTGGGCTCATAATTCTATTCTTAACATCCCCTCTCAAACTTGGGCCCGGTGACACAATAAGGCCGAGTTTGTCTCTGAAATGCCAGAATTTTGAGTGGGAGAGTGCCTTGGCAATATGATCAGAGGAAGGAATATATCGGACTGAAAGCTTATTGCCCAGAACTCGATCACGCAAATAGTGAACATCGAGTTCTATATGTTTCGACCGAGCATGGACGACTGGGTTGGAAGCTAACGCTGCAGCACTAAGATTATCACACCAAGCTATTGGAGGGTGCTTATATCGAACACCAAGCTCACTAATCAAGGATTGAAGCCATGCAAGTTCAGTTGCAAGTTTAGACAGGGCTCGATATTCAAACTCTGCACTGGAAAGAGCTATCACTTGTTGTTTCTTTGCTGACCACGAGATGAGAGAATCGCCCAGAAAAACACAGTAACCTCCAATTGATCTTCGATCATCACAGGGCACATAGCCCAATCAATGTCAGAGAAGCCTTATAAGGTAAGATGAGTGCTAGGTTTTACATGTAGAGCCATATTGCTTGTTCCTTTTAAGTAACACAGTATTCTCTTGAGTGCTTGTCAATGAATAGTCATTAGGGAAGAGAGAAATTGACTTAATTTATTCACTGCAAAGGTAATATCTGGTCTGGTATTGTTTAAATACTGCAACGCTCCAATTGCTTGTCAGTAAGCTGTTGGATTCTTGAGTAGAGATCCTTCATTTTTAGAAAAATGTTTATTGACTACCATTGGAGTTGGAACAAAAGAGCAACTTTTCATGTTGAATCAGTCTAAAATATCCCAGATATATTTCTCTTGTTTCAAATAAAGTCCAGTGTCATCTCTATAAGCTTCAACACCCAGAAAATGATGAAGATTTCCCAGATCCTTCAAGGTGAACTTAGAATTCAGATGCTTGATGAATAACTTCAGAACCTCTGGTGAGTTGCCAGTGATAATTATGTCACCCACATAGATGAGAACAAAAATGACATGATCTTTTTGTTTAATAAAAAACAGAGATATATCACATTTGGAATGTGCAAAGCCCCAACTTAATAATGTAGTTCTCAACTTATCAAACCAAGCTCTAGGTGCTTGTCTCAATCCATAGAGAGCTTTCTTTAGGAGACAAACATGATTAGGATATTTAGAAGAAACAAAGCCTTCTGGTTGTCTCATGAGAACAAATTCTTGTAGATATCCATTCAAAAAAGCATTGTTAATGTCTAACTGATTAATTTGCCATCCAAGTGTCACGGCAACAGTTAGGATAAATCTTAGTGTAGGAGCCTTTAAAACTAGACTAAATGTCTCATTAAAGTCTATTCCTGGGCTTTGTTGAAAACCTTTAGCAACAAGTCTAGCTTTAAGTTTGTAACTCAATCCATCAACACTAGTTTTGATCTTATAGACCCATTTGCAATCGACAAAATTCCGCTGACCATGATAGGGAACAAGCACCCAAGTATTATTTTTAATCAATGCATTATACTCAGCTATCATGGCCTTCCTCCAATCATCTGACCGAAAGGCTTCTCTGACACAAGTAGGTTCTGTAAGAGCTGTTAGATCAGTTGTAACAAGACCTATATAAGGTAATTTAGGTTTATGGGTACCAACTTTACTCATAGTGATCATATGGTGTCCAGAAGGAACCATAGCAACATCTGTAGATGATGATGAGATAGGAGAGGTAGTAGAAGAACTAGAAGCTTCTCTTTCATCTCTTTGTTCTGCATCTAGAAAAGGATAGCTTGTCTGACTAACATTTTGTGGACTCCTTTCAATCAGATCTTCATTAATTGACGCCTCATTGGATGCAGGGCTCACATGAGTAGTAGGAGATGAGCTCAAAGGAGGAGATTCTGTAGAAACAAGACCAGGTTTAGAGGCTATAATTGAAGCAGTAGTACAAACACTTGTGATAGGTGCAGCTGAAGGCTTAAAGAATGCCTCAGGATGTACAGTTTCTTCATGTAGTCTTCTTTTATTCACAAACCCTGTTGCAAAAGGAAAATCATGTTCATTAAACACAACATGCTGTGAAATATAAATTTTTCCAGTAGAAACTTAGGCACTTGTAGTCTTTATGTGAGTTGCTATAACCAAGAAATACACACTTGGTTGTTCAAAATTGAATTTTATGATCATTATAGGGCTTGAGACAAGGATAGCAAGCAATACCAAATATCTTGAGAGACTCATAGTAAGGATATTTCCCAAATAATTTGAAAAATGGGGAAGTTCCTTTTAGGACAGAAGATGGTAGTCGATTAATTAACTCAGTAGCAGTATGAAAAGCCTCCTACCAATAGAATAGAGGCATCTTAGCTTGAGCCAATAAGGTCAAACCAAGCTCTACCATATGCCTATGCTTACATCAACTCTACCATTTTGGGCTGAAGTATGAGGACATGAATGTCTGAACACAATACCAGATTCTTGTAGAACATGAGTAAAGCTTCTATATTCTCCTCCCCAATCACTTTGAATTACTTTTATCTTACTATCAAATTGTTTTTCAACAACAACTTTAAATTGAACAAAAGTTTTTAAGGCTTCATCCTTGGTTTTCAAAGGGTAAATCCAAGTGTATCGACTATAATCATCTAGGAAGATAATATAGTAACGAAAACCATTCAAAGAAATAATAGGTGAAGGCCCCCAAAGATCTATGTGGATCAATTCAAGTGACTTAGATGCATGTGATTTTGATGCTTTAAATGGCAATATATGTAACTTTCTATATTTGCATGCTTTATAGAAAATAGGATCAGCTTCATTACTATGAATAACCTTAAGATTACATTTGCTAATAATTCGGTTTAAAATCCTATCACTAGGATGGCCAAGTCTACAATGCCAGAAATTTTTACTAAGATCCCTAAACTTAGGTGCTGAACTATCAGCTTCTTCTGCCACAAGAACCAGTGCTTCATTACCACATTCTTTTGTGTCACAAACCCAAAACATTCCATTACTAGTTGGTGTTCCCTACAGCAATGTCTACCCTGTTACCTAATCCTTCACATAAACACTACTAGAGTTAAATACCATATCTGCATTGTTATCACATGCCATTTTGTAAACACTTAGCAGATTCTTCTTAATTCTAGGAGCATAGAGAATATTATTGAGCTTAACTTTCTTGTGAGAAACATTTTGCACAGTAGAGAATCCAATCTTTTTAACTTGTAATTTATAACCATCACCAACAATTATATTCATCGTACCAGAAGGATTAGCTTATTCATCTAGCTTGTTTAGATCTTTAGTAACATGACTAGTAGCTCCACTGTCAAGATACCATGCATCATCATTAACTGTCTCAGGTGTGGCCCAAAAAGCAGCATCATAGTCATTGTAAGAGCTGGTTTTACGGTTACTTCCACTATTTCTCTTACTAGGTCTCACAAATGTTTTGTCATATCGATAAAAACAGGTGTCAATTAAGTGTCCAAATTTTTCACAGAGTTGACACTTAGGAGGAGTTTCATCATTGTTGTTAAAGCTGTTATTGAAGTTACTGCCTCCTCTTCCTCTGTAGCTGTGACCATTGCCTCTTTTGCCACGATTTCCTCTACCTCCACGCCAGGTATTTTTGGGTGGAAAATTTGCTTAAGCTCTAGTATAGTTAACAAAATTATTGTTCAAGGACAGTTATGAGAATTGATTCAATTGATCCATTTAACTTTCATAGGTGTATAAAGAAGTCTGCAACTCTATCCAGGTCAGACTATCAGCTTGATGTGTGAGTTGAACCACAATGGGATTATACTCAATATCCAGACCAGCAAGGACCTGAATAATCAGATCTGGCAGAGATATAGGACTTCCAGCAAGTGCTAACTGATATGCTAGTGACTTCATTTTAGCAAGATATTCATTCATCCTCAACGCACCCTTCCTAGTATGTTGGATTTCAGATCTGAGCATCAAAAGTCTGGATTTAGACTGAGATCCAGCAATTTGTTTGGCTGCATTCCAAAGACATGCTGCAGTGAAAATAGTGGTCATTCCAGAGGAAATTTTGAGAGTCATTATGTTGAGTAGCCAACCAAAAACAATCTAAATAGCAGCCTCCCACTCTTCAAATTCTGGGTTAAGTTTGGTGACATTCTGTTCAACAATGAACTGAGGAGGATAAACCTTTGAGCCATTAATAAAGCCTTCCAACTTGAAGCCTTTAATAATGGGCATAACATGCATGGCCAAAATAGGGTAATTTGTTCTATCTAACTTTACAGAATATGTCTAAGAAAGAGAGTTGTTCCTTTCAAACAACTTAGTGAGCCAAGAGGCAAAGACTGTAGAATGGTTATTAGAAGATGACTGATTAGGGACTCCAGAGGATGAGTTATTTGGAGGGGTCTGAGAAGAGAAGGATTCATCAGGATTCGTCATGGCAGCAAGCCTAAGAGCTCTGATACCAAGATAACGTTTTTACTAAAAGAGAAATGTTTGTAATGTGGCGTATTGAGCCTAGTCTTTACTGTTCATTAAATAGATAGGGTGAGCAACCCTAGAATACATGAGAATATGACACATATGTACTAAGCTGATGTACAAAAGAGTAATCTAGAATACAACACTATTATTTACTGGACTCTAATAATGACAGTTTGGGTGAATGTCTATTGGGCTTGACAATGGGCTTGGTTATATCTTCTAGGCTCATAATTTTATTCTTAACATTCTGCCAGTAAGGGGGTGGGGACTGTAACACCTCAAATCACAGCAGCCAAATACTTAACTAAAGTATTTTAAACATCGTCAATAAGGATGTTCAACATCCAAACCATCAAAATACAAATCAGTTTAAATAAATCCCACGTCTCAATGTTAAATCAAATCCTCAAAATATTTCAACAAAACAAAATAAAATGCGGAAGTCTTAGGGTCATGACAATAAAAATAACATAACATGTGCTTTAGAAGTACAAAAGAGCCTTCAAGGCTCACTCCATAGGTGCCTTCCCTTGCTCCCTACTAGATCAATCACCTGAAAATGTTAATATATAGGGATGAGATTTCACGTCTCAGTAACTACTGAAAGTTTCTACCGTACACAAACAAATCACATATGATAAAAAGAAGGAAATGATTATATATATATATATATATATTTGTATATACCATAATCCTCATACAAGACAAAAACAAGTTTAACCATCATTATGTCAATCGGTATTTTCATCACAACATGTAATATACAATTATGCAATATGCAATATGTAAGATGCAGCCTCTCTTTTATCACTGTCTATCCTTATTCCGCTGACTGGAGCTATAGGCTAACACATAGTTCAACAGAAACCTATCCATTTGACTGAATTGTCCCAAGCTCACCAGTTCTTAAGATACACCCGGCCAAAGGTGTAGAGCTTAAATCTGGACTATGGCTCCCCTCCTTAAAAGAACACAACTAATGATGTGTTACATGTCCCACTACTCCAATGCAATCCCGGCCAAAGGAAAACATGGAAGAAGGGGCCTTGACAAGTGCCATCCATTATGCACCGACTGATGGCATACCATGTGGTAAAAGATCTCAACATACAAATTCCTCCTTACTCCAACCCATTACAAATGCTACCGCCATGACAGTTATATTTAATCACCAAATATATAATATGATTAAAAGACAAGATACTATAAATCATGCTAAAAAGGAAATAATAATTCAACAACACATTAATTATAATTAAATTATTAACTATGTGAATTATAAAGAAATTTACTTGGAACATTACTTATTTGAAAGTTACAATACATACACATATATAAATAATTCAGTCCATTTTTTTTATAAAAGATAGTCGTTCACAATCATACACAATTCATAAGTATATGGAAGAATATTCAAAGTTACCTGCTACTTGCTAGCTTACAGGTAATCACACAAAGAGCTACTCCAAAGCTTTTAATGAGAGTCTACAAGATTACAAACATGAACATCTATTAATATATTTCTCCAAACTACTCTTGAGTTGTTTTAAAGATACTCTAAATACTTACAACTACCATATAAAGCTAGAATTTAATATACACATTAGCTTCCAGGATTTAAACTGTTTTTATCCTGGTGTAGTATTATTTAAAATTATAAAATTATTTAACAAAAGCTAAATATTTAAATTTAATAGTCATATGCGTGTGTTCACACACTCAATTAAAAGATAAGAGATAATAGAAATAGAATACATATATATGTTTATATATCCACACAAAGCACAGGACGGTGGAAATAAGGGTGGGATATTGAAAATGAGTTATTCACATACCCAAAAACAAAAATGAATTGACACGTGATGTATGGGTATATGGTGGAAAAGAAAGGGTAAACACAAGAGAGAGAAGGGAAAAATAAAAATGAAAGAGGGAAAGTGAATTTCAATATATGTGGGTTTGATTTAGCATACAATAATGGACAAAACAAGCTTTTGTGTGTGCGCGCGCGCGCGTATGAAAGTTATAAGAACGAGACACATTTGGCAATGTGAAGGAGAGAGGAATCAAAAATGATAAAAGCATTGAATGGCTTTATATATATATATATATATATAAAGTTTAAACAAATTCATTGTTGGAAATGTAGGAGAAGGAACAATCAATAATGAATTTTAAATCTCCCTACACACTAGGAACCCTAGAGGAGCAGAGTTTTTTTTTATATATGCATGTAAACTTGTGCACACACTCCATAAGAAGATTGATGAAGAAGAGAATGTCAAGTCAAAGAAGTCACATAAGAGGAAAAGCTTGAGAGGCACAGAACAATAGGGTACTGCGTGGGCCAAAAAGCATCATTTAATTTCAGATCTACAGTAACCTACCTATGATAGCTTGGTGATGGTGAGAGAAAAATAAAAGAAATAGTTTACAAGCGCAGATAATGAAAGAATAGAAATCAAGAATGTGATTAGGTGAAAAGACATTGAGACATATAGGAGGATGAACAACAAGAGTAAGATGAAGAAAAGAGAACCTGAGAAATGCTTGAAAGCCGCAGCGTCTAAGGATGTCCACGGTGAGATAGGGTATTTATAGAATAGAAAAGATATTAGGATTAGGGTTTGCTCCAATATTTTTTAAAAAAATAAATAAATAAATAATAGTGATAATATTCAAACAACATTTTTCTTTTATACTAATTATTTTAATGATAAGGTAAGTTTACATATATACCCATGTCTTTAAAATAATTATTTTTAATAGAATATTTCATTTTTATATTATTTTTAGGTTAGGTATTTTTTTGAAACTTGATGCTTCTCTTTACTTATTAATTTATTTTATACTCTTTTTGACGAAATAAAACTCAAGCTATAACTAACTAGACCTAAAAATTCAAAGATGTTACAGGGACGGTATTATTGTTATTGTTATTACTATTTACTTTTTGTTTGGCACAATAATAAATAGCCCGTACGCCTTTCTTCGTCTAATATGAATATTGCTCGGCAATAAATTTGTTGTTGCAGAATTCCCATCTGTTCGTTCGTTGATTATAATCCCATCACTTTACTCAATCGAAGGTGGAGGCTTGAAATGGTCAAAACTCGTGCCTCATAGCTGAAATAATTCTCCTAAGTTTTGCTTTGATACTGTGTACTCCCTCCGGTCCTAATTATAAGATAAAGTTGACTTTTTTTTTGAGAAATTAAGGAAGCTAATTAAATCACTTTAGAATATTTTTATTTTTATTTTTTCTTTAAACTAATTAATTTGACTAATAAACTGATATATAATCTAAGGATACTAAAAATATAAATACTCTAAAGTGATTTAATTGGCTTCCTTAATTTCTCCAAAAAAGTCAACTTTGTCTTATAATTAGGACCGGAGAGAGTAGTATAGTAGCTAAAGTTTTTTCAAGCAGAATCAGAATATTCCAGTCATCAATGTGAAATACAAGGCATTACATAATTTTAGATAAGCCATAATTTACGAACCTTATACCATATAAAAAAATAATTAATGAAATCACAATAAACATGTGTAATATCGACTACCAGCAGGGGCTAGCTAGCTCAGATGCTAAAGATAAGGTGAGATGTATTAGATGATAGAGATCAATTATGGTTCAAAGTTCTTTTGATGCACTTCAAAAAAAAAAATGTGCGACTTTAAAATATTAAAATGCTTATATATTTAAAATTAAAAAACCAAAAATATATTCAACAATAAAGAATTACCTTTAAAAACGAAAATTCAAGCAATACCATTATTCTGATAAACCAATATATATATATATATATATATATATATAAAAGGTTATAACAAATCATCTTCTCTTCCGATATACATGTTTCTGTCAAGTTTTTGCGGTGGGTATGTATCAAAGAGAGTGATTCCTGTGCGGAACGAGGGGGAGGAATAATAATCAATAATTTAAGGCTACATTAATAGTTTTCCATGACATGAGCTTATCGGATCATGCTTGGCAGTTTTCCTTTTATGTTTGATTCATTGGTTTTAGTTAGACACTACTCCACTTATCCTTAATATAAGACGTATTTATTAAATTTGATTAGATTAGAAAAGTTGGTTAGGTTAGTTAATATGACACGTATTTTCTAAAACACCCTAGTCATCTTCCTTAATTTTCTCCTTCCTTCTCTTTCTTGATTATTGTTGAAGGAGTATCAATATGGGTAAATTAAGAAAAGAATGACAAATATGAAAATTTAATCTTATATTTAAAACCAATATCAACTTCCTAAATATGTCTTATATTAAATATTGGAGGGAGTACTACACATCATATATTTGATTCGTTCATTTTCTCACGTCACAACGTAAGATACATGCCGAGGGATCAATGGTTTCAACTTTGAAGTTCAAGCGTCAGATACGTACGTCGTGGGAAGATTATTTACGGACACAAAATTTAGGTAATTGTGTCGGGAAAATTCTACATTTGAGTCGTTGAGGAAAGTCTTCATGTTTGAATATTTAGAGTAATCAGCCAGACTTTTGTGGATTGCAATCAAAATCACGAAATATTCTTGCAATTTGAGTATACGCTCCTCCCATTTCTTTTGCATGTCAATTCGAAGATGGTACAAATATAAATTCTACCTCGTCTATTTCTTTCCTATTTGTCGGCCTCCACCAAACGTAGCCTTTAATTTTATTGACTTCTGCTCTTAATTTTGACCTCTCACTAATTTTCACATGCAGTTCCCATATAAACGACCCCGCCTTATTCTTATTAGCTGAATCAAATATCAAGTGACTTGTCGCTAGCCTCATTGATTAATAAACTTCAAATGTCAAAGTGAAACACATTGCTATATATTATCATATTATGTCATTCATATGCATATATTGGGATTTGAGAGCTGGACAGCCAGTGGTCCTGTGCATAAAAAATCTTTTAAAAAAAAGGAAATGAAAACGTGCATATTGCTTCTTTTTTTTTTCCTTGGAAGAATAAAAGGTTGTTGAATTTGGCTGCGATATTAGTAGTGTTTAGTAGGAGAATTAAAAAGGGGGAAAGACGAACGTTTTGCGATGAAGAAAATTCCAGGTACAGAGCTTTCAGGGGACAATATAGGAGGCCGCCAATTAATATTCTCGAAAATAAATTTGATCACATCCAAAGACAAACCTTGCTGACCATAGTAATCAAATCAACCACGCTTCTTATTAATTCTTATATTATTCCTCAATTCTAAAATTAATAGTCACATCCGTGTGAAAGTTATGGTCAAAGAGATTTGTTTTTACCTTAAAACCTCTTGCTAATCCATCCCCCAAATTATCCCGATTAATTATGTATATTAAAAAAGTTTTTCTTGATGATATAATAATTAAAGGAGGTATTTTAAAAAAATAAATACACATTAATAACCAATTTAAAATAAATTTTTAATATTCATAAATTAGTTATCTAGTTTTTACATTTAAAAACTGATATTATTTTTAAATGGGTGAGTTCATGATCCTCACATTGTATCCCAGCCCCGCCTCAACCTTATCAAACATTCAAGTGACCGTGTTAGAGTTGATGGACGTGACGTAATGCTCGTTTGTAATAGTTTATTTTTAGGTAATAAGTGTTTATAAATTGTGATTCACGGTATATGAGGTAAGTATGTGAGATGAGTTTTATTTCAGCTTGCGTAATAAACACTTATATTCAAAAAATAAGTGTTCTCAAACATGCACATAAACTTAAATTTACATGATTTTAACTCATATTTTGGGCTGAAAGCTTCCCATAAGACAAGCTCACTAGTACAAACAATGGCTAATGTAATTATAATGTATGTTTGGCCTTTGGTTTTGTTTTCTGATGGGCACGTCATTACTACGGATCACAGTGTGGGGAATTACAGTTACGTTGTTACATTTGTAATTCTGAGAGACCGTATATAATAACATACTCCTACGTACTATATTGCCTAATACAACACAGGCACATAAAACTAGATATGATTGCACTGTCTTCACTGTTCAATTCTCAGACTATATATATCCAATTTCTACCCCGTAGTTAGGTATCTATGACAGATTTAATTATTTACATGACTGGGGCAAGAAAATACTGGGACTTGTATTTGTGTTTAAATCTCTTTGTCCTCGCTTCACATGAAGCCTCACCCCGAATAACATAGGCGCTCTCTCGTCTTCTTCCTCCTCGTTTTTCTTGGCATGCTTACCCACCAACTCAAGCAGGTCCCTGCACTTCCTCTTCATGGCCGCCAGCTCTGAGTTCAGTGCCCCGTTCTCTCTCTTGAGTCTCTTGTTCTCATCCACCAGATTGGAATATCCCGAAGACGAAGAGGTTGAAGATGATCTTTGCTCTTCCTGATCAGAATATTCCTGATTATGATTTGCCTGTTGCTGTTGCCTGTTGGACCACGCCTTTCTTCGTCTGATCTCACTTAGTTTTTCTTTCTCCCCTTTCCTGAATTTGTTGTTGCAAAACTCCCACCTGTTCGTTGCCGCTTTACGAAATCCCTGCCACCCATCATTACCAACTAATTCAATATTTAATCTTTAATTTTCCTCACCAATTTTTTGATCATATATATATAATCCCACTAGCTACTTTACTCAATCTATCAAAGACGACAGAGGTTTGAAATGGTCAGAACTATATATATATAGATGAAGAAATAATTCTAAATATATGCCTCCTTCGAAGCAAAATCAGAATAGATATATACATATATATATATATATATATATAATACTAGTATTAAGCCTATGTACATGATGATGTGTACGTACGTAGGTATTGAGCTGGCGAACAAAGCTGGAGAAGTTGCTGTGCTTGAAGAAAGTGGGAAGAAGGTCACGGGCAAACTCCGCTGGCTGCCACACCACAAACGCCGTGCCGTCGGGGTTCCACGATATGATGTTGTCGGTGGCCGGATCCTCCACCAGCATGTATGTCTTTAACAAGAAAGGTGGCGGATTCCCCTTCCTTGCATGCAACTGATGATGATCCAACAACGACTCTTTATTATTCTTCCCTTCCTCCATCATCATCGTCATCACTTCCTTTCTTTCTAATTATATATAAGCTTTATGCTTCTATCTATCAGAAAGAAAAAGAAGAAGAAGAAGACGACGATGAAGATGGTTGGTTGAGGTGAATGATAGTTAAGGGGGAGAAGAGAAGAAGAGCAGTTAAGAATTCCCAACCCCAGCAATAGAAACCCAACACGACTCCACAGTTCATGAGAATTGCAACTCCCTTATTTTCTCTTCTTACTCCTCCCCTCTTCTTTCCTCCTTCCTCTATAAATATAGTTTTGAAACGTGTCTTCTAAGCCTTCCTCTCTCTCAATATATAGGGGGTGTTTGTGATAGCGTTTTGAACAGTCAAAACGCACTTATTACGCAAGCCGAGAAAAAACTCCTCTCACATACTTACCTCGTATACCGTGAATCACGAATTATAAGCACGTTTTGGACAAAAATAAGCTCTTCCAAACGAGCACATAGTCAACTACGTACTTCACAGCTTCCACTCATTCTCTTTCCCATTTACATAATTTTATATCGTGCTGCGTAAAAGAGATGAATTTTCTCAGTCAAAACAACAAAATGTATTTTTTTTATGCAAGTATTTTATTTTTATCACAACTAAGAAAATTAATATAAAAAAAAGTCCAATAATAATAGTTTGTTAATAAGAAATGAAAGAATAATTATTGATAAGTTATAAGAATTTTCTGATATTATCTTTCAGAATTGGAATCTTTGTATGATTTTTCCTAGTCTTTTCATAGTCCCGATCCATGTTCACAATATGAACCTGCTTATTAGTTCAATTCAAGGCAAAGCAACAACACCAGCGTGTGAGGTGGTCATTAGTCAACAGTGATATATCTTTTTTAAAAAGTCAAAAGAAATTAAAGTCGACAAAAGCAACTTGGAAATCAAACCTCTATGAACAGTGAGGATGAAAAGGACACGGGCCGGGTTATCCAGAAAGGGAAGGTTTGGGATGGATAATGAACTTGGCATGTATGTACGCATAAAGGTCGCGTTTGGGGGACTTGTCATAATTTAATTAAGGGGACAAAATTTCTACGAAAATAATGTTTGTTTAAGTTGTGTAGGTGTGCTGGTATTTTCATGAAGCAATCTTCTTACGTGTAGATTCCTTCTCTCCTCAAAAAAGCTTTTCTCGTATGTCGTGTTTTTTATTAATTCCTCCAATGCATGATGGTGACATAATCATATAATGCCTTTGTGGCATTTTCTGTAATGAGATAATAAATAGATGGCTTGACTTTTTGGCATGCTTCCATCGGCCTTTTTCTACCCTTCTGCTTTCACTAGTCATATACTCCGAATCAAATTAGCCCCTTTCTTTCTTTCTTTCTTGCCATTGAAAAGTGCACTTCATTGATCAGATAAGCAATACAACAGTCTAGATTAACCTACATAAAACACATTTACATATTAAGACAGAATATATCCAAAAGCGAAGACATCATCATCCAAAAAAAGACGCCTTCAATCTAGGGATCTTTGCACTGATCTCATATCTCTTTTCAACAAAATCCTTGGTTGGTAAGGCGGTTGTTCAACTCAGTCATACGGGTATGACCCTCCTAAAATGATTTTAATAACCCAGTCAGCTACTAAGTTTGTTTTCCTGAAAATCCAATTACAATAATGGTTTCTAATCAGGTTCCTTGAAACTTGAATATTTTCAAGGAGATTAATACATCTCCAATCATTTGGAGGAGAATTATTTGTTATGCAATTAATCAGCACTTGGTTATCAGATTCAAAATGAACATCCTCAAGCTGATTTTCATATGCATAATTAATCGCATCAAATAAGGCAATTCCCTCAAACTCCAAGGCTTAATCCTGCATTAATGATCCTTGCAACCCTATCCAATAACCACCATTTGAGTCCCTTACAACAAATACCACTGCTGCCCTATTATCCGAGGAAGAGAAGGAACAATCAGAATTAATTTTTATGACATTACCTTCTGGAAAACACCACCAATCCTGCTCGCTTTGGTCAACGTCATTTGACACAGGTGCATATTGCTCCAAGCTACTCCACCCTCTCGCATCCCAAAATTCCTGCAACAATCTACATGCCTGAGAGAATACAAATACAGCATTAGGGCTCTCATTGTCAAATAAAAAAGCATTGCGAGCTTTCCACTGCTGCCACAAAGTCATAGCTATCAATACTTTCTACCATTGAGAGATCCCTTTCTCACTTAAATAGTTTGAAACCCATTGGCTCACACTCATATTCCCTAACTCTTCATATCAAAATGAAAAATTGCTACCATACCGTGTTAATTTTACCCATTCACATAGGAAGAAAAGATGTTCCCTAGTCTTTGATTTTTTATGGCAAATCAAACATAGGTCTGTTGTGCAACATTTTCTTTTCAATAAGTTCTCAAATGTAGGCAAAGCATTTGACAACAATCTCCACACAAAGTTTTTAACCTTCGGTGGTACTTTCAAATTCCAAATTTCTTTCCATACCAGCCTATGGGCATTAGTAAATGAGGTAGGGATATTTTCATTCCTTCTCAATACATTTCTCTTGGCCGATTCATAGCCCTTATTGACTAAGTACACACCCCCTCTTTCCCCTAGTCCAAACCCACTTGTCCTCTCTATCCCTTAATATTCTAACAGTTCTACAAATGGCCTCACATTTAGCCACTGTAAGCCACCCTTCTATTGACACTAAGTTCCACCTCCACGTGTTCATTAGGTCTGCTATCCTAAACTCTTTAAACGCCTCATGAGGGCAAGATGAAAATAGTTTCTTCCCCGGTAAATCCCCCTTGCCATTCCTAGTATTCAATCACTACTACAAAAAGGGGTTTTAACGTCCCTATTTTAGCACTTTTAACGTCCAAAAACTAAGGGACGTCTATGTAGGGGGCGTAGTATATTTTAAGAAAAGACGTCCCAAAAAAGTTGGGATGTCTAAAGTCAGGACTTTAGACGTCCCAAATCTCGATTTGGGAGGTCTAAAGTCCTGACTTTAGACCTCCCAAATCTCGATTTGGGAGGTCTAAAGTCCCCCGTGGAGGACTTTAGACGTCCCAAATCTCAATTTGGGACGTCTAAAGTCCTCCACTGGGGGACTTTAGACCTCCCAAATTCTTAATTTGGGAGGTTAAAAAGTTTTATTATTTTAAAAATAATTATTTATATTCTTCATTACCCAGTAAATTAAAATTGCAGAAACAGAATTGAAGATGGATTCATAAACAAAAAAATGTCCCTTACGAAATGGTAAGGACTTCTAGCACTGCAATCTTTTTACTATATATATATATGTATAATAACAACAACAACTCATACAACCTAATATCATATATGTATAACAACAACTAGAAAGTGTCAAAATATTTGTCACCACACAACTACAAACTAATTGTTATTCATTTCATCAAAATAAATATACATATGTATTTTCCTCGATTTCCAAGCTCCAAACGTATAAAACAAAAACATTATTAGTATAGCATAACTACTAACAACTAGTTTATGATTCTGGCAAAAAAAAAACAATCAAGGAAAAAACACTCCAATAACTAGAATCATGTAAATAAATTGAAAGCATTATAATAATTTCATATTGCAAGTTTAACTTAATTCTTCATGTAAATTTATATTAAAAAAAAACAAACCTGATGAAACCAGGGGAGAGGGCAGCCAACAATGTCTATGTGCTTCCAAGGTGGAGAGAAGACGTTGGAGGAGTTGTGTATACACAGTGGAGAGGAGATGTACGCCGGAGGCTGAAAGCAACAAAGAGAGTGGAAGGTGTACACCGGAGGGTGGAGGGGGCAAAAAAGGTGGAGGAGGTGTACGCCGGAGGGTGAGAGCAAAGAAGGTGTTATGAGAATGGAAGGAGGTGGAGGAAAAGGGAATGAAGAAAAGAAAGAGAGGAAGAAGATTGAGGAAGACGAAGTCACGGGAATGAAAGAAAAAAGGAAATGTAGAAAAAAGGGAAGAGAAGTCATGGGGATGGGAAAGATGGAAAAAGAAGTATGGGTTTCTGACATGGGAATGAAGAAAAGGGAAAAAAAGTCTCACACATGTCAGAATTTCTGACATGACTTTAGGAGTCCCAAATCCCATTTGGGAGGCCTAAAGTCTCTACTTTAGACGTCCCAAATGGGATTTGGGACGCCTAAAGTCAAATTTTTTTTTTTTTTTTTACTTTAGACGTCCCAAATTGAATTTGGGACGTCTAAAGTTTAAAAAAAATAAATTTTTTTTTTTTTTTTTTACACTTTAGATGTCCCAAATGGAATTTGGGACATCTAAAGTGTAAATTTTTTTTTTTTATTTTAGACATCACTTTAGAGGTCCCAAATTGAATTTGGGATGTCTGAAGTACCACTTTAGACATCCCAAATGGAATTTGGGACATCTAAAGTGTAAAAAAATAAAAAATAAAAAAATAAAAAAAAAATTCTTTTACTTTAGACGTCCCAAATTCAATTTGGGACGTCTAAAGTGACGTCTAAAATAAAAAAAAAAATATTAAATTTTTTTTTTAACTTTAGACGTCCCAAATTGAATTTGGGACGTCTAAAGCTACCAAGTTCCCACACATAATTACAAAAATGCCACCGCCTATATTTTAGACGTCCCTATTTTAAAAAGGGACGTCTTTTAGGGTAGCAGTATCTATATTCTGTAGTAGTGAATCCATTCCCGATGTTCAGCATCACTTGGTTATCTAAGACTCTCCTACTGTCTAGGATACTTGACCATAGCCAAGAGACGGATCTGCCTTTTTTAGCCTCAAGAAAGGAGTTCCTATAGGGAAATATCTAACCTTCAGCAATTTAACTCAAAGCTAGTCAGGATGTTGTAGAATTTTCCATCCTAATTTTGCAAGCAAAGCTAGATTGAAGGCTTCAAAATCTTTAAATCTCAATCCCCCTTCCAACTTATGCCGCTTCATCCTCTCCATGGAAACCCAATATACCTTCTTTTTCCTTTCATCACACTTCCACCAAAACTTTGACACTATCCCATCTAGACACTGCAAAATATTTTTTGGGTAGAAGAAAGAGGACATGGAGTAAACTGGGATTGAGTTTGCTATTGATTTAATTAACATCTCTCTACTCGCCTCAGATAAGAAATTCTTCCTTCATCCCTACACTCTTCTTTCCATTCGATCAATAACAAAATTCAATATATGAAATTTTGATCTCCCCCAAATGATAGGTAATCCTAGGTAATTGCCACAAATGTCTACTGCATGAATCTAGAAAATTTGGCCAATTTCTTCTTTTAGTAGATCCGGCGTATTTTTTGAGAAATACATACAGGATTTACTAAAATTAATGGATTGGCTTGAAGCTTCACAATAATATTTGATGATATTTTCCAGATTCCTAAAATAAACCAGCTCAGCTTGCAAGAAAAACACCGAATCGTCTGCAAAAAAAAACTGTCAGTGACATTTGGACAACCCCTGGACACTGAAATTCCCCTAATTCTACCTCTTCTCTTCCCTTGTGCAATAAGCCTATATAGAACATTGTTTACCAAAATAAACAGGTATGGAGACAAAGGGTCCCCTTGTCTCAACCCTCACTGAGGCAAAATTGAAGAAACTCTTTTCTCGGACGACATTACGGAAAATTTGACCGAGTTCAAATACCAAAATATCCTATCTATCCATCCTTTATCAAAACCCATTTTTAACGATGTTGCACATAAGAAATCCCACTCACTTTGTCATAAGCTTTGTTCATATCTAATTTAATCGCTACCTCACATTTCCCCTGATTTTTCTTTTTCATATGATAGAAAACTTCATGCATCACAACTATATTATCCTGAATCAATCGACCTGGCACAAAAGCTCGTTGGCTTTCATTGATGATTTTGTCCAGCAACAATTTTAATCTATTTGCCAATACTTTTGAAAAAAAAAATTATATGAAAAATTACATAAGCTAATGGGTCTATAATCACTGATTGATTCAGGATAATCTACTTCTGGGATCAAAACAAGGTCTATTTCATTGATTTTATTGATAACTCTCCATATTTTATACATTTAAAGAATATTTTGAAAATAATTGGAGAGTTATCTATGCAATTTTAGAAGATTCAATGAGATTTTATTATGAAAAGATCAAATCAAAGTGGTGAATTATTTGTGGGATTTAGATTGTAAATATTTAGAATAAAAATAATTAATTTTAATAAGATAAAGTTTTTTTAAAAAAAAAGAAGTTGTTGTTTTTATTTTATTTTGTTTTGTTTTTCATCTTACCTTTTTACTTAGATACTTATATTGTCATTGATGTTTTAATATTGAGTATTGACAGCAGGTGGCGTGGTTTGTGTGCCAAATATGAATCAAGTTGAATGATTAAAAGGAGCTCACGTGTTTTGCTGCAGAGGAAGAGACGTCAGCGTTTTGGGCTTGGGGATTTTTATTGTTAATTTAATATCTAAGAAGAGGACCAATTGGAGGTGGGCCAAGGAGCTATGGGCAATAGAGAATTGGATACCTAATGGACCAAAGAAAAGAAAGAGGAGCCACGGGAAAAGGGAGACACAGCCGTAAATATTGAATCTGGATCATCTCCAGTTGAGGGAGGCGCTGGAAAAAAAGAAACTGAAGGGACAGCCGCAATGATTGATTTGGGGATATTTTCATTACTTGGAGAGCTACAGAGCAGCGAAAAGGAAGAGAGCAGCGGACATGGAGGATTAATCGATGATGGAGATAGAGGCGCTGAGCTGAATAAAAAAGCAGAGGAGGAGCCGCTGGAGAGGAATTCATCAATCATCATCTTCATCTATCAAAACCAGAGAGCCGAGCGGCAGTGAGAGAGGTTGAAGGCTGGACTGTGGGTGTTTTTGGAGCGTGAATCAGAGAACGTGAGCGAGAGGAAGCTGCAGCCATTGTTGTCTCTGGTGGATGAGCTAATATCGAACCGGCAGTGACGGAAGGGAAGGATGTTGTTTATGCTGAACTTCTTACTGGCTTCAGAACAGGATTAGTGAACAATTTCAGTCTCTTCTTGTGCTTTCTCTTCCATGGATTTGGATATTAATTTCATTATTGCTGCTGGTTTGAATTTGATTAAAGTGATGTGTGGCTAGTTGCCTTTGAACCTAGAGTAATTTGAGAATTTGAGTTTGCATGAACTCATTAATTTGTGCTTATGGTTATTCTTGTTTACTTAATCTTATAGAATCTTATATATTTTATCTACTTTGTGCTTCATCACTACTAAGTGTGAATTGGGGAAATTTAGATTATCCTTGGGAGAGGTATCTTAATTAGACCATAAGATTAAGTAATGTGAGATTAGAATTTATTCTAATTTGTCAATAGGACAGGAATATACCTATTGGACCCATATAATCACATTAGAGTGAATTTGGACAATTATTGCCTCTTGAGTAAATTAGTTAGGAATAATAATTTTAACTTGAGAGAGGGGTATAAGTGATTGGAAGATACTTATATTCATTAATACTCTAGATTAACAATTTAACATTAAATACTTTTAATTGGGTAAATATATGCTCTAAAATTTAAAGAAGGGATTAGCCACTCTAGGTTGTTTTTATCAATTGAAATCTTTAAATCATTATATTTATTTCTTTTGCATTTGTTTAAATTGTCTTTCAACCTCTTTCTTTAATTTATTCAACTTAAATGAAAATGGAAATTTTAATGCCTAATTATCTATTACCTTGAATCTCTGTGGGATTACCTTGATTTGCTACTATACTATTTCAACGGCCCGTACACTTGCGGTGCATATTTAAAATTTAGTAGTATCATTTATCTAAAGGGAATCCATTAAGGAAAAAGCCTTTGACAAGATCACATACCTGCTCTCCAATGATATCCCAAGCTTTCTGATAGAACAAGCCAGTGAATCCATCCGGTCTAGGAGCCTTTTATCCGCCAAGTTGGAAAATAGCTTGCTTCACTTCTTCACTATCAATTCCAGCCATTAACATTCAATTATTTGCTTCAGCTATCACACTATCCACATTGTCCAGCATTTTTGAAAAGTCTCTTAAGCCTGCTAAAGAAAATAAGGTCGTGTAAAATTGAGCAAAGTGGCCTCCAATGTCCTCCTCCGTCTCAAGCCATTCATCGTTGCCACCCCTTACTCTTGTGATTTTGTTTCTACATCTTTTACGAAGGGTAGTCATATGGAAAAACTTTGAATTTTTATCCCCACACTTTAGCCACTCTACTAGCTCCTCTTGATTCCATAATTCACTTATCCTTCTTAATTCCTCCACTTCCTTTGCTATTTTAGAATTCCATTCCAAATTGAGGCATCTCTGTACTTTTGTCACCAGCAATCCTATTTGTTTCTAGTTGTTTTTAAACTCCTTTTCCCCCATGCAGATAGGGAATCCTTTAGTCTATTCAAACCCTTCACAAATTCCTCTAGATCATTCTTGTTTTCTTCTATTTTCCAATTTGTCTTTATAAGGTTTATTAAATAGGGGTGGCTGATCCATCTTGCATAAAATCTGAAAAGTGGCGGTGTTCTTACTTTTGAGTATCCAAATTCCACGAAGATAGGACAATAATATGAGCCTATCGCTTCTAATACTTGCTCCTACCCTCTAGGAAACTGACCAAGTCAACTTGAGTTAATGACCACCCTGTCTAGCCTTTCTCTAATGAATTCACCCCCCTCGCGATGATTTATCCAAGTAAATTTACACACTTTAAATTCTAGATCCATCATCTCTCAGTTTATCATAAACTTTTTGAACCTGTCTAATTCTCTTTGCAAGCAGTCTATTCCCCCTTCTTTGTCTAATGAATAGACTAGCTCATTGAAGTTTCCAAATATAATCCACAATACATTAAGCCCAGGATTTAATGTTTCTAGTTCCAACCACCATCGTACCTTCAAGCCCACATCATTTGGATCATATACTAGGCTGACATTGCCCACCTTCCTCCCTTATATTTGAACTTCCTCCAGATGAATTATATAGCAGCTAATCAACCTAACTTTTAACTAGACCCCTTCTTTCCACCATATTGCTACGCCCCCTGATATACCAATAGGGTCAAAATATTCTCCAAAATCAAATTTCAATTTTCTTCTAATTTTTTCTATTTTTCTTCTCTTAATTTTCGTCTCAGATAGAAATACCATATTGGATTTGAGTTTTCCGTATTGGAACTTTAGTTTGCGAACTGTCAGAGTAGCTCCAAGACCTTGACAGTGCCATCCCAAGCAACTCATTGCTCCCTAATAGCTGTTTTAGGCCAACCACCTCACCTTTTTCTTCATTAATATCCTCCTCCCTATCCATGTATTCATCCTTGTTTGCTTCCTCCACCCTATTCCCATCCCTCAATACCAATTGCAAATTAGATTCATTCCCTGAAAATAGAGCTTTTCGTACCTTTCTTCTCACTTTACCTACTTTCTTAGAACTAGATCCATAATTAAAGTTCAAATGTCCTTCATACCTGAGTTTAAATAGAACCAATCCTTCCTCATCTTCCCAGCGCTTTAATTTTTTTCAGTATGCTCTCGGTCTCTAGCACCCTTTGGTGAGTCTTAATCATAGTCTTTCCTTCTCTTTGTTCAAAGGTGTCTCTAGTAGGTCCTCGAGTTTCCTTTTAAGTGAAACTGCCCATAAACCTTGAGCTAAATCCCCTACTGCTAAGTTTTGAGTTGGTACCATAGCCTTTGTTTCCTTAAGCATGCGTCCTCCTCTTCTACCAATTCCACCTAGTATTATGTCTAGTTTTATTGTAATTTTTCTTTTCTGGCCTTTAAAATACTTTTAGAACCATCCATCTTTTTAATCAAATCATCCAACCCATCCTCATATGAATCTACCAAATTAATGTGGGCCTCCAAGACTTGTCCTAACTTAAAGCCCAAACCCACATTGTAATGGTCTATATTAAAAATAATACCTTTATTTTGAAATTCCTCACGTGACCAACTTGCACAAGAATGACATATGACATCATGAGGTCAGATTTGCTTCTTCTTTCCACATGTTGACTTTTAGATCCTTCCCCTTAGATCCTTCCCCTTTTTCCATGGAGCCTTGTGCCCCACACATGCCTCCATACCCACAATTAACTTCACTCCTTCCCCATGCATCACTCCTTTCCCCAACGTTCCTTCCTGAGCTTTTTTTGGCTTGAGTGATTACATGAGACCGAAGAGATTAGGTGCACAAGCTTGCATCATACCCACGAACAACCCCATTCATTATGAATTCCACTGCCTCTTCTTCACATACTTTGCTCTCATGTCCCAGTTTTCCATAATTAAAACAGAATCTCACTAATTTTTCATACTTGACTTACATTCATATATCATCTAAATCATTAGGTCGAGGAGCCCAAAAGCCTGGAATTAGTGACTTCTCTGCATCAACTTCTACTTTGGCCCTTCCAAAGCTTCTACCCGCAAACTTGCTTTCCTCCGGTGCCTCCACCTAAATGACCCTTCCCATTAGGCTCGTCGTGAGTTGAATGTTTGAGCTTCTAAAATTGGACCTATAACTCATAAGAATTAATAACTAACTCATTATCACTTAAATAAGGCTTCCTTCTTTGCAAACTGAGCATATAGCTTATGACTACCCGTGTATTTTCTATCAGGACTCTATTCACCTCATGAGGATCTTTAAGTGTGTATTTGAATTAGCTTTTGAGAATAGCTTTTATAATTTATGAGGTAAGTATGTAAAAAAAAATTTGTCTCGGGTTACGCAAACCTATATTTGAGAAATTCACAAACACTCACTAAATGTGAAAGTAACAGGTTGAAGCCAATCATCTTAACATCAACTTCTTCTACTCTCCACGCTGCTACAACCGAATCCCTAACCGTTCCCAACCCCCACTCTGGAGTTTGCAAGAACCTTACCTATAAGCTTTTTGTCCATTCTCACATTGTCTACTTCTTTCTTCCATTTGAGCTGAACATCTAAGCTACCTCAATTCATTTTTCCTGACTACTTCTGGCAACAATTTCGATGACCCGTATTCAAAAATACCTTTCATAGCACCAAGGCCGACTGCACCATGCTGGCGACGAAAAGTGCGATAAAACCCTAACAGAGTCTCACTAGCGATAATTTCAAATTAGCCCATTTCACCTCAAAATAAATGGATATTATATAAAATAATTACCCATAAAAATGCGGTATGTTGTTGGCATTATTATTATGATCAACGATATTTCAAGAATAAACGAGTTTGTAATTTGGGCTGCTTATATAGAAAAAAACGTTTGTAATTTGAGCTTATGATTGTATTTTCGTGGGCCCAGATTAATTACGTTTGGGCCCATGTGGGAAGTAGATTAGGCCATTTATCACCGTAGGATTCATCCGCCATGCATATTTGCATATTTGTGTGCACTGTGCATGCAGGTTGGAGATATATAATAAAGAAAAAATTGGTGCAAAAATAACCATGAACTTTCAAAAAATGAGTAAAAGTGACACTCCCGTTAACGACCGTTTACTCAAAAGTTTTTAAGGGGCAAAAATACCCATAAACTTTTCTCAACAGTGCACTCACCACCATAAACTTTTTTTTTGGTACAAAAGTAACCATAAACTTTCAAAAATGGGGCAAAAGTGATGGTTCTCTTACTGGGTTCAAATGTCATCTTTTGATTGTTCTAAATCTAGGAAAATAACACCTCGACTTGTCCTCCATGATTTTTCCAAACCAAAAATTGAAAAATTGATCCTCAATGAAGATGACATCGTCATCATGCTTTCACCAACATGTCGTAAATGGAATTATTGATATCAATGATGTCGTAAACGCAGTTGCAAAAATTGTTGATGGGGAAGGATCTCAACAATTCCATTTACTGCACATCGGTCAGAGCAGGATAGCAACATCATCTTCATTGAAGATGGGTTTTTCAATTTTTGGCTTGGAAAAATCATGGTAGACAAGTCGGTGTGTTTTTTTCCTAGACTTAGAACAATTAAAAGATTACATTTGAACCCAGTAAGATAACCGTCACTTTTGCCCTATTTTTGAAAGTTTATGGCTATTTTTGCACACACAAAAAAGTTTATGGTAGTGAATATACTCTTGAGAAAAGTTTATAGGTATTTTTGCCCCTTAAAAACTTTTGACTAAACGCCGTTAACGATAGTGTCACTTTTGCCCATTTTTTAAAAGTTTATGGTTACTTTTACAAAAAAAAAAAAAAAAAGTTTATAGTGGTGGATACATTTGAGAAAAATTTAAGGATAGTTTTGCCCCTTCACCCAAGAAAAAAAGATATGAACACTTGAACTTTAAAATTTTAAATCAATGGTTTCATATTAAAATGAGTTATCAATTACTATGCTCTTGTAATTAATACATATACTCTTATGGGTAACAAAACTGATTTGAGATTTTAAACTGTAAGTAGTATTTTCTTATCTTTTTTCTTATCTAATATCACCTTCGGAGAAGTTTTTTTTCCCCGCCAGCAAAGAAGATTCCTATGTAATATATCTATACATACATCTATTAACTTGCAAACGAAGGTGTGAGCAGAGCAATTAATTTTTCCAATTTCGTGTATGAAACTACCTAATTTGTGAGTGTATATATGGATTCCGTAGCACATAAGTGAAACCAAATACCCTTGTTATTTTTATAAAAAATAGAAGCAGGTCGCCCTAAAAAACTTTTAAACACTGCCTCAGATACTTCAGAACTTGGAGATTGTGAAACCTTACTCCAAAGTTGGTATGCGGTGGGTGTCGAGGAATAATAAAATCTGTAATGTGAGTGAGAGTTTCGAGTCACAAAAATTATGAAATAGCAATGGACTAATATGGAAATTACTTGGATAAAGGCAAAGTTGTTAATGGGAGATTGACATCCCAACAAAACTCTCAATGATAATATTATAGATTTAGATATGATATATATATATATATATATATATATTCTAAACCATTTATCAATATAATTAATATAAATTAGACCATATAATTATGCAAGCTGTGTTGTTATTACAACTTCAAGGATTATAGCAGGACAAACGCGGTTAAAATTTAAAAACGAGACATGGCCAAAAAAAATATTATTTTTTCCCTTCATGCACAAGTAAAAGGATTCAGACATTATATCTCACCCTATTTAAACCCTACTTCGCTGGCTGTTATTTCACAGAGATCAGGTCCAGTACTTGACACATATAAAACCTTTTGAAGAAAACTTGATTATTTTATCTTGCCTTCAAGATGGGAAATTTTTTTCAGAATATCTTGTTCAAGACCTGATTGCTATTCAACCACTTGTTCCCAAGGGTTACCTCCTTCACCTTCCTGGCGATGGTGCTTCCGCCGATCACCATTATTATCCCCAGCTTCTTCTTCCACTTCATATATAGTCCCATTTATCGGTCCCGACCGCACCCTTTGGTACGGCTTCTCCTCACTCCTAAAGGCTTGTGCTTCTTCAAAACGGGCCTTAATGTGGAAGTGGTCGACCTACGAGAGGTTTAAAGCGTGGTTGAAGGACTTTGCCCATGCGATTATGGTGGTGATGGTGTTCGTGGCGGTGGCTTTCTTGGGTGGCAAGATCAGCGTTTGTTTCCTTCCAGGGATTTACCCATTCTTGTTGATGCTAATAGCTGTTTTCTGTGGCTTGTTAAGGTCTTTCTACTCTGCATTCTGGGTTTTTCTAGATTCTGTGTTATGTTTTCATTTGGAATAAGGTGATTAGGGTTCAATAAGTTAGAGATATATGATGATTAGTTTCAGTTGTTAAGATGTACGTGCATCTTGTGTTTTGTTAACGTTTCTTTTTTTTTTTATTATTATTATGATGATTAGATATGAAACATATTATGAGTGTTACGTTGCTTTAATTCAGCTGCGTCACTCGATCTGGTGATTATGGATGGGATTTATGCCCACTCTTTCATCATCCTCTCCGCATTACCTTTAAAATATATATTCAAACAAACAAAATGTTTGGAGGCAACTTCACTGGGTATCAACTCAGATCTGGTTGTCCACGGTGAGGGTGGAGAAGAGTGTTGCATTGCACAAAATGCTTTTTTGTTTTCTTATTATTAGTACACTCTTATTGACTGAGTAACAGTAGCAGTTATTCTAAGAAGGAAAAGTTTTTTTCAAGATTATTAGTCATGAACTATCAATCAATCAGCTAACCAATACCCTTCAAAACTTGTAATACCCGATTTAGTATGAAAAATAAGTTGATCCATGCACCCATCTATGAATACATTGTATTAATGATAATTTTGTGATATTTTCTGATTTTATAATTTATGTTTGTTCATATTATATTTGATTGAACAAGCAATCATATTTAAAAATGATTTGGTTATTTTTAAAATTTTTAATTGCCTTTATTTCCTAATTTTCTCAAAAACGTGATCCGTGCTACAAAATCATATAACATAATTTATGTTAATTTTTTACGTTTCATTATTTCCTAATTTCCTTGAAACTGCCGACTGAGATCATCAACCAATCAAAAAATACAAGATATTAATTATTATTTCATAATATAATATGATATGTGTAAATATTTAACTGATTAAACAATCACATTTAAAAATGATTTGATTATTTTATGAATGTCTTTATTTCCAAATTTCCTTAAAAGATCATCCATGTACTACAAAAAATATGACTTTTAGCGGCCGCTTATAAAAGTCGCCGCTGAAAGGTTTTGTCGCCGCAGAAACGACTGTCGCTGATACTTTTGGTGGCGATATTTCTATGTTGCCGCTGAAAGTAGACAATCAGCAGCGATATTTTGTTGCCGCTGAAAGTACAGTGGAAGTCTCGAAAAGGAATGTCGCTGCTATAATTAGGATATTTTTTTAAGCACAACTCCAGAATTTCACTGATAAAATAGTATGCTGCAGCAAAATGCTTAAGTGATATGAGACAGCAAAAATGTGAATTTTGAGATGCTTAATATAATGAAACAAATGCTCAATTTTTTTCCTTTTTCAATGACTTAGCTTTTACTCCAAATGCTACAGGCACAATACCTTTCTTAGCAATGTTCTTACAATGCAAGAAAGAACTATAGTAAAATCCAAATTGCAGACCCAAGAATGAATGCCCAACAACTAATTCACAGAGAAAACCAATTTGATGCAAAATGATAGCAAGCTTGAAATTCATGAGGTTGTAACAATACTAGGAGATCAATTTAATCTTATATTCACAGAGAATTAAGCATTCTTCAGCAGAAAACTTTACAGCAAAGACTTTGGTGCAAAATGACAACAATTACACTTATATTGCTTCTAATCATTGATATTGCTCAATTCTAGAACTTGAATGAAGCAAAATTCCTTCTGCTTTAATTACAAGACTGTTGTTTTCTTTTCACATAAAAACAAAATATGAAGCAGAGAATATTTAATTTGTTTTTCGAGAAAACTTTTTCCTATAAAAATGAAAACAAGAGAGTATACCTAACATGTAAGTAAACTACACCCCGATTCAAAATGATTTCAAGCGAACTCTCAGTAGTCAACAATTAAAATAACATAACTTTCATGAAACAGCGTTTTCTTCAGCAAATATTTATTGCTTTAAAAAACCCAAGGTACTTTAGTAAGTTGCTACAGCAATAATCTAATTAACTTCATAGCAAACCGAAATTAAGCAAATTCTTAACTTGACAGCAAAGTTTTTTGTTTCACACTTCGAACAACAAAAACTTTGAGAAACTAATCAGATTTAACACTGTATTGTCCAATTTTTGTTACAGCCAAAACTTGTTGTATTCACAACATACCAGATTTTTTTTTCAACAAAAAATTGCACAATAAAA
Organism: Inga oerstediana; assembly: GCA_963210345.1. Lineage (NCBI taxonomy): Eukaryota > Viridiplantae > Streptophyta > Magnoliopsida > Fabales > Fabaceae > Inga > Inga oerstediana. The sequence goes on from OY723403.1 coordinate 9,359,044, forward strand.
TGTTTCCAACAAATAATTCTCAAATATTTAGTTCTACAAGTTGCTTTAACAAGGGATTTAGTCAAATTGGTCTGCTTAAATTTGACTAAAATCCGTGCTAGCTTTGACAGTAAGGTTTAGTAGCAATTATAGACAGCTTCAAAGTATAAGTGTGTGGTGACCAGAATCATAGTAATTAGCAGAGATGCAAATACAAAACTACAAATACAACAGTCAGAGTTAATAATCCACCCACAGAGCACCAAATCATAGAAATCAAATTAGATCACAGCAACAATATTTGGTCCAAACAATAAAAGCAAAATTTAAAATTAGCTTTCAGCACTCAGACAACAGAAATAGACCTCAATTGAACTACCAAAACATCTCTATTTACGGTAATCAACGTCTAACAACCAGTGGAGATGTAATTATCAACTCATCAAAAGAAGTCAGCAAGTGAAATTTACAATGCAAGTGAATTCGTGTAATAAAAAAGAATCACTATAGCAAGTTGAAATCCGGAACAAGTAATTTCACTTGATGGCAATGAGTCACTGCAGCAAGTAGAAATTGTTCCATGGAAAGCTCTCAAGATACAGCAACTAAATGCACATACAAGCACAAAAAGCATATGCAATGCAGCACTCAAGCCATAGGGCTATCAATGAACAAAGTTCCTAATTACCATAAACTTCCACCTTCCAGACTGTACTAGGATAGCACAATAAGCATAAAACGAATTTGATTTGTTGTGAAAGAGAAGAAAGATGTTCATTTCTTGTCAAATTTCTTTTTTTGTTCTTTTGGGCAAGCTGAGATTGGATTAAAATCGTGAAGGGAAATTGATGGACAAGATGTAGAGATTAAATTGAACTTCCATAATTAAACTAAAAATAATGCATGAAAAATAAAATAGAGTAAGAAGTCTCTTCACCTGAGATAATGGAGAAAATATAGACTCTAAAATCCCTAAAGATGAAGATGGGGATAGATCCTTAGAACGAGAGAGCAAGAGCCACAAGCATTTTGTCATCAAAGCTCTTTACGTTCAGGTTAAACTTGCGAGAAAGGAGGACGAAGCTTAGATTGGCAAGAAGGGTGTGGCGGGAAAGAGGCAAGAAGTGGGAGGGAAGAAGAAAATAGTGGTTGAGGCAAACACTAAGGGCTGTTTGATACACGGAAGATTTAGGAAGGGAAAGGAGTATGTACAAGTTCTTTCATTTGATACGTATTTTTGGCTCAATTTTTTTAGGAACTCAAGTTCTCAAATCCACCCTGAGCCTATCAATGTTCCCTTATTCATGAGAAGATGAGATCCCACCAATGTTCCCTTGCTATAGAATTTGCTTATTAAATTCAAACTTTTCAAGATTTCCACCTTGCAAGTTTGAATTTCATTATTAAATTTGAACTTTTCCGGATTCCCGCCTTACAAGTTCAAATTTTATCAATAAATTTGAATTTCTATAGAATTTGCTTATCATATAAAAAAATAATTTCAATTTCATTAATAAATAAAATATTTTTTATTTAAATTATAATTTATATTTTATTCATTTTATTTAATTTTTAAATTATTGTACTACTAATTATTTAATTTATGAATTGAAATATAAATTTAATTATTATATAATTATTAATTTATGTTGAGAGTAAAATGAGTATTTCTCTTTTTTTCCTAAGATCCACCCTCAATTTTATTCCTACCATATAATTCATCTTCTCTCAATCCATCTTTCATCACCTTCTATAATCTTTATTTTCCTTCTCTAAGTTCATTTCCCTCCTTAAATCGATGGCATCAGCTCCCAGTTAGCTCAAGTGGCGTGAGCATTCTTATTGAGACAAAATGTCTCGTGTTCGAACCATGATGGTTGCCATGATGTGTGTTAATTTCTTTAAATTGCTTAATTCATCTAATTGATGAATTTTGAAAACTAATAATAAAAATATAAATTTTAATTAATTTCAAAATATATAAATAAACTTTATTTAATTATACCTTCCTCACATGCCTTAATTAATTACTATTGACCTGATCAATTATATTATTTTTTAAAGTTGAAAGAAAGAGTATATTATTTTTCACTCTCTCTATTACAAACATTTATTATATATTATTATCATTTCATTTAAGTATACTATGACAACCCAAGAATTCAATAAATTTTAAAAAAATCAACATTAATTAATTAACTTATCAAGTAAGTTAATTGAAAAATAAGAAAGATGAAAAGAAACAATGGATATAATTGAAAGCAGTAGGGCTAATAATGATGACGACGACGACGACAACATATTATTATTAGATTTTTATATTTCTATTATTGCCGGAAAGTAACTGAATGCATATTTTGAACTTTAATTTTTATATAGATTATTTATCGTAAGTTTTTAGAAAAGTGGATTGGGGTTTTAGTTGTTTATTGTCTACTTTTGGGTTTGGGGTTTGAATCCTATGTGTGTCCAAAGGATTTTTTTTTTATGTCGTTTTATTGATGAGATTATCATAAAACCATTATTTAAATAAAATTAATAATAACCATAATAGTACATTTATTATCTTTTTATAAAAAAATAACAAGCTTCAATTAGATATTTCGACACTCCTACTTCTTTTTATTTTTGTCGTGAATGAAAACCAATGAAGCTTCAAGAAATTTTGAGAAATTTAACACCTCATGTCTATTCTTTCACCATTCTCAAATGCTCTCTCCATGTATGTCATTTGTGTGCAAGACTATCATCTTTATCATCCATTTTTCTCCTTCCTCCTCTTCTCATCATCACCAAACTTCGTGTCTTTTCATTTTCCCCCTCCTCCCCAATCAACAACATATCTATAGCAGAAATAGGAAGGGAGACTTTTAGGGTTTTTTAATTTTTGAGTTGTGACATATACTTACATCAATTTAATTATAATATAATTATATTATCCCAAATAGTTAATTATATTGTATACTCCTCTCAATGATATTATCCCTCTCTCCCTCTCAAAGACACACATACCCTATTACAAACATACTTATAATCTCTCTCAAATACATAGTACACCACTCTCTTCCCACTCCCTCCCTCTCACTATCTCATACACAACACACTTTCTCTCAAACTCTCTTTATCTTAAAATAATCCAACAAATTACTTTATGTTTTTTTTCATAAGAAATTGCATCAATAAACATTTTTATTGAACAAATATCCAATGTTTTAAAAGCCGGGCCGGACGTCGGGCCGGAAAGGTCAGTGGGTCAAGGTTCAACCGGTTGGAACGGTTGAGCCGTTTAGTCGGACCGGTGACGTAATAATTAAATTTAAAAATATTATATATATATATATATATATATATATATATATATATATATATATTACAATAATTAGTCATTAGTCTAATTTCATATGAAGTTACTAAAGACACAAAACACCATTTAAAAACCTCATCAATTGTCACCTATCATAATAAGTGCTTAAAATATCCACTACTCAAAGGTTATACAAATCTGATTATGTTGATATGTTCTTTTGATATAAAATTATTAAAATAAAATAACTCAATTGACAAGCTAAGTTTAAAATAAAATAACTCAATTGATATGTTCTTCTTTTTTTAAACAATTCTAAACCTGTACATCTAACTCTAAGCCAGATTTGAAGCACTTATCTTGCTACCCAGCAAATATACATATGTATATATGAAATATATTAACCTTTTTAAAATAACAAACAAAAGAATGTAGATTTATGAGCCATTTGAGAAGAATGAGAATATATCTGGCAAATAATTTAATAATAAACTTAAATAGTTTAATTTTCAAATAAGTTAATAAATTTATATAATTATATGGTATCTCATAACATATATTTAATTTTTTTCCCAATGACAATGATAAGCATATGGTTAATTTTATATTAAGTATTTTAGATAAAAAATGAAAATAAAATGAGAAATTGAGAATATGTAAATAAATTTTAAAAAATATAAAGCTAAAAACAAAGAATAAAATGAAAAATAAGATAAAATGTGAGTTAATAAATAATTTAAATATAATATATGTATAAAAATTAAAAAATTGTGATGCAGCATCATTAAAAAGAACGTGTGATTGTGACTATAATGAAGCTTTTACAAATTTTCAACTTCCAATGCCTCGGTGAACGTGTGACTAATGATGGAGCATCATTAAGAAGAAAAAAAATAGCTGCATATGTAGGCATATAGGTAACAAGACGTGGGAAAATGGAGAAAACAAAAAAATCATTTTATTTTCTTCTTTTTTACACAACTGCCCGCTTGCCAGCTTGCACCGAGGATCGAGGTTTTTTTTTTCCCTTACTTCAGAAATCGCAATCACCTTCTTCCTTCCTTCCTCTAAGCATATGAAAAGCTGTAATCCAAAAACCACAAGGTCATATCTGATAAAGGCAAAACGACAGTTGCAGACATCAAAGCACCATGGATGGTGTAAACAATGGAGCTCTTTGATTATCTTTTTCTCAGTATGATTTTCGACATTTTCTTTATAAATCAGTTTTATTTGAGGTGAGATATAAATTTGGTTTGATATTTCTCTTTCTCCGCTGCTTCTTCTCCTTCTTCTTCGCATCTGGCTCGTTGCTTTGAAACTTTGAGTTCATTCTTCACCCGGCCGGCTTTTCAATACCCGCTCCGGGTCGCGGTTTTTTTCCGGCCACCGGCTCAAATCCCGGTTTCGAACGGCTCATTCCGGCCTGACCTTAAAAACGGCCGAATGCTTTGAGACGAGCCGGCCTCCTCTCCGGTCGACGGTCGGACCGGTTCAACCGTCCGGTCCGGTCCGGGTGTGAAAACGTTGCAAATATCATAAGTTAAAAAAAATCAAAATTTTAAAAATATGTAAATAAAACTTTCAGCGACGACACTAAAGTCGCCGTTGAAACACACTTTCGTCGTCGATATACAAGAGTCGCCGCTGAAAGTTATGCCTTTAGCGACGACAACATAATGTCACATTTGATTATAACAGTTTCAACGGCGACCCTATTAATTTATGATTATATTAACTCTTATACTTCCCAAGTCCCTTAAATCCACCAATTAATGAATAGAAAATATTAATAATTATTGAGTAATATTTTATGCTTTTCTTAATTTATGCTTGTTCATATTTTATTGATTAGGCAATCATATTTTGGAAACGGTTTAATTAATTCTTAAATATCCTAATTGCCTTTTACTTTCAAATCTCATCAAAAACATTATTCATGTTGCAGAAATAATGTCTTTAACTAACATAGAGTTGGTCCAGTGATGGTCCAGTGATATAACGTCTCTCTAGATCCATGTATATTTTATTGATTAGGCAATCATATTTGGAAATGGTTTGATTAATTCTTAAATTTTCTAACTGCCCTTACTTTCAAATCTCATCAAAATATAATTCACGTTGAAAAAATAATGTTTATAACTAACATAGAGTTGATCTAGTGGTGTAAGTCCCGTTAGATCCTTTTGAGTTTTAAGTTTCAGTTCTAGAATAGTCATTTATGTTGGGAGGAGCAACCACAAACTTCGAACTAAATACTCGTTATATTTAAATATTTTTTGTAAAAATACAAAATTAATAAACAAATATCAATTTTAAAATCAATTTCACCTAATATACAGAGTTGTTTATAAAAAAATTATTTAAATATGACCATAGATAAGCTTTCTATTAGGTGAAATTGATGTTAACATTGTTGTCAGTGATATTTAAAATGTAAGCATACTTTATCAACTCTATTCAAACTTGCTGGTTAATATTATTAACCGCATTAAAATTATCGTACTAAAACTAACAGTATAAAGTTGACGGATAAAAACAAAACACTGTACGAATATGGCCTAGATTATTTAATAAATCCATAAAAAAAAAATTTGAGCAAAAAAAAAAAAATCCATAAAAAATGGGCAGCGCGTGTTGCACAAGCACGTACGATAACAAATGAAATGATAAAGAACAACGGACCAATTCGAGCAGATGGCGCTTTAACTCGTGTTCTCTGATTGTATGGTCTTAAACTTGACTGGCTGCTGCGAAGATAGGCATCGAAGTGGGACTAGGCCTCCCCACTCACCGAGTCTCGATGGCCACACTCTCCCCCGCCTCCCTCCATCAACCGTACCCCGTCGTCTTCCTCAATTCATGGTCGTCTTCGTCCACTCGCCGCCTTGACTCGCTCCGAACTCGTCCTTCCCTCCTCAGACTCCGAGCCTCATCCGCCGACGCTCCGAACTCCCCAGGTTACTTACTTGCCTGCACAAGCATTCTCACACTTCCTCACAACTCTTTTTCTTGCTCCTGCGTCTGATGATTGAATGCTTGGAATTGAACGTGAGTGAGTGGACAGCCTCTTTTTTGTTCCCTTTTTTGTGTCATCAGGTTTCGGGGGTAATATAAAGATAAGATGCTTGTTTATGGCAAATTATTAGCTTCATAGTTCAGTTCTGTTATAGAGTGTGAGTGCTGACTCTATATTCAGACTCCGAAAGCAAACTGGAGAGAAATGAGAGCTGTTCATAGTCGGCCAGTCGGGTACCTCTTGATTTCGTAACTTGGAAACTAAATCCACATTGGCTATGTGCGCTGAGAAAACTTTATAGCTGCTAAGTTTATTTTCTGATAATCTATAAAGTTAATGCCAAATTGAACCTAACAACTAGAGCATTAATCATGTCCTCGTTGGGCAACGCATGGAAGATGATTGAACCAATGCCGCGACTTCTTTGTGGTTCCTCTTTCTCCGATTGATTATGCTAGAAGAAAGACACTATTGGACGGCTGTATTTATCATGTCATTTCCTGTGCTTACTTGATTAATCCAACATTCCTAGGCCAAAGTTTGACCTTCTCGCGGATGTTGCCTTAAGGTCACTGCCTAGGTGTTTATGAAGTAGAGTACTGCTTATTCAGATATAGATGTTTCTGATGAGAACGCAATACTAGCTTGTCAATTGAAAATTAGCCATAATAACGCATTGATTGTTATTGGTCTTAATACCTTATTTTCTTTCGCAGGACATGATGTCGAGAATGTAGTCATTATAGGTTCAGGTCCTGCAGGATACACAGCGGCAATATATGCGGCTCGTGCCAATTTAAAACCTGTAGTGTTTGAAGGTTACCAAATAGGTGGCGTACCTGGGGGCCAGTTGATGACCACCACTGAAGTGGAGAACTTTCCTGGATTTCCAGATGGGATAACTGGTCCCGATCTGATGGACAAGTATTAGAACAGAAAAAAAAGATATCGTACAATTATGTTGTTACTAATTAACCTGGAGACCTTGTAATTTACACATTTCCTGCCTGCCCATGCAGGATGCGACGGCAAGCTGAGCGTTGGGGAGCAGAATTGTTCCAAGAAGACGTTGAAGCTCTTGATGTTAAAAATAGTCCTTTCACAGTCCAAAGCAGTGAACGTAAGGTGATAAGTTCATCGGCCACAAATTGATTTAAAATTACATGATTGCATAAATTATTGATATTATTGCTTCTTCTAAAGTGTATTTGTATCTTTGAATCTAACCGTTCAATTAAATCTGATTTCTTATATATATATATATATGTCTTTTATTTCAGGTCAAGTGCCACACTGTCATCTATGCCACTGGAGCTACAGCAAAGAGACTTAGGCTACCCCGAGAAGATGAATTTTGGAGTAGAGGAATTAGTGCTTGCGCAATCTGTGATGGAGCCTCCCCTCTCTTTAAGGGTCAGGTCCTTGCTGTGGTAGGAGGTGGAGATACAGCTACAGAGGAAGCAATATACTTGACTAAATATGCTCGTCATGTTCACTTACTTGTGCGTAAGGATCAGTTAAAGGCTTCCAAAGCAATGCAAGATAGGTGGGTCTGAGTCTGATGAACATTTCCCAACTTTAATTACTTAGTAGTCTGTGTTTTTATGTGGAGCTTTCTGTTTGGATTCCTTGATGAAGGTAAATTATATAGCAAAAATCAATTTGTACGTGAGTTTTCAACTACCTGAATGTTTGTTTAACAGGTTGATTATCGCGAATGTTTCAGAGTGTTCAACAATCCCAATATCACCGTGCATTTCAATACGGAGACTGTGGATGTCGTGAGCAATGCAAAAGATCTGATGTCTGGAATTTTAATTCGAAATGTTGATACTAGGGAGGAGTCTGTGCTTGAGGCAAAGGGGCTATTTTATGGTATTGGTCATTCACCAAACAGCCAACTACTGGAAGGGCAAGTTGCGCTTGACCACTCTGGCTATATCTTAGTTAAAGAGGGTACTGCAAAAACTTCAGTTGAAGGTGTATTTGCAGCTGGAGATGTGCAGGTAACCTGTCAAAAATATCTCTCCGGTGTATTGGTCCAGCAGGCTTGTATTAGTTCTAACTTATAAATAGTTGCAAACAAAAATATAACTTATTCAGGACCAAATTCAGTAGTTATGAAATAGTATTATTGGTACTGAGCATACAACTAATATAACTTTTCACGAAGTAGATTTTCTGAATTTATCTTGTTTGATGTTAATACCATTTTTATGAAATAACCTGTATGTATTAATTGTTGTAGGTTCTCTTAAAATCCATCCTTTTTTCTCTGCTTTTATAGGATCACGAATGGAGGCAAGCAGTAACAGCTGCTGGTTCTGGGTGCGTTGCTGCTTTATCAGCTGAGAGATATCTTGTTGGCAATGATCTTCTTGTGGAGTTCCATCAGGTATTTGACTTCAATAGACTCCTATTTTATGTGAGCTTATTGTCCTCATGGTACTTCAGTATGCTCCAATAGTATTCTCAGTCTTGCCATTTACTTGTAACAGCCTGCAACTGAAGAGGTTAAGAAGGAACTCACAGACAGGGATGTACAAGAGGGTTTTGATATCACACTTACAAATCATAAAGGGCAGGTATGCGTTTGCTTGCCAGGTTCCTATGCTAACGGGATTGAAATCTGGCTTTTACTATGCATCCCCAAAAAAATCTGGCTTTTATGATTTAACTTTGGGTTTGAATTATGTGTTATCTTCCTTTGCTATATCCTCTTTGCAGTACGCTATGCGAAAACTGTACCATGAAAGTCCGAGGCTCATATGTGTAATATATACAGCGCCAACATGTGGGCCATGTAGGACTTTGAAGCCAATTCTCAGTAAGGTATGTGAAGAAAAAGGGAAATAAAAGCTGTTTCCCTTTCCTTGAATATATAGCTTGGTGCCTGACTGCCTGCCATGTTTTTTGACTTGTTGATCATTAAACTTCTGTGACATGAAACTGCTATCGTTCTTTTCATGCTAGGAATGAACACAAATGACATATAATGCTATTCGAAAGCATGAAATTAATAAATTATGAACTTAATGGAGAAGGAAGAAATCACATTTACCTGAGCTTATGTATAATGGAGTTAAAACTTCTTTCCATGTATTATGTGAGTATGTTTGTTTCAGCGATTCGATTGCTTATAAGTTGCTTTTTAATAGTGATTTACGGTATACGAAGTAAGTATGTGAGAGGAGTTGTGTCTCGATTTACGTAAAAAGCAACTTATAAGCAAAAAAAAGCTCAAACAAACATGCTTTATATATATCTTTGTAGGATTATAAGTTGAAACCAAGGCCATCACTTATGTCAAACACCACTTAAAAAATGCCCTACTTATTGAGGCTATTTTTTCCAACTTTAAGAACATTTATGTAGAGAACTTAGTAGGCATTATGGAACACTTGGAGGCCCCTGCAATTTTCCTTGCTGAAGAGGAGTGCTTTAAGATATACTTGGGCTCATGAGTTTTGGCATCATGTTGTTTTATGAATTTTGGTCAACCATTTCATATGATTTTTCATCATGTAGAATATGCTTTAGCATTTACTTATATTATTGAATATTTATATCTATTATAGATATTTTATAACATGCTTATTAATTTAATCGTAAAATATTACATCTTAATAGTTTTTTTTAGATATCTTAATATTCACATGTAACCATAAACTACTACTTATCCTGATTCAATGGTGGGCATAATTTTATAACATTGATGGTTTGTTTTCAATTATATATTCAGAGTAAAAATTTTTTTGCATTTCTTCTCTCAACATCTCCCATGGCAGGTTATTGACGAATTTGATCAGAACATACATTTCGTTGAAATTGATATAGAGGAAGATCCAGAAATAGCAGAAGCAGCCGGTATCATGGGAACACCATGTGTTCAGTTTTTCAAAAACAAGGAAATGCTTAGGTAAGTTTTGTATTATCTGACCTTCGATCTTATTTTTCTTCTTATCATCCTCATTTTCATCCTAGTCATTATAGTCATCACCATTGGTAGTCTCTTTAATCCTTAGATTGCTACTTTGATGCTGGTCGACTTTCTTGTGTTGTATCCATTTGCGTTATTCAGTCATCTTCATTTTGATTGCAACTCTAATTCTAAAGCTGATGATTGCCATCGATGGCATTGTGATGGCATTCTGATTGTTGATATTTGACTGTTGATGCATGTGTTTTGATATTGTAGGACTGTGTCAGGAGTGAAAATGAAGAGTGAGTACAGAGAATTCATTGAAGCAAACAAATAGAAGTTCAGACATTTCGTGATTCATTTTTGGTTTTCCAAATTGGTCAAGTGGAAAATACTGTCAATTTTCACAACTATTCCTTGAACTAATGAGGAACTTCATAGACTGTACATTTAGAGCTTCGAATACTTCATTACAGGTTTTTGACTGTTTAGTGTATTTAAAACTTGAATTGTACAAGTCTCAATTATGATCTCAGTGACAGCATTGTGTCGAGTGGCGATTGGATTAACTTGTATTCAAGCAAGATGCAAGAATACTAGTTTCAGATATTATCATTCTCTTTACAAAATGAATAAATTTCTGTCCAAATTGAAATTTTTTATGCTTGTGCTATTAAACTCACTGTGATACTTTTAGCATTTGTTCAATGCGAGGATACCCTGTTCTTTGCGAGTTCTGTTTCAATATCATCTGTTGTTGAAGTTAGGAGTGTTCAAAGTATCCCGATCCCGGTTGTCCCGGCCCGGTTCCGGACTTTTTATCCTGGGAATTTCCCATCCCGGCCGGGACCGGGACCGGGACCGGGATCGGGATCACACCTTGTGATCCCGAGAATTCCTGGTCCCGGTTTTATTTTTTATTTTTTTTTCTTAAAAAATAAATTATTCTTTTATATTTGTATTTTTTACCCCATAAATTAAGTTATCATTTGATAAAATGTATATCACATATTTAGTTAAAGTTAAATCGTATATATCTTGACACTAATCCTAACTATATAATATATAAAGATAATAACAAAAATGATGAATGTGATAATAATAATAATAATATATTATTCTTCAATTCTAGCTCAATTTGTGTGATTTTTATGACCTTATTAAGTGTTAAATAATCACTTTAAACACTAAATTATAAAAAATTTAACTAAAATAATCATAATAATAAAATCGGGAATTCCCGGTCCCGGTCCCGGTCATACGGGGAATATCCAGGGACCGGGACCGGAAATGAATTCCTAGTCCCGGCTACACCCGGGACGGGAACAGGGAATGGGTGATCCCGGTCCCGTCCCGGGTTTTGAACACCCCTAGTTGAAGTCAACGGAATGCGATGATGCAACCCCGGCGTCAGCAAAAATATAGTTGAGAAAACACAAAATCATCCGGGGAAAAGGCCCAAAATGGTGAACAAAAAATGTCCAGAAACAGCAATCAGTCAACGTTGATACCGAGTCTTCTCCTTGCTTCATTAATTAATAATTAAGCCTCTCCAGTCTCAATCCCCTGCTCTGCTATCTGCACAATCTGGACACCCATTTCATCCATGTCTTGATCATAAAACTAAAGGCCTTGTTTTGAAGTTCAAATAAGAGAATTTTGGTTAATGGGATCACAAAATGTCAAAATCAGTCTCTGGGTGAAGTGAGGAGCGTTTATGTTGAACTACAATGGAAGGCAGAATCTTGGGGTCGCCACTGTTGAATCATCCCTATGCGCTCCAGCATGCAACTTCATTCCAAACAACATCCAATATATTCTCTGACCCAATCCTGACCTTATCTAGGTATATACATCTTGCTAAAGATGAAAGGAAACATTTTTCTTGTTTATACTCTGTAGGATGAGTTTTGTTGTTCATCATGGCACGGTATGGGTAGGTTTCTTCATGTTGAAGTTTCTGTCATAACATTAAATCTTGAGAAAATTGGGGCAAAACCACTCATTGAAAATTTTATTGATGGAGAGGACTTGTATCAAAAGGCTGATATTTCTGTGTATTAAAATTTACCAGGTTATTTCTATCAGTAAAATCTTCAATTGGGGAATTCTCTATTTTCCCTTAAATCTTTCATTCTGTTATTGATATTTTTCTTAGTAAACAATGAATTTCAGAACTTCTATAGCCAAATATTTATTTTTTTAAACTTTATTTTCTCTTTTTGGTATTACAAAATATGATTGGATAATGGAAAGCTTATAGATTTGGTTACGAAGAATTCTCTAGTTCTTTATTTTAACCGGCTTGGAACCCCTTCTTTTCCTTCCCATCTTCCCTTGTCTTCCTTTTCTAACCATTAGATCAATATTTAAACGGTTTACATTTAGTTTTATACAAAATATTATTTTTACTGTAGTATTGAATTATTCATATCAAAATTTAGTAAATTGTATTTAGTTAATTATTTTTCTTTTTTAATTTAACATTTTATAAATAAGCTTTTCGTTATCCAATCATATTTTGTTAATAATTTTTAATTTAACATTTTATTAGATAAACATTCACTAGTGTTGCTCTGATGGTTGAAAAAACGAGGAAAATGGAAGGAGTGGTTCCAAGCCATGTTGTAACTATGATATTTATCGAAAATAGGTATCACTCTGATCCTATTTATAAGTCCTTTTTAACTAATTTTTACATACCAAAGAGAGTTAGTTAATTCATTAACTATGAGCTAAATTTTCAATTTTGCCCTTATCTCTAATGGGTTCAAAAGTCAATATGAATAAATTCCTTTTGTTTATTGCAATTAACAGGGGTAAAAAAGTAAAAAATGTATTTACTACCCTGAAACTAGACTTATAAGTAGAACCAAATTTTTTTGTCAAAAATGACTTATAAATAAAACTAGAGTGATATATAAAAGTAAAATTTTGTGACTTCAGCATGATAAGGTGCATTTTGATCGCGTGCAATAAATCTTATTGAGGTTAACAATAACATGCATAGAATTAATTACAGATCCGCTTTATGAGCAAAAATGACAATTCGAAAGAAGAGAAATATTTATTGTCCTAAGCAAAGACAAAAGGGATTGTAATCAAACAAGGCACATGTCAAAGTTATCTCACGGAGGCTGGGACAAGCTGCTGTCAATTGAACTAAATTCAGATATGTTTTTATTTTCATTTATCAGTTTTGTTCTGGCATCTAATACTCCTGGCCATTATCCACAGACATTAGTGGACAGATCTGAATCAACAAATGAAATGCTCTTAGAACACACTTGGGAATTAATCAAATAAGCATACACATGGGGACCGATTCCAAGTCTGAATAATCCATTTCTGCACTCCCTTTTTTAACAAAATAGCCCCAGTCGGCGACGGTAGTTGGATATCATACAACCATACATGACTCATATAGTTATTGCAGACTTAAATGCATTCCAAGGACCACATAAAGTGATATAGACAGCACAACTAAACAATCCAAAATGTGACTATGTATTAAAAAAAAATTATTGTAACATTTTCGGTGCTTGTGGGGTAAACGAAGAAATCGGACACAATAACCATATTGCATATTTTGCAGATATATAATAACCCTATTCAGCAGATGATGGAACAGCTTGCTGTTTCTTGAAAGCAATACGAGGCTGCTTCTTGCTCAGTGAATTTCCTTCACCATAGTGGGGTCTTTCCTTGGCATAAAACCACCGAAAGGGTGATATCTGTCTTTTGTTATACCGAAGCACCAAGAAAAGGATAAATCGGTGAGCTATAAAGAGGGCCACCAATGCTGTTATGTCCCACCACTTGTCATGATTTGATGAAACCCCAAATATCAGTTTCAGGACTTGTTCTCCCTTAATTTTGGGGTTATCGGGAATCAAAGGATCAAATTCAAGCCCCAGCATGTCATTCTTGAGTTGCCCCTGCAGATCATAACAATGTGATTTCAGCTCATCAAAAAAAAAAAAAAAATGATGAATCTCATAACTTAGTTCTAACACTGAATTTTGTACCTGCACTGCCCAAGTAGCAAAGCTCAAGTAGGACAGGGGGTAGCGCCAAAAGAACTTAGGAAGGTCAGGTTGTGGCCTGGACATTGGAGAACACATCATCATGAAAACCTGCAATCAACACCATCAGTTAAACTGTTCATCAGAAAATTTAATTTTGTGGCAGAGGCATTGAGTTATGTTTGCTTACAATCACTCCAGTTGCTGCTCCTACGCCCATCAGGACATTAGGCACCAGTGAGGCTACTACCATGAGGCAGCCCTCAATGACAGACAGGCAGACCAATAAGTTGAGGAAGAAAAAAACACATTGAGCTAAACCCAGATGAAGTTCCACCATGGAGTATGTGATTGTGACGACGCAGAACGACGTAACAAGTAGGAAAGGGAAAGATGATAGGATGTTTGACAGTACAAACACAGCTTCTCCATAATGCCCTTTGGACCTTTCACCATAGAACACCTGATTTTGATTGGGGTTAGGAATGCATTAGTAGAGTGTAACAAGAGTTTCAGTAGCTTCTGTAGAAAGAGTTTTTAGTTCTTTACACCTTCAATTCTTCAATGAAAACTGGCAATCCTCCGAATGACAGACAAATTATGAACCCATATATGAATGACACACACTTTCCTCTGGCCAAGATTGAGTCCCTGTCAGTACCAAGATGAAAAAAGAAAAGACCAATACCAGCGGCTGCCAGGGAATAGAAAAAGATCCTCAGCCAATAGTATCCTATGTCCCTTGACATTTTTAAGAATGATCGATGAGTCAAGGTGTAGAGCTGCTTCCAACAACTGGTGCTACCACTTACATTGGACTTGATTACTTGGTCTCCCTGAAACTTAAACAGCTCTTAATCTATCAGTAGCACACAAAAAAAGATCAGGAACATGAAAAGGCGACTACCGACTAGGGTGCATTCTCATAGTTATGGTGCGAGAAGCAGCATGAAGGTGAAATACATGATAGACAATGTTGAGTAGTTCATACATTGGATTTCAAACATTGAATTCTCCTTCTTGCATTGATCATTTGCTCTGAATTATTGTAACACTCAATGAGTGTCGCTCTAATGTCTTCTATTTTCTTGCCTGTCGCAGGATTTGATGACGTCAGCTGTCAATGATGAAATTCACATTCATAGTCAGAAGCAATATATTTTTTTCTAACAAAGATGCAAATACAAGCTTCAACTAACGATACTTGCTTCAGATATCATCGGAGCTGCATTAATGACGTCAAAGTCCAAATTAACACAAAGAAGGAAATGATCTGAAGGATTTCTTCTAGTTGGACAGGGGAACCCTGCATCAGCAAAGAACTGTTCCCAGGACACAATTAGAACTCTGAAGTTGCACTTAAATTCATTGAAATAAAGCTATGTTTGGATAGAGAGAAGAGTGAGAGGAAAATAAGGGAAGGAAATATTAGGTTAGTTTTCTTTCCCCCTAATTTTCTCTCCATCCAAACATGGGGTTAGTTTTCCCAAATTGCTTACCTTCAAAGCCATCTTTGCTTCTCCAAAATAAACAGTTTCTCCGCTCGATAGCAATAAAAGATCGTCAAAAAGGTTAAAGATTTCATTGCTCGGCTGGTGAATGGAACAGACAACTGCCTTTCCATCATTAGCTATGCTGCACAGGGTTTGAATCACATAGAAAGCAGAGGCACTATCAAGTCCACTTGTGGGTTCGTCCAGAAGCAACACATGGGGCTGTGTCAAAATCTCAAGGCCAATGCTGAGTCTCTTCTTTTCGCCACTGCTAATCCCACGTAAATGCCAGTTCCCAAGCTTAGTGTCTGCACATTCTTCTAGACCCAGTTGGATTATGGTTTCCTCCACCACCTTACTTATCTCCTCTCGGGTCATTCTCGAAGGAAGCCTCAGATTTGCAGAGTATGCTAGGGTTTCTCTTACCGTCAAAGTCCCCAAGAACAGTTCTTCTGTATCCACATAAGACTGGATAATATTGAAAACAATTAGAAACTAATTAAAACAATCCCTATTCGCAGAGAGGATTGATCTTTAACAATGCTGGAAATAGTAGTGAATGTGGTAAGGAAAAGTTTTATGGTTTTAGCAGCAGAAGGGTTATCTTACCACTTCTCTGCATTTGAAGCATCTCTTCTTCCCACCGATTACAACGTTGCCAGTCACTACAACATTCCCAGCAAGCCTTCCTGTACAAGAAGTGGGCAGTAAATTTTTTTTTTTTTAAATAACATGATGACTGATTTGGACTATTCAAATGTCGGAGCGACGCGGTTGCAAAACGCGGTTGGGTGGCGCCACCCCAAGACCCGCCGACGGCCATCAGGCGTTTTATGTATGAGAGTACTCAAAATGATACTTAAATCATGGTTCTTGCGTCCGCTGCTCTTCCCATCCGCTGTCAATCCTTTTCCAAAATGGGGTGTGGTTTATGATGTAAAATGACGGAGGTTGAATTAAAAAAAAAAAAAAAAAAAATGATATCTAGTATTTTAAAGTATTTTTTTAAACGTATCTAATATTTTAAAATATTTTTTTAAGTAGTACGTAGTATTCTAAAATAATTTATAATGTTTTTAATCCTTTAAAATAATTTTTCAGTTGTAGTCAGTTTATTAGCGGACTGATTATAATTTTATCTTTAATGTATTTTTTTAGATCTAAAAAATACTTAAAAATATCATATGCTACTAGCAAAAATATTTTAGAGTGGGTGGAAATCAATAAATCAATATCTTAAGTTTTGGGTATTAGTTACTATTAAGAAAAATATATTAAAAGTAAAATTATAATCGGTATCCTCAAACACTAGGTACAACTGAAAAAATGTTTTAAAGGGTTTAAAGTACCAAAAAATATTTTAAAGTAATTTTTAGAGCTGAAAAAATATATTAAAAATAAAATTACAATCGATCTGGTAACAAACTGGCTACAACTGAAAAGATATTTTAAGGAGTTAGAAGCACTATAAATTATTTTAGGATGCTACATTCTATTTAAAAAATATTTTAAGATACTAGATAGATTCAGAAAAATACTTTAAAATACTAAACACCATTTTTTTAAAAAAAATTCAACCTCCATTATTTTACACCAAAACTAAAACGGTATAGTTTTGGGAAAAAGATTGGCAGCGAATGGGAAGAGCAGCTCGGACACAACCCAAATCCCTTAAATAATAAGCATTTATATTATTAAAGCTTATTATAATATGAATTGTTTAATAATATTTTTTTTAACCTGAATCTAATCCAAGCATCTGTTCCAAATATAAGATGCTTTTTTTTTATGATAGGAATAAGGATATTAAATAAATTATTTTAAAATATTTATATTTATCATTTTTTAAAATATTAATTAATTTAACTTATAAATTGATATATAATCTAATGATATATAATATATGTTATCATTAAATAATTTATTTAATTTCTTTCCTTAAAAAATGAACTAAATTTTATTATATTTAGGAGTTGGAGAGTAATATTTTCCTAACTCGGCAAAAAAAACACTAAAATGATATGTTTCATAAATTGGAGGTGGTATTATAAGGCCCAAGTGTACTGGTAATCCCATGAATTTTTCAGTATCTTTTTGTTTTAGTCGGGGGGCAAGAAAACATCAAACCCAAAGAGGGGGCAAGAAGACCAACAATCTTAAAAAGAAAGAAACAGAAGATTAGGTCCAAGGCATTAAGCCGTAGGGCCATTGTCTTGGGCCATGAGGGCTTTTATCCTTACAGGAGGATCATCTAGATTTAATATAATGTGTATAGTATAGTTGATTTTTTTTTTTTAGTTAAAAACTAAATAACTTGTGACTTACACAAAAAAAAAGATAGCTATTAATATATGTTCATCTCTCTATCCACCTCACCTGAAAATCATTTAGAAAAAAAATTTTATGAGGTGTTTATCATCTTAGATTTGGACTACCGTCCAGTTTTAATATTGGTTTCGTTTATTTTTCAGGCGTTAATTAACAGCCCAAGGATATAAAAAAGACTGAACATGTAATCTCTGTTAGTGTGTATTCTTATACCCTCAAAATCATGGTTTTAGAATCATTTTTCCGTAAATCGAGACAAAACCCTTCTCATATACTTACCTCATAAATTATAAAAACTATTCTCTAAAAGATAATCAGAACACACACTTACCGAGAAATTTTCATGCTACCAGGCCATATAAGTTGTGTTTTATTTACGACCACACACGCTCTTTTGCCTAAAAAAATGATCCATAAAACGACTATTGTTATGATATTTCAATATGTCGTGCGTGCGTGTGTTAAGACATTACTATATCATATGTATCTTGACAAAATAACTGAATTGTATGCAACGAGGAGGCAGGCAGGCAAGAGATGTATAAATATACCAGAGAGAGAGCGGAGGAGGGTGGTTTTGCCGGAGCCGGAAGGACCCATGAGGGCCAAGAGCCTGCCGGCTAGGGCGGAAGCAGTGGCGTTATTCAGCAGCTTCTTCTGACAATGACGAGCAGCCTCCACCTCCACCGTCAACTCTTCCCACACCACCCCTCCCCTCATACAAATGCTACTTTCCTCCTTCATTCACTACAAAAAAAACGTGATTTAGTAGCGGTTAAAAATAGGTATTCGTAGCGGTTCTAACCGCTACAAACTATGTTCGTAGCGGTTAGAAAAACCGCTACTAAATCGTACGTTGCAAGCGGTTTTGTAGCGGTTCTATAAAACCGCTACTCAATCAAAAATAACCGCTACAAACTTTGTAGCGGTTAATAGTAACCGCTACAAAATCAAGAGATATTTGTAGCGGTTATATAACCGCTACAAATATAAAAAATTTTATTTACAGCTTTAAAAAGATTTTTTTTTTGTAGCGGTTAAAAAACCGCTACAAATATATAAAAATGAAAATTTGTTAAAAATGACTTTTTTTATTTGTAGCGGTTTAGAAACCGCTACTAATTTCATCAAATTCAAATTTACCTCCAAAAAATTTTAATTTACCTTTAAAAAAGGCGCGTTATTTAGTAGCGGTTTAATAACCGCTACAAATATTTAATTTTTTTTTAAAATTTATACATTGATTTTTTTTTTTTCAATATTATATTAAATAGTTTAATTTGTTATTATTTTATCTATTTCAATTAGTTTATTATTTAATAGTTTAACTTATTAATAAATTAAAAAGAAAAAATGTAATTGAATATAATTAGTATAAAATTATATTAATAATATTATTAACGATAGTTAGGTAATAAGGAATTATTATGTTTTATAATATAATGTAATTGTATATGAAAAATAGATGAAAATGAGATAGAGTTAAGATATATCTAGAAAAAAAGATGTTTAGAATAAATTTTATAGAAATGAAAGAAGTATTCTAAAAGAAATTGAAAATCTTGTTACCATATTTGATCGTATTATTCAGCTCCTCTATTCATACGAAAGAAGTTGTAAATGAGAGGAAATGAAAGAAGGGTAAGGTGAAAAGAAATTGGGGAGTGTTTGAAATGAGTTGTGATAAGGGTATTTATAGGGATTTACGTATTATTTGTAGCGGTTAATGTAGCGGTTACTAATTAGTAGCGGTTATTTATATTTTGTAGCGGTTTAATTAGTTGTAGCGGTTAATGTAGCGGTTATTATTTAGTAGCGGTTATTTATTTTTTTGTAGCGGTTTAATAACCGCTACAAATATTATATTAATTTTTTTTTAAAATTTTTTTTTTACATTTTATTTTAACACAAATTTTTTTCAATTTTTTGTAAAGAAAAATTTGTTACACTTGAATTCTACAAATATTATTTTAATTTTTTTTTACATTTTATTTTAACACAAATTTTTTGCATTTTTTTTAAAGACAAATTTTTTACAATTGAATTTGATCACTCATCGTCGCCATCCCTACAGAAATTTTGTAGAAAAATTATTGTTATTGATGTATTATTAAATTTAAAAAATTTAATTGAAATGACGTGGACTTAAAAAAACTCACCGCAGTAGAGGTAAATTGTCATCGCCTTCAGGGAAGTAGTTTTCAAAATCAGCTGGCTGAAATGGCTCACTCTCGTAGGCGATGTTATCGCCTTCACCCATGTCGTAAAGGTCTCTTGGCTTTAAATGAACGACCATGTGCCAATCCCTATGCCGCTCGTCCTCGACATAATAAACCTGATGTGCCTCTGAAGCTAGAATATACGGCTCATCATCTTGAGAAATACCAGTATGAATCGGGCGTGAGAAATTGACTGATGTGATCCCTAGGTCGTCAGTTGTCAGTCCCCGAGAAGTCGTGGTATTTGCCCACAAACACTTGAACAGCGTCACGGTGAAACGGCCTTGATAATTAAGCTCGACCACATCAAGAAGCTTGCCATAGTAAGGGACGCCTCCGAACTGCATGTTGGCGTCACTGCTGCTCGCATAACTCCTTGTCCCAAATGTGCCATAAACACCCGAATTCTGTGTTTGCAATCCCTGATCCCGTGAAACCGTGCAAAACTTAAAACCATTGACATTGTATGCTGTAAACCGTTTTGCATGATCAAGAGGGCCGATTGCGAGAGCTCTGAAATCCGGTGAGTGTGGGTTGTGGTCATTTAGTATTCTGCGAGCAAACCAGCCAGGGAATTCTCTGTGGACCCTCCTATCAACTTCCGAGGATGTCTGTGTACGGATCCTGAGCTGACGCTTGACATGACTTCTGAATTCCCTGCAATTAATAATGGAAAGGCGTTAGTGAAATGAAAGTGAGAAATGTTACGAAAGATATAGATCGAATAACATACATGTGAGTGTACAATTCTTACCGTATGAAAGGCTCAACTTGAGTGCAATTAATCAAGACATGTCTATGTGCTTGGAACTTCTCAGTTGCCGTTAGTTTGAAGTTCTCAGTTGCTCCAACTGGTTTACCAACACGAGGGATAAATTCTCCTGATGTCGGCGCAGGTTCAGGACAATCGTCAACACGAGGCGGGCGGTTGAAAGCCGTCTCAAGATCATCAAAGTACCTTGAGCAAAAATATAGCACCTCATCCCCTATATAGCCTTCAGCTATACAACCTTCTGGCCACGCCTTATTCCTCACGTAAGATTTTAATTTCCCAAGGAACCTACGAAGTACATAAGAGAAAATTGATATAAAATGATGAAAAGGACGACGAGCAAACATTAAATACGGATAATAAATGAAAGCACATATTTAAAATGAGTACCTCTCAATCGGATACATCCAACGATATTGTACTGGTCCAGCGAGCTTTGTTTCATGAACGAGGTGGACCGTGAGGTGAACCATCACAGTAAAAAAGGACGGAGGAAAGATCATCTCCAAGTGACAAAGCGTAAGAATGATTTTCGACTGCAGCTGATCGAGCTCCTCAACGATCAAAACCTTAGAACACAACTTCCGAAAGAAAGAACAAAGTTCCACCAAAACGATGGAAACATCGGGAGGAAGTGTATTCTTTATAGCCAGAGGGAGTAACTGCTGCATAAGAACATGTGAGTCGTGACTCTTCAGGCCAGCAACCTTTTGAGCCTGCAAGTCGACACATCGAGAAATGTTGCTTGAATACCCATCAGGAACTTTTAATTTCTTCAACGTCGCGAGGAACACATCCTTATTCGGTTTTGTGAGGGTAAACTTTGCCGGTGTAAATCTGTCATTCTCATCTGGCCAAGCGTCTTCACGAACTCCCATGTCGCGTAAATCTTTCCTAGCTTGAAGGTGATCTTTTGTCTTGCCGGGTTCGTTAAGCAGCGTATACAGCACATTGTCGCAAACATTCTTTTCAATGTGCATTACATCAAGACTGTGGCGAAGTAAATTAGATCTCCAATACGGAAGCGTGAAGAAGATACTTATCTTCTTCCACTGCTGAGGCGCCGAAGTCCTACGCGTATTTTGGCGAGTTTGTGCTGAACCGTCGCTTTTTCCAAACTCGAAGTCAACATGCTCAAGCTGCTGTAAGATATCTGTACCGGACAAAGTCTGAGGTGGTCCTCTTTTCTCTGGTTTCCCATTGAAGCGATTCCGTTGCAATCTGAACTTATGCGTTCCATCGAGAAACCTCCGATGCCCCATAAAGCACCACTTTCGGCTGTGGGGAAGGCGCACTGCGTCAGAGTCGAAATTGCAAGCCGGACACGCCGACCCAGTGTGCACGTTCCAACCAGATAATGTGCCAAGGCCAGGAAAGTCACTGATCGTCCACATCAAGGCTGCACGCATGTTGAACAAAGTCTTGCTGTGAGCGTCGTACGTCTCCAAGCCGACATTCCACAGGTCAAGCAATTCCGCAATAAGCGGTTGGAGATACACATCGATGTCATTGCCCGGTGCCTTTTTGCCTGGAATGATCATAGACATAATGAAAGAGCTTTGTTTCATACACATCCAGGGGGGTAAGTTGTAGGGAACTAAGACTACCGGCCAAATGCTGTAACTTGTGCTAAGATTCCCGAAAGGATTGAAACCGTCGGTCGCCAACGCAAGCCGGACATTTCTGGGGTCAGTCGCAAAATCTGGAAAGTCGTTGTCAAACGTTTTCCAAGCAGCTGCATCCCGCGGATGTCTTAATTTACCGTCTTCATTTTTATCAACGGCATGCCACCTCATGTGCTCAGCAGTTTTAGACGACATAAATAATCTTTGTAGACGAGGTTTCAAAGGGAAGTACCTGAGAATCTTTGCAGGTTTCTTCTTCTGCTTTTTCCCCTTCCGAATTGTCTTGTACCTCGATGTGTGACATCTCTTGCACGTCTCCCTGCTGGAATCGTCTCCCCAATACAGCATACAATCATTTGGGCACGCATCAATCTTTTGATAATTCAACCCCAACCTGTTGATGATCTTCTTGGCCTCGTAGAAGGTTGTGGGAATCTCGGCGTCGGGGAATGCATCTTGTAATAAGTCGAGCAACATGGACATTCCCTTATCCGTGATCCCACACAAGCACTTGATATGATACAGTTTGATCAAGAAAGATAATTTAGAATATTTGCGACAACCTTGATATAAAGGACGATCTGCCTCATCCATCAAGCTGAAAAAATCCCGAGCTGCTTCATTCCCCATAAAAGCCGGCTCAGAGCCGTGCACGTCTTCGTTGAAGTTGTCGCCTTGAAATCCAAACGCATCACGCACAGCATCATTCACAGGATCATCTTCATCTACTTGAACGCCTACTTGAGAACTTCGAGGAAGAGCCTCGTCATATCTAACGCCGGCCTTCTCACCATAAACTGCCCAGAACGTATAGTCCTCAGGGAAAGGCTTCACAAGCAAATGTTCCATCACAACATTTCGTGCATGCCACTTCTTGAACTTGCATTTCCGACACGGACAGACGATCTTGCCGTTACAGCTGGCGTGAGTGAATGCGAAATCTAAGAAACTGTTTAATCCGTACAAATATTCAGGAGAATTGCGCGGCAACCTTATCCATGATTTATCCATAGCTACAAGTGAGAGAGAAGAAAGTATATAGAAGAAGATGAGTGAGAAGATAATGACGAATGCGTAGAACCTTATATTCTGAAAATCCAACGTTTATAATTTTGTAGCGGTTATTAAACCGCTACAACAACCGCTACAGAAATTCCAACGTTTATAATTTAGTAGCGGTTATATATATATAAAACCGCTACTAATATTCAAGCAGTTAATTGGAGGGAAATTTAAAATGTACTTGTTGGGTATTAGTAGCGGTTTTAGATCTATAACCGCTACTAATGTTCAACGTATTAGTAGCGGTTACATATATAAAACCGCTACTAATATTAAAGCCGTTGAACATTAAATATAAAAATAATTTTCTAATTTGTAGCGGTTTTAAATAAGATAACCGCTACAAATGTGCACAAAGGCGGCAAATTTCAAAATTCAAATGATTTGAGTCTTTGTAGCGGTTATTAGTGTCTAACCGCTACAAACTTATATATTTGTAGCGGTTTCTGAAGGGAAACCGCTACAAATATATAAGTAAATTTGTAGCGGTTATGAGTTCAAAACCGCTACAAATATACATTTATAAATTATTTAGAAATGTATATATAATTTATTTTTTTTAAAAATATATTTAAAAAAATATATTATATATATATTTAATTTATAAATTATTTATAAAATTATTATATATTTGTAGCGGATATGTACTAATAACCTCTACAAATGTATATATTTGTAGCGGTTTTAGGTTAAAACCGCTACAAATCTATACATTTGTAGCGGTTTTAGGTTAAAACCGCTACAAATATATATATAATTTTTTTTTTTAAATTTAGATTTAAATCATTTATAAATTATTTCAATGCGATATAATAATATAAATATAATTATATAAAACACAATAAGAAAATTCTGAAATAAAATCTCATAAATATTTACAAATGTTTAAAAGAAAAGAAAAAGTCCTAAACTAAGGAGCTGGGGGCTGATCCTCTGGTGCTCCCTCAGGTGGGGCTCCCTCAGATGCCGCTGGATCGGGCCGCTGCGCAGACTGAACCGCACCATCCTCATCAGCAGGAGGAGGAGTAGTGGTCGGGACGACGTAGTGAGGGACAGGGGGACCGCTGGATGCTGCTGTGCCGGGAACAGCCGACCCCATGCTTCCTCGAGCATAGTGTTTGCGATCTCACGCCACTGCGTCTGCTGCGCGAATATAGCGTCTGC
The DNA here is from genome assembly GCA_963210345.1 of Inga oerstediana. Taxonomy (NCBI): domain Eukaryota; kingdom Viridiplantae; phylum Streptophyta; class Magnoliopsida; order Fabales; family Fabaceae; genus Inga; species Inga oerstediana. The sequence goes on from OY723403.1 coordinate 9,383,956, forward strand.
GTGGATCTGCAGCTGCTGCTGCTGCTGCACCTGCATCTGCTGCATCTGCTGCGCCATCTGCTGCTGCAAATCTGACCGCAGCTGGTCAATCGACTCGTCCCTCCGACGTCTGACCCCTCTAGAGCTGCCAGCCTCAGAGGCGGCGCTCCTGCCGTAGATCATGCTGGGTCTGGCGCCTATCCCCATCCCCCGCACTCGTCCGGGGTGCTCAGGCTGAGCCAGACCCGCCTTCAGAGGAGCCGTCGGGTCCAGTGTCCCCTGTGACTCCTCAGGCTGGGTCTGTCGCAGCTCAGCCTGCGACTGCTGCATCCGCTCCTGCCATTTTATGAAACAATTAATAATTACCATTTTTCATTATTAACTTGGTTTTATAAAAAATATAATAATAAATTAACTTACAATCGCCGCCTCTGCCTGCTGAGAGGTCGCAGTCCCGTCACGGTGTCTGTGTGTGATGGCGTACAGCTCCGCATAGTCCGTCTGACGGTTCTCCTGCTGTGCTTTCGTCTCCTGAAACAATTACAAAACAATTAGTATTAATTATGAAATTATGAGCTAAAAGTAAGTGAAGCACTTGAAAAGTTACCAGCTCGCTGTAGGTCACAGCAAAGGTCTTCGATCCTGCTGTGTGGTGGATCGTCTGCTGCGCCCGGATCGCGGCGTTCCTCCGAGCAAGCTCCTGGAAAAAAAAATTAAATGTATTATAATTTAAAATTAAATACAAAATAAATTGATATTATAATTTAATATTTAACAATTACAAAATTATATATCAAAAATCTAATAAATACATTACCTGTGCCTCAGGGCTCCTCCTGAACTGGACAAAACGCGCCCAGTCGTTCGGCGGCACGCCGTCCGGGACGCTCTCCTGCAGCTGCTCCAGAGGCATCGTCCCATCCCCATCCACGCTGTGGAAGAGACGGTTCCTCCTGTTCCTCCAGGCGTCGCCCATCTTCACGAGGGCGTACCTCTTCCGGTTGGCCCGGACGGCAAACCGCAGCTGAAAAAAATACATTTAAATATCAATAATTATAAAAACCATAATTTAAAAAAAATAATTAAATAGAATTAATTAAAAAAATATTAATTAAATAGTTTTAATTACCTGAATCGCCTCCTCCCAAGCCTGGTCCTTCGGCCCCTTCGGAATGTGCCTCCACGTCGGGAAGTGAAGGGGGAACCGCATCCAATTCGATCCCAGGTCGCTCAGGAAGCGGTTGAGCAGGTGACCCCCATTGTGGATCGGCTGGTCAGTGCCCTCGTTCCACGGCACTACAACTCGCAGGGACCGGTCCATGCTGTTCAGACCGGTCACATCCAGCCTCCTCGTCGACACGTTCCCCTGCTCATCTGCACAGTTGACCGCACGTTAGATAAATTATAATTCAAAGTTAAAAAGTTAAAAAATTAAAAAATTAAATAATTTACCTTCGACCTGCACCTCAAACCCAGTGGACCGCGAAGACGACCCTCGTGGGTTGTTCTGCTCCCGAGCCTCTTCCTCATCGAGGAACTGCTCCATCTCCCTGAACCCACTAATCGGGATCTCGAACTCCTCCTCGTTGAGGAAGTCCTCAACGCTAATCTCTGGCACATCCAACTCAGGCACCTCAGCTGAGGTCGTCGCCTGTGGGATCGTCTGCGGTTCCTGTGGCGGGATGGGCTGAGATGCCTCGGTAGCCCTGCCTGCGCGCTGCCCCCTCCCTCTGCCCGGGGCCCGGCTGCTGCCGCCCCGTAAATTCGGTCTGGGGACCTCAGGGGCCTTCCCCTTCCCCTTATCCTGTCCTGAAGCCATATCAACTGTACAAATTAAAAAAAAAATTAGTCACATTATTATGCAAAAATATAATAAAAATAAAAATATAAATAAAATACGTGTTATATACGTACCTCAAGTGTAAATACTGCGGAATACTGACTAAAAACTCCTATAGAGACGTCCGAACGCTCAAATCTCGAAGAAATCACTCAGAGAAACCTCAGGAAACAAAATGAGCAAACGGAGAAATGAAGGAGGTGGGGGGTTTAAATAGACCAGTAATTAGTAGCGGTTATTAAAAATAACCGCTACTCTAACCGCTACAAATAATTAAATTTGTAGCGGTTCTACAATAACCGCTACAAATATTCACAACGTTTGAAATTCTGTAGCGGTTATTGCCCAGAACCGCTACAAATTTGGAGTCTCTTGAAATTCTGTAGCGGTTTTCAGTAAAAACCGCTACAAAATTCTGACCTTTGGTATTTTGTAGCGGTTTATGTGCATTAACCGCTACAAAATAACCGCTACAAGTTTTGGCGGGAATTTCGCGCCAAATTTGTAGCGGTTTTTTGTAGGAAACCGCTACAAATATTCTTGCTGCTACAAATTTGTAGCGGTTTAGGTAAAAACCGCTACAAATACTATAATTTGTAGCGGTTATATTAAACCGCTACAAGTGCACCGCTACGAAATACCTTTTTTTTTGTAGTGATTATTATTACTTCATCTCTCTTCACCATCTTCTCCCTCTCCCTCTCCCTCTCTCTCTCCCCTTTTTCTGCCCTCTGTGACACCCACTCTTTATTATATAGCAGCTAATTCCCGGGGGAGAGGGATGTCTCCAATGATTTCCCTCTCCATTTATTCTTCATTGAGGGTATCTACCATTAGATCAACTTTCAATGGTTGAGATTTATAAATTTATATTATAATAATATTATTTATATATTATTAAATCTTAAACATTGAAAGTTGATCTAATGGTAGATACCCTCAATGGAGAGTAAATGGAGAGGGAAATCAATGGAGACACCCTTCTCCCCTAATTCCCCCCTCAATCTTGTTTATTTTCCCCTTTAATTTCTACCCCTATATATATAGGCCCCTACTCCCCTCTCTGTTTTTTATTTGGGAGAATCACTCCTAAATCCTAAGGAAGAAAGATATTATCATAAAGGTCCCTTGAGGTTGTAAAACACACTCATCAGGTTGTGAATACACGCTTTGAGAGTTGTAACCAGGGACCTTTATGTTAATATCTTCCTTCCTTATGACCTAGGAGTGATTTTCCCTTTTTATTTTTACTGCCTCGTATGTCCTTCCGATTGTTCCCACACTCAACATAGCCGTTCATGATTTTTGTTTAACACTCTTCTCTCCTCCTTCGTTTGGTTCTTTGATGAGCAACACTTTTTCATCACTATATTTACCGTACCGACGCCACCCAACCGCTGCTGTACACTCTGGCCACCAAAATCGTCAAAAAGTGGTGGCATAGCAATTAGCAAAGTGCATGGCAATTTTCCTTGACATACAGAGATACTTTCATTTAATTATCTATAAACATGAATAAGAATTTCTAAGCTAGAAAAATTTTAGAATTATTAGCATAAGTATTTCTTGTTAAAAAAGAAGGAAATAGATAAACAACAGGAAAGTTGGTTAGAGAAATTATTTCTTCAGTGGGAGGACACAGCCTTTTGACTGCTCCTGCCTACTTGTTATGGATCACTCTCCGGTCCCCATGGTAAAATAAAAAGTCTAAAATAGTAGGAATCAGTGACATATGAGCTTGTTTCATTATGTTTTCTGTTTTTTCCCCTCATAAAACAGTTTTGTGGAATAGTTTTTGGAAATAAATTTTAAAAATAAAAAAATATATTTGGATAGATTGTTTTGAAAAATCTGTTTTTGAAGTGATATAATGATATAATCGCTGGTGGTGATGTGGCCGTGGTTGTCATTAGTAGTGTATGTCGATAGTGGATAAGTGGTGACCTTGAAAAATAAAAAATAGGAAAACAAAAACAATAAAACAACTAAAAATTGTTTTTGTTTTTTTGTTTTTAGTGGATAATTTTTTAATTTTTTGTTTCTATGATTAGTTTCAAAAGTCAACATGAATAATTTTTTTATTTATTGCAATCAATAGGAGTAAAAAAATGAATTATTACCCTAAAATTGGACTTATAATAAAGACCAAAATTTTTTGTTAGATTAGACTTATAAATAAGATTAGAGGCATACCATATACCAAGAACACTCCCACCCAACTCCCATTTATTAAAGAGTTTTTTTTCTTAATTATTGCTTTCTCTCTCCACAATGTCACCTAAAAACACCAAATTTCAGCTTTTGCAATAAAAGCACATAAATGGAAACGTGAAACCAAACACCCATATTTAGCTCACTGTGTTTTTCACACTGTAATCATACGTTTTTGTACCCCCACGCTTTCTCAAACACCCCTTTATATACAAAACCACTTAAAATAAAAATATTTGAAACTAAACAAATATTTTATTGATTTCTAATTTTAAATAATTGCAGTGGACTCGTGGCTTGTTTGAGCTGATTTTCAACTGACTCAAGCATCACACGTAAAAATAGTCTAATTGGGCTTCCACATGATACATTTTAAAGCTGAACACATGGCTTATATAAATATATAAATGATTAGGTTTTTAATTAAGAATACACAATACGCATATTTTTTAAATTAAGAGATTAATTAAAAAAAATTTATTTAATTCAAAAATAGTTACACTAATTTGCAAAAATTCAACTTTTTATATGACTACAAAAATCGCACATTCATTAATTATGATTAATTACCTATAAAGTTTTCCTACTTTTGATAGGACTTGGTTAGCTAGGTTGTTAAATTCCATAGTACTATTTCATTTCAAATACTGTTGATCCGAAAAAAGGACGTACCAGTTAATCAACAACGCTGTAAATGTTTAAGGCTAGTATCTACACATCTCCATTATATATATTCCAAGAGAAAATAAGGTATTAGGATTAAAAAAGTCAAAGGCAGGAAACATGCGATGAATTGTTCAAAACCATGAAACATGATTAAACAAGGTATTAGGATTAAGACCAGCACCATTAGGTGCAGTGGTCACCCAAGTGGCCTTAGGCCTTAGATCACTCCCCCTCCCCTACTTCACGGGTTCCATCCCGTGTCCTATGTAATAAAAAAAAAAAAGGTATTAGGATTAAAAAAGTTAAAGAAAAGCAAAGTAAACTGCCTCCACTGAAGGAGCTTTGCGTCATGCTTCAACAGTGAAACAGATTGCTCAGTTAATCACATTAATGATTAAACTACGTGAGGTGTACGTGAGCTTTGACTTTGCAAATAATGGTAACTAGGAAACCGAATCCTATAATCTATACAGATCAATTCGAACGTATTTCAACTCAACTATCCATATTCATGCTTAAGCCTGAAAAGCCATTTTAGTAATTTTATGAAGTTTAACATGTACACTTTGGTCGATCAGCTAACACAACTTTCTGAACAAGCAGAAAGGAGATTCCCATCTACCTGCTGGGAAAAAGGTGCTTTGCGCTTGAGTGTCACAAAAATGATAAAACGGTTATTTTGAATAGGCCTTTGTGTCCCTTGCAAAATGTGTCTTTCCTCTTTCTTCTTTATCTCAATCTTTCAGGAACCTTTCATTATAGTGCGAGATGCTGGTCTTTGTCCTTCTTAGAATTGGGTCCTGCAACATATCTTTCTGACTTGGTTTTTTGCCATGGTTTTTATTCTTGTGGTTAAAAGTTGACTGTTGTATCCTTTTATCGTTTAAGTTGTTGGAGTCTTTACTTCGATGTTAGTTATGATGGTTATGATATTTATTATGTTGTGTCTTGTAAGCTTTTTTAAATTAAGTTGATGTTTGGTGTACGTGTTGTTTTTTTTTTTTTTCCATATAGGATTATCTGCATGCATGTGTGATTTTTCATATAATATTGTCTTCTCCGTCCAATTAGATTCCATATTCAGATTTTTTTTTTTTTTGCTGCGATAGACCACCACTCTTCTTTCTTTATTTTTTTGTACCAAAATATATAGACCACCGCTCTAAAACATTCACTCGTATTCGTTTATCTTCCTTCATAAAGTTTTTTCATTTTTTTCGTTTTATTTGTGGAGGCTTCTCCTACTTCTTGAAGTAGTAGTGAAGTGACCCGAACTCTTCTTTTAATGTTGCACCTATAGTTGGGAATACGGGTCAGCCCGTGCAGTGCGGGCTGGCAAAATGCCAACCCTAATCCGCAGTGCGTGGATTTCGGGCCAGCTCGTGGGCTCGAATTTTTTTTTTAAAAAAAAAAATTCATATTTTTTGAAGAGGATTGAAAATATGAGATACATATATATGAGTAATTAAATTTACTTTCTTAGTATCAATCATTTCTCTTATAAAAATTTAAAAACATAATCTACAATTTAAGAGATAAAGTTATCAAATTTGTTAAAGTTTATAAACAAAACATAAACTCATCCTCAAGCAACCAAGATATAATAATTTTGTTTAAAGAAGAAGGGAAGAGGCTAAGATTTTTTCTCTTTGGATTAGGAGGTATCAAGATAGGAGTGAAAAACTTATAAGTTTTGTAAAATTATTATATGTAAATAAAAAATAAAAAATCTTGAAGGCCAACCCGCGGGTTATTCGGTGCGGGCCTATACGGCCCGCATTTTTGCGGGTTGGGAAAAACTTGTCAAAACCCACAGGCTCACGAGTTGAGTCTACGGGTTGGGCCCATATTACCGGTTTTCTAGTTGCATCGTGCTTGTTTATTAAAAAGTTTCTAATTTTGGGATCTTCTTCCTTTTTTTTTTGTGTGTGCGCTTATATTGACTATGTTCTAGCACCTGAGACTTCTTATTTAAATAATTGATCGATTCATTGGATTTTACAAAACAATTTCTATATTTTGAAAATCGGACCAGACCGGCCGGTTTGAGTCAGAAACCGGCCCACCCAATGGTCCGATCGATCTGGCAAGTAGTTGACTTTGGTTTGACCGGTTTAAGCATGGTTTGAACGGTTTAAGATTTAAAAAAAATGAATTAATTCAGTTTTTTTATAGGGAGAATGACAAAAAAATACCATTTGAACTTCAAAATCCCGCTGACAAGAATTGTAATGGGATTGACGAGAATAGTAATGGGATTGACAAAGCAAATCTTTGTCAACGGACTAATTGGGGTTTTTGAAGTTCAAGTGGTATTTTTTTGTCATTCTCCCTTTTTTATATTTTATTCAGAATTTCATATAAATAACCCTAAAATCTTCACTTTCCCACTGGTCTAGCCCCAATTTAATTCCGATATGATTTACTAACCTTTGACACAGTACCTCAATCGATTTAGTGGCCGGTCCCGGTTTTAAAACCTTGAACAACTTATAAAAAGAAGGTTAAATTATACAAACCTCATGAACTTTAAATCAGTTGCATATAGCCCTGACATTTCAAAGTAAATGTAAACCCCTGAACCTTTCATTTTTAACCATTAATCCCTTGTAGTTAACGGACATGCCCCACCCGTTAAGATTTCTCTACAATTGTTCAAAGTCTAGAGGGGTTTTGTGAAATTAGTAATTTACACAGGATACCATATATCATTTCATAATCTGACGTGATATTTTTCATTAAAAAAATACAAACACTTAACGACATGGGTTTAATAGTTGAAAAATGAAATATTAGAGTGGTTAAACTCAAACTTTGAAATGTCAGGGGTTCTATGCAACTAACTCAAAGTTTATGGGGTTTTTGTATAATTTAGTTTAAAAAGAAATATAAAAAATTTTTAAGAGGCAGCTTATGAAAACAGGAATGGAGGGAGTATATTTTTAAAAAGGTCACATTAAAAAAAATACTGTAGATATGAGAAAATAAATTTCCTTTTTGAGCGATTAGTGTAGTCATTAATAATAACGATAATAAAAGTGAGAGATTATATATTGCCTCGTTGAAAAACCCGAATTTCCCATGTCGAAAAAAAGGACCTGATTTTGCGTGCTAAGCTCTCACATCAACTAATCTTCGCCGTTTGATTAGTTCGATGAGCATCAGAATGACGGACGGAGATCATCTTCCTTCTACATTCCCCACGGGGGCCCACAACGTGGCCTACCCATTTGAATTCAAAAATCATAGGTAACGTTACAAATTGCGAGCCTCAGCCTCTGAACCAAAGCTAACCCAAACTTCGTATTCCCCCTGACGGTTGCCCCACCAAATCTTGCCGTTCATAACTCTCCTTCACTGTCTCATTCCAGAAAGCTATCTTCACTCTGTTTTCTGGGTTCAGGTCCTCGACCAGAACAAATAACTTGTTTTCCTCTTTCTGACTATCTCCTCTTTCTCTTCAACTCTCTTGGGTTCTGGCCATTTTTGTATTTTGAAGACTTACTCGACGCTCTGTAAGAGGCCACAAGATTTGAAAATTTTCATGGAGGATTGCTCAAGAACTGGCTTTCACGATTTCAATGTGGCTTCACGAAAGGCTGAAGAAGCGGGTCAGTTTTTCTTTTTTGCCCATTTGTTCATTGTAATCAGGGTTCGGTTTTTATAAACAATAAAGAATTCCCTTTTTTGTTGTTTGTGTTCCAAGAATATCTCCTATATTTTTCTTTTTTCTTTTTCCCTCTGCATTTCCGTCTCAATCCCTACTCGATTGATTCTCAAAATAACTTCTGCAGCTTGGAGACGTTATGAAGCCGCAGAGTGGCTTGAAAGGGAAGTGGGCCCGCTCGGCATATCCACTCATCCGTCGGAGAGAGAATTCATTTCTTGCTTGAGAAATGGTCTCGTTCTCTGCAACGCAATTAACAAGATTCATGCAGGAGCCGTCCCCAAGGTATTACTGCGTTCCGTGATCGCGTTCATGAATTCAAACAATTACGTATAATCAAACAGGAGCTTTTCATAATTGGCGGGTCTTAAATTTGAGTCTTGCATTATTTTTTCCGTTCTCTCTATTTAGCTGATAAAATCCCCCCCTATTGCTTTGAGGTTGTGGATTGTCAAATGCCCTTGCAAACAGTTTTTAGGGATTTCCAGCCTTTGCCTGCCTACCAGTACTTTGAAAATGTAAGAAATTTTCTGGTTGCAGCAGAAGAATTAAAGCTTCCAGCTTTTGAAGCTTCTGATATTGAACGGGTAATTTTGTGAATTAGTTACCATATCATGTGAATGAATTGGCGAGTACAAAGTTGCTTTAAGGCTTTTGTTTATGGACGGCCAAATATGAATCAGTGAATGGTTGACTATTTAATTGTACAGGATGCTGTAGACTTGGGATCAGTATCTAAGGTTGTCGATTGCGTTTTAGCGCTTAAATCACATCAAGAGTGGAAACGGACAACCTCTGAGAATGGAAGTAACAGGCACTTAAGATCTCCTTTTTTAATGCACTCCACCAGTAGAATGTATTCAAGGCCCTCATCCGCAATCTCTTCAGATGCCTGTAGGCGCTTGGATTTGTCAGCCACATCAGATAAAGAGAGCTCTCTCGAGGGTGATTTTCAGAAACCAGAAGGTTTAGCCACTCTCTGTTTCCTTTACAGAAGTTATAACTTTCAATTTAAAAATTAACTATTCATCATGCTGAGGAATATATACCAATAGCTCATAAAAGTAAGTTGCACCTGATCAGTCAACTTGTATAAGCCTATGAATTCAGACCCTGGTAAACTGTTCCCACTTTTCCGTTCTCACTTTCAGTTGGCAATACTTTTCATTTTTTTTATTACAATACTTTTCATTTTTTCCCTATGCTTCTATTGAATTATTGAATATTGAATACAGGCAAAATTGTGGAATCAATTGCTAAGCTATTGGTTGACTGTATGGTTGACGCCAAAGAAAATATTGACGGCAACCTTGCTGCTTCTCTCCGTAATGCTCAGCAGGTATTATAATGAATTGTAATAATGTAAACATCTGACTTCAAATTATTTCACTAACATATTGAAATACATTGGTTGACAAGCTCTCGAGCGTTTTACCTTTCTTCTTTTGATGCTACAGGATCCAATTAAGCTATTCAGTGGGATAATGTCAACTTGTTTTGGGGATCAGCTCCAAACAAAGTTCCCTGATGTGAGTGTGATGATATCCATGATCTTTATGTATGATGTGTCTGTATGCCAAAAGACATATTGTTATCCATATATTTTTATTGCCAAACCTTCTTTAGCGACGAATTCTGTTGATACTTAACAAAAAAAATCATTTTGACTGGAAACAGTTAGCATTGCTACTGAGGGGTTATACAAAAGAAAGGAGCACTTCGTCTAATTCAACACCCACAGCATCAGATGAATCTACACCTCAAAGTTTTAAGGTACCTTTGTTTTTGTAATACTTCTTACTCTGATGATTATCTACTAAACTCTCTCAATAATATTTCTTCCATACTTATTGTAATGTGCATCTTGTCAACAAGTGTCAGGGTGACAAACGATGCTATAAGGTAGCATATTCAGTGTGTTTTTGTAGCTAACAATGAGTGTAGCGAGATCATGCTTGGCAGCAACCACTGTTTTTCCGGTTTTCTTATTTGATAAGTCTTGCATGTTTTTATATGGTAAATGGACAGTGATTGAATTTTTGGTATCTGCTATGTGATTTCATGTTCCCCAGTAAAGCCTTGTGTGTGTGTGTGTGTGTATTTATGATCAAGGTGACACTATTCTGATTGGAACATAAACAATATTTAATTAGCTTAATTTGGATTTACAAATAATTTATTACTTACAGTACACATACAGCATGTAAGAAGGGGGATAGTATTTGCAATCGACTTATCATAGCATTTCCACTTTTAAATGCATTGCTTTTGTTCGTGTATCTATTAGATATTTATTATCATGAAGTTTTTAAAAGGCAGATGTTGATGTGACCAATGTTTTCCTTGTACAGTGTTGCAGAGGCTGCACTACTAAGTGCACTTGCAGCCGGAAGCATCTCTTTGACCTGCAGGAAAAAGAACTTGTGGTGTGTTTTCATTTAGCTTGTTTTTACTCCTAGTTCTGAAGTATTTATGAAGGATTATTTAATTGAATGCGATTCAATTAGAACATCAGTTACAAAAAAAAGAAGTTAGAACATTGTTTACATAGAAACGCTGCTTTTGCTTTGATATTGTCACGACCTTCGCAAGTGCTACTTGTGAAGGTATAACAATGAATGTATATTTCAGTGTTTTTACATTGTCATTTGTATGTAACATGAACTCCCATTATAATGCTGGTATAATGATGTGCCTTTCAGGATATCAAAACTCTACTGTTGAAAACTAAGAATGAGTTTGAAGAGATGAAGTCCCAGTTTCAAACAGATCTGAATTACCTTGGTATGGGAAGCCACTGCATTTTGGTTATATTGTCTCTCTATCCATGCTGATATTGTTCTTAATCATCATGTTGCCACATGAGTTTAGGAAGTCAGGTACTGGAAATGTCCACTGCAGCATGTGGATATTACAAGGCTGTGAAGGAGAACAGCAAATTATACAATATGGTCCAAGATCTGAAAGGTTTATTAACCTTGGAACCTTCTTTTAATGTTTAGAGTGTCAAGTTTCTTTCCCCCCCCCCTAACTCTGTCTACCCTTTTCAAATTCAATCTTATTCAGGAAATATTCGAGTTTACTGCAGAATTAGGCCATCCTTCAGCGCTGAGTCCAAGAATGTGATAGATTTCATAGGAAAGGATGGTTCTCTAGTCTTATTAGATCAATCAAAATCACAAAAAGATGGAAGGAAGGTTTTTCAATTTAATCGGGTTTTTGGACCATCAGCTAGCCAAGGTAGCTCCACAACGATTCTTTACAAACCTAGTTTTGCAGATTCTTTTCTTTATGTCATTCTGTGTGTGGAAACTTAATATTCTCTATACTCAGGTGAAATATACAAGGACACTCGACCACTAATTAGATCTGTGATAGATGGATATAACGTTTGTATATTTGCTTATGGACAAACTGGATCTGGAAAGACATATACCATGGTAAGATACTTCGATATGACCTACATCTGCTTCTGTTTCATTTAATTTAGTGGTTCCCTTTATCTAAACGTGGCCTTAATCTATGTTCTTTTTTTTTTTGTGACAGAGTGGGCCATCAGGTGGATCTTCTAAAGATATGGGGATTAATTATCTTGCATTGAATGATCTTTTCCGGATGTCTAACCAACGAAAGGACATTATAACTTACGAGATTTACGTTCAAATGGTTGAGATTTACAATGAGCAAGTACGAGACTTGCTTGCAGAGGAAAAAACAGACAACAAATATCCTTTTCTTTACTGGTTATATTTTGTGCCAGGAGCATGTTGATAGTAATATTCAAACAAAGCTCCATTCCCTACTGATTTTGCAATATTATTTGCAAGTAGTTCGTTTCCTTAACTTACCACAAATTAGAGATACGAAGTTGTAATGACAATGGCTTGAACCTTCCAGATGCTACATTGCGTTCTGTAAAATCTACGCATGATGTATTGATCCTCATGAAACTCGGTGAGGTTAACCGAGCTGTTAGTTCCACTTCCATCAACAACCGTAGTAGCCGTTCCCACAGGTCAGATTATAATACCAAGTTGTACTTTAACATCAATTAGTTGAGATACTGATGAGTCTGTTCTGTTTTGCATGGATCTCAGTGTTCTTACTGTGCATGTTCATGGCAAGGATATCTCTGGGAGCTCCATTCGTGGTTGCTTGCATTTAATAGACCTTGCTGGAAGTGAGCGAGTGGAGAAATCTGAAGTTACAGGAGAAAGACTAAAAGAAGCACAATTCATCAACAAGTCTCTTTCCTGTTTGGGGGATGTGATCACAGCCCTGGCTCAAAAGAATTCTCACATCCCTTACAGGAATAGTAAACTCACCCTTCTGTTGCAGGATTCCTTAGGTTGTAATTCACACTCAGTTGCTTTCCCTTGTTATATAAGAAATTAAATGTATAGCACTTTGTTCAGAGTGTTTTCTCTTGGTAATTTCTGCATCAGGTGGGCAAGCCAAAACATTGATGCTTGCTCATGTGAGTCCTGAAGAAGAGTCCTTTGGTGAAACAATTAGTACTCTAAAGTTTGCTCAGCGAGTTTCCACTGTGGAACTTGGAGCAGCTCGATCGAACAGAGAAAGCAGTGAGGTTATGCAACTTAAGGAACAGGTAAGACAATTAGAAGATTATGATTTAATAAATTCAAGGCCTATTAAGTTGGTTCCTTGGTAATCATAAGTGGTTACTTTCTTAATCTGGTTTCATCTGTTCCATTTTCCATGTTTTGTCAGGTTGAGAACCTTAAGACGGCATTGTCGAAAACTCCAACTGAGAGAACTCCGTTGCGCCTTAGAAGACTTAGCATTGAGAATTGTAGCGCCACAAGGAATGACAACAATTCTATGAAGCCTGAGGCTAAAAGTGGGATGAAATCACCTTCTTTTATGCCTCGTTCAAGAAGATTGAGTTTGGAAGGTTCAAAAAGCATTATCAAGAAAGAAACTGTACAGCCAAAAGATGTTACTGATGTAAGCAAAACCTTACAATTGGATTCAGTTTCTCAACAGAAAAACCGTTCTCTGCGAGATACAGAAGCAGTGCCAAAACTATCCGGCCATGTCAGCAATAGTAGTTCCAAGATAGAGTTGCAAAATAAAGCTCCTCGAAGTCCTACCAGCATTAAATATCAGAAGAAGTTGATGAAAATAGATTGTGCAGCTCAAGTTCATCCTCTTAAATTACCAGAGACACCTGAACCACAGGGGTTTGAAAAGATTGAAACATATAAAGCTGCAATGAGTGATGTTGCAGTTTCCATGGATTTCCAGACACCAAATGTAGTTAGCAGCACGAATGGCAAAGGTTCCCAAATAAGGAGATCCTTACGAACCATAGGAAAACTCATTAATGGGCCAGATAAGAGGTGGGTGAAGTGATGAAAGAAAAGCAAGCAAATTTCATCTCATGGTTTTGGTCGTCGTTTTTTTTTTTAATTGAATCTTTGCATGTGAAATTGCAGAAGCCAACAAAATATGGTGGAAGTGAAGTCGCCCATGAAGAACAATAGTAACATAAATGAAGCAAAATCACCACCAAGTTCTGTTGCGAGAACAAAAAGGAGGCAATCTCTAACTGGGATTCAAGCTCCTGGCACTGAAAACTCTCGTAGATCTTCTCTTGGAGGAAAATCTGTGGTCTCCGGTAAGTAAATCACAAGAAAGAAATTTTTCAGTCATAAGTATTTCATTGACCAAGTATTTTTGATTCGTTAGTGCTGTTCTTTCTGTAGGCAATAAGGAGCAGAGGAACACGAAAACGCCTCCTCCAATACGATCATCAGCCGCCAAGAGTGGAAAACGGTGGCTATAGTAGGAAGGAAAAAAAAAAGTGGGAATCACTGTGGATGGTGCTTTGACTCTAGGCACGCTGAATCTAACACTCGTGTAGGTTTCTTTGTTAGGGAGTCATCTATTCGTTATTCCTGTAATTATGAAATTACGCTTATAAAAATTCCCCCCCCCCCCCCCCCCGGGCTCTGATTTTCAATAAAAAGTTGAAAGTTGCCAGCTTGAATTAATGGAGTTGCCAACTTTTTTCATTCAAACAAAAAAAGTGCAAGAACTGAATTGTTAACTCGGTCAAACAAGAACAATGTAATAGGTAGGGTTAATGTTTTAAGTAGGAATGTAGATTTCTAAGTTAAGTAGGAATGTTGTAAGTTAAGGGAAAATTTCTCTCACATATTTCTCTCGTATACTGTAAATTACATTATAAAAAAAGTAGTTTTTACTACTAATTCAAACAACACTTAATATAATATTAGTCAAAAGTGGAGGCTGCACTTTAGAAAGAAAAAAAAAAGGCGCATTTTTGTAATAATCTTTTGGGTTAAGAGACAAAATTAACCTTAAACTTTTCTCAAAAGTACACCCATCACCATAAACTTTTTTTTGGTGTAAAAGTAACAATGAACTTTTAAAAATGGTGTAAAAATAACCATGAACTTTCAAAAAAGGGAAAAAACTGACACTCCCGTTAACGGACGTTTACTCAAAAGTTTTTAAGGGGCAAAAATACCTATAAACTTTTCTCAACAATGCACTCACCACTATAAACTTTTTTTTTGTGCAAAAGTAACCATAAACTTTCAAAAATGAGGTAAAAGTGAAGTTTCTCTTACTGTGTTCAAATGTAATCTTTTGATTGTTCTAAATCTAGGAAAATAGCACATCGACTTGTCCTCCATGATTTTTCCAAACCAAAAATTGAAAAATTGATCTTCAATGAAGATGACGTCGTCATCCTGCTCTCACCGACATGCCATAAATGGAATTGTTGATATCCATGGTGTCGTAAACGCAGTTGCCATAATTGTTGATGGGGAAGGATCTCAACAATTCTATTCACTGCATGTCGGTGAGAGCAGGATAGCGATGTTATCTTCATTGAAGATGGGTTTTTCAATTTTGGGCTTGAAAAAATCATAGTGGACAAGTCGATGTGTTTTTTTCCTGGACTTAGAACAATCAACAGATTTCATTTGAAACCAGTAAGATAACTGTCACTTTTACCCCCATTTTTGAAAGTTTATGGCTATTTTTGCACACAAAAAAAGTTTATGGTGGTGAGTGTACTCTTGAAAAAAGTTTATGGGTATTTTTGCCCCTTAAAAACTTTTGACTAAACGGCAGTTAATGATAGTACTCCCTCCGGTCCTAAATATAGGACATAGTTTGTAGTGCAAATTACACTATAAAATATGTCCTATATTTAGGATCGGAGGTAGTATTACTTTTGCCCCTTTTTTAAAAGTTCATGGTTACTTTTGCACCGTTTTTAAAAATTCATTGTTACTTTTGCTTTAAAAAAAAATTATGATAGTGGGTGCACTTTTGAAAAGAGTTTAAAGATATTTTACCCCTTAACCCTAATCTTTTTATAAGAATATATTTTGAAGATGTGAAAATCCAAACATCCCATGAACCCATTTCAATATCTGCCAAAACTCTGTATTCCTTTAGCCGTTAGTGGTCTCCATCGAATCTGCCCAACGTTTACATGTGATGCTTCCTTGTCCTACCAAACTAACATGGGGTAAGGAGAAATATCTAGTTATCTACATACTTGAAAGAACCATATGATACGATTAATTAAAATATAATTTTAATCTTATATGATTAATCAGTTATCTAAATAAATTTAAATTTTATAATTTTAAAAAATATAAACCTCATAATTTAGAAAAATAAGAATCTCAATTCTTTCTCTTGAGTTGTTATTTTTCAAAATCATAAAATTTAAATTTTTCCAGATGACTCCTCAGCCATATATGATTAAAATGAGATGAGTTGTTGTATTTTAATTAATCAAAGTATAGATGAAGTGACACGTTTAAAATATGTAAGTATTCCTACAACAAGGAATGCGTCCATTTAAAATAGTAATACCTCTGATTAATACAGGACTCTTATTCATTTTCTTTTCTCTTTGTTTTTTTTATGAAACCCCTAAATTTATATGTTGATTCATATTTTTCAGAAGCTAAAAAATTTATACTTTCATTTTTTGACTAATAAAAATATGGAAAATATTTGAAAAAGAATTTTTAAAATACTAAAAAATAAAAGTATGTTTCATATATTCATAATACTAAAAAGAGACGTGAGTCCGATTTATCTTTTACAAAATTAAATTGAATTGACATGAATATGAAGAAGCATATCGACCTCGCAGTCTCAACCAAGTCCTCTCCCAATTTCTCTCTCCCCTTGCCATTTTCTTTACTGCCACCACCAATTTCAAACCCAACGCCTCCTAACACTCTCTGGGAAGGCTTATTTCGAACAAGCCCCCAAGAATCTCTTCAATATCTATGTGTATGTTTGGTGGGGGCATTTGGGCCCGCAAACGCTCAGCTGCGAGCCCAAACGCCAATGGCCAATTGGGAAAAATGAGTGTTTAGTCCAGCTGTTGGGAAATTGAGCTTTTACCAATTACAAGGGCTGAAACGCTCGATAGGTATAAGCTAAAAACTGGAGCTTTTGCCTTATAAAATAGCCCTATTTTACCGTTATTTGTATTTATTGGTTTACCAGCCCCTCACGCAATCACATGTCACTTTTCTCTCTCTTCTCCCTATCACTTACTTCTCTTCTTGTCGAAGCACAGAGCCTTCCATCCACTCTGAAGCTCGATCTCGTGGCGGCGGCGACCCCAGCTGATTTTGGCAGTGAAGGGTGGTTTTCGGCTTGGTTTTGAGCTCTATGTTCTGGCTTCTCGTCCAATGTGGGTGTACTTCTCTTCTCTATCTCCGTCGGAGTGGGCGTAGGTGTTGAAGTCCGATGGGTTCCATTGAAGTCGGCCAGTGTGTTTATCTCCGTCAAAGGCTGCTGCAGTAGAAGGTTTAACTTTTTCCTTCTTTTCCACAATCTCTTTGAAGATCTTTTTGCCATTATTGAATTTCTTTGTTTTTTCCTGTTTCGTTTCTGTAGCTGGGGGATCCATGGCCTCGAAAATGGAAATTGAGAATGCTTCTCCGTCTTCGAAAGCACGAGTTCCTTTGTTTCTACTTCTTTTGGAATTTATTTTTATATGATCCTGGATGTATCCCCATTATTTTTCCATTACAGAAAGGATAGTGAATGAATGGACAATTTGGGCTGTTTTGGTTAAAAACATGAAAAAAAAATATATATTATATATTTTTTTTATTCTTTATAAATATGGAAAAATCGATTTGAATTGTTATAAAAAAATGTGTAAGTACAGCTACCAAACACAAGTCCACATTGTTTGTGCAATAATGGTACTGCATAATTTTATTAGGAGAAATTCTGTCACTGACGTTAATAATAGTGGAGATGAACTATTTTTAGCGACAAATTATGGTAGGTAATCTTCCTCCAAAATGAATTATATTCGTGACCTAATTAGAAATCAAATTATACGGAACATGTGATCCAATTAGTTATGTAATATTACTTCATCAGATTGTGTGTTTTTTATTTGTCTAATCTCCCAACTTTAACTTTTATAATTTTTTTTATAAATTTTAATTTAATTTATCTCTTATTATTATCATAAAAATCACTTATGCTTAAGTCAATCCAAACAAGTTTGTAAAAGCTAAATTGACAAACTCCATTTTCTCAATCGCTAATCCAAACATAAATTACATTACACAATTGAGCTTTTACCAAAAATGAAATTAGCAAATGCTAAATTGCGAAACTCCATTTTTCCAATCGCTAACCCCCGATTCTCCTATCGACGGTCCTTCCAATTGCCCGCAAATCTGCCTCCTTCAATATTCTCTCTGTTTTTTTTTTACATAAAAATGGTTTGGATTCATTTGTTTGGGGTAAAATATGTGCAGTGTTGATCTGATTTTTTTTTTTTTTTTTTTTATTACTGGCTTGCCGATGATGACTGGGTGTTGAGTAATGACTGATGAAGAAGAGGGAGCGACTTTTTCCCTTAGTGGTATTTGGGTAACACCAAAATCATGGTTTCAAAAGTCATTTTTTATAAATCGAGATAAAACTCCTCTCACATATTACCTCATAGAGCCGGGAAATCGAGCCGAACCCGTCGGGCCGGCTCGTTTAATCCCTGTGAAGTCTCGGGCCGGGCTTATAAATTGGAGCCTTCAAAGGAAGTTGGGCCTAAAAGGGCCAACCCTGTAGGGCTGAGGGTCGGCTCATTAGGCCCTTTTAATTTTTTTTTGCCCCTGCCCCCTCCCTGCCCCTTGTCCAGAAATTCTTGATATTTTTACCCCTCAAGTACAACCTACTACACAAGTGAAGCACAATCAAATGTCCTTAAAATTGATGATAGTAGTGAAGAAGATGAAAATGATAGTCGTCATACTAATGTCGTGTAGAGGTTAGAGTGTTTAGTTTCTTACCTTCTTATGTTTTGGTCTTTATGTGAGTTATTATGGGCATGATTTTACTTTTGATTAAGCATTAGTAATTGTGTTTGTTTCTTGCGTGAGACATGTTTTAAACTTTAATGTTGACAACATTTAAGTGTTAAATTAGAACTTTGTATATCTCTCTAAAAGAAAATACGCAGGAAAAATAGTTAAATATTATGAAAATGACTTCCCATCCCTACGGGCCAGCCCTGACCCTGATGCTCTCGGGCCGAGGTTTGAAAAATTGCAATTTTCCTAACCTCGAGCCCTTTAGAGCCGACCCTTTTAGGCTTTAACCCGTCAAGGACCGGCCCTGTAGGGCCAGGCCAACCCTGATTCCCAACTCTATTACCTCATAAATCATAAAAATTATTATCTAAAAACTAATCCAAATACACAATTAGTATACAAGTGAACCAAAACCATTTTGGGGGCGATCCAAACAAGCCCCTAATATGCAAGTGAAGGAGGAAAACGAAAATGGAGAAATAGTGATCGACCTTTATAAGTTTATTTCTCTGAGGAGGGGGTTAATAGGGCCCACTATCGGGGTGAGTTTTCTTCTCCGATGAGGAGGCCAACAGGACGGTGGGAAATACAAAAGTCCAAGGATTAATTCAT
Source organism: Inga oerstediana (assembly GCA_963210345.1). Taxonomy (NCBI): domain Eukaryota; kingdom Viridiplantae; phylum Streptophyta; class Magnoliopsida; order Fabales; family Fabaceae; genus Inga; species Inga oerstediana. The sequence continues at coordinate 9,403,298 of OY723403.1, forward strand.
TTTGACTTTTCATTGTCACATATGGTCAATTTTAAATTGGGGTTAATCTTTTTTATTAAAAAAATTGTTATTTATATCATTTCTTTATAACTTCAAAAAAGATAAGAGTACTAACACCTTCTTTTGTCATTTCCTATTTTTAGGGTTCTTTACGTCTTTTCCTCAAAAGTATACATTTATAATTGCCTTGATTTACAGAAAAAAGAAGAAGAAGCGCAATCAACACAGCAGCTGCACAAATCAAAGAAAGAAAAAATAGAAAAGAAATAGGTAAGTGGAAGTATGAAACAAATGAAATTTACTGAGATAAATGCCTCTTTAATTTTGAAGCCCTGTATTCATAAGCACGACGCAACCTCTTCTGGAATCTTCTGAGATCCAATGTAACATTCTGGCTATCAAGATAGATCTTCTTAGTGTATTCCCACCCCTTCTGGTTCATGCTTTCTGGGTCTCTAAGAACAGGATCATCTCTATCATACTTCTTCCACAAAGAGCTTTCTTTAGCCTGGATTTCATACCCAATATATTTCAATCCAAGCTTTTTTGCAGGCTCACCATAATATGTTTCTGCTGCCCAAGATGTTCCCAGAGGAATAACCTGAATGAACACAGAACCAGGTCTCATGAACAGAAAATGTGTCATCGCAGCACCATGTACACCAACCACGACCTCACTTGCATTCAGTACTCTATAAATCTTTGCCAATTCTGTTGTTCTATCTGGCCTTAAAACTTCGACTTTAAACCCAATTTCCTCTGCTATTTTCACCAGCAAGTTCTCGTTGGTTATCTTTCTTGATCCTGATCTTGACAGAATAGTCAATTTAGGTTTGTTCCCTTGATTTTCTGATGGTACAAGGGATAATCTGTCTTGTGCTTCTTTAGCTTCATCTCGGATCAAGCCCTTAATCCGAGGCCAGTAAGCTTGATCGAGGAGGTTTCGGAAATCAACAATGCTGCTCTTGTTATCTTTCATCAAGCTAGAATCCACGGAGAGCTCGTCATGGATTCTCAGACCAGCAATGGCTTCCGGGAAGCAATGGGTCCGGTTGTCTCCACTGAAATCAATGGCGGGAAAGTCTGAGAGACGAGAAAGGATGTCTCCATACTTCATGACCCACCAATCGTGGTATTCCAGGATGACGAACACAACCTGTTTGTTAAAATGCCTGGAAGTGATGAACAAAGGTATGATCCCATCATTAAATTCGTGATAAACGTTGCCGGTATAGCCCCCAGTTGAGAAGAACAATGCAGGAACATCATGATGAACATCACAACTATGATTACCAGTGCCCAAACTCACTTTCTTGGAGATAATGTTTAGTTCATCAATGGAGTCCATGACACTTGTTTCCCATTTTCGAGTGTATGGCTTGATCTTTTCATCTTGGAGTACCTGATCACTGTCCTGTTTACCACTTACTGCTGTTCTTGACAAGTTAGTCATTTGATTATTGAAGCTGATGGGATTACTGTAAAGAAAGATTGAGGAGGAGGAAGAGTGTGTTCTTATATCCCCTTTCATTATGCAAATATCAGAACGATAACCAGTCCTGTCACAACATATAGTTCCTGCATCACCAATGGAAGTATATAAGATATCAAAGAAAAAACATCCACTTGGTTGAGCGATGATCTAAAGTGTAAACTAGGAGTCACTTTTGAATAGTTAGAGCAAGCCAATTAGAGAAGATATGTAAGCATGTGAAAGTTACAAATATATCAAAGATTAGATCCATCTATCTTTTGAAAGCAGAGGGCTTCCAAGACTCGTCTATATTGTAATTAGGCAGTAAGGGCAAGTATGATCCTGGAGGTCAATTCCCTTTGAATATGAGTGAGCATCTAAAATAGACACCAAAAAGATCAACAGAAAGAGAAAAAACAGAACCTACCAGCAGAAACTGAAGAGCAGAACCCGAGGACGGCCGGACCATTTTCCGTCCCAAGAGGGTCTGAAAAGCAAAAAAGAAAGGTAAACAAAATTTAGACCTGGACCTGTACAGAATAAGGAAAACGAAACGAGAAACAGAGGAAGGAGGAAGGAGGGAGGGGAGAAACTTACAGAAGTGGGGGAGACTGAAAGAGAAGCCGATGAAAGAAGGTGCTAAGACGAAGCAGCAGGAGAGGAGGGAGAGGAGGAAGAGAGAGAACAACCTGGACCTGGTTCTCTTGCATTCATTTTGGGACACGTCGTCTTTCATGGATTCTCCTCCTCTCCGAAGTTGATGGTGCCGGTGATAGCGGACCATTTCGCCTCTCAAGAAAGTAATTTTTGTCCCTCAGTGATATAAGCCTTGTGCAGAAAGATGCGAGAAGGAAGAAGCAAGCGGGAAAAAATGGTACTTTCTGATCAGAGCGCCTGAAGAAAAGAAATACTCCAGTATGCAGAGAGAGAGAGAGAGAGAGAGAGAGGTGGGTTTTGAGGTGGCCTTGAAAGTTGGTTATAGAAATTTGCAACGACGGGGATGAAACAGCGTAGGCAGTGGGGAGAGGAAAGCGAGAGGAAAGAATGGTCATGGGTGGACGCGGAAAAGTTCAAAGGAGGCTGATTTTTTATTTGACCTCATAAAGGAGGCTTATTGCTTATAGGAGACGAGAGGCCTTTTGTGGGGGGTTGCATTGCGTGTCGTATTGCATAGTTGTGTCCATAGAAACCGTGTACACAGCAGCGTGACGGCGACATTGAACTGATACCTTCTAAAGGAAGGTCTGCCTGAAGCTGACTGCAACTGGAACCCTGTTGGCTTTTTATCCCCACTCGCTTAGGCCAATAGCCATGCGCATGGATATGATTTTAGTATTTTTATTATAAAAAATAATGTTACCTGCTGGCCTTAAAAAAAATACCTTTTAAAGAGATTTTATTTTTTTTAAATATAAGACTTATTTTTTATTTTTATCAATATTTTCATAATTTTATTTTTATTGATATTCCTTTAACAATAATCAATTAAAAAAGAAAATGAGAGAATTAAAGAAGATGATTAGGATATTTTAAAAAATATATGTCATATTAACTATTTTTATTTGGGAGAATAACAGAAAAATACCATTTGAACTTCAAAATCCCGCTGACAAGAATGGTAATGGGATTGACAACGCAAATCTTTGTGAAAGGACTAATTGGGGATTTTAAAGTTCAAGTGGTATTTTTTTGTCATTCTCCCTTTTTATTTTTATTTTTTTGATTAAAAACCATGGTTCAAAAAACCGGATCGGACCGGCCGGTTCGACCGGTTGAACCGGGAACCGGTCCCTGGTCCGGTCCGGTTTGATCAAAAACCGGTCAGACCGGTCGAACCGGTCGGACCGGTTAAAACCGGTGGTCAGACCGGTTGACCCGGTTTCTTCGTTTTTCTTTTTTTTTTTTAATTTTCAAATTTTTATTTTGTGTTTTTTGAGGGCAAAATGGAAAGTTGAAGACTAAAATGAAGAGAAAAATAGATAAAGAAAGAACAAATCTAAAAAAATGAAGAAAATAATGAAAAAAATTAATTAAAAAGATATAATAATTATAAGAAATGAGATATCTTTGTATAAGTATAGGTATTATAACTAATACTAATAGATTTTAAATATTTTTTTTTCTAAAAATCTTTATTTTTATCTATAGAAGTTTAAAAATATATTAATATATATTATCACTAATAAATTATAATATTTTAATATGACCGGTTCAACTACCGGTTAGACCCCGGTTGACCCATTAACCCTTGAATCTGTACTGTGACCAGTTCATTGCCCGATCCGATTTTTCGTTCCTTGTTAAAAACTAACTACCGTGATATAATGAAATTATTAAAACAAGCTGGAGGGAGTAATGATCATTAAATATGGCATGCCAAAATATACTTGGCTCCTGGAACCCTTAATCAGGGTTAAATTATGTTGGCCGCCCTCCTGTATCGATTTTGGCGTCAACGAAAAGAAAAGCTTACAAAGGCGGCGTCGATGACTTTTTATTTTATAATTCTGTGGTGTGGATTCAACGTGTTGGAATCTGGGGAAGCCTCAGGGGATCCAGCTTCCCTCCCTTAGGCTCTGTTTGGCAGGGGGAGCATGGAGACGAAAGGAGGGGAGGGAAAATTTGTGTAAGTTGGATCTAAAAAAATTGAAAAAGTGAGGTTATAAGATTTTAATAAAGATAAGATGTAAAATAAAAGGGTGAAAAAAATTAATTAAAAACTTTCAACCCTACTTCTCCAATTTTTATAAATTTAATTCATAAATATTTTTTCTCTCTTCTCCTTCCCTCTGAATTCCTCATACCAAACAACCCCTAACTCTTCTGTCCTTTACCCCTCCCATACACAAAACTACGTCATTTTGGATGTAAAATAGGGGGAGTGATCCACTTTTTTTTCTTGTAAAACAATATTTAGGGTTTGGAAATATTTTTTTCGACAGCAGCCAATATTCTAAAACAATTTTTTATGCAATATATAGCATAAAATAATTTTTGAGTAGCATCTAGTATCTGGTAAGCTGCACCCTAAATTAAATTTTTCAGTAATATTCCATATCCTAAACTAAATTTAAGTGCATCCATCATTCAATATACTAAATTTAGGGTGCTCATTGCAACAAGAAAAACATTTTAGAGGCTGCTTGTTGCAGCTTGGAAAATAATTTAGGGTGATGAACGCGATTTAGAGGTTTCTTGTTGCACCTAAAATAGTTAAGGATATAGCTTGTCATATATTGGATACTATTGAAAAATTATTTTATGTTAAATAATGCACAAAAAATTGTTTTAAAATATTGGCTGCTACCGGGAAAAAATAGGGAAAAGGATAAAAAAAAATACCACTTGAATTTCAAAATCTCAAATTAGTTTTGGTGACAAAAAGAGTATAGCAACTAAAAACTTCAGTTTTTGGGAAATCACTGATTTAGGATTTTCAATTTCGTGTGATATTTATGTATCTTTTTTTTTAAAAAATACTTCAGGACCGTAAATATTATTTTAAAAGGAAAAAAGAAAAGGTGTATCACTCCCCCCATTTTGCATTCAAACAATGTAGTTTTGTGTATGAGATGAGTAAAGGATGGGAAGAGTAGGGGAGGGAAGCTGGATCCAGCTTCAGATGCCCAAACTTACGTGAACATATCTGCAAGCCTCCCCCCAATATTTGTGAGGATCCATCCAGCTTCAGATGCCCAAACTTACGTGAACATATCTGCAAGCCTCCCCCCAATATTTGTGAGGATCCATTCATAAACACGCGTCCTTCTCTTAAACAAGATATATTTTATTTCCATACAAGTCTGTGTCTTGGATGTAGATGGAGGACGAGGACAAATCCTAGTGGATTGAGACTGCATATTGTAGGTGATAAGATGATAAGAGACTGCATATTCTAGTTGATTGAGACGGATACAATAATTTATTCGCATGAGGCATGACAAGGCTTGAATGCGATTTTCTCTCTATCATAATGGAAATTATATATAATTAAGATATAATTAAATAATTTATTTAATTTTTATAACCTATGAAAAAATTAACTATATATTATATTAAACTTCGGGGAAGTATCTTAGGTGTCACAGCAGATTTATTAGATTGGCCCAGCGTATCGCAAATGGAAGTGACAGGCAGAGATCGGGTGGGATGGGACAGAAATCACGAGGGGGCCACGTGCATCTATCCTTCTCTTCTGTGGCCTCACCTCCACTTTTACGTTTCTGCTTCTGCACTCGCCCCTTGCACTTGCACAACACAGTTCCCATGTCAAGTTTCTTTTCTTTTTTAATAGAAAATTATGACATTTTTTAATTATGAATTTCTGACCAAAATCTTACACATACAGTGTGTTTGAAAGAGCGATGGGAAAAATAGAGTTTCTTAATTTAACGTTTGATAATTTTAGTTTTGGTAAAATCTCGATTGTATAATGTGATTTATGTTTGGAACAGCGGTTGTATAAATGACTTTTGTAAAAATAAAACTTGTTTGGATTGACTTAAGCACAAGTGACTTTTGTGATAATAGTAAGAGAGAGTGAGTGGAAAAATATTTTAAAGGGTTAAAAACACCAAAAAATAGTTTAAAATAATTTTTGGAACTGAAAAAGTACATTAAAGATAAAATTGCAATCAGTCTGATAGTTGAAATTAATTTTTGTAGCAAAAAAAGTACATTAAGGGTAAAATTGCAATAAGTCTGATAGTACACTAGACACAACTGAAAAAATATTTTAACCATTCTCACTCTCCCCAAAAACTAAATCAGTAAAAACTAAGAAATGGAGCTTATAGTAAAAACTATTAAGATAGAATTAAACCCAATTGCTCACCGGTGAAACCAAACACTACATTTTTTTTCTAGTTGGGCTATTGAGCGTTTGAGCTCAAACGCTCAATTGGGATATGCTACTTTTTGCCTCACTTTGATGTTGTTATTCTTGGAAAAAGTAAAAAGAAAAAAGAAATTATACTCACACCATGATCTGTTTGCATACCAAACAAAGGCATGCTGGGCTCAGAAAATATTAAATATAGCTTCTATAGTCTTTGTGTGTCTATTCCCATCTGTTAACAGATGCTTTAATACATCAATGGAAGTTGGCGCAGATGGGTAGTCATCTGCGCCACACCAATTCGTTCTTGGGTTCGATCCCAGGAAATGGAAGGTGTAGAGAATTTTCGTTGGGAGCTCTCTCCCCTGGAGCGCCTTAAAGAGGTGAATTCCTGTCGGGCCTATCAAATTGGGGGCGCCAGGACTAGTCGGTTGTCGGGGGCCCATGTCGGTAAATCCGGCGTTGGCCTTCAGGTTAACGCCGGATACCTGGAAGGTGGGTGCACCGAAGGCAAAAAATGATCAATTGCATAAACCATAAAAAAAAAAAAACAGATGTTTAATACACACATACATATATTACTTTAAGATCACCGATCACCTTATAACATGGCCTGACACAATTGCAATTATCATGCTTAAAGATCATTTCTTTTTTGATAAAACCCAAAGATCATTTCTAACCTGTCGCTCTTTGACTTAAACATAAGACGCGATTTGTGGCTTGACTCCAAAACAAGCATGAAGCATCCATATCATAATCCACCTATCTCATCACAAACCTCATTACCTCTGTTGAGAATTCGCACTCAATGAAAAAAAAATGGCCCCTCGTCTCAAGATTATCACCGCGTAAGACACGTTGATTATTCTACACAATATTCTGCTTGAAAAATTTTCAATTTAGAGTTTCACAATCTTCACACCTCAATCTTCTTGAGCTCAGTGGCACTCCCGTATATCTCATTGGCGACCCACCTCCCTTGAATCCCAGGGACTCCAAAATTTCCTTCCAGAAACAAGGACACCCTGCCTTAAAAATCTCTGATATCGTTCCCATTCATAACATTCAAATAACAAGCCGAAATATCGACAAAAAAAAAAGGCAAAATAAAATAGTACTACCTCCGTTTCATAAATATAAAATTCAATTGATTTTTTTTAGGGTATTAAACAAACTAATTACATTATTTTAAAGTATTTATATGTATCATTTTTTCTTCAAACTATTTTGCCAAATTTATAAATTGATATATACTCTAATTACACACTATATATGAGATGATTAAGTAACTTATTTGGTTTCACTAATCTCTCAGAACAAAAATTAACTAAGTCTTATATTTACGACCAAAGGGAGTATATGCTAAGACAACAACATGTTTACTCCTCTTGTCCTTAATATAGAACATATTTAGGGAGTTAATCTTGATGCTAAATATAAGACATAGTTTAGATTTTTGTTAATGTTTTCCTCATTTACCTACATTGATGCTCTCTCAATAATACTCCTTCCGATCCTAATTATAAGACAAAGTTGACTTTTTTAGAGAAATTAAGGAAGCTAATTAAATTACTTTAGAGTGTTTATATTTATATTTTTTTTTTCAAACTAATTAGTTTAACTAATAAATTAATATATAATCCAAGGATATATAACATATGATATGATTAAGTAGCTTACTTAGCTTTCTTAATCTCTCCAAAAAAAGTCAACTTTGTCTTATATTTAGGACCAGAGATAGTAATTAAGAAGGAGAGAGAATGAGGGAATTCAGGAAGAATGGAAAATGATTAAAGTATTTATAAAATATATGATATATTAACTAATTTAATTAATATCCTTATTCTAATCAAATTAAGTAAATATGCCTTATACTAAGAAGTAATTCTATTTAAGGTATTATTAGACACTAAATACGGACACCTCTCCTAACAAGAATTTGAATCTTAGTTTGCACTAATCCAATCCTTTAGGCTCAGATCCCGTTTGTTGCAGCTGTGGGTTTCAGGCTTTCAGCGATGCCCCATCTGTCTCTGGATGGAAAGAACACATGAGGCCCAAAAATATCAAAAACACTTGAAGGCCCAATTCATGCAATCAACCCTACTCACTCTAGCTTTGAATTAGCCGCTTTTTAGCCGCACGAATTGACCAACAGGCAAATTATCAAACACTCGCTTACCATGACTATTTCAAGTCAACCATTAAAGTATAATAAATATCTTTTTCGGTCTTAATTATAAGATAAAGTTAAATTTTTTAAAAAAATTAAGGAAGCTAATTAAATTACTTTAGAGTATTTTTATTTTTTCTCCAAACTAATTAGTTTAACTAATAAACTAATATATAATTTAAGGATATATAACATATGTAATGATTAATTAATTTATTTAGCTTCCTTAACCTCTCCAAAAAAAATCAACTTTATCTTATATTTAGAACCGAAGATAGAATGAATTTCCTTGAAACTCATCTAATTTTTATTTGTACAGACTTAGAGAAAAGTAATACTCAAAGAAGTACAAATAACTGTGTTTATCTTCAGAATTAAATTTTGTTAAGCACTAGTAATATTTAAGAATAAGAAGACTGCAAACGGTTCAAAAAATGACTTTTGTTGGCAATATTCGATGGGCTGAAAAGATAAAGGTCCAGTAAATGTAATAATGGAATGGGAAAAATGAAGCTGGAGATATAGACATAAAAATATGGTTATTCATTACAGTCACTTATACCCAATCGGGTCGATCCAACTCAGCAGCACACTAAACGAAACCCACGTGAGCTTCCCAACAGGTCCAGTTTTCTCTTTCCTATATATATTCACCCAACACTGCCCTTTTATCCCGCTTGTGAAAACTTTTTCATTTTTTGTGTTCGGTTTGTCTGTTCGTCTTAGCTCACACGAACCTGTGCTAGTCAAGATTCAAGAAACTGACCCAAAAATCTGCGGGAAAAGGCAATAACTGAAATTTCCGCTCGCCTTATAAACCCCATCGCCTGGTATTCTAGCTAAAAAGATCGATTTTTCTTGGTGCAAAAAAAGGGTTGTATCCTTGGTAGGAATCTGAATCGATCTCCTTCACTTTCTTGTTGATTTTAGAAAACATGTCTGATGCGTTCTGCGCCGACTGTAAGCGCCTGACAGAGGTAGTCCTCGATCACTCGGCCGGTGACACCGTGTGTTCGGAGTGCGGCCTCGTGCTTGAGTCCCATTCCATTGATGAAACTTCTGAGTGGCGTACCTTCGCGAACGAGTCTGCTGATAACGACCCGGTTCGTGTCGGCGGGCCCACCAACCCGCTCTTGACTGACGGCGGCTTATCCACCGTCATAGCAAAGCCCAATGGAACCTCCGGTGAATTCCTATCGTCGTCTTTGGGTCGGTGGCAGAATCGTGGGTCGAACCCGGATCGAGGGCTGATACTGGCTTTCAAGACCATTGCTACTATGTCAGATAGGTAAGCTAGGGTTTACTGACCTTTTAGTTTTCATCAATAGCGGCGTTGCTTTGCTGGGCAAAAAAAATTTAATCTGAGAATCTTGATGGGGAGGATGAGATTTTCTTGGAAATCTGGGATTAACGTTTCTCGATCTTGCTCAATTGTATCTCGGTATTGCCTTCTGAGGACTGAAGCCATAAGGGGCGAGACGGTTAAACTTGTATATATTTGGAACTTCTGGACTATGTGAAATTAGCAGTTTAAGTTAAATAATGAAGATAGTGTTGAATTTTTATCTTGGACAATTCTTGATTGGACATCATTCGATTAGAAATCTCCCCGAGATGCGTTTTATGCTTTATCATGGTAGTGGAAGAGGAATTAATAAATTCCCATACCTTAGTTATTGCGAGGTTGATATGATGGACTGGGATGTCAATTGTTATGTGCATATAGATTTGTGGGATCCTTTGTGTGACAAATTCATGAGTTATTATAATTCTCTCTCGTGATAGTAATGGGTGAATAACTCAGGCCAGGGATGGAACTAGAAAAAGTAGCACGGGGAGCAAAATATGCCGTGCCATCAATGGTCGCACCGTCGACATAATTGTGGTTAAACTGACATAGGATGCTGTTTTTTCTAGAGAGCTTAATCATCTGGGGGAGTGTGCTCAAAAGGGGTGGAGTGAATTCTTTATAGAGCACCTTCAGTATTGTAGCCCAATGTTGTATCACCCAGGTGGTTGCCTCTTGTGTAGTAAAGCATGTCTTGATGTTCCTCAGCGCCTAAGTCAAAGTGGGGGTCTGAATCATCTGACTTACTAGCACCAGCAAGACTCTAATAAAAGCATCTTTGGTCATTTTTTAGGTGGGCAGGGAGCTAACTCTGAGATACTATACCCTGGTCCATCCCTTGGGTTGGGTAACTTGACCCCTGATTCTACCAGGATTATTATTTATTGGCAACCATTGTAATGTGTGCAGCAGGATATATCTACTCATTTTCAAACATGCTCTGCTTACCATTCCTTTTGTTGGGATGAGTCTTCTATTTTGTTAATGGGGTCTCCCTAAAATTCATGTAGGATTTTATTTCTCTTCATTTGTTGATTATTGTTTATATGTTTGTCTGAGAGTGTGGAGCTCATAATTAATACTCTTACAATTTTTACATTCATGCCTAAAAAGAGTGAGATTTTTCTTGTCATCATTTGCTTGAATTTTATTATTGGGAAATTAGCTGATAGCTGACTGGTTATAAATTTTCAGGTTGGGGCTTGTTGCAACCATTAAGGTATGCTACACTTTCATCTTGAACAGTTTACTTGTTATTGGAAAGTTTGGGAAGTTTCATGAATCTGCATCCATATGCACTGCATATGATTATTTTGATTGACTTTGAGCATTCTATGACAATGTTTGTGTGCCTTACATCTGTCAATTGCCCATTGAAACTGTTATCTTGATTCTGCTCTCCTATATTCATCTTCATTTTTAAGTGAGTATTTGCTGTTGATGTAAAGGATCGGGCTAATGAGATATATAAGAGGGTTGAGGATCAGAAGTCCAGTAGGGGAAGAAACCAGGATGCTTTGTTGGCTGCATGCCTTTACATAGCTTGTCGACAAGAAGACAAACCACGTACTGTAAAGGGTACATGCTGTGATTCTTTTAACGTCTGGATGCTTCCTATTTATGTTTCCCTATATAAATGAGCTTCCCTGAAAGGCTGAACCTATGGATTTCAACTAGAAATTTGCTCTGTTGCCAATGGAGCTACAAAGAAGGAAATTGGCCGAGCAAAAGAATATATAGTGAAACAACTGGGTTTGGAGAACGGTCAGTCAGTGGAGATGGGAACAATACATGCTGGGGACTTTATGGTGAGTAATCTTTATTGAAATGCAGTGTATCATGCTCTTTTGGCAACTGTGTTAGTTGCTGGTAGATTTCAAATGGTGTTACTAACATTACTTTGTTTTTTTTTAAATGTTTAGAGGCGATTTTGTTCTAATCTTGGCATGAATAATCAAGTGGTTAAAGCTGCTCAGGAATCTGTGCAGAAATCAGAAGAATTTGATATAAGGTAATTGTACTGAAGATCTCAATTTAAGATGAGAGTTTTATAATTATCTTGACCGCAACAATTGGCATCAGATTTTAATTGTTACTTTTGAAAACTGTGTTGAGGGTAAGGATTTTAATCCCAACATTATGGTTCTGTTGATAATGGGAACTGTGCCGTTTGATTTAGACTTAAAACAGTTTGCCTTTGAGTTAGAAAGAGTGAGATTTTGGGTTCAGAAACTTCCTGTGGATGTGTTTGCGCATCTTGAAGTTACAATTGTATTTGGCCACTCAATTCTGTCTTTTATTGGTAATTTTAATCGCAGCCTATGATCATCACCTATGGAGGAATTAATGTTGGTCCTTTTTTAGCTTGGCATTACTAACCTTTGATGATCAAAATACTGATGAAGCGTCTAACATTTGCCAGGAGGAGCCCCATATCAATTGCTGCAGCTGTGATATACATTATAACTCAGCTTTCAGATGATAAGAAACCTCTCAAAGGTTTGTTAGATTTCTTTAGCTTTTAAAACATGAAGTACAAATACAACTATATCAGTGAAAAAGTGGAAAACCAGAGTAGAAGTTCTACCGCATCAATCTTTTAAGAGGGAATTCTTATCATTTCTATACTTGATATGTTGGTTGCAGAGATATCAGTGGCCACGGGTGTGGCAGAAGGAACCATTAGGAACTCGTACAAGGATCTTTATCCTCATGTTTCAAAAATCATACCAAGTTGGTATGCCAAGGAGGAGGACCTTAAGAATCTTTGCAGCCCTTGATGGATGCCAATGGAGGATTTGGTTTTGGTCTTTTGGACGTGCTTAACTTCATTTCATGGAATGCAAGTGCCATTTTTTTCCTTTGCCCATTTTTTTGTGGTCCCAAGTTGGGCTTTCTGTGAGGCCTCGTGCTATCCAATCCATACATGTATAAATTTGCTCGACCCTGATGCAACTTCCAAGAGTCATTCATGTACAAACGGTGAACGCACCTGCATCAATACTTAGTTAAAACCGATTCTAGTCTCTTTAACTTTCGTCAATTCCTTTGCAATGTTGATAGTTTGGTTATATCATTCACCCTTGAGAGTATCGGATCTTAGAATTTTGCTTTATATATTATATATCTTTTTCCTTTAGTTCTAGCTTTCATCGTTTCTGATATCGAGAAGCCGTTATATTTTAATTTTTAGAGCAAACACTTTTGTTCCTGCATATGTTGATGACGCACGGCATGTCAAATTTGTAAATGATAGGAGCATATCTTTGTCGGAAAATAAGTATATACTGTAGATCCATGCAACATATAGTCGGCAAACCCTAAAAATTTCCTGAGCCATCGCGTAAAATCCCATTCTAAAATAATTGCCAAGAAGCTCAGCCTCACATCACATAGATCATCTTATTTATTCTTTTAGGAACTTCATGTCAATGACTATTCAACTCTCTGGTTTTTTTTTTTTGGCCCCGTAATGACTATTCAACTCAATTCATTCTCCTTTAGAAATTGAATTTTCCAAATAATGGACTCCCACACTAACCCTGGCTATTGCCATCCAAGGGTCCATAATCTATAGAATATCAATAATTAATCTTCCTAAATAATTTCACAAAAACAAATAGGATTGTTAATTTCCGCAGTTAATTAAATAAAGAAACCAACTAGTGATGTAAATTTATGGAAGCTGCATACATCAAAAAATAGGCACTTCTTATCATAAAAATAACCTACAAAATACAAGAGACATAATAAGACATTTAATTAGGTGTTGCTATATAATTATCTAAACTTGCTTGCAATTTTGGCTTATTATATGCGTGGAGTAAAATTTAGATTGGGTCTTTTCTGGTCCCTAACATGTCAGTAACAACATGCTCAACAAGGGTGTGGTACTGATACTTTTCTTTTTCCTCTATTATTTTAGTTTGTCCCCAAAAAGAATTTGCATTTTCTCCCAGCTTCAATAAACCTGGTCACCTAATGTCACCATCAACATTAAATAATGGGCATTATGCATATAAAAGGATGAAGCAAGGTCCAAAAACGAAATAAGACGGGTCTCGCGGTTACTGGAATAATAGAGCTTATATATATATATATATATTAGAGTATAAAGACGTAAAGTTTGTTTTAGAACACAAGTATAAAGACGTAAAATTTGTTTAAGAACATAAGTATAATTATGCTTTATGTGTGTGCAATCTATTTTCAATTATGTGCAAAATGGAAGGGGTTTACACATGGCTGGATATATGATATACATAAATGAAAATGAATTGTACTAACTAAAATGAGTTACATCCCCTCAAACATCTAAGCACATACCAACGGGGGTTGGCGTAGATGGGTAGGCATCTGCGCCAAATCTCGCCGTTCCTGGGTTCGATCCCTGGAACGGCGGATTTAAAAAACTCTCGTCGGTAGCTCTCTCCCCTGGGGCACCACCAAAGGTGGCGTGACCTGTCGGGCCTATTCGATTGGGGGCGCCAGGACTAGTCGGTTGTCGGGGGCCCATGCTGGTAAATCCGGTGTTGGCCTTCAGGTTAACGCCGGATACCTGGATGTTGGGTGCACCGAAGGCTTAGACGGTCCATTGCATGATTGAGGAATGGTTGTTATATATTTTTAGTAAATAATGATCTTCTATTGTGTTGGCATTATAGGAACCAATTGAAGAAGAAGAAAGATAATTACGACCCCATTGATTATGAATCAATTGACAGACTAGACTTTTGGGTTCTTGACGAAGATCCAACTCCTGAATTTGAAAATATAGAAGTGACGGATCTTCAATTTCAACAAATGGTGCAGGATTATGGAGGTTTCTAACCATCTTTTTAATTATCTAAGATTAATAGATTATATTCTTATTTCTTACACAAAAGAATATAACCATATTTTGAGCATAATTAGTACTAATTTTATTCTTTTGATATATAGGTGATGATGATGTTGTTGGGGCTCCATCATTAAATGTTGACTCTGTTGCCCCTAATGCCTTTACTCTTCCTCCTACAGCTCCACCTCCTAATGTCTTAGTACCTAGAGAGTTGAATGATATAGTTGATGCTTATTTTAATGATGATATTTAATTAATAGTTTACTACTTTTGTTAGCATAAACATTTTGATATTTTGTTATGAACTTGTGATAAATATTTTGATGAGAAGTTACAAATTTCAATTTTTTCCTCCTCACCGGTTTAGGTCCGGGTTGACTCCGGGCTGACTCCGGTCTGACCCACTAACCCTTGACCCAGTACCCCGACCGGTTCACTGACCGGTCCGGGTTTAATCACCTTGGTTTTGACAACAATGGTCATACATAATTTTATTAGGAGAAATTCTAAAATTGATGTTTATTTTTAGCATGCTGAAAATGGGAATATGGGTTATGTAGATAATAATAGTCTACATGAAGAGCCTTCCTAGAGAAATTATGTTGCACCATCTTCAATTTAAATGAATCATATTCGTGACACAATTAGATATCAAAAAGTAAAAGATATGTGATCCAATTAATAATGTAATATTATTTGATCAAATTACGTATTTTTGCATTGCCAAATTTCCCAACTTTCCTTTTTTATAATTTTTATTTTATTATCATCAGTAAAGTCACTTATGCTATCGTCGATCCAAATAAGTTTTAGCTTCAGAAAAGCACTTATCCAACCCCCAATCCAAATATAAATCATATTATATAATCTTACTTTTACCCATTCTTAAATTTCCATAAATCAGAGTGTAAATAAGTCATTTTTCCTACCGCTATCCTAAACACATTCTAAATTTATACTCTTTATGTACTTTTGGTAAGTAAATTTTGCAATGAGGTTAGCAATTTTCCCAAGTTTTATTTACCAATTTCTCTCTGGAGAAACAAAAATAAACGGCCGACTAAAGCCATGAAATCACTAATCAAATAAATATAAATAAATAAATATATATATATATATATATATATATTATATTTCGCCTGATGATTTCTACTTTGATTCTTCATGCCATTCAACCAGATTATTATATATGATCCTAAAATCTCCCAATCTTAAAACATAAATTGCTACACTAACGACAATATAATAAGTAATATCTCGTTTAGTTACAGTAACTAGAATTCTCCAAAGCAAGGTTCTGTAAAGAGCAGTGCACAAAACACATAACAAACCACGCATTAGTCAAATCTCTTTACTAATAAGATTTAAGGCTCCAAATTCACATTCATCAATATTGAACAAAGTTAGGAAGTGGTGGTGGTTGTGGTACCTTTCCCAGCACATGGTCATGTGAATCAGCTTCTCCATCTTTCTCGCCTAATCTTGTGTTGTAACATGCCTCTTCATTGTGTTGCCACTCTAATTCACACCCACCAAGCCATTCTTCGTCTTCAACCTTATTGGGACCTTTATTCTTCTTCAAACTTCCATCTTCCTCCTCCTGATCCTTCTTTTGATACTGATCTAAAGTTCTCAAACTAGATTCCCATCTTACTTCATTCCATCTTTTGAGGCAGTTAGAGCATATTGCATAAAATCAGGAAACTCTCATAACGTATAAGAAACAGTAGGAAACGTATCTACGAATATAAATAAATATGAGTCCTTGTACATTACAATTATATGAAATAGATTTTTCATCGTTTGAGCAATTACATGGTATCAGAGAGTGTCTGTGAGCCTGCTGTTTAGCCTTTGTTTCTTTGACTCCATTGTTTCCGATGAGGTAAGCTTGAGTTCTGGCCAACTACCGTTCCTTCTCTGATCTGCCTATGGTTCAAACTGAGACACGCGCCGCCCCACAGTATTCTCCTACCACCGATTGGTAAAACCCAGGTGGTGGAGTGCAGATACGACAGCGCGTTATTCTTCACGTGCCACTGCTACCACCGCCGTCCCAAACACTCACCGACGTCTGAGCCACCATCCTGTTATCTTTTTCGACGCTTCTCAAGTGCGTCTGGATTGTCTTCTCGAGCCCATTTTATATATGGTGGTTGTGTGATCCATTTTTAGCTTTGGATTATCAGGTTTTGTTTGTGCTATGATATATTTTCAAGCTCTTTTTGGCTGAGGTTCTTCAATTTGGTCACATAGTGATTTTATTTTGCTAGCTTGGAAACTCTATCTTGTTATTGTAGGCCTTTGGCATTTTTTGTAGTTGTGTGGGTATCATTAAAATCCTTTACTCCCATATTTATTTAAGAACCTTTTTGATCCTATTTGGTAATTATTTCCGTAAGAGCTCTTGTGACTTCCATTTGATTTGATTGATACCGTGGTCAATTATTCCACATGGTTAACTCTAAGAATTTGGATATGTTGCCTATGTCTACTAAGATTACTGCTTCACAGTTGAATTGGACAAATTATAGTGACTGGAACAAAACTGTTAGAGTTTATATTTTGGAATTTGGATATTGAAATGGAAACCCATTTAAATGAGGACCTTCCTTCTGGTGATGAAACAAAATATTTGCCTTGGCAAAGAGCAGATGCTCGAATTTCGTTTCAAATTTGAAATTCTATTAAACTACAGATTTTATCTTCTGTTAGCCATTGCAATACTGTAAAAGAAATTATGCATTATCTTGAATTTATTTTTTCTAGTAAAGGAAATATTACTAGAATTCATGAGGTATGTAAAGGATTCTATCGCTCACAGCAACAGGGTAAAGGACTTCTTCCTAGACTTCAAGAGTTTGTATGATGAAATGAAAGTACTTATGTCTCCGTAGACAGATCTTCCGACCTGTATTAAGAATCTAGAACTTCAAGCTATCATAAGTTTTCTTGAAACTATTCGCTCACAGATTTTGTCTAGTCAAGAACTTCTTTCTCTTAAAGATGTGTTCTCATGAGTTCTTCGTGTTGATAGTTTCACTTGTCCGTCCGTTAATCCGAATGTAAGTGCTCTAGCTGGGTGTAGCCCCTTTGAAAATAAGAATTATGGGTCCAAACATAGTACTAATACTCCAACCATGAATTATGGCAATATTATCTACAATTATTGCAAAGAACCAGGTCATATTAAGAAAAATTGTCGTAGATTACAAAATAAACAGCAGGGTGATTAGCAACGAGGTCTTGCTCATATTGCCCAGACATCTGAACAGTCTGATTCTGGGCCATCCTCTGTAGGGGCCTTAGCTACATGTACTTTATCCTATGGTCTTACTATTACTTCCACAAAGTGGGTCATTGATTCTGGTGCTACAGACCACATGATAGGAATTCTCATCTATTTTCATCATATGTCCCCTATACTAACTTATCATCCATATTTGTTGCCAACGGTTCCCCGGTCCGTGTACTTGGATCAGGTACTGTTTCACTTTCCTCCATTCTTAATATTCCTGATCTCACATTTAATCTCTTATCTCCAAGTAAACTGACTTGTCATTTGAATTGCTTTATCTCACTATTCCCTAACCATTGTTTTATTCAAGATCTTTCAACGAAACAGATTATTGGTAAAAGCTATAAAACTTGTAGGCATACATCCTTGATGATCAAGTGCCACATTCTGTTCCTTGTTATGGTGGGTCGTCTCTCTTTGAAATCCATTATCGTCTAAGTCATATGTCTTTTTCATCCCTAAAATGATTGTATCCTTATTTTTCCCCTGTATATGCATTAAATTGTGAGCCGTGTCAGTTTGTCAAACACCATCATATTCATTTGGCACCTCGAGTCAATAAACGGATTGCGTCCCCCTTTGAGTTATTATATTCGAATGTTTGGAGTCCTTGTTCAGTTTTATCTCAGACTGGTTATCAATATTTCATCACTTTTGCTGATGATTTTTCTCGTACCACTAGATTTACCTAATAAAACAACATCCTGAATTGTTTACTTATTTTTGTAATTTTTGTGTTAAAATTCAAACCCAGGTTCATACTCCTGTAAAAATTCTTTGAAGTGATAATGTGAAAGAATATTTTTCTGCCATATTCACTGATTATATGCATAATCATGGTATTCTTCACTAATCCTCCTACATAGATACACCTGCTCAAAATGATGTTGCTGAAAGAAAGAACCGTCATCTTTTAGAAACTACCCTTGCTCTCATGTTTCTCTATTGTGTACCTAAACCATTTTGGGCTGATGTTGTATCTACCACCTATTTTCTCATAAATCATATGCCTTCGATCTTCCTGAATAGGGAAATTCTGTATTGCATTTTGTTTCCTACCAATATGCTGTTTCCTGTTGATCCAAAAAAATTTTGTTGTGTCTGCTTTGTTTGGGATGTTCGTCCAAGTGTAAGTAAACTTGATCCCAAGTCCTTACTATATGTCTTTCTTGGTTATTCTAGAATTCAGAAAGGTTATCAGTGTTACTCACCTGATTTACGCCGTTACCTTGTGTCAATTGATGTAACCATTCACGAGTCTTCTCTATTCTCCAAGTCTTCAGCCTTCTTTGAGTCTCCATTCGTAGTTGATGAGCCTAATGATATCCTGGTTTATCATGTCTCTATCTCACTAGTATAGGCTGCTATTCTGGAACCTGATATCATCAATGATGCTGATGCTGCCAATATTCTGCCTTTACCAGAGACTGCCTTACCGACGGATTCTGTTCTTGCCTCCCTACTTCCTGATCCTGATTCCACCGCTCCTCCCATTTCTGTACCTGACACACTTGTTCCTATCCCTTATCCATTTGTTCCTGATTTTGCTGTTGATTTATTTGATGACCGACCTATTGCCCTCCAAAAAGATACCTGCCTTCATTATCCTCCAAAAAGGTATGCTGACTGTACCTATCCTATCTCATTATTTGTGTCATATAAGCATTTATCCCTTGTTTCTTCTTCCCTTATGGCCACCCTTGACTCCATCTCTATCCTTACTACCCTTCACTAAGCCTTAACTCACCCTGGTTGGCGAGCAGTGATGGAAGAATAACTTATGGCCCTTGAAAAGGCTGGTACCCAGACACTGGTTGATCTACCTTTTGGGAATAAGGCCATTGGATGTAAATGGGTATTTGTTGTTAAGACTGCCGCCGATGGTTCCTTCGAACGGTTAAAAGCTCGGCTTGTTGCAAAAGGGTATGTCCAAACTTACGACATTGATTATTCTGAGATTTTCTCTCCTGTGGCTAAGCTCACCTCCGTTCGTCTTCTTATATCTCTGGCTGCCACCTATCATTGGGATTTACATCAATTGGATGTTAAGAACGACTTTTTGAATGGTGACCTCCTTGAGGAAGTTTATATGGAGTAACCACCTGGGTTTATTGCTCAGGGGGAGCATAGGAAAGTGTGCTTTCTTAGAAAGTCGTTATATGGTCTAAAGCAAAATCCCCATCCTTGGTTTGACAGGTTTCGTGATGTGGTCAAGAAATTTGGATTGAATCAAAGCAAGTGTGATCACTCTGTGTTCTACCAGCAGTCAAATGCAGGCATGATTTTTCTGGTAGTATATGTTGATGATATAGTAATTACTAGGAGTAATACTTCTGAAATCTCACAACTTAAAATATTTCTTAATCCCATTTCTAGACAAAAGACTTGAGACTATTGAAGTACTTTCTAGGTATTAAGGTTTTGAGAAGCAAGAAGGACATCCTTTTAACTCAGAGGAAATATGTTCTCGATCTCTTAAAGGAGATTGGAAAGCTTCGAGCTGCACCAAGTGGCATTCCTATAATTCCGAATACGTATCTTAATGATAGTATGTTTGATGAGCTTCCTGATAACTTAAAGAAGAAGATTGATCCAAAGAAACTAAAGCTGTTTGCATTTCTTGAGAGATATAGAAGACTCATTGGGAAGCTGAATTACCTGACGGTAACCCATCTTGATATAATCTTCTCAATCAGTAGGCTCCGCCAATTCATGGCATCTCTAATAGTGGCACAATAGGAAGCTTTAGAACATATCTTGCATTATTTGAAAGGTTCTCTAGGTCATGGTATTTTTATACAGATTATGGGTACACTAAAGTCGAGTACTTCTGTGATGCAGATCATACAGGATTTAAGGCCACAAGACTATCCACTACAGGTTACTGTATGTTTGTTGGTGGAAATTTAATATCTTGAAGAAGTAAGAAGCAAGCAGTTGTATCAAAATCAAGTGTAGAAGCGGAGTAAAGAGCCATGCCACAATCAGTACAAAAAATTGTGTGGGTATTTCAACTCTTGAAGGAAATTGGCATCACCACGACATTACCTGCAAAACTATGGTGTGATAATAAAGCAGCACTTCATATAGCATCAAACTCTGTGTTTCATGAACGTACCAAACATATTGAAATCGATTGTCATTTTATTTGTGATAAGATTAAAGAAAATATTGTATCTATAGGGCATATGCAATCAAACGACCAACTGACAGATCTTTTAACAAAAGCCTTATATAAGATACGGGTTGAGTATCTTTGTAACAAGTTGGACATGATCAATATATATATTCTAACTTAAGGGAGAGTGTTAGAGCATATCGCATAAAATCAGGAAACTCTCATAATATAGGAACGGTTATCATAACGTAGAGGAAACGGTAGGAAATGTATTTATGAATGTAAATAAATACGAGTCCTTCTACATTACAATTATATGGAATAGATTTTTCATCGTTTGAGCAATTACAGAGGCCTTAAATTCTCACAATCTTCGTGAGCCTGTAACTACACTTTTAATGTCCCTTTCTTCTATATCTAGAAGAGTTATTGTCATCTATGACTCTCTAATGGCGTATGTGGTACAAGATGCTGCTAATATAGCCAATGCTGAGACCTACACTTTCCACAGTGTCTCTGACTTTACCATGTCCTCCTTTTTCTGGGAGGCAAAGGGAAAACCTTCGTTGGAAAACATTTGTATACCAGAAGTTCTTTCGCTTGAAGGTTGCTTCACAACCCAGTTCATGGATTTCATTTCTGCGCAACATAAGTTCCATAAATTCAGTAAAGGTTGTATCTTTAACACAGCCAGGGATATTGAAGGTCCTTTCATGAAGTTCATAGAACGTATCAACTGTACCAAGAAGCATTGGGCTCTTGGTCCCTTCAACCCTGTAGTGATTGAGAGAGAGCTCACAAAGAAGGCACTAGCTTGGAGTGGCTGGACAAACAGGAGCCAAACTCAGTCATATATGTGTCTTTTGGAACAACAACAACCTTCACAGAAGAACAAATCAAGCAGCTTGCAATTGGGTTGGAAGAAAGCGAGGTTAAGTTCATTTGGGTAATGAGGGATGCTAATAAAGGAGACAACTTTGATGTGCAAGTCACAAGAGACGAACAGTATTTGAAAGGGTTTCAAGAGAGAGTGAAAGGGACTGGTTTGATAGTAAGAGACTGGGCATCCCAATTGAAGATTTTGAACCATGGTTCAACAGGTGGGTTTATGAGTCACTGCGGATGGAACTCGTGCTTATGAAGAGTATTACTATGGGAGTGCCAATGGCAGCTTGACCTGTGCACTCTGATCAGCCAAGGAACAGAGTTTTGATAACACAGGTGCTTCAGATTGGTTTAATGGTGAGGGACTGGTCTCGGAGAGATGAGTTGGTGACATCACCAGTTGTTAAGAATGCTGTGAGAAGATTGATGGCAACAAAGGAAGGAGATGAGATGAGAAACAAGGCTATGAACCTTAAAAATGTGGTCTTGAAGTCATGTGATGAAGGAGTTTCTCGTTTGAAAATGGAAGCTTTCATTGCTCATATCACTAGAATCTAGCCAGCCATATATATATATACACACGCGCGCGCCTCATCAATAAATTATTCAGTATTATCATGATCTCCTCTCATCCTTGTAACTAGTTTTGCAAATTTCTGTCTTTTTAATCAGCATTCCTGCTATATATGTCTGTCCTTAAGTCTTTTTCTACTTAGATTATGAATGATGAAACTACTACATGTCGTTATCAGTATTGGCCTGGAGGAACATACACGAATATATAGCCATGAATATTCAACTAACATAAGTCACACGAGTACAGCTACATTGCTATTATTATCATCTTTATTCCCCCTTGTTTCGACAAGAGTTTTTCCACACACATGTTATTATTCTCATATATGATAATTTTCTCCATAATTCTGGATTATCATTTCTAACTTTGGGAGCCCTGTGAAATATATTAATGAAACTCGAAGCTACAGTAACCTCAATTAATGTTTGATATTTTCTTAATTAATCACTTCTTAAAATGCGTGAAATAATTCGTCCTTTAATTTGTTGTTGAACTTCTTGGGAGCCAAGAAATTCGATGATGGAGTTCACGAGTTTTCATGTTGGGATATTTTTAGTCGCCATTACTCTCATTATGGACGGTTTGTTTTATGAGAGGAAAAGTACCGTGAACCAGCAAATATCTGTACTACGCTGCTTATGATTATTGATTGACTTTAATTTGAGCATCCCATTAGAACGCTTTCTTACCCTAAACTCTTTCAATGAAGTTCTCTGTTGAAACTGCTATTTTTAACCCTATGTAACACCGGGAATGTCAATATATTATAAAGGTGATCAACTAGTTGCACTGTTCTTATCTCATGCGCAACAAATTATTTTTATGATTTACGGTCTCTTCAATTAAGTTTTCTTACATCTAAGTTTTGTTTTGCCTATGTAATAATCCAATACTAACACTTTTGGATATCGGTTAGTGTTGTATTTTTAAGTTTAATCCAACATTACATTTTATGACACGCACACATATGAATTGGATCGAGAGAGTTTGAATTCTAAATCTCTACATATTATTCTTATAATTTAAAGTATCAGCCTCAATCACTTATACATGCATCTTATAGTATATAATTGCACCAATGGTCTTGTAGCTAAGGTCGTAGGTTTAATCTCACTTGTAACTTAAGCCGTTAGCGCTGACACCTACCCCTTTAACTAAAAAAACGTATATAATTGCGCATCAAGCTGTCAAAACTTTTCTTTTATTTTGCATGTTTGATACAAGATGTTTTTTTCCCAGACATTTTGCACAAGGATATTATTAGATTTCTCAGCTTCTTCTCTTTCATAAATATTGAAGTAATTAAGTCTCTGAATCATAATGTTTTACTCTCCCTGCAATCATACCATGCTGTGACTGCGGACTATTGATGTATAATCATCTTATTTAATGAATGCTGACTTTTTATCAAAGAAAAAAAAGCATGTTTGATACAACAATATAGAGCTAATATGCTTTTGTGACATAATCCAACTCAGTTTACTGATGTGCTCCACAAGTGCATGGGGTTGTGTCAAATGATAAAGTGATAAGTAAAGTATTGTTTTATAAGAAATCAAACGAATTAATTTTTATATATTAAAATTCCAACCTTTTTTTAAGTTATACGAATCTAATTAATATTCAAAGAAAAGTAAATAATGAAAACTCCTAATGTTAAAAACAACATATAGTCACTAATCCCTTATTTGTTAATTAGATCTTTATCCCTACGAAATTAATTAAACTTTGATTTAATCAACTAATCTAGAGTACCTGTATCTATAAATGCCTGTCGTTCCATTTATATCCCTACATGAATTAATTATGTAATTTCTCACACAATTATTTAAGGCGCAATTTAGTTCGGAATCACTCTAATTGATTATGTGGATCATATAGGTATATGTCTGTCTTAGAGGCAAATTAGACTCAAAACTAATTCCACATTTCTTAATCTCAAGGTCCATATTCAAGATTCCTTTCGTCAAGTTCAACCCTGAATCCCCAAAGCATGCTTAAAGGTGGCCAATCTATAAGCAATAATCAAGAGAAGCATGATTAAGAAAATTAAATAAATTAAATATAACTAATAAGTGAGAAATAAATTATAAAATGCAAATAAGTTCATAGTTACTGTAGGTCTAAAAGCAAATTAGTCACACATGGCTAAAACAAAATCACGAAAGAAATAAAATTCATATTCAAAGAATAAAGGCAAAGAAAAGAGAAAGCAAGCTTGTCAAAGTTTCCTCTGTTCCTCGTTGCTGTCGCTGCTGAATGTTCTCGGCCTAGATCTCTCCCTCCTTGATTGTTCTTCTCTGCGGTCAAGGTCTGTTCTTGTCGCCCTTCGGATCTACCTCCTCCACTTCTTTTATAGCATTAGATCTTTATTTCTTTGGTTGAATTTATCTAAAACTTAAATCAGAGGCCAATGTTTTTATCCAAAATGGTATAGGGAAAAATACAGTTAAATACCATTTAAATTTCAAAATCTTAAATTAATTTTGTTGATAATAAGAATATAGCAATTGATAACTCAAATTTTTGGAAAATCATTGATTTAGGATTTTAAAATTTAAATAATATTTAAGTGTCTTTTTCCGAATGATATATCTTTTTGTTTAATAAATGTATACATATTGATTGCAGCTCTGTATATCTCCTCATTCTCTGGCATGGGCCCCATTTCATTGCATCTAATCTTTTTAAATGGCTTCGTGCCCGTTTGGATTAATGGTGGAGAAGTAACTTGTTTTTCAATCTAAATTTTGCAAAAATCATATTTAAAAAAATACAAATTATAAATGTGATTTGTATTTGAAATGACGGTTGCAGAAGTGGCTTTTTTTCTAACCTTGAACCTGTTTAGATTAGCGTTTGAAAAACTCGATTAGGTGAAAAATGATTGAAAAGGATATGAACCTTATTGAATACTATAAAATTTTATTTTGTGTGATAATATATATATATATATTATTTGTATATATTGTGATAATTAATGTGAAAAAATATAAATCAAATTTTATAAAATAAAAAAAAGCTCTAAAGCAGTAAAGAATTTGAAAGGCAATAAATGCCCCCAACAGTTAGAAGTCGCTTAGAAGCAGTAAAAAAGCACCTAGAGGTAGCTTATTATAGAAGCTGTTTTTTTTTTAAAGCCCAGTGGATAATAACGCATTCCCAAGCAGTACATTATATGCCAACTAGGCTTCTCATATCCAACAGAGCTTTTTTCCTTTTGTATCATATACCCAAATAGACCCTTTATCTGATCCCCTTCTCTTGTAAGATATGTATATGTATAAATATTATTCTTCTTATCTTTCTCACCATCTTCACAATCTCCTTTATATATGTGTGTGTGCATATATATCATCTTTTAATTTTTCACATCCTAAATATCACAATATTTCTTGCAAAAAAATAAAATAGGATATGAGTAGATTTTTTTATCAAAATATCTTATTATCTTATATTTGATTAAATGACAGAAAAATATATAAAATATACTTAGATATGTATAAAATATTAATAAATCCAACTAATATGTCCTAAAATATACGCCTATTTAATTATAAAATATATACTTATCATTTATGGAGGCCCAAACATAGTGATTTTTGTCTTCATTTTAATGTGAATTAATTATCAAGGGGTTGGGTCTTAGATCTAGCAGAAGGGTTGGTCTTTCACAACATGACAAATCAAGATTTAAATTCTTATTAGAAGGGATGTCCATTATACTATCGGACAATGCTTCGAATTGTCACCAATATGGTGATATATATGCTTTTGAACTAATTGATCTTGCAATCTAGAATGTTTGGCCAAAGAAAAGTCCAGGTTTTAACTCCTTGAATAGTCCAAAAGTGCATTTCTGTTTGAATAAATGACTAGTTAATAAAAAGGGAAAACAGAGACAAAGAAGTCTCGTCTTTTTTCCCATGTTGTGAAACCCGGACCGGACCGGACCGGCCGGACCGACCCGGTAACCGGCGAACCGGCCGGAAAACCGGTCCGGTTCCCGGTCCGGTCCGGGTTGGGGTTTTTACTAAAAAAAAAAAAAAAAAAAAAATTTCCTTTAGAATTTCATACTATAAGTCTAAAATTTTTAATTTTTCACCGGTTTGGTCCCGGTTTAGCTCCGGTTTGGTCCCGGTTTGACCCACTGACCCTTAACCCAGTACCCCGACCGGTTCAATGACCGGTCCGAGTTTTAGTACCTTGCTTTTTTCCTAAAAATATGAGAATTCTTGTCTTTAATTTCAGAGTCCCATATCGTACAAACGGTGACGTTGTAACAACCGCAGCTACATTGGATGCCTTTGTCGCTAGTGGATGTAACAAATACATTTGCAGACTTGTATATAAGACAAAAGGCGCTCATAGGTCGTGGCTTCATTTTTGGATATGTATTGTCATTGTGAAGGCCTGGTTAATGGCTATAGGCGGATTACATTGCTCTATCGACAATCTGGTTTTGCATATAAATATTCTCATGAGTATGAGTATATCAAATACCATCCTTATTATAAAGAGCTAGTTGGGATTAGATTTTATTTTAAATATAAAATTTTAGTTAATTTTATCTCCTAATTTTATAATTTTTTTAAATATTTTTATTGATTGCACGTATCAAAGAATTTATATCTGAGGGTCGTTATGATAAAAGATGATATTTTAGGAAAAATCAACATTTATTTTTTATAAATAACTAATATAACTAATTTTTTTAATCTAATCAAATTAATCGACTAGTAGCTCTTATATTAAGAACAAAGAGGTAGTATAAAAAAGGGAAAATTTCACTGCACCCCATTTGTAGCCATTTAATATCAAAAAGCCTTAAAAACTTTTTAAAATTTCACTGCACCCCTTATGACTAAAATGAAATTAAAATTTTTGGATGAAAAGACAATTGCGCCTTTATTTTACAAATCAAATATAATTATTTACAAGATACATGTAAAAATTTACAAGTCAAGTATGTTTAATTACAATACAGATAAGTAAAATTATAAGACCATTTTAGTCATGTACAAAACAATGGGCATATTCACAATAATACATATTATTTACAAGATAATTTATAAGTCAAATATGTGTATTTATAAGACTATCTTAACCAAAATAAGAACATAAATGTCTTCTCAATCAAAAAATTTAATTTCAATTTGGCCTTGAGTTCTGTAAGTTTCAGAAAGTTTTGAGGCCTGTAATATTAAAAGTGGCTATAGAGGGGTGCATTGAAATTTGGGAAAATCACTATAAAATATTTTTAAAATAGAGAAATCTCAAATCAGTGCGCCGAAATTGTAAAATCTCAAGAGTAGAAAGCGAAATTGTTAATGTAGAATGTTGTGTTGTTAATCAAGAATAAGGTGTTGTTATTTTATACTGGCACATCACTGATCTGGAATTTTACAATTTCAACGCACTAATTTAGGATTTTTCTATTTTTAAGGTATTTTCCCTTAAAATTTTGCCAATAAAAAACTGTTCCTTGCATGTTCCACACATCCGTGAACAGGTTGAATGGCATTTATCCGCAAGATATTGATCTCCGGTTGACAGAAATAAAAACACCGAATAAACGACTTGTTCTTGGTCATCTTGACAACAACTGAACAGTATTGAGTTGCAGTCTTCTCAGAAGGCAATCGTCGCCAACTTGTGGGACACAAGTAGAATTTGTTTTTTACTGTACCTTCTTGTGTCCTTCAATAGTGAGTTGGCGGGAAAAAAAAAACTATCAAAGTAAGTGCATTTACTAGCGCAAGAATATATATATTTCTTTTTTTTTCCCCACACACACATATATATATTTCTAACAGATAAGACAATAATACTATAATAGCGAGTTGTTAATGGAGAAAGATATTAAAGATGTGAAAATGTGGGAGCACTCAACAATGATCAAGGAACGAAAAATCGTATGGGGGTAATAAATTAGTTATGTTACATATTTAGGATTAATAGGTTAACAGAGATCTAATAGATAGTTGAACCGGTCATATTAAAATATTATAATTTATTAGTAGTAATATATATATATATATATTAATATATTTTTAAATTTCTAAAGATAAAAATGAAGATTTTTAGAAAAAAATGTTTAAAATCTATTAATATTAGTTATATAATGATATCTCATTTCCTATAATTACTATATCCTTTTTAGATAATTTTTTTCATTATCTTCTTCTTCTTTTTTAGATTTTTTTTTTTTTACCTATTTTTTTATTTATTTTGATCTTTAATATTCAATTTTTCCTAAAAAATGGTACAAAATAATAATTAAAAACTTAAAAAAATAAAACCGGTTGGATCACCTGTTTGACCGATTTTAACTTATTAAACCTTTTTCAGACCGGTTCAACCGATTTTATTATTTAATGGCCGGTCGGATCCCATTTTTTGTCCATTAACAATCATGGAATCAAAATTCTATCAAAACTCTACAATTTGCAGCAATTCGGAACTTGTCAAGCTCATATGTCAATAAGTCCAGTAATATTTCATGGATATGGAGGCATGCCGACAGGGGAAATTACCACGTGGAAATATATCTGCCGCAAATCCACAGCACACTATTTGAGGGGGCTTCTTCTTTCATTTGTCTTTTCTGCCTACTCATGACAGTGACTGTGTCTAGATGTGGAATCTGTGTCAAAGGATTTGAACAAATGAATGTATCAACGGTCGTCCCTCCTTTAGGCTTTAACGACGCAACATCTGTCCACACGTCAGCAGGTACGGCGGCTGCGGAGTCAAATCAGAAAGAGCACTGATAAGAGACAAATCATACAATCTCATCACGTGGCTCTCAAAAATTTACACTCCTCGCTGCTCTGCCTGATTGGGAAAACACCCAAATTATAGTTTTAAAAACTAATTTTTATATGTTGAGATAAATTTTTTATATATATTTATCTTATAAATCATAAAAACTATTTTTAAAAATTAATCTAAACACAAACCACTTAATCTAATTGATAACTTTGAAGATTAGTTTGCCGGCGGAAGGCTTTGATCACATATTATCTTATCTCATTAGTCATTATCTCAAGTTCTTTAATTAAATATAAAAAAGAAGGGTATTCTTCTCTATTTTTTAATGGAAGTTTTATCCTCAAATAAACTGTTGTTTTGGCAGACAGCTATTTAATGCTGTCATGAAAATGAAGAAGAATAAAGAAGCAGAAGGCACAAAAAGATACTATAATTAATAACCATAGTTTACATGGGAGGAAGAGAAATTAACCCAACACCAAAGCAATTTTCTTTTACTTTTACGTCGTACTTAACATGAAATTACCAGATAAAGTAAATCTGGAAGTTTCACATGCATTCCAAAAATGGAAAAAAAAAGTTTTTTTTTTCATGAGAGTGACAGCTGCCGCGCAACACATTATTTGCACTGGACGTATAGTAGGACCACCATTTCAGATTTAGATAGATGCCAGATGGCATGCACTGTTATCAAGATACGTGTGCCGCTTTGCATGCAACGCTCAGAAGTTTTGCAACTTGCATCTGCGTGGGCCTAATTTTCTTCCAATCAACCACAACAGAATCATAGTTTTGTGACTAGGGAAACTTTAGATCCATATAATATATCAAGTAAAACAAACTACCAAAAATTTATCAGAAAAATTGTTATCAGTGGTACAATCCACTGTCACATTCTTTTCGAAATAAATACCTGTTCGGGCTATACTTAGACTGTGCCCCACCTAGCTATTGCTTTCATTTTGAATGGCATTCATCTTTGAATGCTGCTTATCCATGTTCCATAGTAATTCCTAATAGGATAAGAACATATCTTGTTGAGTTATTAGCTTTATCAGTAATTAATAATTTACTTGAAATGATAAATAAAAAAACCAACATTTTCTTTTAGTCCTAACCAAAAGAATACATTTCGGTGTCTAAGTGAGTGTTCGGCAACCTTCAAAACCTAGGTTTCAGAAGCACTTTTCCGCAAATCGAGATAAAACTCCTCTCACATACTTACCTCGTAAACTGTAAAAGCTATTCTCCAAAAACTAATCCCAACACACACTAAAAAGAATTTCACAACTCTGGCTCTATAAATAGGATAGTGTTCCACATACATCTAAGCATTACCAAACACTAGTCTTCCTTCCCTCGATGCCATTGTGGCCAGTGTCCATCACCTCCAGCTTCCAGAGATCACCAATGGCTTCCAGAAACCAATGCCATAAAAAGCAAAGCACAAAGAACTCTCATCAAACGCGAGTGGTTGTGGTTATGGTACCTTTCCCTGCACAAGGCCATTTAAACCAGCTTCTCCACCTTTCCCGCCTAATCCTGGCATATAATATACCAGTCCATTATGTTGGCACACCCACACATAACCACCAGGCCAATATTCGTATTGAAGGTTGGGACCCTAATTCTATCTCAAACTTACATTTCCATGACTTCAAAATTCCTCCTTTTGTTTCTCCACTGCCCAACCCCAATGCAGAAACCAAATTCCCATCCCATCTTTTACCCTCTTTTGAGGCCTCTATGCATCTTCGCCGGCCAGTAGCTATGCTTCTACGATCCCTTTCATCAGTGGCTCGACGGGTCATAGCGATACATGACTCCCTCATGGCATCAGTGATACAAGATGCCACTGATATAGAAAATGCTGAGACCTACACTTTCCACAGTGTCTCTGCCTTTACCATGTCCTTGTTCCTTAGGGAGGGAATGGGAAAACTTTTGGTGGAATTGGATGGTGGCATCCATATCCCAGAAGTTCCTCCTCTTGAAGGATGCTTCACAACCCAATTCTTAGATTTCATTTCTGCACAACATGAATTCCATAAATTCAGCAATGGAAAGCTCTACAACACAGCCAGAGCAATTGAAAGTCCTTACATGGAGTTGATAGAACGCATTGATTGCAGCAAGAGGCACTGGGCTCTGGGACCCTTCAACCCAATAGAAATAGAGAAGAACATCTCTGGTGACAGGCATTTTAGCTTGGAGTGGCTTGATAAACAAGATCAAAAGTCAGTTTTATATGTATCTTTTGGAACAACAACCACATTAACCAAGGAACAGATCAAGCAGCTTGCAATTGGGTTGGAAGAAAGCGGGGCTAAGTTCATATGGGTGCTGAGGGATGCTGATAAAGGAGACGACTTTAATGTACAAGTGACGAGAGACGAACAGTATTTGAAAGGATTTGAAGAGAGAGTGAAAGGGACTGGTTTGATGGTAAGAGATTGGGCACCCCAATTGGAGATTCTGAGCCATGGTTCAACAGGTGGGTTTATGAGTCACTGTGGATGGAACTCGTGCTTGGAGAGTATTACTATGGGGGTGCCAATTGCAGCATGGCCTATGCACTCAGATCAGCCAAGGAACGGAGTCTTGATAACACAAGTGCTTCAAGTTGGATTAATGGTGAGGGACTGGACTCACAGAGATGAGTTGGTGACCGCATCAGATGTTAACAATGCTGTGAGAAGATTGATGGCGACAAGTGAAGGTGATGAGATGAGAAACAAGGCAGTGAAGCTGAGAAAAGCTACCCAGAAGTCATTGGAGGAAGGAGGAGTTTCTTCTTTGGAAATGAACTCTTTCATTGCTCATATCACAAGAGAGTAGCCATTTGCACAATTGAGAGAATGCAGGTACAGAAGAGGACGTGGCAGCATTCGTACTGACTAAAAATTATCTCTACATGAACTGTTATGGCCACTCTTACTATTTTCGCTTGGTTTTACTGATTACCGTTTCTGCTATCTCACTCGTACTAATACTTTTTAGAGATGCCGTCTTTAGTTCCCACAAATGTTTGGGTTTGTTAGATACCACCGAATCACGCTGCTTCATCAATTTGTGTCAATACACAAATTCTTTTAAGAAGAGCATGAAGCTTATAGTAAAGAACCCACAAGTTCCCAAAGAAATGGATGGAGACTAACATTATTATTGCCAATTGTTGAAATCAATAGGACCATCTACGGGATAAATTAGTTAGAACCTGTTTGGGAAAGCCGCCCAGAGGTTGATACGCTCGGCCACCTTCCCAAAAGCATAGTAGCGGTGAAGTTGGATGTTTGGAAAAGTGGCCGACCTCATTGGGTTTCTGGTCCAAAAGCTGCTTTTTCAAGAAGCCCACTCATAGCTGCTTTTTGGCTCTTGTCACTGCGGTTGGAGGGCGTCACAATGCATGGAGGAGGAGCTACGGTTAGAGCATTTTCACTCACCCCCGATTCCTGTCATCCTCTTCTCACGTCTTCCTTTGCGCCGTTGGTGTTTAGCTCACAGTGAGTCCTTGCCTTCTATCGGTTGTTCACCGGTGGGACGCGTGGTGGTGGTTGTCGGAGCTTTGGCTTGTGTGAGTCGATCTGTCGAGCTTGGGCAGTTTTTGTGCAGAACCTATACGCGTGAGTGCCATGTGTGATGCAATCCTTGCATGTCGGTGTTTTCGGTGATTTGAGAGTGAATATCGTCGGCGACCTTCAGTAGTTGGGTGTTATGACGTGGGGGTTGTTCAAACTCTGCCTTCTTGTGCTGTTCTAGTGTCGCGAAGTGTTGGCGTTGGCGTTTGTTGGGCAGATCCATTGGTGGATGTCCTGATCTGTCATTGACAAAACTTGTGCGGTCGCTGGAAAAGTTGCAGGTCGTCGGAGCTTCGGTCTTGAGCTCTGTATCATTTGCGTTTTTTTCCCTTTGTATTTAGCTCACACTCTGTTGAACTTTTTTTTCCCTTTGTATCATTTGTCTGTTTTGTCCTTCCCCTCTGGCCTGCGTTAAATCGTTATGGAGCTATATAGAATGGTTAAATGGTTATGAAAAGTGATGAGTTTGGACCCAAAATTCCCTGTCCTGTTGAATGCAGTGTCTAGTTCCTTAATTAAATGAAATAAAATTTAATATGTTATTGTGTAAAGGTAAATGTTAAAGGAGATAGATTATGTTAATGTCAATTAGATGTATGATGTTGGAAGCCATGGGGTTCTAATTTTGAAGCTGGGAATTGATTTAAAATCTCACTATTTAGTGCTCTCAAATGCCTAATAATGGTCCTAGATTGGTTGAATAATGTTTAGTGGGATTAAAATGATGATGACTTAGATGCAAATATTGATGTTGTTTGGATGGTTTAAAGATTAAAATTTGATGATCATTTGCTGCTTAAAGGTTTATTGTAACTCAAGAAGTTGAAGCTATGAAGCTCTTAAATAATTAAAGTAATTTTGTTTAGGATAGTCAATCAATTTGAGTGAAGGATAGCGTTATTTTAAAGTGAGGATTCTATTTTTACCAAAAAAAAAAAAAGTGAGGATTCTATGACTTTAATTTTTCACTTTAATTATCACATACATATATATAAAAATAATATATGTGTGTAGTATTTAATAAGATTTCTGTCATTTTCAATCATTTTTTATTTAAAATGGTTTTTTATATAATAATCCAAATAAGTTTAAGGCTAGAAAAAAAGCCACTTCTAACATCACTAATCTAAATATAAATCACATTTACAATCTTACTTTAATTCTATTCTATTTTTACAAAAATGAGATTACAAAAAAAACACATTTCTACCACTGTTAATCTAAATAAACACTTATTAAAGTGCTTGGTATGAAGTTGAACTCCAACGGTTGCAGCCCCAAATATCCTTGGGCATCCGATGAACCTTTTTTCTGCCAACAACACTATTTGTCTTGTCTCCGGGCACACACCTACAATTAGGCGTGAAAGCTGAGATTTTCTGAATGATTTTTCCCAAAATCAACCATCGCCGACATCCTAGTATATCTCATGCAAATAGTCTTACAAGTACAACTTGCAGTTGCAAATATGTTCCCACTCAGACTTCAAATACGGCGCAAGCACCGCCAAGCAACCTGTCCGTGACACTGCCTAAGAAAATCTTGAAGAGCCTCGTGAAATTAACTACCATAACTATACAGTCACTATAAAAAAAAAGATATTTCGTAGCGGTGCACTTGTAGCGGTTATATTAAACCGCTACAAATTATAGTATTTGTAGCGGTTTTTATCTAAACCGCTACAAATTTGTAGCGGCAAGAATATTTGTAGCGGTTTCCTACAAAAAACCGCTATAAATTTGGCGCGAAATTCCCGCCAAAACTTGTAGCGGTTATTTTGTAGCGGTTAATGCACATAAACCACTACAAAATACCAAAGGTCAGAATTTTGTAGCGGTTTTTACTGAAAACCGCTACAGAATTTCAAGAGACTCCAAATTTGTAGCGGTTCTGGGCAATAACCGCTACAGAATTTCAAACGTTGTGAAGATTTGTAGCGGTTATTGTAGAACCGCTACAAATTTAATTATTTGTAGCGGTTATTTAAAATAACCGCTACTAATATGTGGCTATTTAAACACCTCGCCTCCTCCATTTCTCATTTTGCTCATTTTGTTTCCTGAGGTTTCTCTGAGTGGTTTATTCGATATTTGAGCGTTCAGACGAGTCTATAGGAGTTTTTGGTCAGTATTCCGCAATATTTACACTTGAGGTACGTATATAACACGTATTTTTGTTTATATTTGTATTTTTATTATATTTTTGTATAATAATGGACTAATTTTTTTTTTAATTTGTACAGTTGATATGGCTTCAGGACAGGATAAGGGGAAGGCCCCTATGCTCCCCAGACCGACTTTACGGGGTGGCAGCAGCCGGGCAGGGGGCAGAGGGAGGGGGCAGCGCGCAGGCAGGGCTACCAAGGCATCTCAGCCCATCCCTCCACAGGAACCGCAGACGATCCCACAGGCGACGACCACAGCTGAGGTGCCTGAGGTGGAGGTGCCAGAGATTAGCGTTGAGGACTTCCTCAACGAGGAGGAGTTCGAGATCCCGATTAGTGGGTTCAGGGAGATGGAGCAGTTCCTCGATGAGGAAGAGGCTCGGGAGCAGAACAACCCACGAGGGTCGTCTTCGCGGTCCACTGGGTTTGAGGTGCAGGTCGAAGGTAAATTATTTAATTTTTTAATTTTTTAACTTTTTAACTTTGAATTATAATTTATCTAACGTGCGGTCAACTGTGCAGATGAGCAGGGGAACGTGTCGACGAGGAGGCTGGATGTGGCCGGTCTGAACAGCATGGACCGGTCCCTGCGAGTTGTAGTGCCGTGGAACGAGGGCACTGACCAGCCGATCCACAATGGGGGTCACCTGCTCAACCGCTTCCTGAGCGACCTGGGATCGAATTGGATGCGGTTCCCCCTTCACTTCCCGACGTGGAGGCACATTCCGAAGGGGCCGAAGGACCAGGCTTGGGAGGAGGTGGTTCAGGTAATTAAAACTATTTAATTAATATCTTTTGTAATTAATTCTATTTAATTATTTTTTTTAAATTATGATTTTTAGTATTATTGATATTTAAATGTATTTTTTTCAGCTGCGGTTTGCCGTCCGGGCCAACCGGAAGAGATACGCCCTCGTGAAGATGGGCGACGCCTGGAGGAACAGGAGGAACCGTCTCTTCCACAGTGTGGATGGGGACGAGACGATGCCTCTGGAGCAGCTGCAGGAGAGCGTCCCGGACGGCGTGCCGCCGAACGACTGGGCGCGTTTCGTCCAGTTCAGGAGGAGCCCTGAGGCGCAGGTAATGTATTTATTATATTTTTGATATATAATTTTCTAATTGTTAAATATTAAATTATAATATCAATTTATTTTGTATTTAATTTTAAATTATTATACATTTAATTTTTTTTTCCAGGAGCTTGCTCGGAGGAACGCCGCGATCCGGGCGCAGCAGACAATCCACCACACAGCAGGATCGAAGACCTTTGCTGTGACCTACAGCGAGCTGGTAACTTTTCAAGTGCTTCACTTACTTTTAGTTGATTATTTCATAATACTAATTGTTTTGTAATTGTTTCAGGAGACGAGGGCTCAGCAGGAGAACCGTCAGACGGACTATGCGGAGCTGTACGCCATCACACACAGACACCGTGACGGGACTGTGACCTCTCAGCAGGCAGAGGCGGCCATTGTAAGTAATTTTATTATTATATTTTTTATAAAACCAAGTTAATAATGAAAAATAGTAATTATTAATTGTTTCATAAAATGGCAGGAGCGGATGCAGCAGTCGCAGGCTGAGCTGCGACAGACCCAGCCTGAGGAGTCACAGGGGTCAGTGGACCCGACGGCTCCTCTGAAGGCGGGTCTGGCTCAGCCTGAGCACCCCGGACGAGTGCGGGGGATGGGGATAGGCGCCAGACCCAGCATGATCTACGGCAGGAGCGCCGCCTCTGAGGCTGGCAGCTCTAGAGGGGTCAGACGTCAGAGGGATGAGTCGATTGACCAGCTGCGGTCAGATTTGGAGCAGACGCAGCAGCAGATGGCGCAGCAGCAGCAGCAGATGGCGCAGCAGCAGCAGCAGATGCAGGTGCTGCAGCAGCAGATGCAGGTGTAGCAGCAGCAGCTGCTGCAGATCCACGCAGACACTATGTACGCACAGCAGACGCAGTGGCGTGAGATCGCGAACAATATGCTCGAGGGAGCATGGAGTCGGCTGTTCCCGGACGAGCAGCATCCAGCGGTCCCCCCTGTCCCTCGCTATGTCGTCCCGAGCACTACTCCGCCTCCTACAGCTCCTCCTCCTGCTGATGAGGATGGTGCGGTTCAGTCTGCGCAGCGGCCCGATCCAGCGGCATCTGAGGGAGCCCCACCTGAGGGAGCACCAGAGGATCAGCCCCCAGCTGCTTAGTTTAGGACATTTTCTTTTCTTTTAAACATTTGTAAATATTTATGAGATTTTATTTCAGAATTTTCTTATTGTGTTTTATATAATTATATTTATATTATTATATCGCATTGAAATAATTTATAAATGATTTAAATCTAAATTTAAAAAAAAAATTATATCTATATTTATAGCGGTTTTAAGTTAAAACCGCTACAAATGTATCTATTTGTAGCGGTTATTAGTAAATAACCGCTACAAAGTTGAATATTTGTAGCGGTTTTTAACTCATAACCGCTACAAATTTACTTATATATTTGTAGCGGTTTCCCTTCAGAAACCGCTACAAATATCTATTTTTGTAGCGGTTATTTACTAATAACCGCTACAAACACTCAAATCATTTGAATTTTGAAATTGCCGCCTTTGTGCACATTTGTAGCGGTTATCTTATGTATAACCGCTACAAATTAGAAAATTATTTTTATATTTAATGTACAACGGCTTTAATATTAGTAGCGGTTTCATATATGTAACCGCTACTAATTCGTTGAACATTAGTAGCGGTTATATATATAAAACCGCTACTAATACTCAACAAGTACATTTTGAATTTCCCACCAATTAACGGCTTGAATATTAGTAGCGGTTTCATATATGTAACCGCTACTAATATTTTATAATTGTAGCGGTTGTATATATATAACCGCTACAAAATTATAAACGTTGGAATTTCTGTAGCGGTTGGTGTAGCGGTTTAATAACCGCTACAAAGTTATAAACGTTGGATTTTCAGAATATAAGGTTCTAGGCATTCTTCATTATCTTCTCACTCATCTTCTTCTCTATACTTTCTTCTCTCTCACTTGTAGCTATGGATAAATCTTGGATAAGGTTGCCGCGCAATTCTCCTGAATATTTGTACGGATTAAACAGTTTCTTAGATTTCGCATTCACTCACGCCAGCTGTAACGGCAAGATCGTCTGTCCGTGTCGGAAATGCAAGTTCAAGAAGTGGCATCCACGAAATGTTGTGAAGGAACATTTGCTTGTGAAGCCTTTCCCTGAGGACTATACGTTCTGGGCAGTTCATGGTGAGAAGGCCGGCGTTAGATATGACGAGGCTCTTCCTCGAATTTCTCAAGTAGGCGTTCAAGTAGATGAAGATGATCCTGTGAATGATGCTGTGCGTGATGCGTTTGGATTTCAAGGCGACAACTTCAACGAAGAAGTGCACGGCTCTGAGCCGGCTTTTATGGGGAATGAAGCAGCTCGGGATTTTTTCAGCTTGATGGATGAGGCAGATCGTCCTTTATATCAAGGTTGTCGCAAATATTCAAAATTATCTTTCTTGATCAAATTGTATCATATCAAGTGCTTGTGTGGGATCACGGATAAGGGAATGTCGATGTTGCTCGACTTATTACAAGATGCATTCCCCGACGCCGAGATTCCCACAACCTTCTACGAGGCCAAGAAGATCATCAACAGGTTGGGGTTGAATTATCAAAAGATTGATGCGTGCCCAAATGATTGTATGCTGTATTGGGGAGACGATTCCAGCAGGGAGACGTGCAAGAGATGTCACACATCGAGGTATAAGACAATTCGGAAGGGGAAAAAGCAGAAGAAGAAACCCGCAAAGATTCTCAGGTATTTCCCTTTGAAACCTCGTCTACAAAGATTATTTATGTCGTCTAAAACTGCTGAGCACATGAGGTGGCATGCCGTTGATAAAAACGAAGACGGTAAATTAAGACATCCGCGGGATGCAGCTGCTTGGAAAACGTTTGACAACGACTTTCCAGATTTTGCGACTGACCCCAGAAATGTCCGGCTTGCGTTGGCGACCGACGGTTTCAATCCTTTCGGGAATCTTAGCACAAGTTACAGCATTTGGCCGGTAGTCTTAGTTCCCTACAACTTACCCCCCTGGATGTGTATGAAACAAAGCTCTTTCATTATGTCTATGATCATTCCAGGCAAAAAGGCACCGGGCAATGACATCGATGTGTATCTCCAACCGCTTATTGCGGAATTGCTTGACCTGTGGAATGTCGGCTTGGAGACGTATGACGCTCACAGCAAGACTTTGTTCAACATGCGTGCAGCCTTGATGTGGATGATCAGTGACTTTCCTGGCCTTGGCACATTATCTGGTTGGAATGTGCACACTGGGTCGGCGTGTCCGGCTTGCAATTTCGACTCTGACACACTGCGCCTTCCCCACAGCCGAAAGTGGTGCTTTATGGGGCATCGGAGGTTTCTCGATGGAACGCATAAGTTCAGATTGCAACGGAATCGCTTCAATGGGAAACCAGATAACAGAGGACCACCTCAAACTTTGTCCGGTACAGATATCTTACAGCAGCTTGAGCATGTTGACGTCGAGTTTGGAAAAAGCGACGATTCAGCACAAACTCGCCAAAAGACGCGCAGGACTTCGGCGCCTCAGCAGTGGAAGAAGATAAGTATCTTCTTCACGCTTCCGTATTGGAGATCTAATTTACTTCGCCACAGTCTTGATGTAATGCACATTGAAAAGAATGTTTGCGACAATGTGCTGTATACGCTGCTTAACGAACCCGGAAAGACAAAAGATCACCTTCAAGCTAGAAAAGATTTACGCGACATGGGAGTTCGTGAAGAAGCTTGGCCAGATGAGCATGACAGATTTACACCGGCAAAGTTTACCCTCACAAAATCGAACAAGGATGTCTTCCTCGCGACGTTGAAGAAAATAAAAGTTCCTGATGGGTATTCAAGCAACATTTCTCGATGTGTCGACTTGCAGGCTAGGAAGGTTGCTGGCCTGAAGAGTCACGACTCACATGTTCTTATGCAGCAGTTACTCCCTCTGGCTATAAAGAATATACTTCCTCCCGATGTTTCCATCGTTTTGGTGGAACTTTGTTCTTTCTTTCGGAAGTTGTGTTCTAAGGTTTTGATCGTTGAGGAGCTCGATCAGCTGCAGTCGAAAATCATTCTTACGCTTTGTCACTTGGAGATGATCTTTCCTCCGTCCTTTTTCACTGTGATGGTTCACCTCACGGTCCACCTCGTTCATGAAACAAAGCTCGCTGGACCAGTACAATATCGTTGGATGTATCCGATTGAGAGGTACTCATTTTAAATATGTGCTTTCATTTATTGTCCGTATTTAATGTTTCCTAGTCGTCCTTTTCATCATTTTATATCAATTTTCTCTTATGTACTTCATAGGTTCCTTGGGAAATTAAAATCTTACGTGAGGAATAAGGCGTGGCCAGAAGGTTCTATAGCTGAAGGCTATATAGGGGATGAGGTGCTTTATTTTTGCTCAAGGTACTTTGATGATCTTGAGACGGCTTTCAACCGCCCCCCTCGTGTTGACGATTGTCCTGAACCTGCGCCGACATCAGGAGAATTTATCCCTCGTGTTGGTAAACCAGTTGGAGCAACTGAGAACTTCAAACTAACGGCAACTGAGAAGTTCCAAGCACATAGACATGTCTTGATTAATTGCACTCAAGTTGAGCCTTTCATACGGTAAGAATTGTACACTCACATGTATGTTAATCGATCTATATCTTTCGTAACATTTCTCACTTTCATTTCACTAACGCCTTTCCATTATTAATTGCAGGGAATTCAGAAGTCATGTCAAGCGTCAGCTCAGGATCCGTACACAGACATCCTCGGAAGTTGATAGGAGGGTCCACAGAGAATTCCCGGGCTGGTTTGCGCGCAGAATACTAAATGACCACAACCCACACTCACCAGATTTCAGAGCTCTCGCAATCGGCCCTCTTGATCATGCAAAACGGTTTACAGCATACAATGTCAATGGTTTTAAGTTTTGCACGGTTTCACGGGATCAGGGATTGCAAACACAGAATTCGGGTGTTTATGGCACATTTGGGACAAGGAGTTATGCGAGCAGCAGTGACGCCAACATGCAGTTTGGAGGCGTCCCTTACTATGGCAAGCTTCTTGATGTGGTCGAGCTTAATTATCAAGGCCGTTTCACCGTGACGCTGTTCAAGTGTTTGTGGGCAAATACCACTACTTCTCGGGGACTGACAACTGACGACCTAGGGATCACATCAGTCAATTTCTCACGCACGATTCATACTGGTATTTCTCAAGATGATGAGCCGTATATTCTAGCTTCAGAGGCACATCAGGTTTATTATGTCGAGGACGAGCGGCATAGGGATTGGCACATGGTCGTTCATTTAAAGCCAAGAGACCTTTACGACATGGGTGAAGGCGATAACATCGCCTACGAGAGTGAGCCATTTCAGCCAGCTGATTTTGAAAACTACTTCCCTGAAGGCGATGCCAATTTACCTCTACTGCGGTGAGTTTTTTTAAGTCCACGTCATTTCAATTAAATTTTTTAAATTTAATAATACATCAATAACAATAATTTTTCTACAAAATTTCTGTAGGGATGGCGACGATGAGTGATCAAATTCAAGTGTAAAAAATTTGTCTTTACAAAAAATGCAAAAAATTTGTGTTAAAATAAAATGTAAAAAAAAATTTAAAAAAAAAATTAAAATAATATTTGTAGAATTCAAGTGTAAAAAATTTTTCTTTACAAAAAATGCAAAAAATTTGTGTTAAAATAAAATGTAAAAAAAATTTAAAAAAAAAATTAATATAATATTTGTAGCGGTTATTTAAAAATATAAATAACCGCTACTAAATAAAAACCGCTACATTAACCGCTACAAATAATTAAACCGCTACAAATTATACGTGAATCCCTATAAATACCCTTATCACAACTCATTTCAAACACCCCCCAATTTCTTTTCACCTTACCCTTCTTTTATTTCCTCTCATTTACAACTTCTTTCGTATGAGTAGAGGAGCTGAATAATACGATCAAATATGGTAACAAGATTTTCAATATCTTTTAGAATACTTCTTTTCTTTCTATAAAATTTATTCTAACCATTTTTTTTTAGATATATCATAACTCTATCTCATTTTCATCTATTTTCATATACAATTACATTATATTATAAAACATAATAATTCCTTATTACCTAACTATCCTTAATAATCTTATTAATATAAATTTTATACTAATCATATTCAATTACAATTTTTCTTTTTAATTTATTAATAAGTTAAACTATTAAATAATAAACTAATTGAAATAGATAAAATAATAACAAATTAAACTATTTAATATAATATTGAAAAAAAATGAAAAAATCAACGTATATTTTTTAAAATTTTTTTAAATATTTGTAGCGGTTATTAAACCGCTACTAAATAACACGCCTTTATTTAAATTTTTTGGCGCTAAATTTGAATTTCATGAAATTAGTAGCGGTTTTAAAAACCGCTACTAATTTCATGAAATTCAAAATTAGTAGCGGTTTCTTAACCGCTACAAATAAAAAATGTCATTTTTAACAAATTTTCATTTTGATATATTTGTAGCGGTTATTAAACCGCTACAAAAAAAAAAATTTCTTTTTAATAAAATTTTTTATATTTGTAGCGGTTATATAACCGCTACAAATATCTCTTGGTGTTGTAGCGGTTACTATGAACCGCTACAAAGGTTGTAGCGGTTATTTTTTATTGAGTAGCGGTTTTATAGAACCGCTACAAAACCGCTTGCAACGTACGATTTAGTAGCGGTTTTCGTAACCACTACTAAACTAGTTTGTAGCGGTTAGAACCGCTACGAATACCCATTTTTAACCGCTACTAAATCACGTTTTTTTTGTAGTGAGTAGTTATAACTAATCCTCATATTTTAAGAGAAATCAATGGTTCAATAAATCTTTGAAAGTACCACCTTGTTGCAGCAATAGAATCAAAGGAATCATTGTT
Organism: Inga oerstediana; assembly: GCA_963210345.1. NCBI lineage: Eukaryota > Viridiplantae > Streptophyta > Magnoliopsida > Fabales > Fabaceae > Inga > Inga oerstediana. Next base: position 9,446,377 of record OY723403.1, read on the forward strand.
TCATCAGTTTTAGGACCTGAGCTTCTCAGATAGATAGTGCTTCTAACAAACAATTAAAATTTAAAAGTTTCATTTCCAGGTAAAACGCATTCAGTAATTGGATGACCCAAACTGCAACCCATTCCAATTAGCGACACTCGTCACGTAGGTTTGGATGAGGTATGGGCTCAAGCCAGGCTTGGGTTTAAGTCGTAAGAAAAAAATTGAATGAATTTAGTTTGTGTTTGGATTAGTTTTTGAAGAATACTCTTATTTGATTATATTTATAAATAACTTTTTTTTATTGCGCAAAACGAAATGATAGTTAAAAGTAATAAGTGTGTCAAAAATACTATATATTTTTTCATATATACCCCTATTTATGAAAAAAGTATAAGAGAGAGAATAGATAAAAAGTATGAGAAATAATGAGTATAAGATATAAGAAAAATGTGTATTTAGTAAGGATAAAATAGAAAAAATAAGCTTACATGTAAAGACAAAAAATGAAAATTGCTTCTAAGTAGGACCTGAGGAAGTAACTTTTACGATTTACAAGATAATTATGTGAGAGAAATTTTAACTCAATTTACGAAAAAAGCTTTTTGAAACCGTGGCCCCTATGGATGTTACCAGACTTCAAAGTCATTCATTTTACCAATTCAAATGCCGGATTTCTTTACTATTTGTTGGGAAATAAATACTAATATAATAAAATGTGTATTTTCTATTTTGCACAGAAGATCTTAAAAGATACTCGATTGGTTGTATTGACTGTTTCCATTTACCGGATACATAAGACGTGTCACATGTACAGCAATCCCTTTGTATTATACTAAATATTTGCGTCCGGATCGTCTAGACCTCTTAAAAATTAAAATCCAGTCTATTCCCTTCCAACTCCGCTTTCAGGAGCGACGTTGTTTTATGAAATGGAGAGCGAAGGACTGGAGATCTCTGGATAGTGGATAATCTGATATAAAATTGAAGTTTGAAGCCACGGTGTCCTTACTTTCCCACGCGACTCCTCGCACGTCGCTTTATCATTGGAGCAGGAAATACAGGAGATCTGGATATAATCATATGAAAAGGAGTAATTAATTTTATTGGTTAATTAAATGAGTCGTGATTCACGCGATAAGTTAACAAAATGCTACTACTAATTATTTCTAAGGTTCAGTAACATGTGCGAAGGGCTAATGGAACGCCACTCCCAACGTGGGATTTTAGCATATTCTTCTGATCCTTAATATAATATATGCTGTCCGTTTGAATTTGCAGTAGAAACTACTTTTTCATTGTGATTTGCAGTGTACGATATAAGTATGTGGGAAGAATTTTATCTCAACTTACATAAATATATTTTTTGAACGCTTACTTAAACATACCTATAATTGACTTTTTTCATAGTAATGCTCTAATTCATAACATGGCAACAATCTGTTTTTTTGTGTGCAGATGATCGATGAGATTCAGCACGTGCGTGTGTTTTCATGTTCAGCTCTAACATGCCACCCAAAAGCTCCGTCAAAAAAGGGTTTCTTTTTTTTTATTATTATTATCAACTTGTTACCTCGTTAATGGAGACCCATAACAAAATAATCTAATTTCTTTCACCAACCACCTTTGCTTGAAGCAGAAGGGTGGTTGGTCAAAGAAATAAAAATTTCCTATCAAACTGATGAGATAATTTAACTAATATATTAATAACATTATTTTGTATTATGTAAATATTATGAACATAAACTTACTCGACTCTATAAATAAGATCATGGGCCTCCTCCACAATATCCTAAAAGGATTACTATCCTCACATCCCCTACTTATCATGTTAATCACATTAATACAATCAATGAATACATAAATCACATTTTTTTCACTGGGGGATATAGTATCATAATCATATCATAAAGTGAAAAAGAAAGCTTTATGATGAATACAAGAAATTTGGATGAATTTGAATCTCAATTGAAATATATTAATCATTACTACATTGTAATATATGCCCTGTTTCAGTGCCAAAACCAGAGGATGAAAGAAAGAGATGTATTTAGGGTTGGAAGGAAGGAGAGAGTAGTATGAAATCAGGTGGTGTTGTTCTATTTTGAGTCTTTGTTTTTGAACATTCGATGATCCATGCCGTGACGGAGTTTACGAAATACTGAATATGATTCTGTTCTCTGTTCTGTCCCACGAAAACAAAAAACGAAAACATAAACCCAAGAATATAATATGCCAACTTTTGAATCATCTGCCTTCAATCACAGAAAAGTTCAAAAGAAAATTGGTCGGCCGCTACAGCTATGCCCCACGGCCAAAACCGACAAGCGAACTAACTGCCACCCTTTCTACAGGACTTGGCTTCCCTTTTCCTTTTTCTCGCATCTTCTCCTTTATTACTTATTTTAAATTTTCAAATTTTATATTAAAATTTAAGTGGTTCACGTTTAATATTTTATATAAAAAATTGTTATAGTTTTAAATTATCATGATTAACATTTAGTTGTTTTTTAATTAATTATTTAATTTATTTTAATAATTTAATATTTTATTACTCTCTTTTATCCTATTTATAAGAGCTAAAAAATAAATTATGTAATTTGAGAAAATAGTTGAAATTATATAAAAATAATAAATATATCTAAAATAATTTTTTTCAGTATGTATTTATTTATAAGAAGTAAGTAAGAAGGAGAAATCGAACAAATATAAATATTATTAACTTTTTAATTAATGTAATATGTATTCAAAAAGAGTAAAACTGAAAAAAAAAAAATCATTAAGTGTTCAAACATTTCCAGTTGAATTTTTATAAAAATAATTAAGATAATTTAAATTTTAAAATTTTATAAAAAAAAAATACGGGGAAAAATAGTACTTTTATAAAATAATAAATCTAAATTACTTAAATTTAAATTTAAAGATTGAAATAAGTAGAAAGGGCAAAGATGAAGGGGGAAAAGGGGTAGGTGAAGAGAATGGGAAGCCGAGTCCATTTTTATAATATTTAGGTAAAAAAAATAAAAAATCAGTAACGACCCTTCGTATGACACACGCCTTGAAAATGTCTTCAGGCCTTCTTTGACATTTTGTACACGGTGGGTCAACGGAATTAATATTGGCCACCTAAACAATTTTATAAATTTTTTTCGATGGTGACCTGACTGACCTCTACGGTGATTTGTAAAATTGTAATATACTGATTTTTATTATAAATTTATTTTAATTAATTCTCATAGTTTTTTTAAGTTTATCCTTATTACTTTTTTTTTTTGAAAAATCACAACAAAAAAAATAGGGAAAATATCATTTAAATACCATGTAAACTTGTTAAACCTATAAAAGTATGTTAACATTTGAAAATGACATAAAGTTGACAGATATCAAAGTGAGATTTTAAAGTCTTAGTGAGTTTACTATTTTACCCTGAATTTTAAAAAAAGAAAGGTGCCCTTGCCGGAGCTCCAGCCATTAGGGGCTTTTTTGGGGTGTTGCAATTTTTTTAAAAAAAATATTTGAAGAGAGTAAGTGTGTGTTTGGAATGGCTTATTTTTATTCAAAACGTGCTTATAATTCGTGATTCACGGTATACGAAGTAAGTATGTGAGAGAAGTTTTTTCTCGGCTTACGTAATAAGTGCGTTTTTACTGTGTAAAACGCTCACACAAACACACACTAAGAGTTCCATCTCACCCCTTATCAAAGAGAAATGTGGTCATTGGGCCACCAAAACCCCTTTAATTATTTATGTATTATTATTTATATATACGCACCCCACCCCTTTATCAAAGAAGAATTGTGATCATTAGGTTACCAAAACTCTTTTGATATATTTATATATTATTATTTATATATAATATAAATAAAAGCATAATGATTTTAACAAAATCAGTAAAGCAAATAACAAAATGCGTAATGGGATTAAGTAAACAAGTAATATGTATATTTATAACATAATGACTTTAACAAAATCAGTGATAGAAATAACAAATGTGTAATGGAATTCATTAAACGAGTAATATGTACATGTATAACATAAATAAAGGTAAAATAGCTTTAACAAAATAAGTAATGAAAATGACAAAATATGTAATGAGATTGACTAAACGAGTAATATGTGTATACATATAATATAAATAGAGACATAATGATTTTAACAAAATCAATAATAAAAATAATAAAATACATAATGGACTTGACTAAATCATTACGAGTAATAGATATATTTTATCATTTTCATTACTGATTTTGCTAAAATCATTATACTTTTATTTATATTATATATATATTACTCGTTTAATCAATATCATTATATTTTGTCATTTTTATTATTAATTTTGTTAAAGTCATTAAGCCTTTATTTTTATTATACATACACGTGTGTGTGTTAATGTTTATATATATATATATATATATATAACTCGTTTAGTTAATCATATCACTCGTTTAGTCAATATTATTACGCATTTTTTCATTTTGATTATTGATCTTGTTAAGATCGTTATGCCTACACTTTTATTATACATATATATTAATGCATATATATATATATATATCAAATGACCTCAGTGGCTCAATGGCCACCAAGCCCGTAAGATATGAGGTGGGGTGGGTTTGATCCTACTTCTTGCCCAATTAAATCATTTTTTCAAAAAAAAAATCCCCCTACTCCAAAAAAAGGTCCCCCGGCCAGGAGCTTTGCCTGCCAGAGGGTCTAAGCCGGCAGCCAGTGTTGCTCCGGTAAAGAGCACCTTCTCTTTTAAAAGAAAATTTGAAGGGCAAAATGGTAAAAGTAGCAAGACTTTAAAATTCTAATTTGATACCTGTCATCTTTATGTCATTTTCAAGTATTAACAAATTTTTGTGGGTTTTACAATTTTATTTGGTATTTAAATGAGATTTTCCCAAAAAAAAATATCTAAAAAGTATTTAAAAGATAAATAAATGATTTCAATATGCAATATACGATTTGGATAAATTTTTGAAAGGCTTATAAATACTTATGCACATAAGTCGAAATAACACTCCTCTCTCATATTTATTACCGTAAATCATGATTGAAAAGCTATATTTAAAAGCTCCAACCACTATTCTAAACAACTACGAAATCAATCTACCTGAGGCTATTTGTAATTTTGAAATCTTACCGAAAGACTAAAATGACCCCAATGTAATACGGAAACCCATTGTTTCTTTCTCGTCCTCAGCTCCATAACTTTCGCAGCATCCGATTTTGAAAAACAAATTAATTCATCCCCCATAGCCATGAATATCCTAGCTTGGCACCTTCTTAGATCGATAAGGTCACCCATCTTTTGATTTTAACTATGATGCACGGAATCCTTTTTTTATTCAAAACAAACCAGAGATGTTCCATAAATTAAGTCTCATAGAAACATTATATTGAAGAGCAAGCACTCCAATGCCGGCATATGATTGGAGTTTTTTCTTTATGCACATGTATGAGTTTAACAAGTATAGACAAGTAAAGAAAGAGATCTGAGAGTTCAGAAACAGAGCAAATCTTATTGAGTATAAGTTTGTGGCTTAAGTTCAAATACACAGCAAACCCAACATCAAAAATCCACATTTCAACATATGCTTAATCTCGTCCCCATTCCTCATAAAAAACCCACATCATTGAATCAAACCCATATTCTCATTTCCAAACCAAAAATTAGCAATCAATGAGAGCCTATCCATGTTGATACTCTGCAAATGATTCACAAACCAATAAATGAAAATATCAGTAAATTCAAATCAATTTTCTCATTTTCAAAGGATTTCTTTCGGCAATCAAGAAAAACCAATTCGTGCTCTTCCTCTTTATAAGATATTTCGGACCATCTACATACACAAAAAACAGATCCGGCAGTGAAAAATCGACCGAAACCATGGTCAGACAAAATGCAGACGAACAAAAGGTTTCAACCATGTTCAAGTGGCCAGTCTGGATTCATCCCAATGGCGACCAAGAGCAAACGACGCAACAAAAATCATCCTCAGTAATGAGTAAGGGTGTTGGACTTCGAGCCGTGAATGGGGTCGCCCAAAATGTCCCTGAGGTCGCGGAGTTGAATTCTTGAAAATGTTGTGCGGCGGTGGAGACTTGCGAGGAGGGAGGAGCTGGGTGTGGCGGTGTCGCATAGCCAATAATGAAAAGAAAGGTTGTGCTGAGGCTGAGAATGAGAGGAGAGAGAAAAAAGAGGGAAGGGCATTGAAGTTAATGAAAAAGATTTTCAAATCCCATTTCCTTTTTCTTTTTTTTCTTTGGTTTCTCAGGGTATCTACGTAGCCGATCACCATAAGAATAATCTCTCGTCCCATTGCCAACGCACAAAGCGGTAGGGGACCAGTCACGGAGTGCTTTTCATTTACGAGAGTTGGTTGGGGATTGATGCCCCAACCACTTTCAAATCCCATTTTGATATATATAGGTTGATTTGGAATTATTAAAGTATTTGAATAACACTGAAATCACGATTTCATAAGCCATTTTTTTGTAAATTGATACAAAACCCCTCTCATATATTTACATCATAAATCATAAAAACTATTATCTAAAAATTAATCTAAACACACATACATACATATAAATTGGAGTCATGCATTTGTCCTTTTGATATTTTGAAAGTATTTTTATGGGATTTTCTCACTCTCTCTCTCTATATTTATAAATCATTCTCACACCTCTCTTCTTTCTCTCTTTTCAACGAAAATTAAATGGGGCTAAAATCGGAAAAATATTCATTAATAATATGTAAGTGAACTTATATTTATGACAAAAAATTACTTCTAAAAGTGGACTTATAATAAAGACTAAAGTGGTATGCATTTATAAGTGTATGTTTGTTTTAAATTTTCAGAAATGCTTTTATAATTTACAATGTAAGTATGTAGGAGGAGTTTTAGGGCCTGTTTGATATAGCGTTTGGTGGGGTAACTGCACGTTTGGTGTGAAAAAGCCTAGTGGTCATTTCATGACCGTTTGGCAGAGCGTTGAAGTTCACTGCACTTTGATAAAAAAACACCACGTTTTGTAGAAGCCCATTTTCACAGCTTCTGATCTCTCTTTTTATCACGATAGATCATTAAATGTTGACTAAAGGACCGTTGCAGGGCATTTAGCTTGCTTACCAAACGTATGAGAGAAGACCATTGGAAGGGTATGCAAGTCGACCTCTGATCTATGGTTGTCGTTTGAACATGGATGAGAATGTTTATCTTCTTCATTGGGTAATTAAATTTTTCTATGCATATTGCTTTCACTACCTTGGCAGCCTTAAAATCTATACGGTAGTAAAAGAACTTTCTTAACTAAATAAGATTCAAAGCTTAATTTACTTGTACAGACAAAAAGACAGACTTAAGTTGCTACTTCAATATTTACCTCTGTTTTTTGATCCATAAAACAGAGTATCTTTCATCACCTTGTCTGTCATTGCCTTTAATATTTTACATCAAAATGTATCAAAATGTGTTGCTGTGAGATTATGGGTTCCAAATATATGTGTGCATGCAAATGAAGTTTTCAACTGAGTTTACTTTCTTTGGAAGTTCCTACCAGTGGAGTTGCACCGGAAAACAGACGAATCAGCCGTGAAAACTGGGGACGCAGAGTTGTACAAGTTCAGTTTAAATTAACAAAAGTGACACAATCATAGATAGACCAGCTTGTCAAGGGTAAATGATACAATAATAAGACATTTCATGTATGCATTTTAATATAAATATAAAATTATCAATTTTTACTTAAGTACTTTCATGTTTTTTTTTAATAATAATTTAACTTTTTTATTTTATCAAATTTTATTCATATTTTTTCACTTTAATTATCATAATATATACAAATAATATATATATATATATATATATATGTATGTATATATGTAGTATTCAATAAGATTCATGCCCTTTTCAGACATTTTCCATCTAAACGGGCTTTTCAGACATTAATCCAAAAAGGTTTAAGGTTAGAAAAAAAGCCACTTCTCACACCGTTAATTTAAACACAAATCATATTTATAATATGACTTTTTTTCTATCTCACTTTTTCAAAAGTCACATTGCAAAAAAAAGTTACTTTTCCACCGCTAATTCAAACAGACACTTAGTGTGTGTTTGGATGCAATTAAAAAAATTGCTTTTGAGGCCAAACCATGGTTTGGAAAATATTCATCCAAACACTCACAATTTTTGAATAATCTATTTTCCATGTCAAACCATGGTTTGGGAGGCCCAAACCTTGGTTTGGGAACAATCCATTTTTTCTTACTTTTTCAACTTTGTGGGTCCCACCCTCTCATTCTCATTGGTTCTTTTTATGTTTGTGGGCCCCACAGCACACACTCTCTCTCATCTTTTTTATTTTTTTGAATTTCAACGTTTTTTCTCTTTTTTTTTTTTAGAATTTTAAAATTTTAATACTCCCTCTTATCCTATTTAAGACTTATTTATCTAATTTAATTATATTAAAAAAAATTAGTTAAATTAATTAACATTACATATAGACAAAATTATTTCATTTTTGGTATTAATTATGAAATTTAATGTTAAATAATGGGTTAAGATGTATCATTTTTAATACCGTTAGATGTTTTCTTCTCTTATAATTTAACTCCGTTAGGTCAAATTTAACGGTTTTGTTAAATTTACATCCTTGTTAAATTTAAATTTGATATTAATCCTTAAATAATACATAAAATATAATCTTATTCTTTATATGTAATTATCACAAAAGTTAATGTTCTTTTATGTAATTTGACCATGAAAAAAGCTATTCTGATCAAAACATCCAAACACTCTCATTTTATCAAAATCACTTTTTTCTCATAATCTATTCTTCTTATAATCTATTCTCCAAAAGCTATTCTCCATTTTTTCTCCAGAAGCTATTAAAAAAAGCTAATCCAAACACACTGTTACTTCAGTTTGTGGAAAAGTGCTTACAAAAGTGCTTTTATGGGTTTCCCAAACAAGCACTAAAAGCCCGTTTGGTGTAAGGAATTTAGGATGAAGGAAATGAATGGGGAGGTAGAGTGAATGGAAAGGAAGGGAAAATTGGAAGAAAACCTAGAAGGATATCCTGTCTGATAGATATGGGAAGGGAACATAAATTGAGGGAAAATAGAATGTTTGGTGGAAGGAAAATGGAGATGTGGTTTTGGGAAGAAAAGGTGAAATACCCAATATACCCTAAAATTAGGATCAATAGCTTCGAAGTAGAAATTGTAGTTGTCGTAGAGAAGGAAGCAACTGTCGAGGTAGATGCGGGCTGAGAGAGAGGGAACATAGCAAGGGGACTTGGTGAGGTTGGCGGCTTAGCAAAGGAGGCAATCGGTGTGGGAAAATTCATAGAAGCACCGATCGAAGCTAGAGATGGGAAATCAGTGCGGCTAGTGGCGTAGCAAAGGAGGCAATCGATGTAGGAGAGGGAGCCAAAGTTGTTGCAAATTTTTTCTACTGGGAGAGAGATTGAGTTGATGTCACTTTTTGTGGGAACTCAAATTCCCACATCTAAGATGACACTGACAGGATTTTAAGTTTCTGAAGCTTTTTGGCTCCAAACAATTTTCAGCATGGGAACATGCTAGTCTTGCCTTTCCCTCCCTAGCTTTTGGTGTACCAAATGGGCCCTAAATGCATGAATTATTAAAAACACACAGAAAATTCAACAACCACTCTTATATATACACGTGTGTGTCTGTACTCCGTACACATACAAGTGTTCCTTTAATTTCCAGAAAGACACAGCATATGCCGTCAGGGAGGGAAAGATGATGAAACGTTTAGATTGTTTTGATGGGTTAAGCTAATTAGCTAGTTCTTATAGGTTTTCAGCAATACTTTCTTCGTTTCTATATATAAGAGTTTTTCAACAGAATCGTGATATTTTAAAAAATAATTAAAAATATTTAAATGTAATAATTATGTAGAAAATTTATTTATTTATTTTCAAAAAATGTCCTTATTTATAAATGGTTGAGAGAGAGAGAGAGATAATGAGACATGATAAAAGATGATGTATGTAGTATAATAATTAATTAAAAACAAAATGGGAAAAATACATTATTATTGAGACAAACTTAAAAAGGATTTTATGTTTAGGATAAGCCCGTTTTTTTTAAAAAAAAAAAAGCTCGTACAAAGGGAAGAGAGACTCCTTAAAAAGTGAATGATAACTTTTTTTTCCCAATGGCTTGTTTGATATGAGGGGAGGAGAGAGGAGGGAAAATTTTTTTGAATTATTTTTTTAAAATGAGAGAAGTAGGGTTAAAATTGTGATTAATTTTTCTTACTCTTTTATTTTAAATTTTCTCTAAATTAAAATTTTGTAATTCTACTTCTTTAATTTTCTTAAATCCAACTCATAAAAATTTTTCTTCCCTCTTCTTCTCCCCTCCAAATTCCTCTTACCAAACAGGCCCTAGACTGGAAGCTCTGCTATCCATTTCTATCCATTGAATTTCTGCATTTCAAATTAATATTTCAACTCAATACCTTGTATATTTTTTTGCCATCAAAGGAAACTAGTAATATTAAAGACAGATAAAATACAATGTCTCATAATTAGGAATTAGACAAACAGAGCAACCAAAAAGAAATAACAATGCTCAACTTAGCTAACAAATTACAGAAACAGGGAATTAAAAGATATCTAATACAACGATAAATTAAGAACGTTATTGTAGCATCACCCATACCATACGCCAAATAGGCCAGCAACAGGGACAAAGGTCAAAATACCCGAATAAGGGGGCAAGACTCTTCCAATGAAGCTTTGGCATACCACACAGCTACCAAATTTGCTTTCCTGAGAACACACCTGTAAGGATGGTTCCTCCAAATTCCTTGAATCCAGGAAGTACTCAGGAGGGCATTTGTTATAATATCAAAGCACAAACAATCAAATAGACAATCAATAGAGAAAATACAATCCCAGCCCGAGAATGAGCAGTAAGGCTATACACACTGAACCAGCCCATATATGCCCTGACAATGAACAATGTTGATCAATACACTGAACAGGCACATGATAAGCAAATAATGAACAGTGCATAGAGACCTACTGAATAACCTTAATCGAATGAACCTCAATTGTCTGTTCGGTACACATTCCTTAGGAAATTGATCAATAAAATGCTTTACCACCCAACCCCATACTAATACCCTTGCCCAAGCATAACTAGATTTTGGATAGATCCCAAAAGCCCTGAATTTTGAGTTCGGATCAGTCATTTGGTCTCTTTTCCCCCTATAAACCATCCCCACTATTTATATTAGGATAGAGGCAGCTTGATCAATGAATTTTGATTTATGTACCCCACTGCTCATTGGAAAATTATAACAAAACACCTGAAAATATGAGGCATACTCGAGTACACCAGATTTCAAACCTTTTGAACAATAGACTAAATTAAGCATAGAGAAACCATCAAAAAGCAAATCAGTCCTACCAGACACATATCTCAATCCTAGCTGGCCATTAGTAGGGGAAGGTGAAATCTTTAGCAAATCACTCACCTAAAGATCTAAGAATCGACTAATTGGTGCCATTGAGTGCATTGGTGGCATTGCCTTTGATTTACTTAGAATGGTTGCAAGTCCCCAACTGCCAGCCTCCATTAAGATAGTCAGTTCACCAGTGAGGAAAGAGATCCACTGCATCAATCCGTTCTTCGCCTGCAACAGCTATAGGGGAACCCATCGGAGGGCTTCATAGAGGATTGAGGCTTGCACGCCTTCACGCGTCCTTCCACACTACATCCCCGCTTACCGCCGCCATTGGCTTCGCCCCCAACCAGGACTTCCACCAGCCACGACATAGGGTGTAACCCCCTTCGATAAGCAGGCCGGGATTAGTGTTTAATCACATTTTATGATCGAATGATAAATGGGGAACAATTAAATTTTTTTTTCCGGAAACTATATAACTGGATCTCCATTCATTTCATTCATTAAAACAAATGGCCTGTTTGGTCTGTTACATATACAATATCATAGTGTCAGCACAATTCCCGACGTTCACTCGGGATAATAACATTTAATCCAAAATATTGTTCAGGGCATCATCGCCCATCTCAGTATCCATACCGGGGATTACACAAAACTTTAGTACTATGATCTATACAATATATTTACATTGATCCAAAATGATAACCAATTCGATATAAAACCAAAATATTTAACTAAGACTACCGCTGGCAGCCTTAATCGCCCCTATCCACTTGCTTGCTTTTCGATCCACTTGCCCTGTCTAAAAATGTTATTTGGAAAGAATGAGATTCTAGAGAATCCCAGTAGCAACAGTTTATTTATATGATGCATATATACAAAGCAAGTCACATATATCACAATGCAGCAATCAATATTCGAGACCGGGCTTTCACCACGTTCCCTTCACTATATACGAGGTCAGGCTTACGCCACGCCCCCTTCACTTTATCTATATTCGAGTCCGGGCTTTCACCACGTCCCCTTCACTTTCACTATAATCGAGTCCGGGCTTTCGCCACGTCCCCTTAACTTTCACTGTAATAGATGACTAATGCAAACAAGCAATGTAATACACATGATATAGGATAAAGTGTTACTACCTTGTTCTTTCCGTTTTTGTTCAGGCGTATGCCTTCTATGTTCCGGGCAAATATCAAATCCTATAATCAAACGATAGGTTATTACTTATTCTAATACTCAAATGGCTTCAAAACACTTAGTTTTGGTTATCAATAATGACCCTTAAGAAGCTACAATTGGCTCTAATAAAGGCCCTAAAGGATTGGAAAACACCGGGTTAGAAACCACATTTCAAAATCCCAAGGTGCTGGAAACAGGGGGTTGGCTGCAGCCAAGAAACCTCTGGCTGCGGCCAAAACACGCACAGAAGGTTTCTGGCTGCAGCCAAGAATTTCTGGCTGCGGCCAAAACACGCACAGAAACTTTTGTGCTGCAGCCAAGGCAACTTCGAAAATTCATAATTAATTCTAGAAAAATCGAAATGAGGTGCTCCTAAAGCCCATTGAAATCTATTTAAGTGCTCTTTACCAAAAAAATATGAACCATTACTGGAAATCACCATAAAAATCCCAGAATTTAAGAAATGTCCACACTATTCCAGAATTGTTCCCAGATTTAACATCAAACTTTGAACAGTCATAACTCCTAGCCCAAAAATCTAAATGACACAAAACATATGTCCATTTTGAAGCTTGAGATATGAATTTTAAGACTGGAAAGTTTCATAATTTTCCAACACCATTTACTATTTTAAAATGTCCATGCAAGACCACTGCCAGCACAGAGTTTTTCACTGACCACACTTGCAACTTTTCAATCCAAGTTTCCAATCAACTTCTATCTATCCAAGATACGTCTCAAAACACCATATCCATGACAACAACAACTCAAACACCACAAGACCCTAATTTTCAAAAATAGGGTTAAATTTCCAGAAATTTCAACTTAACCAAATGACCACAAAACTTATATCAAAATGCTCAACTCACTCACCTCTTTAACTTTCTCCAATGAGTTCTTTGATTCTCCAAACTCTATATTTCCTTGAGAGCTCAAATCATCACCAATGGCAAATCTAAAACCATAGAATTGAAGCTCTCAACATAAGGAACAAGATTGAAGAAGGGAGTTTTTCCATTAGAGGTCATTAGAAGGGTCAAATGGCTCACCTATTTCACCAAGTTCTTCCTCCTTCTTGGGCAGCCATTGAAGCACGCATGAGAGAGGGAGAGGAGAGATGAAGAGTGATTAAATGATGGGAATGAAGGCAGAAATTCTGCCCATCCTTTGCCCCATACTCATAAGAGAGAGGGAGAGAGAGACAATGAGAGATTGAGTGTATGGAGGGAGAAGGAATAATCATTCTTTGACTCCCATACTCCATTCAGCTGAATGCAAGGGAAAAGGGAGAGAGAAAAATCATTGCACCATCCCCTTGATTTCTCCAAACACTCCACCATCAAGTAAGCTTGCCACCTGTCACTCCCTCATACAATCTCCTCCTAATTAATCCTCCACTTAGTTACACTAACCAATTCCATTAGTCACTTAATCACACATCTCATTTTTTCTTAGTTAGTAATTAATTTCCCCATTAACTACTAACTTATGGCCAATATTTTCATTCTATCAATTATGACATATAAATTAATATTGTCACCAATATACATTAATTCCACTTTAATCCGATAATTATCCTCAATAATTATCATTAGCCCGTAATCAAAAATTGGGGCGTTACATAGGGCTTATTTAATGACTCCACCAGCAAGGGAGAAAAAAAGGACCTTATGGAGAGAGGGATGAGATCGACCTCCCAGCTTGGTCGGGTTGCCGCTAGAGGAGGTCGACTCCCTCTCGAAGGAAATGAAACCCTAACAGAGGGATTTTTTAATCAATCTCAAGAAAAAAAAAATCAAGTAGGTTGTGACTTTTAAGTCAATACCTTGTATTTATGGGATGAGACTCCTTTTCTTTTTTCATTAGGACCAATGCTTGTTTATAGAATTTGTTATATACCCTCTCCAATCTTAAATATAAGATATAATTGACTTTTTTTAAAGAGATTGAGGAAGTTAAATACACTTTTTAATCATATCATATATTACGTATCATTAGATTATATATTAGTTTATATGTTAAGTAAAATAGTTTGGAGAAAAAAACGTTAAATACAAATATTTTATAATAGTTCAATTAGCTTTCTTAATCTCCTTAAAAAAGTCAACTTTATATTATATTTAAGACAAAACAAAATATTTTATATTAACACCATCGTTAATATGTTTTTGGAAAAAGTATAGATTGAGTTATTTAATTTCACCTGAAGTTTTATTTATTTATTTATTTTTGAGTAGCATCTTACTGGGTGCGGGCCAAGATCAAACCCGAATGTTGAGGCACTTAGGCCTCATGCCTTACCAATTGCGCCATAGTGCGTTAGGCACCTAAAATTTTATTTTGATTTCTTAACTTTATAAAGTGTTTTTTCATTGTTTAATTCTAACTTTATTAACATAGAATGTTGATATTAGAATTTTATCTTAAAAAACAATGATCCTTGTGAAAAAAAAAAAATTATTTGAAACTCACATGACTAAAGTTAAAGAACGGAAAATCTCCTGATTAAAATTAAGACTTTAGAGGCGAATCTAAAATTCTGCGTAAAGTTGGAAAGGTTGATCCATGTACTTTTGCCTCTATATATTTTTTAATTATTTTACCAAGAGCGGCCATTTCACATTTGCACATCCTCATTGAGGTGGAGCGCACAACTTACTACTATTTATCTAATGCAGAGAGGGTATTATGGGAATAAATTTATAAAAATTAAAATTTTATCCTATAATTAAGATTAAGATTAATTTTTAAATATTATCATATATTTAAGACGGAGAGTACTATTTATGTTCAACCCTAGTGGTTTTCTGCTGTGTGGGCTTTTCATTTTTTTCCTAACGCATTTTTTTAGTACCAGTCCATGTCCACTCAGGAGCAACTCACGTTTCATTCGCTCCCACTAATGAAAAAAATCTGCAGCATCGTCCTCTTGTTGACAACTCTGAGGCATCGAACGGAGAGGAGTCTGTAGAACGCGTGCCTCTTTTATTCCGGCGACAATGGATAGTTTATTGAAGGATTTCGAAATTGAGCCCAAGAATCCTTCCACCGAAGCCATGCGGAGGTGGAGATCTGCCGTCCGGTTGGTCAAGAACCGTCGCAGAAGGTTTCGTATGGTCGCCGATCTCGACAAACGTTCCGAAGCCGAGAGGATGAAGCAGAAAATCCAGGTTTCAATCCATTTTTCTCATTTTATACCGTTTCCTTTTGTTTTGTTCGCCAATCTATATGCCTTGTTTGAGATTTTTTATCACAGTTTCTTAAAAGGTCTGTTTCGTTGGAGGGAGGGGATGAAAAATAGTCTCTCCCCCTTGTTTGGTTTTACATGGTTTGAAAAATTTTTATCCCCTAAATTGGGGGTTTTGGAGGGGATGAAAAATGAGTCCTCACTTTAAACCAAACAGACCCTGAGAGTCCTGGCCTCCGGTTGAATTTGTGAGGAGATTATATTCTGGTCTTTAGGAGAAAGTTTCCAGAGAGAAAAAATAATAATAAAAGTAATTAATAAATGGCGCCCTGCTTGTTGGCTTGAAAAAGGAGAAAAGAAGAGGAAAACTAAGACTATTCTTTGTTTTTAATAAGGAAAAAAGAGATCATGAACTGAATTAAATCCTAATAAATCCCCTAAAAGTTGAAAGCAGACATTTTCCTAACTTGTTTATTTATTTTAGCCAGCCAGGCTGAAGTTTTCCTTGGGAGGGTTGTTGATTCCCTGTTAGTGAGAAATGAAAGTCGAAATCCGTATTTCCGTATGTAAACATCGAAAGGCGAGCCACATGAATAAATTAGAGTCCGCAGATAAGTCTAATAGCAACAACAGAGGAAACTTCCGCGAAATTTCCGTCACATGAATGAATGAAATTTTTAGACATTTTTCTGAGGACAAATCCATACGGTACCGTCACGCGCGGCAATTTTCACGTTTGCCGCCCTTGTCACCCCTTGTTGACTTTTTTCAGGAGGACCTAAGATGTATGTCTTGTTTGGTTTTCAGAATTCACTTGTAGTATTTTTTTATAAGGAAAAATGACGCGAAGGTGTCAAGGACCGAAAATAATTATAGTAAAGTTTTACAGCAACAAAAAATAATTCAACATGTTATAAAAACAGTTTCATGAGTTGTTATTTCAAATTTTTGAGACTTAATTGTAGTTATCTTCAGTCCTTAGGTCCTACGCGATATTTTCCCTTTTTATAATTTGATTTTGTGCGTTGGTCTTATTAGAGAGTTGGGCCGGGATGTGGGTCCCTTCATAGTATATTTAGGACGATGATGCGGAGAGGTGGAGGGTTGTACACCCTGAGCCGTTGGATATAAATACTTCCTCCGTAGCTGTATATAAAGTCACTTCAACCATTTTAGAAAATAGTTAAAATTAATTTAAAATAATAAATATGTAAGGAATATAATTTTGTTTTCAAAGATTCCCCTATTTATGAACAATTAAGGAAGAAAAAATAATGATGAAAAGAGAAAAAAAGAGAATTTATAGTAAATAGATGATTGAGAGAATGAAGATAAAATGTATAAAAATATATTTATTATTGAGACAATAAAATAGGATCTTTTATATAAAAGGGAAAGTCTATTTAAAAATAAAAAGGGGGACATGCACATGCCCTTCAATTAAATTCTATCTTTTTGATAAACAAAAACTCAATTCTGTCAGACCTATCACTAATACAAGTGGTTCTATCTTTTTGATAAAAAAAATTCGATTCTGTCAGACCTATCACTAAAGAAACCTAAAATTACAATTTTGGTCACTAAAGAAACCTAAAATTATAATTTTGGTAGGGGAGGGAGGGGAGGGGAGGGGAGGGTGGGAAAATTATAATTTTGGACAAAAGAAACCTAAAATTTACTCTCTCATTTTTTTTAAATTTTGGATTCCCGCCCGAAATTTACTTTCTCATTTTTTTTAAATTTTGGATTCCCGCCTAAAATTTAAATTCACTTAACCTAAAAAGCTAAAAAGGTAATTTACCCACCCTTTCATCCCCTCCCACCCCTCCCCTCAAACCAAACACACCCTAATACAAGTGGGGGCTCCACCACTCTTATGTATGCAAAGCGTCAAGCTGTCTCATTCATGGGCTTGAACGCGGCCCAGACGCGTCTGGTTGGGTTGTGAATCAGACAGGGGCACGTCATCATTGAATATATTAGTTTCATCATAGGTAGTAATTAGGTACCAATTTGACAAATGAGTTCCTCTAGAATTCATGTGAGGGTTGGGTGGGACAGTAGTAGATGGAGATCCTTTACCGTGAAGGGATTCCTGGTGCCTGTAGAGAGTTGGTTTTTGCCATTCGTGACTGTATTTAATAGATTGAAAGGAAATAAAAAAAATTATACGAGATTGAATGTATAATGAATATTATGTATCTTTCTTTCTTTCTTTTTTTGTGTTTAATAGACATGGAATGCTGTGTTTTCCCATCACGACTACCAAACCTTCCCTTGGACAATAAAATCAACTCATGCTCCGAATTTTTTATCCTAGAACCAGTGAAGCTTCTAATAAATATATTTGATCTTAAAGAACTTTGAATCCACATTTAAATACTACATACATTAAAAATTGATTAGTTCAAGATACTGGGTGTTAAAAAAATATTTTAGGATGGTGTTGCAAGAAAAATATTTCTGAATGCAGGACTAGAAATTAATTAATTTGAGATACTGGGTGACAAAAATATTTCAGGGTGCAACAAACAATTTAATCCAAATAATAAGAATGCATAAAAAATTTAAAAAAATAAAATAAAATGGTCCCCACCCCAAAGTTGGTTGGGATGAGCATGCCGGGCTCATCTTTTGGATGAGCACGGCATGCAGACCCAAAAACTTTCGCCCAGTTTTTTAATTATGACCTTTGACAGGGAAGTTATGTGATGCCACTAGACATGATGAGGCTCATTTACTTTGGCTTAATTAAGGATATTAAGTAGTGTAATTATGTAGTACGTTCCAATGACATGGTCTATACTTTAAGTTTTGACCCTCCTTAAGCACTTACTGCAGGAATGACCACTAATTGTCTTACAAACTTTTTAAGTTGGTATTATCATAACACTTTTTTTACTGTACTATCTCTATTTGCTGCATCAGGGAACGATTCGGACTGCTCTTTATGTTCAAAAGGCGGCACTGCAGTTTATGGGTGGTATTGTGCTCTAATCTCTTGAGAGTTAAGCAGCTCATACTGTCACTGTGTTTTAAAAGCTTAATTATTTTCATGTCTTTCTGGTGCAGCTGGAGTTCGAGTTGAGCACAGTCTATCAGAGGAGGCAAGAGAAGCTGGTTTTGGTATTGATCCAGATGACATTGCCTCCATCGTTCGTAGCCATGATTATGAGAAATTGAGAATGATTGGAGGAATTGAAGGGGTTGCATCAAAATTATCTGTCTCCATGGACAAAGGGGTCAGCAAAAGCACTATAAACACCAGGCAACAGATTTATGGGTTCAACCGCTATAAAGAGAAACCAACTAGAACCTTCCTCATGTTTGTGTGGGAAGCATTGCATGACTTAACGCTAATCATTCTTATGGTCTGTGCTTTAGCCTCTATAGTTATAGGGATTGCCACTGAAGGGTGGCCAAAGGGTGTGTATGATGGTCTGGGAATCATACTTAGTATATTCTTGGTAGTCATTGTTACTGCTGTAAGTGACTACAAGCAATCGCTGCAGTTCAGGGATTTGGACAGGGAGAAGAAAAAGATATTTGTTCAGGTCACCAGGGATGGGAAAAGGGAGAAAATATCAATTTATGATCTGGTTGTGGGAGATATTGTTCATTTGTCAACTGGGGATCAAGTTCCAGCTGATGGGATTTTCATATGGGGATACTGCTTGCTCATCGATGAGTCAAGTTTGTCAGGTGAGAGCGAACCAGTAGATGTAAATGAAGAAAAACTTTTCATTCTTTCAGGAACAAAAGTGCAAGATGGTCAAGGGAAGATGTTGGTGACAACTGTTGGCATGAGGACTGAATGGGGAAAGCTGATGGAAACCTTGAACGAGGGTGGAGAGGATGAGACCCCATTGCAAGTGAAATTGAATGGAGTTGCTACACTTATTGGTAAGATTGGTCTGGCTTTTGCTGTTGTAACATTTCTGGCGTTGCTAATAAGGTTTGTGGTGGAAAAAGCACAGCGCGGTGAGATCACTAATTGGTCTGCAAGTGATGCAATGAAGTTGCTGGACTACTTTGCTATTGCTGTCACCATTATAGTTGTTGCAGTTCCTGAAGGATTACCATTGGCTGTAACACTCAGCCTTGCTTTTGCAATGAAAAAATTAATGAATGATAAGGCACTTGTGAGGCATCTTGCAGCCTGTGAGACAATGGGTTCATCCAGTTGCATTTGCACTGATAAGACAGGGACACTGACTACTAATCACATGGTGGTTGATAAAATATGGACATGTGAAAAATCCGTGGATATGAAAGGTGAAGAGAGCAGAGACAAATTGAAAGCGGAAGTATCTAAAAAAGTTTTTAGCATCCTTTTCCAAGCTATATTTCAAAATACTTCTGCTGAAGTAGTTAAAGATAAGGATGGAAAGAAAACAATATTGGGAACACCAACAGAATCTGCTTTATTGGAATTTGGATTGTTTTTGGGTGGTGATTTTGATGCTCAGCGCAGCGAGTATAAGATTGTCAAGATTGAGCCTTTCAACTCAGTCCGGAAGAAGATGTCTGTCCTTGTGCGTCTTCCTGATGGAGGGGTTCGAGCTTTCTGTAAAGGTGCATCAGAAATAATATTAAGAATGTGTGACAAAATTATTGATAGTGATGGAAATACTGTTGATCTTCCTGAAGATCGTGCAAAGAATGTCTCTGATGTGATAAATGGTTTTGCCTCTGAAGCTTTAAGAACTCTTTGTTTGGCTTTCAGAGACATAAATGATGCCCAACAAGGGGAGACTAGTATCCCTCATAATGGCTATACACTAATAGCTGTTGTAGGAATCAAGGATCCTGTGCGCTCTGGGGTTAAAGAAGCTGTTCAAACTTGTTTGGCTGCTGGAATAACAGTTCGTATGGTCACTGGAGACAATATAAACACAGCTAGGGCTATAGCTAAAGAATGTGGTATACTTACTGAAGGTGGTGTTGCCATTGAAGGACCAGAATTTCGAAACCTGTCTCCTGATCAAATGAACGAGATCATACCAAAAATTCAGGTTCAAGTCTCACTGTAAATTTTGGTTTTCAACTCTATTTTTTTTAGAATTGCATGTCTTCTTACTTATTTGCTTAATATGGACACAGGTAATGGCACGATCCTTACCGCTTGACAAACATACCTTAGTTAAAAATTTGCGGAACATGTTTGGTGAGGTTGTTGCCGTTACAGGCGATGGAACCAATGATGCTCCTGCACTGCATGAGTCTGACATTGGACTTGCCATGGGCATAGCTGGGACCGAGGTATTGTATCTCTGGTACTTTTTTGACTTTGGTGATTCTGACAGTTTAGAATATAATACTCTGATATTGTCTTTTGTTTTGGAATCATACCGTTATTCACAGGTTGCTAAAGAAAATGCTGATGTCATTATAATGGATGATAACTTCTCAACTATTGTCAATGTGGCCAGATGGGGGCGAGCTGTATACATAAATATTCAGAAATTTGTGCAATTTCAGTTAACAGTCAATGTGGTGGCTCTGGTGATCAACTTCGTTTCTGCATGCTTCACAGGTTTGTTGGTTTCTGAATATATATCTATCCCACTTATCGCCATTGAAACACTTTTGAGGAACATGAATGATGGTTTTCTCGTTTGCTTTCCAGGATCTGCTCCTCTAACAGCGGTACAATTGCTTTGGGTGAACTTGATTATGGACACTCTGGGTGCGTTGGCCCTGGCCACAGAACCTCCTAATGATGAGCTCATGAAAAGGCCTCCTGTTAGTAGAGGAGCAAGCTTTATCACCAAGCCCATGTGGAGAAACATCATTGGTCAAAGTATATATCAACTAATTGTCCTTGCATTTCTCAATTTTGATGGGAAGAACCTTCTGAAACTCAATGGTCCAGGTGCAATCAGTGTCCTAAACACGGTGATATTCAACTCCTTTGTCTTCTGCCAGGTACAACATATGCCTTACATTGTAGTTCAATTTATTCATTAAAATGGGTCTTATATTAAGTTACGGACATCCACTTGGACGTTTTTTTCATTGTATCTCTGCTTGTTGTATCAGGTTTTCAATGAGATCAACAGCCGAGCCATAGAGGACATAAACATATTCAGAGGCATGTTTGAGAGTTGGATATTTTTAGCTGTAGTGTTTTCCTCAGTGGCATTTCAAGCGGTCATTGTTGAGTTCTTGGGAACATTTGCCAGCACTGTGCCTTTGAACTGGCAACTATGGGTGCTGAGTGTGTTAATTGGAGCAGTTAGCTTGCCCGTAGGGGCCATCCTCAAGTGCATTCCTGTAGAAGGATCTGTTCCAAAATACCACCACGATGGCTATGACGCTTTGCCTTCTGGTCCTGACATGGCTTAAACCCTTCAACGCCCTATTCCGTTCTCTGAGCAAATGTGTCGGATGGCCTTTTCCCTTGCATTTTATTTTTATTTCTTTAGGAAAACTAATCTCTCCACAAAGTTGCACTTTCGATCGCTCTTACGGTTAACTCATACCTTTTGTCTGACTTTAAGGAAAATTTTCTTTAATTTCTCCGAGTTAAAATCCTGGGGTGCTTTGCCCATTTTTGTTTCATGATTGTCTTTCTGTATGTCCTCTGCATCCCCTATGGCCTACTTGGATTAGTGGAAAATGGGGATTTTCCAACTGGTGGCGGGCGTTTGGATCAAATATTGTCTAAAAACATTTTCCCACCTTTGCCAATTTTCAAGCTGATGAATGAAATTGGGTTCCCACCATTTTTTTAGTGCCTGAAGAAAATCGCCAAATATCCAAATGCCTTTGATGTGCTGGTGGATTTGATATAAAATGGTGAAGGTGTTGAGGGCAATTCACACATCGGATTGGGAGAAAATGGAGGGAGTTGAAGAATAGAGGGTGAGCGGCTTTTTCCGGCAACGATGCAACATCTGATCAATCTCGAAGAACATGTGGGTTTCTTCTTCTCTGTTGATCTGGTTGTTGTGTTCTTGTTTGCGTTGAATGTGATACACCCATAATCCCTAGTTGTTTGTGTTGAGCTAAGCAAAGAAGCCCTTGCTCGTTGGAACTGATTCGGAGTAGGTGGAGGTGGTGTGCACTCCATTGTTGGGAGAAATATTGATTGACTATAACTTGACCATGAAATAGTCATGTGGTGAACGTGGTTAAATTTATGATATTTCATACAAGGGAAGCGGTCTTGACTAGACGTGGTTGGTGGGTGTGTAACGGTTGAGAGTGATGTTAGATAACCATTAATTACCTATCACATACATGTGGTTAAAATTGTTCCTTTATTTATATATAATCATAAGCGACTGGTAGGTATCTCATGGTTATTGCTTTGTTACTTTATCAAGAAACAAGGGTAAATAAAGTACTGATTTCTTATTAGCTCCACTCATTAAAACTTGAAACAAAGGGTTATTTGATCAAAAGTTTTAAATGGAAGTGAAGAAAGTAAGTTCCAAATGCGCTATTTCATCAAATGTCCTTGACCTACTTCTTTTCCCAACTTATACTTCACCCCAATATTCTTTGCATATCTAAAGCTCTTGTCCAAAGAGTAAGACAATGGAAGATCATTACTCTACCTTCTCATTTATTTTCATCTCCTTATCAAAGCATTGCTTAATTCTCATTAACTTTTCAATCTCTCCTTGTGCCTGTGCCTATGTCGGTGTTTATATTAGTATATATTTAAATTAAATTTAAAATATACGCATATGCATATATTTCTTCATAATAAATAAGTTCAAACATAAACATATTTTTCTCGATCCCAACACATTGAATTAAATAAAAATATATTTCATCATGTGGGTGTGTGGATCGTGATGGAACCACTGAAACGGACCGAAGCTGGCTTGTATTTTTCAATCGAAGGATCCAATTTGAGCTGGAAGATTTGCTGTGAGCATCGGTGGAGATGCTGGGAAAAGGAAGCTTGGGAACAATGTACAAGGCAATACTCGACGATGGATGTACCGTCACGGTTAAGATACTCAAAGATGCAAACCCATATGCCCAGAACGAGTTCGAATGATACATGGATGTGATCAGAAAGTTTAAACACCCTAATATTGTGAAACTCAATTTCCTATCCATAGTAAATAGTACTCTTGTCCAGATGCCAAAAGCAATTTTCGTCTATAGAAGAAAAATAGCAGAATCTGCTTGATAAGATCTAACTGTGATGCAAAAATATTTCAGCATACGTACAACAAGCACGACCCAAAAAATACTTTGCCCACCCCAACCTGGCCAAGGTCAAATTACTAAGAATGATGTTCATGTGGGAAAAACTAGGACAGATCAATCAAAATTAAAAAACTAAATAGGAGAATGCTTATACTGAGAGACAGGCTGTTCATCTAAATCTTCTCTTTGTTTCTCCATATGCAACCACCCCCAATACTGTAATTGTGTAGCCCGCCATGCCCACAACAGTCACGGGATTTCTAAATATAAGGATTGATATCACAACAGCCACAGCACCCTTTGCATTCCCCAACACCTAGTTCACAACATTTCAGAAGAAATTGCGGGTGAATAATCATAAAAAAATCAGATCAAAGCAACAATTTCTTTCTTTCATCTTTTTATCTTTGTTGGTTCGTGTACGTGTCTTCAGCCAATATATAGTAGGTATCTCTAAATTCAAGAAAATAAATGCAGCCCTTGCATCAGGAGATATATAAGGAAAAAAAAAAACAATCGATGAAATTTGTTGCTAGAGCATAATGGCGATGTGCGATTCATATAGCCGACCCCACCTTGTGGGATAAAGCTTCTTGTTGTTGTTGTACTAGTAATACAGAAAGATGAAACTCTCACAATCAATTAGTTTAAAGTAAAAAGGTGCCTGAGTGTTCTGTTTACTTGAAGAAACTTCTATTTCACAAAATACTACAGAGCAAACTTATTTGATCAGAGTTTTGAATGAAATTTCAAGCATAAAAGGAAAGATGCCAATTAAGGTTTCATCTAATAATCTAGAGCTGAGAAAAACTTTGAATTCGCTGGTAAAAATTTGCTTTTAACTAATTAATCTGTATAGGGAACAAACCTGAAGAGTAAGAGCACTTGTATGTTTAGTCACCAAGAAGTTTGATAAGTTTGCTACATAAGCTGTCACTGAGTTAAGCAAAAGAAGAATCCACAGAGACTTTTTCTCCCTTCCAAGAGCTGTTGTGACATCTATGACATTGGGCTCCATAATAAGCACCGCAGGAACCAAAACCATGACGGCAATTGGAGACATATACAGGAGCAAATTCATCGAGTTCAACTTCTCCCTGTTTGGTTGAAAGTGAAGTTAATATTATGAGCAATTTATTGCCACCAGAAAACGAATAAAATGGCCAGGACCAGAACCCAAAATTGTTGAAAGAGGTTGGATTCAATCATATAGACATGAGAAGGAAGCAGCTAAAGCTCCATTTTGCATCACTATCATTTTCAACAAGGTTTCATGTCTTTAACATTGTAGTTTTCAGAAGATTTTCTCACAACTCAATGAATAGACTTGAAGAAAGAGGTTGTATTGTCTAATTTTTGCCTTCTTTTTTTCATTGAACCTGACCAGGCACTCAACAACCCAACTTTCAAGTTTCAACAGGGCGCACAAACAAAGCATCTAGAAAGAGATGAAATTCCGATTAAAGCAAATAAGGAAGATTGATTAGTAAAATATGCACATCGCCCAGCCTTTTTTGGCCCTCAGAATTTTGTCACCAAGTCACAAAACCCTCATAGCTGGTCAATTACAATAGCTCTATCATTTAAGAATATCAAATAAGGAAATGAACTTTTTAAAGAAAGTCCACCAATGAACAAGTTCCAAAAACAAATATGTAAAATGTGAATAATCAAAAGGTGAGGAGTTTATATCATAAACTTTACCCTTCAGAAGAAAGTAAGATGCCCTGAAGGACAGACTTGAAGGCTCTAGCAGCAGTAGCACTTATGCACATAATAAATCCAAAAAGGTGAAAGCCCGGTTCACCCTGCCCCAACAAGAAAATGTTGCAAGTTCTCAGAAGACATGGCAAATGGAACAGAAATATGCAATCATTCAGGCGTTGAGGAACTAGTATTTTCTCACAACTATCACATGTTTAGATTAATGGATACTATTAATCATATAATCCAACTCCAATGCGTGATGACTAACAAGAATAAAGAATTAGCTTTCTATCATAAAGAATTCAGACTGCAATAAATAGCAACAGATGGAGTGATGTTTTGGCCTCCAGGTCCCCATACGTTTTCCTAATCCATGCAAAAGTTTTAGACCCATTTTATATTTATTGCCGTAAAGTGAGTGAGTGAGGAAGATGAGAACTACAATCGTGGTGGGGAATTTCGATATACGTATATAACCACAAATGAATTACTTAAATTCCTAACAACTACAGATCAGCTAAATTGATCACATTCCCATATACCGTATGACAAGTAACTAATTTGCAACAGATTTCCAGATCTGGAGGAGCACTGATCAAGACAAGGTAGGCTTGAAATGTTAACCAAAACTCAAATAAGAAATTGTGTCGGCATAATAAGATAGGGTTGGATGAACAAGATGAGCATTTTCAGGGAGAGAAATCAAACACAAGATCCTGAAAGCAAAAATGAACATACCCCACTTGCAATCACAACCCCAGCAACAACGGGCACAAGAGCAGCATAGGTGACCCAAGCCTCGCGCTTAAGGGTCGCCATATAAGCGAACATGGCCGTGAAAAAAGGGGTGGTGGCACCGACCGCCTGATTGAACGAAACGGCGAGGTACCTGAGAGAGATGTTGCCACCAACCACCGACGCACAAAAGACAACGCTCAAAGTTGCAATCTTGTAAAACTGGGACCTTGATTTGATGGTCTGATGAGGCACAATCTTGAGGAAAACAATGGAAATGTAGCTAAGAGCGGCACAGGCAGTCATGTGACACATTGTGAGGAAGATGGGGAATCTGAAGCCATAATTGGAGAGCAAATACTTGTTGAGGAGGATCACTCCAATATTTGAGGAGTACCAAAGAGCCACCAGAGAACAGATGAACAAGGCTTCTTTCTTGAGCACCATCTTCCCGATCCTGGCTCTGCCTGCGGTGGGTGGCCGGATTTGCCCAGGACGTTGTCATTTGAACTATTTTGCAATCGAAAACGTTTTTATTACTTATTTAGAAATATATATTTATTTACCACCTTTTTTGAGTTTTTCCCTCCCTCTCTCTTCCTTTAACTGCGGCGTCATTTTTCGCTTTTGGAGTGTTCTTTAGATCTCATGTAGCAAGGAGCATGTGTGCTCCTTGGAACTTTTGTCGCGTGTGGACACATGGGAACAAAAAACGAAGTTCCGAGTACTGATTTAATCTAACAAGGTTTTAAAATAGGATTGTGCTATACCAGGCAGAGGAGATTGTTGATGTTGAGGGATTAAGTGTGTGTTTGGAAAAAATCAAAATCATGGTTTTAAATCATGGTTTGCGCAACCCGAGACAAAACTACTCTTATACATTTACTTCGTAAGTCGTAAAAACTATTAAAAAAAGCTAATCCAAATACACACTAATTAGACCAGATCAGAGAGAAGAATATTAAACACTAGTGGGTCTTCGTCATTGTTAATGGTAGAAACTAGAAAGTGGGTGGGGTTCGTTGACAATTAAATCAAAGGATCTGACAGTTGAGGATGTGTCTCCTCCATGGTAGCTGTGGTCCTTAGTCCACCCAATCACCTCCCTTCTAGAGAATCGTTGTGATTATTAACGAAAGGGGTTAAGTTTTAATGATACCATAAAAGGTGACTTGTCGCTAGGCAAGGCAGGTGGGAGGACGACACTTGGTATATAAAACGACAAAGTTTCGGACACCTGTCGTTTCATGAAATGTGCGCGCCAACTTCGCTTCCCGCTCTCCAGGCGTCGCGAGGGTGCCCGACCGACAATTTTCCCCTACCACCGAATATTCTTATTGGCTTGGATTTATAAGGCCCGCTGTATATTGATTATAAGTTATTTTCAATATACATAATGTAATCTTTTTTTCGAGTACATCCAGAGTAAGTTCTTTTCTTTCTAGGAATTGGAATAGAATGGTTCACCAAGATAAAAAGCCTTAAACATGAATAATGTTGCTTTAAATTTTGATAAACTTTTAACTTTGTTTTTATTTAATAGGGTTTAAGGGTTAAGGGTCTATTTTACCCCAAAAGTTGTTACAATGGGACAATTTTGTCATTGAAGTTTTGTTGGGATGCAATGTTATCTCCAGAAGTTTCAAAACTATAACAATTTTGCCCTTACCTTTATTTCAATTAAATTTGACTGTTAGTTGAACAATTATGCTAGGTTAATAGTCCACATGTTATCCATGTCACTTTTAATTTTGGATTTAACTGCAAATTTGGCCCAGAAATTTTCACTTAGGAGCGTTGTTTCCTGGAAGTTTCCAAATCGTAAAATTTCACTATGCCTGTTATCTAGGTTAAGTTTACCCGTTCGTTGACCACATATACTTTATTTGATAAGTCCATGTGTCATTCAATTCATTTTTTTCAAATTTAGATTTAAGTGAAAAAATTTAAAAAAAATCATCTCAACTGAAGAATTAGAGATAATAAAAAAGGTTTAAAACATCTTGTGCGATGAAGAGGAATTCAAAAAAATGAAAAATGAAAATATCTTGTCCGATGAAGAGAAAATCAAAAGGTACTTGCCTATCTTGACATCATTGTGGCATAATGGTAGGGAGTCTTTGATGGCCTTGTTATCGGCGATCATCCTTAGTGTGTAATACATCCAATGGTTAAATCTTTTTCTTAGTTATTCTTTGACAAATGTGATATCCTCCTCCATATGTAACTTTTTCTTTTTCAATGTTGTTCATGTTGCTAGCTCAACTTATTCGATTAACCAGTAGCCAAAATTAACAAGTACAACTATCCGAGCAATATAGCTATAATTTGCAAATTTTTGGGGTAAATTTGCACCTTAACAAAATAACATAGATGATATGTGAACTACCAGCTCAGTATATTTGGTCAACTAATGATAAAACCTAACTAAGATAACGGCCAGGGCAAAATTATTATGATTTGGAAACTTTCAGGGCGATATTACACCCCTAAAAACTTTCATGGCAAAAGAGCTCTATTGTGACAACTTTCGGGACAAAATAACCCCTTAACCCTTGTTTAATATACATTATATTCCTCTAGGCAAAAAAAAAAATTCATTATACTCCTTAAAAACAAAGTTTGTCATCTATACAATAAACGAATGAAGAATAGAATTATATATCCATATAAAAATTCTAATGGTGTAACTTATAAATTATAAATAGGAAAATAAACATTCTCGCTGTAATATCCCAAATTTTGGGCCTATAAGCTATAGAATAAGTCCAAGTCAATAATACTACTAAGCTTAGTTTACCAAGAGTCCCAAAGATAAAATGAGTTCCATGGGATTATATGATTCAGCCCTCTGGGTTGAGAACGACTCTCCAAATTACATGAGGCTTAGTGCGTATAAGTAGTCGGATAATAAATGCCAGTGTATGGGCACTTTGGCACAATTGGCACCATTTTGGTGGCACCAAAAGGCATGTGTGGTGCCATTTGGGTCCCACATGTATGAAGAAGCTTTTGAGTTGGCATAATGAGAAGTGGCCATGTGTGTGTGGTCGGATGAAAGTTATTGGTGTCTATATACACTCAGCATGCCATAAGATACACTGTAATGCCTCAAATTTTGATTAAGGACTAATGATAATTATTGAGAAGAGAATATATTGTGAACTAAAGTTTGAATTATTATGTGTTTTGGGGCAATTTCAGTTAATGTGCCAAAATCAGTGAAAAATTTGAAAGTATGGAAAATTGTCAGTTAATTAGTCAATGATTAATGAGGAAATTAATTGATAACTAAGAAGAAATGAAATGTGTGACTAAATGGCTAATAGAGTGTTAGAGTAACTAATTAGTTGTTTACTTTATGAGGACCAATCAGATTGGGACATGTGGCAAGCTTATAAGATGAGAGAGAGTATTGAAAAGTCAAAATCTTATATTTTATTGGTTTCTCTTTCCTCACTCCCTCCTTATTTTCGGCTGAAAGGTATGGGGGCATGGGAAGTGCACTCATTCATTCTTCTTCATACTCTCATATCTCTCTTCTTTCTCCAAATTTGGCAGCCATTGTTGTTATAGTAAGAGGAAGAAGCTATGTGAAAAAGGTAAGCATTTGACACTCTTAATGACCTTAAATGTCAAAACTCTCTTCTTTAATCTTGTTCCTTGGATTGAGAGCTTTGATTCTATGGTGATAGATTTTCCATTAATGGTGTTTTAAGCACACAAGGAAATCTAGTGGTTGGAAAAGCAAGAAACCCCTTTGAGAAAGTTGTTGAGGTAAGTGAAATGAACATTTCTATATGAGTTTTGTGGCAATTGGATTTAGTCTTGAATTTTTGGAAATTTATGCCCTATTTTGCGAAAATTAGGGTCATTGGGAGTTTGGTATAATGTGGTCATGGAAATGGTGTTTTGGTATGTGTTTGGAATAGATAAAAATGGGTTTGAGATTGAATTGTCAAGTTTGGCAAATTTTGGATTTTTGTGTTGAATATGGCCTAAAACAAAGCATGATAATGGAGTAAGAATTTGATAGTTTTGATGTTTCAATTGGATTCCTTGTACAAAATTATGTGGAAATAGCTTTGGATAGGATTTTGGGATCATTGGAAACATATGGTTAAAACTTGGAAAAATGCTGTCAACTCTGTTGCGTTTTTTGCTTCTGTTAAGTATCACTTGAGTGATTAAGGGTTTCACTCGAGTGAAGCATTGTATATTCCTTTTTTCCTTCAATTTTTATGTTACACTTTCGTACAAAAAGCAAAAGTGTTTATCTCACTTGCAAGTGTTGTGAGTTCTCACTCAAGTGAACCCTGTCTCACTAGAGTGCGGGTGTATTTGACACTATGAACTCGTGTCTCAGGTTATCACTCGTGATCAATTTTTAAGAGTGTGTCCTAACACTCACGAGTATTAAGCCATCACTCAAGTGCCAAGGTCCCCGCTCGAGTGTTGTTCTCCTTTGAAAGTTTCTTTTGCTCTCGAGTGAGCACTTCCTAAATCTCACTTTGTAGAACTCGGGTGAGCATTAGACTATCACTCGAGTGTTGACCTTTATGCTCGAGTGGTCCAGGCATTCCTTGTCTTTGTCTTTGCTTTCTGCCAAGCACTCACACAAGTGTGCTTTTCATGACTTGAGTGCAAGCCCATTATCACTCGAGTGCAATAGTGAAATGTCAATACTTGTACTTCTAAAAATGGATCTTTGGTATATTTCTTCCAATCCTTTAGGGCTTTTGTTAGAGGCATTTATAGCTTCCTAAAGGACATTAATGATAACCAAAACTAAGTATTGTGAAGTCATTAAGTATTGGAATAGAGAATAACCCTTCGTCCCTAATCATGAATTATAGGATTTGATATTTGTCATGCCCGCGAGAGACCGGCGCCTAAGCAAGCGCGGAAAGACCAAGGTAGTGACTTTTCTCTTGTATTATGTATGATGCTTGGTATGCATGACTTATCATTGTGTTGATATTGTGAAAATGTGAATGTGGAATTTACCTTAGTGCATTACAGTGTGAGCAGTCGTAGGTAGTGATGCGTGTCACACCTACCCCTACCGTTGAACTACAGTTGTAAGTGCCGTGGCTGTGTTTTGGAATTGTGAATTCCTACTTTGAAAAACATGCCAGTGTGGCTGGCTATGTATTGTGAAATGATTTATATGAAACCCAGCTGTGGTGAAATATATGATGTGAACTTTGTTATGGTGCAATACAACGTAAGCAATTCAGTATGAGCAGACGTAAGGGTGATGGGCGTCATACCTACTTCTGCCGCTGTAACTGTCGTTGTGATTGCTGTGTGTGGTGTTATGATTTGCTTTCGTGCTTTATGGTTGTGTATATTGTGAGTAATTTGTTATTACGGGGATTCTTTAGAATCTCACTCTCCCATAAAAACAATTTTCAGTCAGGGCTAGTGGTTCCAAAGAGAAACAACTGACGAAGGGTGATTAGAGCTCTAGGCCAGGAGTTTATTTTGGTTTTTGGTTATCATTATGGACATTTGTATATGATATATTATGGACCATAGAATGGTATTTATGTAATCCCCTGGAATGAAAAACTGATTATGGACAATTGTGCCATGTAAACCCTTTAGTGATTAATAGAACCCGAGTGTGTCGGGAAATTTTATTGCACTCTAATATTTATGAATGGAATTGAACTGTACAGGCCAATTGTGTATTTGAAATGTGAATATGAGACTATTGTTGAATAGGTTTAGAAAAATTTTTGAAAACCCTGTTTGGAAAATAAATTTTTTTAATAAGTCTCAATTTATTTTGCAGTCTCTAATTCAAGTTAATTACGTGTTTTGAACGTATATCTCGGCCTTGATGAGAAGGGGGTTACACACACAGGCTCACACATGATAGTTTTTGAGGTATTTGCCACCATCTTATGCCACACAGGAACAATAGTTCAAGTTGTATTTTGTCAGATATTGAGTGCTTTTGAAAAATTATTTTATGTTACATAATGGATAAAAAATATTTCAGAATATTGGATACTACTGAAAAAAATACTTGAAGCACTTCAATGTTATTAAAAAAAAGTGGAACTTCCCTCCCAATTATACCCAAAACGTCACCATTTTGAGCATGGGAGGCGCAACGGACGAGAACAGCTAAGGAGAGAATCCAGATTCCTCAGCGATCTATCTTCCTCCTCCTCTCACTCTCTTATCGTCTAACCCAATCCCATTGCTCTTATTGAAGGGAGATGAACCAAGAGTGGGAACCTCTTGTTTTATACACCCAGGGGCTAAATTCCATGGAAATCCAAAAAACAAGAACCCCCATTGTCTTGCGCCACTTGAATGATTCCCTTCACATCAAACATGTTATCTCTCTTGCACCCCAATATCAATCTCTTGTAGCCATAAGAAAGGAACTCCATTCTTGAGTCTCTGGATGGCACACAAAAACAACATCATGCGCCTTGAGAAAAAGCCTGACAACTTTAGGGAAAGAGATGACAATCGCATAGACCTACCCTAATCGCAAGAACATGGTAAGTCCATAGCACTTCACGAGAGATAGAAGGGAACGACAGGGGAGGGTACCTAGCAGGTGGAGGTTGCGATCACCTGCCACACCGGTGAACCAAGCTTTTATTTCCGATGATCCCTCGTCGGTGCTTATTTATGGGAAGAGGGTAGTGG
Organism: Inga oerstediana; assembly: GCA_963210345.1. NCBI lineage: Eukaryota > Viridiplantae > Streptophyta > Magnoliopsida > Fabales > Fabaceae > Inga > Inga oerstediana. The sequence goes on from OY723403.1 coordinate 9,479,468, forward strand.
TAGATATGCTTGAGGATGCGAATCCTTCCCCTTCGATGAGACAACCAAGCTTGGTCACTGGTATCCATTGTCCTCTTTTGCTCGGGATGACTGTAGATGAGAGAGCGGAGGAGCAGGAGAATGTTGGTGGTTGCGAAGGTGACGAGAGAATGGGGGAGGTGGTGGTGGAGGGTGGGCAGAAGATGAGAGAGAAAGTGGATAAGGAGGAAGGAGCTAGAGAGATCGGAAGTGAGAAGTAAGCTTGAGAGGATTTTGGTAACAACAATCAAACTTCAAAAAATTTGTATTTCTTCTCAATTATCTTTATGTTATTTTCCTATTTTAAAGGATCTTTTGGAATTTTTTAAAGTTTAAATGATTTTTTTTTTTGTCTTTTTCTTATTTTTTTTATAAGAAGGCTTACAGGAGAATCTTGACTCTCAAATTTAAATTAATTAAAATTCAGTATAACCTTAAATATTAATTGTTTTTTAGGAATAAAAAAAGAAGCAAAATTGTCAAGAATGAAAAAGAAAGATTCCCGATTAAGGCTCTCAGCTAAATCAGCTCCTTTGTGGTCCACAGAAATTTCCACTCTGAGCCCTCTTCTGTAGGGGTGTTCAAAGTGTCTCGGTTCCTGTTGTTCGGGTCCGATCCCGGGAATTTTCCGTCCCGGCCAGGACAGGGAAAACCGGGACAAGGATCTATTGGACCGGGGACCGGGCACACATCTTGTGATCCTGGTCCCGTCTTGGTTCCGTTTTTTTTTGTTTTTAATTTTTCCCTTAAAAACTAAGTTATTCTTGTATTTTTTTATCCCATAAATTAAATTATCATTTAATAAAATGTGTATCACATATTTAGCTGTAATTAAACTATATATATCGTGATACTAATCCTAACTATATAATGTATAAAAATAATAACGAAAATGATGAAGGTGGTCATAATAATAATAATAATAAAATGTTATTCTTCAATTCTAAATCAATTTGTGTAATTATTATAGCCTTATTAAATGTTAAATAATTACTTTAAACACTAAATTATAAAAAACTTAACTAATATAATAATAATTTTAAATTTAAATTTTTTTTAAAAAAACCGGGATTTACTGGTTCGGTCCCGGTCCCGTTCCGAGATTACCGGCATTGGGATCGATACTAGAATACAATTTACATCCCGATCAAAAATCGAAACCGGGATCAAGAGTGGGGATTGCGATCCCGATCCCGATCCCGAATTTACACACCCCTGCTCTTCTGACATATCAAAAGTCCCCTGACGGAAACGCGACCCAGTAGGAACAAGGTCCTTTTTTTTTTTTTTAACTAGAGTCCCTTATTAGTTTTTAAGGAAATAACGCGCTGATTCAAGGTACATGGATTTTCACAGGCAAAAAAAAAAAAAAAAAAAGTACATGGGTTTTCACCGCTCAGTGGAAGATTTCGAGTTTGAATTTGAGTAAACGGAGAAAATGTCTTAAGAAAAGTTGTTCCTATTTGAATCAAGAATGTTAAAATTTTATAGGGTTAATATAACTTTTGGTCCCTGAAGTTTGATCCAATTTTGGTTTTGGTCCCTTAAGTTTGAAATCGGTAGTTTTGGTCCCTGAAGTTTCACCCAATTTTAGTTTTGGTCCCTCAAGTTTGAAATCGGTGGTTTTGGTCCCTAAAGTTTCACCCGATTTTGGTTTTGGTTCCTTAAGTTTGAAAAGGACTTGGTTTTTTCCGGGTCGGGTCAGGTTTCAAAAACGGGTCGCCAAGTCCTTTTCAAATTTGAGGGACTAAAACCAAAATCGGGTGAAACTTCAGGGACCAAAACTACCGATTTCAAACTTGAGGGACGAAAACCAAAATTGGATGAAACTTCAGGGACCTAAACCACCGATTTCAAACTTGAGGGACCAAAACCAATATTGGATCAAACTTCAGGGACCAAAAGTTATATTAATCAAATTTTATAAGTCAAATAGATTTATGAAAAAGGTTTAATACATATTAGAATAAGATGTAAAAATATCTATAAGTTTTTATTAAAAGTATGTTTAGCATCGTATACTTTTTAGAAATGTAAAAATGCTCATGAACATATTCAAAACGAGAGTAAAAATTATAGCTTAACACTGTTACTTTTTATGGTGGTGGGGTTTAAACTATTTTTGTATATATATATTTAACAGTGTTGGGATAATATATGACACTATAATGTTTGAACATTAAAATTGCTCTCATTTTGATATTAATCTCTATAGTTTGAAAGTTGTGTCCATCAAGCATCTTTGAGTCTAAAACATTAATAGTTTCTATATTTTTATAAAAACCTAAATATTTTGTCATATAATGGACAAGAACTTTTAGTTTGAAACTATGTGAACTAAAGTTTAAATAATGACAAATTACAAAAACTAAACATTATATTAACCCATTCAAAAAGTCTTTAATTTCCTCGAGGGTTTTTTCAAAAAAATACATTCCCCCCCCCCCTCCCCCCTTCCAGCAAAACAATACCATATCCTTCTCTTCTCCTCTGTCTATACTGCTGCTTCTAGGTATATAAAAGTGCTTATCGGTTAATAAAAAGAATAAAATTTACAAATCATGATGTGATGTAAATAGTATTAAGGCAATGACTCTTTGTCAGGATTAAACTCAATTGTCTTATCATAGAATTGCCACCTCAATAATATGCAACTCGTAATTTGAGAACAGATTAACATTTAAACACAACATGTTGTGTGTAAGACCTTATCAAAAAAATTGCCACTTCAATGATACAGAACTTGTGATTTGAGACCAAATTAATATTATAAACACAATGTGTGATGTGTTTATCTTCTTTTTTTTTGGGTTAAACCATCCGGTATCTGGGGGGTATTCTGGGTTCATTGCCCGCCCTCCAACTAATCCGGACCCAACCGAGTAGCACTTACGCGGGCAGGTCGGTACCGATGGGACAACCTCTTTGAGGCTGCGTTAATTATCGCGTCTGTCACCCCCCAGGATTCGAAATTAATGAACTTAATTATCAGGCCAATAAATCTATGATCGGATTGATAAGTTATATGTCAATCAATTGCAATATTGTTAATCATGGACGGTTTGACCCAAAAAAACACGGAACATTAGTGTATTAAGACACCAATATATTCAGATTAAAAAAACACGACAATACGCATTCGTGTATTTTTCAATTGGCCAGAACAATATGGACGCTTTATGATAATAATTAAATAACATACTCGAAACATCACATATAAAAATTTGTTCCGCCTAAATTTATAAATAATTATACGTTAGTTTTTAGATATTATTTTCGGTTGGAAGTATAATTTTAACAATAAAATTTTTCACTATAAGTATTGGGTTATTTAAGTTTTGAAGGATGCAAAAATATACATAATCTTTTAAAAATGTTGTAATTTTGGCAACTCTGTTAAATTAACCCCACTATAAAATGGATGGATTTGAGCTAATTTAACAAAACTATTAAAATGGGTTTGTTTTAAAATATTATATCTACTTTTATACCTTTCATGACTTAATTATGTTGCGTATTAATGGTGAAAAACTTTATTACTAAAATTGCACCTTAATTCTTTTTTTTAACCTTATATTATTTATTTATTTCAATTTAATTCTTCAACTGAAGACAAATAAAACTCATGTGTAGTATTTTATAGCTCATATAAAAACACATATCATTTTAAATATCAAATAACTCAAATTTGAATGCGATTGCGAGTGCCGAATTTACTTGCATAGAGATAAATCCTAAATTCAAAGGGAAAATCTTAAATTTGAATTTAGAATAATTAGAATCAATTATAGGTATATAAAAGTGCTTATCGGTTAATAAAAAGACTAAATTTTATAAATCATGATGTGACATAAACAGTATTAAGGCCATGACTCTTTGTTGGGATTAAACTCAATTGTCTTATTATCGAATTTCAAATTGCCACTTCAATAACATGCAACTCGTGATTGTAAGACATAATATTATAAATACAATGTATACTGTGTTAGTCTTTATCATCAAATTGTCACCTCAATGATACGCAACTCATGATTTAAGACTAGATTAATGTTTAAACACAACGTGTGATGTGTAAGGTTTTATCATCAAATTACCACCTCAATGATACAGAAACTCATGATTTGAAACCAGATTAATATTATAAACACAATGTGTGATGTGTAAGACTTTATCATTAAATTGCCACCTGAATGATACGCAACTCATGATTTGAGATCAGATTAATATTATGTACACAACCTGTGATGTGTGAGCCTTTATTATCAAATTACCACCTCAATAATATGCAACTCGTGATTTTAAACTAGATTAATATTATGAACACAATCTGTGATGTGTAAGTTTTTATCACTAAATTGCCTCCTCAATAACACGTAACTTGTGATTTGAGACCAGATTAATATTATAAACTCATTGTCTGATATGGAAGTCTTTTTCTGTAACGAACTTAATTATCAGGCCAAGAAATCTGTAATTGGATTGATAATTCATATGTCAATCAATTGCAATATTGTTAATCGTGGACGGTCTTACACTCCGACCCAAAAAACACGGAACATTAGTGTATTAACACACCAATATATTCTGGTTAAAAAAACAAGACAATATGCATTCGGGTATTTTTCAATTGGCCAGAACAATATGGACGCTTTATGATAAGGGAGAATGAGAAAAAAATACCATTTGAATTTCAGAAACCCCAATTAGTCCGTTGACAAAGATTTGCTTTGTCAATCCCATTACTATTTTTGTCAATCCCATTACCATTCTTGTCGGCGGGATTTTGAAATTCAAATGGTATTTTTCTGTCATTCTCCCTTATAATAATTATTAAATAACATACCCGTAACATCACATTTAAAAATCTGTTCTGCCTAAATTTATAAATAATTGTGGGTTAGTTTTTAGATATTATTTTCGAGTCGGGGAATAATTTTAAAAATAAAGTTTTTAGCAATAAGCACTGACCCATTTATATTTTGAAGGTGCAAAAATAGACACAATCTTTTAAAAATTATGTAATTTTAACAACTCTGTTAAATTAACCCCGTTATAAAATAGATGTATATTTGAGCTAATTTAACAAAATTGTCAAAATAGTTTTTTTTTAAATATTATATTTACTTTTATACCCTTCATAACTTAATTATGCCACATACTAATGGCGAAAAACTTTATTATTAAAATTACACTTTAATGTTTTTTTTACCTTATGTTATTTATTTATTTCAATTTAATTCGTCAACTGAAGAAAAATAAAACTGATGAGTAGTATTTTATAGCTCATATAAAAATACATATTATTTTAAATATCAAATAACTCTAATTTGTATGCAATTGTGAGTGCCGAATTTACTTGCACAGAGATAAATCCTAAATTCAAACGTAGAATCTTAAATTTGAATTTAGAATAATTAGAATCAATCATTATGGCATAATTGAAATCATCTTAGATTTGATTGAAATTCAAGCTTGAAATATGAAATACGCGTAACTTTTATTTCATCTTTTCCTTTTAGAGATTGTATTGACCCTATAAAAAAGACGACTAGAAATTACAAGGCACTTGGGAAAAAGCAAGGATTCAGAGTGAAGGTTGAAGACTGAAGATTTACTTTCGTGATCCAATAGGTATGCATGGTATTGGGTGGGTGAGGAAATCTCATATTCATGGGAGCAACAAACATGAAACATGGATATTCACAAATGAGTCCTGTTGGCCGACGGCCCACACTAAGAAAAGGACGATCCTTTTCTTTGGGAGAAAAGGACCGCAGCCGAACGCAAAAAGGTTACCTTTTTACGAATCCTGGGGTGGACGAAAGTTCTTCATTCTCGCGCAGTCAACCAGGGCTCATGACCCGCCACAACAACCACCCCGAATGGGCCCACCTTCTCTTTTATTAAAATTCCCAGGTGGTCCCCTTTTGAAACCGTCTATTTGCAGCTCACTGCGTCCTTCTTGCCATTGCGGGCAAGTTTGTCGCTTTGAGGCTCTGCTTTTTTACTGTTAATACACACATAGCAGAGCAGAGCTTCCCTTCTTTGCTTCACTCCTTCTCCACTCTGTAAAAGCCCCTTTTATTTCTCCTCTGGCTCTGACTTTTGAGAAACCCGAAACCCTAGACACATTTTCGTTTTCGCATTCCGCATTGCCGCGGCTTCTTGGATGGCTCCATAACCTCAAGCTGTCAATATTTCCTTTAGTCTTCCATCTTTTATTGCATTAAGGCACTGTTTGATCGCTCGGAAAGCTACTTGTTCCGTTATCCACTACCCATTCCTCACTCTCTGGTCTGAACTTCATCGCAATGTCTTGAGCCTGTACGAAGGTTGGTTCCTGAGGAGGATCATTTTTCTTCAAAAGACCTTTTTTTATTGCGTTTCCTTTTTCGCGTTGTCTCGTTGTTTTCAGCATTCTGCGTTCTTATCACCACTCCTCTGTCCTTTGCTGGTTCGGGGTTTGGCACAGGATGCATGCTGGAGATGCCCCTATTTCACACTTTCTTCCCAAGCGATTTTGAATACTTCTGAATTTATTGGTCCTGCCCTTTTTTTTTTGTCGTTAACGAATAGTTAGATTTCGCGGGCTTCTCTATTGGCATTTCGTTCCTCAAACTAACTTGTATACGGATCATACTTTATCGTTAACATTTTCATTTCAGGATTGTTTCAAATCATGGCTTGGGATCTTTGGAGTTCATCATATGATCAAGGTTTCCGATTCTTCTCATAACTCTTTGTTCAACTTCCATATCACAATGGTTCTTTATTAAATGTTCTTTTACTGGATTGCATGTGACTTATCCTTTCCATAATGTGCTGCATGTTATTTACCAGTTTCAGACGTTCAAGACGGCATTTGCTCCGAGCATACTGGATGGCAATGTGACTTTTACTTTGGTTCTGGTTATGGTATAATCTTACTCCCTTGCTCTGCGCTAGTCTGGTCCTTTGCTGAGTCTTTATTTGACGCCCTTTGATATTTCTCTTAACTCTGTAGATGTGATTGAGGAAGATGCCTTGAATGAGAAATCCTGTATTGAGGTTTTGAGAATTTTAATAAGAAAGGAAGATACCGAAATTGAGGAACTTGCAAAAGAATTATTATCGCTTCAGAGTGAATTAGCTTGTGCTCAACATGAAAAATGGCCTGAACTGTGCTTTAGTGCTTTGACTGAAAAAATCAACTGGCTTGATGTCTCAATAAGGAATTTGAAAAATCATCATGCTGATGATAGTGGGACCCGGCCACTATTGCATTATAAACCTGCCGAGACACTTCATGAAATAATGAAGGCGGCTTTACAAAGAGATTACAGTCAAGACGCATGTGGCCAGGTTGACTTTTGAAATTTCTTTCTCCTCAAGTTAATGAAATTTTTATTTGATGCAGAGGTTTTCAATTTCTGGCTATCAGTTATTAACGTCGTTCTTTAACTTGTTCAATACTTATATGCCCTCTTCTAAACTCTGAAGGCTCCACTAATACATAAATTGCTCCTCATGTTTTGACTGTTTTGACCTTTTTATTGTAATTTTCTGGTTTATGGAATAGGGATGTTTGATATAAACTAATGATGTATAATAATAGTTTTTCGTTTCTTTTGCTGCTATGGAGGCTAGTGTATTCAAATTTTTGTCAAGTTGATGCAGAAAGTCTAATTGGCCTCTCAGAGTTTGAACAGAGATCTGAGCAGGTTGTTGTAGTAAAAAGTCTTTAAGTATGTTATAAGAGCAGTAACTGCTATGGTACCATAACAGTGAGAACTACTGAAATTTGTAGGGAGGTCTTTGTTTATTTATTTTGGGTGCCTATGGATCTTCTCAGTCTTTCTAGGGCCATGGTTATCACAGTCATATCTATAATACCAGAGAAGGCAAAATCACAAGTACTAAGAGGTCAAAACCAATAATTTGACATTAGACATCCAAAATTTTATAATATTAGGTTTACGACCTGAGTCCTTCCTATACATGTACTCTTTTCAAAGTTTAATGTTTTCTAACATGGGACATAGCACCCCCTATGACACTTGAAGCCAAGATGTTATGAATGCTAACAGAGTTATTTAGATTTTCCTTTCTCTCCTTGCTTTTGAGTTTTGACTATCATGTTCTGCTTTATTGAATGAGTTACAAAGATTTGAACCAGGTCCTAGAGTAAGTTAGTCTTTAGTGCCTATTTTCCACAACCTTTCTAGTCGCACTTAATGTTACATTCTGAGTACTCAAGTTGCATTTTGTTTGACTCTCCAATGCTTTTATGAAGCACGTCAGTAAAGATGCCTCAAAAAGCACTATTGACCCATGTATTGAGAAGAAACAGTCAAGTATTCCTGAGTTGAGAATGGTTTTAGAGTTAGAATTTGACAGTCCTATACTAGCAGTTGACAGTATGAGCCGTTTTCAGTAGTGAAGTCCAATGAAAAGAGAGTATACCCCAGTTAAGGGATTACGGTTGTAGCAGCAGGTCTCTAATCTTTAACAAAGCCACCATGTATTGTTTATTCTATACTTTCCTGTTGCTCTGAAGGTTTAAGCTTGCTGACCATTTCCACATTAAATGTTGCAAGCTAAAGGGCTCCATACTTAATATATGGTGGATTTATTATCTCTGCTTGGGTTATATTTAATGTAGAATGTTGTATATATCTCATCCTATGGACCTGTCATGGATCCTGACATTTTACTGGTTATTCTCTTAAGGAATTGATTGCCAAAGAGTCTGTAGAAGGTCCAAACTTGAGGGCTATCAGCTCTGCATCTGGTCATTCCGATGGAATGGAATTATCAGACACATCAAATTTGGGAGTTTCTGGAAATTTGGAAGACGGAAGACAACTTGTTATCAAAGACCCGGATCAAGTGCTGAATTCATCTTTCTCCAAAGACATGGAAAATGCTCCAAAAGAAGCCGAGGTCCAAGAAGCTCTCTTGTTCTTCTTTCATTTCATTTACCTTTTCAGATAGGTAGCTGTTATATATAGATATTCACTTTACTTCATTGCATTTATTTATAGGTTGTGCCGGAAAGAAATGCAATTGTCGAATATGATAGCGCATATGCTTCTAGAGTTGCAGCTGCAATAAGGTGCAGGGAAATGCGTCTTGGTTCCATGATGAGTGATTCACAACAACCCAAAAGTGGAAATGATGACTTAGATCAAAAGCTATGTGATTTTGCTTCGGAATCTGAGGGAAGACTTTGTTCAAAAGAATTAATTGTTCTGGATGAAGACTCGGACATCTTCAAACCCCTACAAGTGGTTTATCCTCAGCAATTGTGTCATGCTGATAAAGAATTATCCTTCTTGAAAGGGGATAATGATAAAAATCCTCCAAAAGCAATGAGCATGAAAAACGCAAGCCTTATTCCTGAAAAACAGCAAACCAAGATCATCCCATACAGTAGATCACGGCTGAAAGATGAAGAGAAATCACAAGCACGTGGCCGTAAATCTGAAACTTATGCTAATCCTAGCAAGTCCAATATGAGCTTGCCTTCCAAACAACAGAATCAGTGGAAAAGGAAGCCTGATTTAGATTCATTGTCTGATAGAAAACCAAGTGACAGTCCCATAAAACTTCGGCCCAAAGCATCCACAATTTCAACTTCCAGAGGGCAGCAAAAAGCCAGCACCAGCACCATCTGTGTTAACGAGGGCCGTTCAAACAAGTCCCTGGTTAGACAAATTACTGAGACAGAAGTGCAGCCCAGCCAGCATGAAACAGGAGAGTATGCTATTGTTCCTTTTGACAGCAAATTTTCTGAATTACAGAAGAAAAGAAAAGTAGAAGCTCATACCTCAGTTTTGCAGCCAGATAAAGATAAGCTGAAGGACTTGAAGTTGGTTGATCTAAGGGCGATTGCCAAGCAGAACAGTGTGAGAGGGTATTATAAACTTAATAAGGCAGCTTTGGTTGAACTATTAAGGGAGCGACTCAGCAGTCGCTGAATTTTACATTACGGTTATCTTTTTCTGGCCTTGTTCATATCTTCTGTAAATTTTTTGGAAGGCTTGACTGTGTTTCACATAGTTATAAATACCATAGGCAAGTCAGGATGCAATGTGGCAGTATAATGTACAGAATATTGATAGACAGGAAAGGATGGTATAAGGATTTTCCCGTGCTTACTAGTCATTGACTCATAGTGCCCTCACCCTCATTGGAGGCTTAAAAGTCCTTTTCGTCAAATTTTTGTGCCCAAATTTAAATTTGAGAAGATTACTTGTTTGGTTTCGGTTTCGGTTTCTGCCCGTGAGATCTGATTAGTCAAATCTGATGATTGAGTGTTTCCAAATATAACTCGGGCGTAAGTGGACAATTTCACATGAGCATTTAACTACCAGTGATGATGAGCACTGTAATTCCTAAACCGTTACATTAAAAATGGATGCTTCGAATTTAATCTCCTTTTACTTTTATTTTTAATTAATAAATTTTTATTTTAGTAAATATAATAATTGAAATTAAGATAATTTCCTAATTAAACATTTAAAACTTTGAATCTAAACCTTGTTCAACGTCGGGAGACATCAGCTTGAACCAGAGGCTATCAACTTTGGGGCTTGCTTTTCGGTTTTTGAGTGTGTCTTTTCCCACTTTGATTACTGCAGATCTAAAATCCCTTTACGGGAAAAAAAAGTTCAATAGAATTAAACCTGTATTGTTTGATCAGCCCAAAATTTACAAATGTCTTGTAAGTTGTAACCATGCACAATAGAATTTACAACAACCCATGATGAGTGATTCACAACAACCCAAAAGTGAAAATGATGACTTAGATCAAAAGCTATGTGATTTTGCTTCGGAATCTGAGGGAAGACTTTGTTCAAAAGAATTAATTGTTCTGGATGAAGACTCGGACATCTTCAAATCCCTACAAGTGGTTTATCCTCAGCAATTGTGTCATGCTGATAAAGAATTATCCTTCTTGAAAGGGGATAATGATAAAAATCCTCCAAAAGCAATGAGCATGAAAAACGCAAGCCTTATTCCTGAAAAACAGCAAACCAAGATCATCCCATACAGTAGATCACGGCTGAAAGATGAAGAGAAATCACAAGCACGTGGCCGTAAATCTGAAACTTATGCTAATCCTAGCAAGTCCAATATGAGCTTGCCTTCCAAACAACAGAATCAGTGGAAAAGGAAGCCTGATTTAGATTCATTGTCTGATAGAAAACCAAGTGACAGTCCCATAAAACTTCGGCCCAAAGCATCCACAATTTCAACTTCCAGAGGGCAGCAAAAAGCCAGCACCAGCACCATCTGTGTTAACGAGGGCCGTTCAAACAAGTCCCTGGTTAGACAAATTACTGAGACAGAAGTGCAGCCCAGCCAGCATGAAACAGGAGAGTATGCTATTGTTCCTTTTGACAGCAAATTTTCTGAATTACAGAAGAAAAGAAAAGTAGAAGCTCATACCTCAGTTTTGCAGCCAGATAAAGATAAGCTGAAGGACTTGAAGTTGGTTGATCTAAGGGCGATTGCCAAGCAGAACAGTGTGAGAGGGTATTATAAACTTAATAAGGCAGCTTTGGTTGAACTATTAAGGGAGCGACTCAGCAGTCGCTGAATTTTACATTACGGTTATCTTTTTCTGGCCTTGTTCATATCTTCTGTAAATTTTTTGGAAGGCTTGACTGTGTTTCACATAGTTATAAATACCATAGGCAAGTCAGGATGCAATGTGGCAGTATAATGTACAGAATATTGATAGACAGGAAAGGATGGTATAAGGATTTTCCCGTGCTTACTAGTCATTGACTCATTGTGCCCTCACCCTCATTGGAGGCTTAAAAGTCCTTTTCGTCAAATTTTTGTGCCCAAATTTAAATTTGAGAAGATTACTTGTTTGGTTTCGGTTTTTGCCCGTGAGATCTGATTAGTCAAATCTGAAGATTGAGTGTTTCCAAATATAACTCGGGCGTAAGAGGACAATTTCACATGAGCATTTAACTACCAGTGATGATGAGCACTGTAATTCCTAAACCGTTACATTAAAAATGGATGCTTCGAATTTAATCTCCTTTTACTTTTATTTTTAATTAATAATTTTTTATTTTAGTAAATATAATAATTGAAATTAAAATAATTTCCTAATTAAACATTTAAAACTTTGAATCTAAACCTTGTTCAACGTCGGGAGACATCAGCTTGAACCAGAGGCTATCAACTTTGGGGCTTGCTTTTCGGTTTTTGAGTGTGTCTTTTCCCACTTTGATTATTGCAGATCTAAAATCCCTTTACGGGAAAAAAAAGTTCAATAGAATTAAACCTGTATTGTTTGATCAGCCCAAAATTTACAAATGTCTTGTAAGTTGTAACCATGCACAAGTATTAGGAGGCAGAATATCTGAAAAGTTGTAGAATCCTTTTTTTCACCAAAAAAAAAAAAGGCCATCGTCCTTCAATTCTGAAATATACCGAGGAAAGTTATCTGGTCCGACACTTCAATAAACAAAAGCTTTCAGCCCATGAATTCAAGAATCCTGCAATTTTATGCTTTCCAGCAGCCCCCGTGTCGTAACCTGAGGTCAGTAACAAACAACGCCAATTCCACCATTAGCCATATTTTGTATGATAGAATTCCTTCAATTCTGTCATTAGGCTCTCAATCATCTTCGTATCATCCCAAATAACGAAAGGAATTACTTCAAACAGACTAAGAAAAAACAGCAGGGCACTGAAAAATACTAATGCAATTTCACATGCTAACCAATGAAATCAAAGCATATTCTACACGGCTACACGGACTCAACAATCAACTTTTATGGTTGCAACATTTACATAGAACTATCTTTAGACGCATACATAGTATTTTCATAAAATCGTTCTTTTTAACATTGGTTGTATATCCTATTTGAATTTTCTATCAGGCTCTTGTCTTGTTTCCTATTTGACAGTACTCCTGGTTGGAATTAAAGCATCTCCTCAGTAAAAGCATATAATCTTAGAGCCAACTTATTCTGCGTCACTGCGTAATTCTAAACCTACAGAAAATTATACTTGTTCAATTATGTGAATACAGAAACTCAGTCCTAACTATTATACGGGGCTGATAATTCAAAACTATCTTTCAGAGGCCCTAATTTCATTAATAGATAGCTGGTAAGGCATGATGTCAACAATGACTATATAGTTATTTCAAACGAATTGCTGGAGGAAAAAAATGCTCACTTGGTCTGACTTTGTATTGGCCTCGTTAAGTGCTCGCAAAAGATGGATTATACGGTATTGAAGCTTTTCATTTTCAGCAGCAAGCTTCTGCGCCTAAAATTTAAGAGGTTGGTTAACATGCAAATGGAATCATCCATTCCTTTAAAATAGAAAATGTGGAAAATCTATACATGGGGACAACCTTCTCTTTTTCTGCAATGAGCTCTGCATTAGCCTTTTCAAGCTTTGACTGAAGACCTTCAATTTGTTTCAAGTGTTTCTCATTTCCTGCGTCTGAGCAAGTTTCACATATATGTTACAATTTAGAGCAACATATCCCAGCAACAATGGTTGTCTCTCAAGTGCTTTAGTGCCTACCTTTTACACTAGCCACGGCAGCTTCAAGTCTTGCTACTCGTTCCTACAACAAACATGCTCATTAGAAAGTTGCAGGATGTCCTTTATGAATTTATGCAGGAAAAAACTTTTATATACTTACCCTTATATATTAAGGTGGCTGTTTCCGATCAAATCAGAACAAGTGTATTTTTTATATATTATTTATCCTATAACAAAATCTAGTTCTTAATATAATTAACACTTTAAAATCCACTTGCTTATTCTGATCTGATAAAACAAAAGTGTATTAGGTATGTAAGACTAGCACTCAAATCTTCTCCAATTTATGCACAAACAAACAGCCCTAAAAAGCTCCTAAACAAGAGATTGCATAGTTTCGTGGGCAAAAGAAGAAGCCAAATCAGATGTAAGCCATATGGGAGAAGTGATTCACAGAACAGCACACTAAAACAAAACAGACTTAAAATCCCCAAAAAGATTGTTTGGTATACAGCAAAGCACACCCAGATTCGTAGTAATAGGTGAATTTCAACCAAAAAAAGGCACATAGGAAGAAGATGAATGAGCACAAAGATTGTCATCAATATCGAAAGACAAAATAAGAAAATAATGCGCAGATGCGTTTCAGAGTCGCACGTATTCTTTTATCGATGAGTTAAAATTCAAAAACTAGTAGGGGATATAACAAACAAGCATTACCTCTACTTCTGCAGTTCTCTGACGAAATGGCTCTAAGATATCTTGGAGCTCATTCGGTATCACGGATTCCACCATTTTTCCGTTGCAGCCGCCCTAGTACTAGATACAACCCGCCCCCACCCCGGGCTGCTCCTGCGTCTCTCTCAGACCCAGTCGTTTTAACGCGTGCTAATTCGCGAAAATATATAGTGGGATCAAGTTTCCCCAGCTATTTTTCCAACTGCTGGCAAATTTTTCTCGGGTGCAATTACCCTTCAAATATTTAATTAATATAAAATTCAGTTAATTTTTTTAAATATCAATGAAGAAAATATTCATACTTATTTTTTAAAATTAATATATAATATAATAATACACAATATAATTAAATAACTTATTTCACTTCTTTAATTTCTAAAATTTAACTAACCCAAAAGGAGTATTTTTCTTCAAAAATAATTTTAATCTGACATTTAACTCCTAAAAAATCCTAATATGGATATGTATACAACACACTAAAATATATTTCAGCATAAATGAATCACAAAATACTTCAAAATGCATCTGAAAAAATTAATCATATGTAAAAAAAAAAAAATATTTCAGACCATTGGATCAACTTTAACCCATAACCCATAGGCTTACATGCTATGATCATATAGTCAAAACTCAAAAGTTCTGTTAATTTTTTTTTTTATTAGTCAAAGGGTCAGTTAATTTTTACCTTAACAAAAAAATGATTACTTCTATGTATTAAAAATAATTTTTTCCCCTGACTTTATGTTGCAATTTTTAGCATATTGAATATTTAACCTAAAAAAATGTATGCCACCGAGAAATCATCAAAAAAAAAAAAAAGTGGTTGAAAAAGACAAACAAAATTGGGATATGTTTCGGAACTTTAGAATGCACTATTGTAGCCGTGGAGAATATGTTATCAATAGATTGCAATTACTTACATTTTCTCCGTTTATTTCACTCAAGCTTTAAACTAATAATTTAATAAAATTAAAACACTAATCATATCTATTTGTGGTTAGGTAAAAATATTAATAGCTCAAAAATATGTAAAAAATCTTAGTCACGTTGTAAAACCCTGAACACCAATCCATCACCTACACACTCTTCTTTTTAACAATGTTATAAATGAAATCCATTTCTGCGTAACAAAACAATAATACAAGGTCCTGGAGGGTAACTTTTTATGCGATCATGTCCTACCCAACATTGTATATCTTGCCGAACAAGTGGAATGTATTCTGATAATATACATAGGCAAATAATATGGCGATACAAAATCCATCATGAAGTTGCTACTGGAATTCGCCGGCTGGTGGTTGCTTCCCGGCTTTGTCTGTGGCCAGAGAATTTAATAGTCAAGGTTGCCCTAGAAGAGAAGGCCTGTAGAAATCGTGGCTCTGTGCCATCTCAATGCGTTCACGCGGGTCATTTAAGTTCTCGTCCCTCAGAGCTTCCAGAATTGCTTGTGATGACTCTTCCCTGTCAGATCCAACACTCGTCAATATTTAAACTTCAGCGATAACAACGAAGACAGAACAAGGCTACAGTTATAGGTTTGCAGAAAAATTGCCTTAATATCAGTATTTTATATAGTGTTTTTAAGATTGGGCAGAGTTCCACTGGTGCAACCGGCTTGTTTTCCTCAGGATGCAACACATTCAGGCTTGATTGACTCAAAAGTTGAAAGAATGCTTCCATTGCTGATACACCCTGTTCAATTACATACATATAGCAGAGTCAACCATTTTCATCTTCACTTGGCAGAAGTTGGACAGATCATTGAGAGTGCCAGAGACCATGATTATTTCAAGTTATTCAAAAAACACACCTGAATCATTCCTTTGCCAGTAATGCTATCTCCCATGTCTGGTCTGAGTTGACCCTTGGCCAACATTTGACCGTACCAAGCATTGCGACCCTTCAACAAGGTTACATAAGTGTCGGCCAGCAAAGGCCCTGCGAGTTTCTCGGGTTCTTCAGCCAACAAGTGAGTGATAAATATCATCTCTGATGTGCAATGTGCGAAGTACACAGATTTGCTGGTGGCACTCTCATTGGTAAGTGCTGCTACCATTCCTAACAACATCAAAACAAGAGAGTCCATCAGAAACCAAGTGTTATGTTGTTAACTAAGATTTTCGTGAGCACTGAATGAATTGCAAGTTTCACATCAGCTGAAAAGCTAGAAAAAGACTAGTTTGATGCTTAAATTACCAGCTCCGATTGCATATACATTCTTCAAGCCTCCCATGACTTCATGGGTGACGAGGTCACTGTTGTCCCACACAATGAATTGAGGTTGTCGCAGAAACCTAGCAAGAGGTTTCCTCCATTTCTCCGCTCCACATATTCGAGCATTGGCATACTCTTTGTTGTAGATTTCTGAGGCGATGTTTGGACCACCAAGGTAAAGTATGTTCTCCATAGGCACTCCAGCTATCAAGGATACATAACAAACATTTGAGAATGAAAGACACTGGGGTATTAAGAAGGAAAATATTGCAATATAAAATGTGATGGAAAAGAGAATGATGTGTTGATTTCCCTTGCTGGGTATCAGATAAAAATTTCATAATCGGACCTAGCAAATTAGCTTCCATGTTGAAACAGTCTATCTGAGTCATTCCTTTGGGCATGAATATGACCAGACAAATTTCCGTAAAATGAGCACGTTTTGTAATTATAGAGATTAAAGCACAGCCGCATGTGTCTTGGATCAATTTCACAAGAACGAAGACAAACAAGAAAGAATAGCACTCTTGGTGAAATTGACAACAGTGCTTCCCTAGGTTTCTTTGCTGCACTGAATCTCCAACTGTGTTCGCCACAAGCTACACAAATAATTCATGAAGCATGCAATAGCTCTATGAACTGTATTAGGTATCAGAGTTCCCGAATGGTGTTTATAATTTTCCTTTATTGTAAAGGTTTCATCTGTTAGAACTTCTAAAAAAATCATGTGAGTAGTTCATCAACTACAAAATCATCAGAAAACGATTGATTCTTGACATCATAAATAAAGAAAAGAAGTCTTACTGGCTTGATTAATCATCTTTGTAGGAGTTATAATATGGGGAAAAGGCTCCAAAGCTGCCTCTATGCCCTTAGCTAACGAGATTATAATAGGCATTGTGATTCTCTCCTTCCAATACTTGCTAATCTCTTCAAAAATCTCCCTGGTTTCAGTAGAAGGCAAGCCATTGACCACAATATCAGCATCCCAAACAGCTTCCTGCAAGTTAGTGACCACCTTCAAGGGACAAAGTGGCGTATCAATCATATTCAAGCAAAACCCATCCTTCAAAATCTCGTCAGCAAAAAGAGTCCTATCCCCAAGTCTCGCCTCAACATATTTCAGATAAGCACATCGTCGGATCAACCTCCTCAACACATCTTCCCTCGAATTTATCACCTCAAAAAGATGCTCTGCTGTGGCTCTATCCACTGCTCTCCCTGCTCTTCTCCATATCCGGATTTGTACCTTATCCCGGAATTGGCCGTACGTATCCTGAAGCAGAGAAGCAAATACACTTCCCCAAGCACCTGCTCCAACACTCACAATTCTTAGAGGATCGCCATTAGCTTTCCCAAGAAGCGCACGAAGATCATCAAGTTTTTCTTCCAACCCATTACAATTCTGGACGGATCCATTTGAGTATGCATGATGAACCACCCCCATTATGCTTCCCACCAGGATCTAACACAAGGGTTTTAAGTATAACAAACAAGGATTGTTGAATTGAACGGAGCTTTTTCTTCTTTTTTTGTCCTTCTTGTTTTTTTTTTTTTTGGCTTCTAATCCATGATTTATCTGCTGCTTATATAGCCTGATATGAGACCTTTCGCTTTCTACAAACCCAACTACTGATTTGTTTATGTTTTCTTTTGACCACAAGTTTGTATTACCAGAAGACGCAGCAGCGGCAATAAAATCTTATTGGTAGATGTAG
The DNA here is from genome assembly GCA_963210345.1 of Inga oerstediana. Lineage (NCBI taxonomy): Eukaryota > Viridiplantae > Streptophyta > Magnoliopsida > Fabales > Fabaceae > Inga > Inga oerstediana. Next base: position 9,497,662 of record OY723403.1, read on the forward strand.
CTTGACCAACGCCCAGCTAATATATTTGGTCTTCCTTTCCAGAATTTGCGACCACAGTAACCAAGCTTGGCCACCTCCCTAAATTTTAGCAGTAATGTGAATAGAGTTACGGAGGGAATTAAAGCAGACCCTTGTTATTATGTGAGTTTCCAAGCCGCACACGTCAAAGCGCAAGAGATAACAGAGTAAAAAACAAAAAACATGAAATGCAACTATGTTTTCTCCGCCCTGAGTCGTTCATCCACCTAACCATAAATCACAGCAGAGTATTGAAATAAAAAATAATAAAAAAAGGATTCCACCAATAAATAAAGAAAGAAACTTTCGTGTGGGAAATTACCAAGTGAAGTGAGTAATGAAAACAATTAAAGGGTTGGCTTAGTTGAAATTGAAAGCCTTCCACAGCAAGCCAAAACAATGGCTGGCCTTGTTAATGTAGAGTACAAGTGCTAAGAAGCGACATTAATTGGAGGGAGAGTGAGAAGAGAAGAGGCGGTGTGGTTGAGTTGGGAGGTGGTAGAAGATGGAAGCATTAAAGGTTAAGTGGCGTTGCCAACCTCCCCAACGGTCATTAACATTACATGACTTTGTTTCTCTCTTCCATGTGTCCTTTATGATGCCCCATCTCCACCTTCCCACTCTCTTTTGATCTTATCCATCAATTCAATTTCACTTCCCCCATGTGTGCTCTTGTGCTCCCTCCTTTTTTTGTTTTGGGGGGGGGGGGGGCCCTTATGATGCCCCATCTCCACCTTCCCACTCTCTTTTGATCTTATCCATCAATTCAATTTCACTTCCCCCATGTGTGCTCTTGTGCTCCCTCCTTTTTTTTGGGGGGGGGGGGGGGGGGGGGGGGGGGATATAAGAGAGGATGAACATAAAATATGAGAGAGAATAAGGATAATGAGTTAAAAATATAAGAGAGGATGAACATAAAATATGAGAGAGAATAAGTAATAAATGATAAAATAAAAAAGAATGAGTGGTGAGTAAAGGGTAATTAATATAAAGTTATGTATTTAATAGAAGTAAAAAAGGGAAATGTAGTTTAAATTTTGAGATAAAAAAAAAGTTGCTTGTATTAAGAATCAGCCCCATAAGAGAAAAAGTTTCTTATAAAAAGGATTGGAGGGAGTATAAGAAACAATTGCCACACATGATCCGTTCTAAATTATAAGAAACATTCCGAGAATGTTTTATTTTTCTACTTCTTACTTTTCCATTTTACCCTTATTTAATATTAATATAATAAATTTTCACAACCCCGCAGAGACCTATTACTTCTAGTATATTTATTTTTTTATTCTCTCTCTTCCACAATCCTCCTTATTATAGTACTACTATGATTCTATTTCTAAGTTCATTTTAACCAAAAGTTTTAGTCCTTATTATAAGTTTAGTTTCAAAATAATAAATGTATTTTTTTTATAATTTTGCCCTTATTAATTGAAATAAACAAAAAGAATTTATTCATGTTGGCTTTTGGAACCAATCATAAATAAGGGCAAAATTGAAAATTTAACCCATAATTAATGAGTTAACTAACTCTCATTGGTATATGAGAGTTAGTTAATTTAGAATTATAAATAGAACCAGAGTGGTAATTTTCTTATTCTCTCTCTTATTCCCTACCTTCTCATAAATAAAGGTATTTTAGTAAAAAATGGTTATAAGTTTGATATAGTTATTGTTTTTAACTACTACTTCAGACCGTGAGATTCGGTTAAACATTTCTTATAATAAAAAACAAAGGGAGTATTATTTATAAGGTAGTATATGGAAGATTTTTCCCCCATTTACAAGTTAAATCGTTAGGTTCTTTTATATATATTATTTTTGGTGCTAATTATAAGACAAAATTGATTTTTTTTAAAGATTAAGAAAGCTAAATAAATTACTTAATCATATCCTATGTTATGTATCATTAGATTATATATTATTTTATTAGTCAAATTAATTAGTTTGGAGAAAAAAATAAAATAAAAATAAAAATACTCTAAAGTAATTTAATTAGCTTCCTTAATTTCTCCAAAAAAATCAACTTTGTCTTATAATTAAGAACAAAGAGAGTATGATGTTATTTTTTGTTTATTGTTACATCTGGTCGTAAATGTAGGATTAGAGGAGTAATATGTAAAGTCTATACTCTTAGAGTGTAGTGTATAATAAATAAAGGGTTATGGTACTAATTTATTAATGAAGTTTTGTCCAATGGGTGTCTGGTACAGATATATTTTAGAAGGGGCAAAAATACCAATGAACAATTAAAAATGGTGCATACAGTACAAAACTGTTAAATTCGATCTAACACTGTTAGGGGTTTTATTTTCTTATAATTTAACGCCGTTAAATCAAATTTAACAGTTTTGTGTTGGGTGTCCCTTTTTTAATTGTTCGTTGGCATTTTTTCCTCTTCTAAAACATATTTGTGCCAAACAACCCATAAATAAATGTAAAGTTGAAAAATTGATAAGTTTTAAGATGGAGTTAATGGGCTTTAGATTTTTCCTTTATTCTGATAAAACATGTTGAAAATAATTTATAAATATGATCAGAAGAGTACAAGATTTAAACTAATATAGAGTTAGTCTAGTGATGTAAGGCCCCATTAGATTCATGAGGGTCTTAAGTTCAAGTTTTAAGGGAGACATTTATGTTTGGAGAGACAACCATAAACTCTGAACTATATACCATATGATAATAAAAAAAAAAAGTACAAGATTTGACATGTCCACGTGTACATTATTATCACATCTAATTTTTAACATAAGAATTAGATTATTAATTTGTATATATTGATAAAATTAGTTAGGTTTTTCATATTTATTTGTGATAAATGGGGTTGGTTTCCTTAAAATACCATATTTTATAATGTACTAAAACTTGCTATAGATAGAAATCTCTTTTATATGGGCAAAGTGCAATCAATTATAGGGCAAAATGATATAAATTTGAGAGACAAAACATGTTGTGTATTTATATTTTGGATTAAGTAAACTCATTATCTAACTCTTATATTCTTATATTAGATTTAGAAATAAAGGGGAGTATTGAATATATATTGAAGTTATACTTACTTTACATTTAGGCTTCCTTGTTTCTTGATCGTGAATATTTTTATTTTTTTAATAAGAGGTTGGATAAATTAAATAAGAAAGGGCCAAAATGGGCCAAAGTGCTCGTCATATTCATTGAAATTACCTTAGTTGCATTGCCGCAACGACCTTGCTTGCATTTCATGCTGGTTGCGGTGCCTACCGTAGCCTCTCCTCTTATTTGTGCAATTAATTTAATTGGATGATAAACTTGGCCAAGTTGGAGTTGGTCTAATACTTTCAGAACATGTGGTCTCATCTCCCCGACTCATTCTAACCAGTTTTAGCATTAAATATTTATTGCCTTACATCACTGTTATACTTTCTCCGGGCGTCTAAGATTATAAAATATTCTTAATTACTCACTCTTGTCTTTATTATAAAGTACTCCATCTGGTTCTAATTATAGAATAACATTTGAGAGTTTATCTTATCCCTAATTATAGGACAAAATTCTAATTTTTATCAATTTCTTCCCAAAATACCCCATATTGATACTTTATCAATAATAATTAAATACATTAATAATTTAATAAGAGTAGATTGAAAGTTGTTGAGGGAGACTGACGACGCCGGATTGTGTGAGAGCTTGGAGAAGTCGTGTGTCAGATAGGAGAGGTACAAGAAAAAACAGAGAATCAACGTAATTGGATACCATTTTAAATTTTAAATAAGGATATTTTAGAAAAATAAATGTGATTAACTAATTTAACCACCGTCCTTAATTTCTCCAAAGTTAGGTAAATATGTCATATAATTAGGACCAGAGGGAGTACCAACTAACAAGTGTTTTTTATCGTTTTTATAAAGCATTTGTAAGTTTCTAAGGTGCATTTAATTTAATTTTTCATGTCTATCCATATTTAATAAGAGTAGTGGGAGAGAGTAATAATTTATATAATACCATTATGGTCCTATTTACAAGCCATTTTTAACTAAAAATTTGGTCCTATTTATAAATTTAGTTTTAGTGTAGTAAATGAGATTGTGTCAAATTTCTCCTTATTTATTATACCAATGAAAAAATAATTTAAAGATAGATAGAGAAAAAAAAGTTGAAAAGTACCCATTCATAAATAAATGCATAGTTGAAAATTTATTCCGTAATCATTGAGTTAACTGTCTCTCATTGGTATGTGGGATTTAGTTAAAATGGATTTATAAATAAGACCAAAATAATATTTGAGTTTAGGGTAATTAGTAAAAATAATATTAGAAATCACTTGAATTTTATGACAAATTTAATTATTTAAATTGAATTTATTGGTTTGTGAGAATTGGTAGTTGGTGTCTTATAATCCCTCAATCCCTATATATAAAAGCATTTCAATTGAATAGCGAGATTCGAAAAAATAGTTAAAAGTAGTTAAATGTAATAACTATATAGAAAATTTAATTTTTTCCTCAGAGATGCCCCTATTATGAATGGATGAGAGAGAAAGTAATAATAAGAAAAACATGAAAGAGAATGAATGTAGTATAATAATTAATCGAGGGCAAAATAAGAAAAAGTGTTTTTTTTGTACAAGAAAGTTTATGTGAGTTGGGTCCCAGGGGCTCTCTAAGGTTAAGGCATGCCTCCAGACTTAGAGCACTTACAAAGGTACTTACAGATCACCCACCAACAAGGTTCTCACATAGGAGGAATTCGAATCCACAGCCTTATAATTATGAGCCAACCCCTTTACCAATTGGACTAATCTTTATTGATAAAAGTGCATTTATTATTGAGACAAGCTCAAAAAAGATATTATATACAGAGACAAGCCCATTAAAAAAAAAAAAAAAAAGGTTCAAGATGAAGTCAAGTTTTTAAACGGGCGAAACTGCAGTAGACTGATTCTCATATTTTGTGTGTACCATATCTGAAAATGATTCCACACTGGATAATTTAATCTATCTCATTATTTGATGCATCTTTGAAACACCTTCATGTCATTACATATAAGAGAAATTTGCTCCATAATCTCTTTGTCCATTCTAATTTCCGTGGCACCATGTGAGAAACTGTGGGCCTGCTGCTTCAATTTGTTTACTTACTTTTTTAATAAAACTGATGTACCGCTAACTCCTTCCCCACTTATATTACCTCTAACTATCTAACTATTTACATTTTTCTGGGTCAATAACTATTTACATTTTATATAATCGATATTTTATTTTTTTTTTTAAAAAAAGCAACACGCTCCCGGTAAAATTTGTAGTTACACGCTGGGGCGTTAATCCTGAACCCGCCCTAGCATTTAATGTCCTTTTAATTCTTCTTTGCTCGGCATTAATAATGTTCAGTTCATCTTCATGACAAAACTATCCTTCCTGTACGATACAGATGTTAGTTGTCTGTTGCCCTCTGTCTTTTTTCCTGATACTTCCGTTTCGTCGTATTTGCAACCACCACCGTCCTTCCCATTGTTTTTTACCGAGTTTTGAGAGGATGGTTTATCAAATAACAATAAATAAAGAAGAAACAAAACTGAAAAATAAAATAAAAATTAAAAGAAGATGTAAGGCTTCCTTAAATGCATGTGGGTCTTAAATTCAAGTTTTAAATGAGACACCTGTATTGGGAGAGATAGTCACGAACCTCCAACAGGATATTGGATGTTAATATCAAAAAAAGAGTTCAAGATTTGACATGTCCATATGTACATTATTATCACATATAGTCTTTAACATAAAAATTAGATTATTATTTTTTATATATTGATAAAGCTGGTTAGGTTTCTCATAGTTATTGTGGTAAATAGGGTTGGTGTCCCTAGAATACCATACTTTATCTTTACTAGAACCGGTTAGGGGTGGTAATATGGTCCGATCCATCGAGTTCAGGCTAACCCGTCTAGAGTTGAGACCATATAGGTTCGGGTCTAAAAAGATAACATTAATATGGATCAGCATTTAGCCAACTCAACCCATAACTGTTAGGTTGGCGGTTTAGTCCGCGCCCAACTCATATTATTATTATTATTTTCAATTTTTTTAAACAGTATACTAAAATTGTTTTTTCTACAAACCTATATAACTATGAAAAAATTAAAAATACATTAAAAATTAAATATCCATCACAAGTCTATACATGACAAAATAAACATAAATTCAAAAGTCATCAGTAGAATTTAAAAATAATCAATAGTTAGTTAATATTAATGGTGTTCGAATTTGAAACATGATGTGAAGCTGTAAGATTTTCTTGAGCTTGATCACTTTTCTTTTTCACAGGTAAATCCGCCACTGCCACAAATAATAAAACAAAGTGAAAGATAATATTATGATAATTTTAAATGAATGAGTAAATGACAATAAGATAAATGAGTGAATATAATTAGGAGATGAATGTTAATGAGGAGTGGAGTGACAGTAGGTTAGGGCAGGAAATTGGGTTTGAGACTTTGGGCCTTTCAGCTTGGGACTTCTAGACTTAAGTCTTGGGTCACATAAAAAAAACAAAGAAATATGGGTCAACCCGGTGGTCCAACCCACCACAGGTTAGGACCATATGGGTTTGGCCCTAAAATAACTGCTCCCAAACGGTCCCAGTTTTATAAAATCCAAACCGCTCATTTGATCTGGTTGGGTGGGCAGCCCGCGGTCTAAACCCATATTACCAACTCTAAAACCAACTATAGATAGAAATCTCTTTGACATGGGTGAACTGCAATCAATTCTAAGATAAAAATATATATATTTGAGAGACAAAGCATGTTGTGCTTTTATATTTAGGATAAAGTAAACTCATTACTTAACTCTTATATTAGAATTATAAATAAAGGGGAGTGTTGAATTTATATTAAAGTTATTTTGAACAAAAAAAATTTATATTAAAGTTATACTTACTTTGCATTTAGACTTCCTTTTTTCTTTATCGTGAATAGTTTTATATTTTTAATAAGCGGTTGGACAAATTAAATAAGAAAGGGCCGAAATGATTGTCATATTCATTGAATTACCTTAATTGCATTGCCACAATGACCTTGCTTGCATTGCATGCTCGTTGCGGTGCCTACCGTAGCCTCTCCTCTTATTTGTGCAATTAATTTAATTGAATGCTAAACCTGGCCTGGTTGGAGTTGGCGTAATACTCTCATAACATGTGGCCTCATCTCTCTAAGGTGTGTTCTTATTAGCTTTTAGAGAATAGCTTCTGGAGAAAAAATAGAGAATAACCTTTGGAGAATAAATTATGGGAAAAAAATGATTTTGAGGTAATGAGAGTGTTTGAATGTTATGATCAAAATAGCTTTTTTCATGGTCAAATTATTAAAAAGGACATTTACTTTTGTGATAATTACATATAAAGGATAAAATTATATTTTATGTATTATTTAAGGGTTAAGGTCCAAATTTAACAGTTAAGTTTTTTTTTAGGGCCATCTGATATAAATAAGTTATGGAAGATGCAAAAATAATAAGAAACAATTAAAAATGATGTAAATTTAACAAAACCGTTAAATTTGACCTAACGGCGTTTATAAAAGAAGAAAACCCCTGACGACATTAAAAATGATACATCTTAACCCATTATTTAATATTAAATTTCATAATTAATACAAAAAATGAAATAAATTTGTCTATATATAATTTTAATTAATTTAACTAATTTTTCTAATATAATCAAATTAGATAAATATATCTTATATTAAAAATAGAAGGGAGCACAAAAATTTTAAAATTAAAAAAAAAACAGATGAGAGCAAACAAAGAGAACATCAAAATTTTTAAAAAAAAAAAAGATGAGAGAGGGAGAATGGCGTGGGGCCCACATGAAAAAAGAGGAAAACGAATAGATTATGCCAAAACCTTGGTTTTGACCCCAAAACCAAGATTTTGACTAAAAAAGGGATTATGGCATTTTCATAGGTGTTCGGCAAATTTTTTACAAAACCAAGGTTTTCACGAAAAAAGTGTTTTTCCAGTGACATCCGAACACACACTAAGTCATTCTAACCGGTTTGAGCATTAAATATTTATTGCCTTTTCATCACTGTTTCACCTTCTCCTGTACTTTCTCCAGACCTCTAAGATTATAAAATATTCTTAATCACTCGGCTCTCCCCAATCTTTATTATAAGATATCAACTAACAAATAATTTTAATTTTTTTTATAAGGCACTTATAAGTTTCTAAGGTGCATTTAATTTATTTTTTTGTGTCTTCCCATATTTAATAAAAGTAGCGGGAGAGAGTAATAATTTATATGATATTTGAGTTTAGGGTAGTTACTAAAGATAATATTAAAAATCACTTGAATTTTATAACAATTTTAATGCTTTTAACTAATTTCATTGATTTGTGAGAATGAGTAATTAATGCCTTATACTCCCTCAATCTCTATACATAAGATCTTTTCAACCGAATAGCGAGATTCAAACAAAAATAGTTAAAAGTAATTAAATGTAATAATTATGCAGAAAATTTAATTTTCCCCCCAAAGATGCCCCTATTTATGAATGGGTGAGAGAGAGAGAGAGAGAGAGTAATAATAAGAAAATAATGAAAGAGAAAATATGTAGTATAATAATTAATTAATGGCAAAATGAGAAAATTTTTTTTTACAAAAAATATTAGGGAAGCTGGGTCCCAGGGGCTCTCCAGGGTCAGAGCATACCTCCTGACTCAAAAAGTGCTTACAGAGGTACTCATTGATCACTCACCAACAAGATCCTCACATCGACAGGATTCGAAAACAACCTTATAGTTGTGAACCAACCCCTTTACTAACTGGACCAACTTTTGCTTGAAAAAATGCATTTATTATTGAACAAACTTAAAAAGGATCTTATATTGGGGGACAAATCCATTCAAAAAAGGACAAGATGAAGTCAAGTTTTTAAATCGGTGAAATTGCAATGGACTGATTCTCATCTTTTTTGTGTACCCCATCTAAAACTGATTCTGCACTGGATAATTTAGCGCCTGCTTGGATTAGCGGTGGAGAATGAGCTTTTTTCTGCAGACGGGCTTTTGAAAAAGTCAAATAGTAGATGTGATTTGCATTTGAATTGGCGATGACAGAAATGACTTTTTTTTTCTAACTTTAAACATGTCTGGATTAGTGTTTGAAAACCCATTTAGATGGGAAATGATTGAAAGGGGCATGGATCTTATTGAATACTATAAACATATATATTAATTGTATATATTGTGATAATTGAAGTGACAAAATATAAATAAAATTTGATAAAATAAAAATAAGTTAAATTATTATTAAAAAAAGAAAAATACACTAAAAGTTAAATAATATATACTTTTATAGATAGTTGGGTGGGTCTATAATATGATAAATTGAAAGTAGGCATATTAAAGCAAATATAAAAATATTTTACAAACAAAATGCAATCCTATATTTTAAAGTAGGCATATAGAGACTTTGGGTGGGTTTATAATATGATAAATTGAAAGTAGGCATATTAAAGCAAATATAAAAATATTTTACAAATAGAATGCAATCCTATAGTCTATTATATGGTTTCAGGAGGATGGGAGGAGCTAAAAGAAGAGAGAAGTTTGATGTCAGTAATAAATGCTCTCACAGTCTCCGAAGCAGCTTTAACCGAAGGAAGAAACTCCTTTTATAGAAGCGACTTTTTTTTGTAAAGCTCAGTGAGAGCCACCGTAAACCCAAACTGGTGCCAAACAAGGTAATTGGACTTTTGGTCTCAACTGAGCTTTTAATAGCACCCAAACATGTTCCTAAACAGACCCTTAAGGTCTGTTTGGTGTGAGGGATTTGGTGGGGAGGGGAGGAAAAATTTTTATGAGTTGAATTTTAAAAGATTGAAGAAGTGGGGTAATAAAATTTTAATAAAGAGAATATGTAAGATAAAAGAGTAATAAAAATTAATTAAAAATTTTTAACCGCACCTCTTTAATTTTTTAAAATTCAACTTAAAAAAATCTTTGACATGTCGTTACATGTAAGAGATATTTGCTTAATAATCTCTTTGCCCATTCTAATTTCAGTGGCATCATGTGAGAAAATGTGGGCCTGCTGCTTCAATTTGTTTACTTACTTTGTTAATAAAACTGATGTACTGTAACCAACGGAAGTTAGCGCAGATGGGTAGGCATCTGCGCCACACCAATCCGTTCCTGGGTTCGATCCCAAGAAACGGAAGTTGTAGAGAATTTCCGTTGGGAGCTCTCTCCCCTAGGGCGCCTCAAAGAGGTGAATTCCTGTCAGGCCTATCAGATTGGGGGCGCCAGGACTAGTCGGTTGTCGGGGGCCCATGTCAGTAAATCCGGCGTTGGCCTTTAGGTTAACGTCGGATACCTGGAAGGTGGGTGCACCGAAGGCCAAAAATGGTCCATTGCATAAACCATAAAAAAAAAAAACGGATGTACTGTGATGCACTCCGTAAGTATACGGTCATGCCAAATAATAAAGTGATAAGTAGAATATCGTCCTATGAGGAATCAATCAATTAATTTTTAGATATTAAAATCTCAATTTCTTTTAAGTTGAACGAAACTAATTATGAGTAAATTCAAAGAAAATTAATTAACAAAAACTATTAATGTTAAACACAACATAGAGTCACTAATCCCTTACTAACTCTCCAAATCTCAAATCCATTTACTTATTTAATCTCAAATGTTAATTTTGTTAATCTCGAGTATAAATAGCTATAAATGCTTGTCGGTTCACTCACAACCCTCTCTTAAGTATAATTGTTATGTCTAACCAAATTACTCAAAAGGCAAGATAATTCAAACACACTCTTCAACAATTATATGGGGCTATTAGGTATATGTCATTAAATCATAATTTAATCCCATATTACTTAATCTCAGAGCCTAGTTAAAATTCCCTTTGTCAAGTTAAATTCTAATACTCAAATTCACATCTAACGGTGGCCAATCATTAAACGAACATAATAAAACAAGATTAAGTGATCAAAATTAACTTAAATTATAACTAAATAATCATGAAAATAAAATATAGTTCACTAGTGAGTTCATAGTTTCTCTAGGTCTAAAAAGAAAATTAGCCACACATGGCTAGAATAAAATCCATAATAAAACAAAAAAAATTCAGATTCAAAGAATAAAGAAAAAGAAGAAAAGAGAATAAATCTGTCAAACACTCCCTCTATTTCTCACTGGATCTCTACTGTTTTATGTTTCTCGTTTTGCTCTGATATATCTGTTCGCTGCCCTCTGGCCCCTTTTATAGATCTCCCTCTTACATTTGCCCTGGGGGATTATATCCAAATCTTATCCCTTTTATTATATATATATTTAGATTAATAGATATATACCACCCCTTTGCCACGTTTCGTGCGAATCTTGATCAACAATTGCTGGTATCTTTTTTCCCTTCGTGGACCCCACGTCGTTATTCATTCACCATAATATTAGATCATGTTGCAACGTTTTTTTTCCCTTCAATTGCTATGGGCCCCGCATTTGATGCAATCTTGATATCTTTCGCCCTTGGTATGTATAATATCTTTCTATTTAGATATAATATAATTGCTTGAGCTAACCTATTTACAATTTTTGACACTTTCTCATCTCTTTTATCATTTAATATCTCCTGTAAAATAAAATAGGATATGAGTAAATTTTATATCAAAATTCCTTTTTATCCTAAACTTAATTAAAAGATATAAAATATATAAAAGATAATTAAATAAGTATAAAATATTAATAAATTTAATCAATTATATCCTAAAATCTATCCTATTTAATTATAAAATATATATTTATCATACTGCTAACTCCTTCCCTACTTATATTACCTCTAACTGTCTAAACTATTTACATTTTTCTGGGTGAATAACTATTTATATTCTATATAATTGATACTTTATTAAAAAAAAAGAAAAGCAATACATAAAATATAATTGATATTTTTCAGTAGCATCCAATATTTGAAATATTTCTTTAACATCTAATATCTTAAGCTAGTTAATTTTTAGTGCATGAAGTATGTTTTAAAAAAAAATAAAACAAACCCACCATCTTTTTTATGCGCATGAAATGTGGATCCAAACCCGCCATAGTATATAATGTCCTTTCAATTCTTCTTCGCTTAGCATTAATAATGCTGAGTTCATCTTTATGACAAAACTATCCTTCCTTTTTTGCCAACAAGAATTGCATTAATCACAAAATCATAAATACAAAAGTCTGTATGTTAAGAAATAGAAACTAAACAAGCAAGCTGAAACAACAAAATAGAACAAAAACTAAAACATAATCTAAAACAGACACAAACAAAATAAAGATACCAAATAAAAAAGAGTAGTAATAATATAAGTCTGAGCAACAAAACCAAAAGAGTAACTTCCAATCATCCTTTAGCAGCAATATCTGCAACTGAAGTGAGGGTCCCAACACCCAGATTAAAGGGTAAGACCCATGCGCTAAAGCTTTAGCAGCACACAAGCCTACTAAATCTACTTCTCTGGGAATCCACTCACAAGAAGGGTTCCTGATAAATTTCCCTGAGATGAAACATTTCTCAAGGAGAGAATCACAGCTTTCGCCTGATAAAACCAACTATCGATTTGCATTATGAGCAAATACTTGCCTATCCGAATCAAGATGTAAATTCCCTGGGTGACCATCTGAGAGCCAGCCAATGGAATCCCGAACTAATAGACTAGTATTTCTCCCAACAATCAGACCACAGGCACAATAAAATATGATTTTTCTAAAAGCAATATGACTATTCTCAAATCCAACCAGATTAAAGCATAAATCCTCCCATAGTTCCCGTATTAATCAAGCCACAAGAACTTTCATCCACTCAAGTACGCAGAAAGCACGGCTCAACAGATTTAAACCAACTCTAATTAGAGCCAAATTAGTATTCGATGGTTTCAATCTTGAATCAACATAAATAGAAAGGCTAAAGAGATCAAAAATTTCACTTACCTCAAAACCCATACTGCGCAACGATGGTTTTCGGATGCTTCTCATCCAAATTCCTCTTATCTTCCATTGTCAGTGCGGCACCCTAGTTCTGGGAGTGCATTTGCGCCGTTGCCTTTGGCTTCCTCATAACAGCTAAAGAGCCTCGAAAACCCCTTGTTAATTGATTCGTCAGCACCTTGCAGCCACCTGGGGTTTTTGTCTGCACCGTTAAGCTCAAATGACTCATCCGCTACTCCTCCACCACAGATCTTGCCGTTAAAAGCCATGGAGGCACCCATCGAAGGTCGTGGTCGAAGATCGTCTCGGGAGAGTGATGCTGAAACACCTCCTCGCCTTCGGCCACCCTCCAACCTCGCTAGCCTACGCCGCTGCCTTTAAATGATATCCTAGTCAGCATAGCCACCGACCACAACATAATAAACCATCCCAGACACTCCACTGGACGAAGAGGAGAAGCTCTACACAGAGAAGTGACTGACCGCCACCCTCGCATCGCTGCTGCTAGACGACGGATAGCCCCTTAGCGGAGGGAAATAAACCCTATTAGAGGGAAAGTTTCGCATTGTGAACCCGAGGGTGAGGACAAAACTATCCTTCTTGTACAATACAAATGTGAGCTGCCTGCTGCCCTCTCTCTTTTCCCCAGATTCTCCATTTCATCGGATTTGCAACAACCACCATCCATTGTTTTTTACTGAGTTTTGAGAGGTTGGTTTATCAAATAACAATAAACAAAGGAGCATAACTGAAAAGTAAAATAAAAATTCTGCATCATTAACCTATATATTTTAAATCCACCTACTTTATTCTATAATTGGGACAAAAAAATAGTTATTAATTACTTTTCAAAAAAAATTTTGTCTGCATTAAGTTTTTGTTTTTCTACATAAATTCAAATAGATGTATTGTTGTTATATTATAAATACTCGTATCTCAATACCATCTTTATTTTTCAATGACAAAGCTTGCTGATTTCTTTGACTTGGATACAAAAAAAAAAAAAAATCCTTATATGAGAAGGGTCAAGCTTTTCTCTTGTGAAACATGCTGTTATATGTCACTATCAAAATTTGAGTGCTTTATCATGTGTAATCCAAGTTTTGGGACAAATACAATGACACTTAACCTAATTACTCCATTGATTATATCATGTCTCATGTGAACTTGTGAAACTTGCTTTCTTTGAATTCAAATAAGAACAAATTAATCAATTGCAACAATTATCGAAGGACTAATTTTAGATTCTTAAAGGAAGACTGAGGTCGAAGAAGCACACAAATAATTCAAGAATTATGGGATTTTTTTTCCTGGCCAAAAGGAATTAGAAGATTGGGCTCACCAGTTCAAAATAAGTTAGGAAAGCTGTATATAAAATACTGCAAAAAATATAAAATATATTTTAGTTTACACCTACGATAAAATTGTTATCCTGGTTAATAAGAAGGTCATGCCTCTAATTTTTCAAGAACTCTCAAGTCTTGAACTAAGTGAACTAAGAAGTATAGGTGTTTCTAGCTTCATCTTCTCCAATATAATCTTATACATGGCATTATGCTTCATTTTCCTCCTTAGGTAACTTTTCGTAGTGGCATAGGCAATATACTCGGTGAGGAAAAAGAAAAACTCTTTCAAAGAAAACAAATTTGGAATGGTCCCATAAATACTATTGGACATGATAAAATTATGTATGATGGGCTTAGAACATTACTTAAAACTTAGCCCTTCCTAATTTCAGGCCCAAGAGTATTACTCTATTGTGTTTCGTTCGTTTTTCGCTGTCAATATTTTTGTACAAAACTATTCTCTCCTTTTTATTTTAGTTTAAGGGACTACCAAACACTAAATATTATATGTGGGCACATCCTTATAGGAATTTTGTTTTAAATGTTTTTAAACAGATCATGAGTGAAAAAAATCAATTTTCTGAAATATTACAATTACAATATTTATATTTTTTTAGGTCAACTACAATATTTATATGGGAAAATTGTGAAAAAATCCCTCCTTAGCAACTTATTTGCTAAATGGGACCTTCACGTGCAGATTATCTTCCACGTGTGTAGAATATCTTCCCTGAGGTGTGCAGATGATCTTCCCTGTGTGCAAAACTCTTCCCTATACGTGTGCAAAATTCTTCTCTACGTGTGCAGAAATCTTCCCTCCATGTGCAGAAATCTTCCCTCCATGTGCAGATATCTTCCCTCCATATGCAAGATATCTTCCCATGTCCCATTTAGCAAATAAGTTGTCCAAGAAGTCTTTTTAAGCAATTCTCCCTATTTATATCTTTGAAATCATTCAAGATGAAGACAATGGGTGAAAATGCCCGTTTTATAATTTCATCCATAAGAAGGATTTTGTACTTTACATAATTTCATAGACAGAACGTAATAGCACTCAAGTTTTTATCTCTAATAAAATTTTTAAATATGGATTTTTCATTTTCCACCAATTTTCTTAGGAAAAATTGTGAAAAAATCCCTCATTAGCAACTTATTTGCTAATTCGGACCTTCGCGTGTAGATTATCTTCCGCGTGTGCAGAATATCTTTCCTGATGTATAGATGATCTTCCCTGTATATAAAATTCTTTCCTACGTGTGCAAAAATTTTCCCTCATTATGCAGATATCTTTTCAGGTCCTATTTGACAAATAAGTTGTCAATGAAATGTTTTTTAACAATTCTCTCATTTTCTTATCCGATTTTTCTTAAAAAATTGATTATTTCAGAAAATCATTTTTTTTATTGTAAATAAGCACCGGACTTATGCTAAGAAAGACTTAAAGAATCCCTCTTGACATATTGCTGCACATAAGACGGCACTTCCGCAAATGCCATAAAACCACTCATAAACGTCAAGGCCTCTTTAGCGAGAAGGTCCGCCGCGCCATTCGCCTCTCTGGTGCACCAATAGACGCACATTTCCTAGTTCCGATTCACATATGTGAAATGACGTGAATATTCAATTCATATATATATATATATATATATTTAAATGAATAGTTGTTTCAAATTTGATTTTAAATTCAAAATGCAGATAAATTTTTAGAAAAATTACAGTCAAGTCCCAGATAAAAGAAAAAATAAAAAAATGATCCTTTAAAATCTCAAAATAAAAAAACATCTTAAAAATTTATAAATAGCACTCTTTAGAATTATTAATGATCTATACCTAAAGTTATGAATAAAATCAATTTTTTAATAATATATTAAATTTAGACCGTTAAAATATTAATGTTATAGGTTAAATTAAAAAAAAAATAAAAAAAAATCATTTTTTTCTATTGTTTTGAAGGAAAGGACGGGAGCCCGACTCCGAGTTTCTATCATCATCGTCATCAACACCATCATCAAAATCATGCGGTAGCTATTTAGAAAAATAGAAGGAAGCGACTGTGATTTGTTCGAGGATCGTTCTCGAAGTGAAAACGCTGACAAATCTGCATTAGAGCGAAGAGCAGTAGCACAGTCTGTAGCTAAGGGAGAGACCTAACCAGAGAAAGATGGAAACCAAACCCGCAGAAATCAGCAGCTCGAAGATGTTTGGTGGGTACAACAAGAGGTTTAAACATTTTAGCCCTACCCTTGGCTGCTCCATGACTTTCCACATTTACTTTCCACCTTCTCCTTCTCCTGCTCACAAATTCCCTGTAAGTTCTCGCTTTTCTCATTCCATTATTTCGTCAAAACTTTCAAGTTGAATAATGAATTAGTAAATTTGGAGCCGTGTGAAATTAACCTTCAGATCACCTCACTATCGAGAACGGAATGTATCCTTTATTTTTAGAGAAATCAACCACGGACAATTCCTGTTATTGTGGTGTCTACAATATATTGATCCTACTGTGTATAACATTTTATACAAATACGTGAAACTATCGGCAATTTATACATCACTTCTTTTACCCGCATGCCGATTTGGTCCTGTATGATACATCGCGATTCAGACTTCAAAGTTTTTGTTTTCAATGTGAAAAGGTACTCTACTGGCTGTCCGGTCTCACTTGCTCAGACGAGAATTTTATAATTAAGTCTGGAGCTCAGCGTGCAGCTTCAAGTGAGGGTATTGCCTTGATTGCCCCAGACACGTCTCCAAGTAAGTTAACAGCACCTCACACCGTTCAATTTAGAGCGGAACAACATAGAAATGAAGCGATGCTTTAGTTTTGTGCACAACAACTTATTTATGTTCTATTTGAGATTGTTAGAACTTCTTGCTTTGCGAACTGCAATTAACAACCCTATTCTCAAGTCATTAACCTTTAAACTGGAGGAACCCGGCCATCACAGGCTTCATTTGCTATGGCGTAGAGATATTTTTCACTTTTTTGGATTACTGGATTTCTCTCTCTCTTGTAACAAGCCATTTAGTATTTGGTATTACGTATTACTAACTACTGTAGATGAGTGAGATCATACTCCAATTTGTTCTTTTCTTTTCTTGCTTTCTTTCTTTTTTTGAGCTATCTAATTTTTCTATCCACAATGCTTGGATTTGAGGCATTACTGGGTATATTTGAATGTTATATTCAAAGTGCTGAAGTTTCTTCCTTTAATTTTTTGGGTTGCATAGTCTTGCTGAAATTTGTGTCCCTTTAAAAAGAGATACGCTACATTGCACATTTGTGATTTGACTTTCGGGGAGAAGTGTGAATAATCTGATCATAGAGCAAATGCAATTTGGATCAGGCCTCTTGTGAATTACATATTCCTTCATAAAAGTAAGGTTTTTCTAGGATAAAAGAAAAAAAGAGGGAAAAAATTTGTTTTGGAAGTTTGAAACTGTAGTTCTCAGATGACATCCGCTTGAATGAGAAATAATATTGCATGCTGTTTAACGAAAATAAAGGCCCTTTGTGCCCTACATGGACATTTAAGAATGCTTACTTATCACTTCTATAGACATGATCATATAATTATGGTATGTACATCCATTCGTACTACACTCCAAGATGGGATGTTCCATTGTTCTAATTTTTAACTTCATAATTCAGGAGGCCTAAATGTGGAAGGAGAAGCTGACAGCTGGGACTTTGGTGTAGGTATGCTAAGATCACTTCAGAAAAATTGTTTATCCATTTCTTTCATCTTGATGTTCTGTTTACACATGTTAATGAGAAGATTTTTAGAATGCATTAATGCATATAGAAACTCAAAACATGTGCAAATAGACACATGAGAAATACAGATGGCAAGTCTTGTTATCTACCTCTTTGTTTCAGCCTGTTTGGGACATTGCTGCTTCATCCCTACTTTCTGAATGGTAAAAAAGGCTTATTTTTGTTTGGAAGGAACCACTGTGCAGAGCAGCTCTAAAAAGCTATAGGCTTTGCTCAACAACTACCATTAAAGTCTTGTTAATTGTTGCAAAACATTTGTTTTATGAGAGATGTTTTTTTTCTGGGTTGATGTTGACAGAAGATATCTCAGTCGCATTGTTATCATGTACACATTATTTATTTGTGGATAATATATGATAATGTTATGTGTATGCAACATGCATATACACATTCTTGAACAGGTGCTGGATTTTACGTCAATGCCACTCAAGATAAATGGAAGAATTGGCGCATGTATGACTATGTTGTCAAGGAACTTCCAGAGCTTTTAACTGATAATTTTCCACAGCTTGACACATCAAATGCTTCTATATTTGGTCATTCTATGGGCGGACATGGTGCTTTAACAATCTACCTGAAAAATCTGAATAAATATAAGGTATAGATGATTATGCAGCTGTAAGCTCATGGTTTTAATTTAAAACAAGTAAAATGACACAGAACAGGAATATAATTAAATAAAGAGTGACATATTCAAAAGGTTGACAGAGGCAGGCCTTGGGCCTATTTGGCCTGTTGGGGCTAATGTGCTTTAAGGGATGGTAGGTGTCACATCTCTTGCTTTCTAATGGTCGAGGGACATGATTAAATGTTACTGGGCTGGTGTGGTAAGATAGTGAGAGTGGATGGCCTTTCTTTGTGTTTTTAGGGTGGCACCACTTTCTATACAATTTGGAATTCTCCGTTCATAGATGTGTGGGATTTAGTGTGTCATTACAGAAGGAACATGCTTTTCAGGAGGTTGATAAGCTTTTGGTGGTTTTAAGTTTGAACTTCTTACTTTGATTTTAATGTTAAAAGGAAAACGAGAAATGGACAAGGAAAGAAAATGAAACTTGCAGTACGTGGTACTTATGGCTTCATATGACAACCTTGTTTTGCAGGGGAAAAACCAGCAGGAAAGGCTGAGAAGGTCTCTAGCTATTGTTCATGTTACTGGCTAGCCTCAGCTCGGCTTTCATGCTTCAAATTTTTGAATTAATGGACTGTAGAAGTTCTTTTTTTTTTTTAGCAAATTTGTTATTTTTCTCTTCTATTTGATGGCAGAACTTCTTGACACACCGAATATTGCATTTACAGTGTCCTCTTAACACTTCAAGAAACTTTTATGCATTAGCATGTGCTATAACTCAGTAAATTGTGTCTTTTAGACTTTTACAATGAAACAAGATTACATGGTTACATCCTTCAGTAAAAGGCACTTTTATGTTATATGCAAAATTTATGTGGTTATGTGAAATAAGATTGTAGCGTAATTTTCTTCGATTTGGAGGTTTTGGATTTATGGAACTTCATTTTCTTACATGATACAGACTGAACTTTAGTCATGATATGAACATTACTCATCATCTTCATTCTAATTTATCATCTTTTTTCTGGTTCCAGTCAGTTTCTGCCTTTGCACCCATTGCAAATCCCATGAATTGTGCTTGGGGACAGAAGGCATTTACAAATTATCTCGGTGGCAATAAATCTGAATGGAAGGTAATTTTGAGGAGAATCTTACATATTCACTGCAGCTTAAACACTTGGTTAAACCAATTTTTTTAATTGAAAATGCAGGATTATGACGCCACTAGTCTAATAAAGAAGCTCCATGATGCGCGTGCCACCATCTTGATTGATCAGGTGAGACAAGAGATCGTGTTGTTTTAGGACAACTCGATTAATATTTGTAGAAGACATCTAGGTGGTTTTATTGGAATGGTTCTATGACATTATTGGTTTTAAAAATTCAGTTGTAGCGACATTTGTATGATTCATAAACATGTATCTCCTAGCTTTAGCCTCCTGGAATTGTTGGTTCTTTCAGGGGGAAGATGACAAGTTTTTGAAGGATCAATTGCTTCCTCACAAGTTTGAAGAGGCTTGCAAGAATGCCAATGTGTCGCTGCTGTTGAGGTTTCAACCTGGTTACGATCACTCTTACTATTTTATTGCCACCTTCATAGATGATCACATCCGCCACCATGCTCAAGCTCTTAGGCTTCCCTAAGTTGTCTTCACTATGAGCATGAAGATCTTTAACTGCTCCGTCTGCTTTGTACTGAATTTACCGGTGTCGTCAATGGACCTGTTGCTTGCGAGTTGCGAGTGATTCCATGGGTTATGTGAATCTCCAGTGACCTTTTGTTTGACACTGCCTTGCTTGCTCGTTATGGTTATTATTGTATGCTTTTTCTTTTTACTTTTCGGTTGAAAAATATGATTTTGCAGCTTTTAATTGTTTTGGTCAAAATCATAAGATCCGTACAACTGAATGCCAATAGCAAACACTTGATATACAAAATCAAAATAAGAAAGGAACATTTTATTGGAACGATGTACCGCAGACGAACTCAATGTTCGTCGGTGGACATGGGGTAGAAAACTATCAGTGCCGGATAGTAATAACTAGGAATTACCCTATAACATGAAATATCCATTGATACCCTGCGGTGAGGGGTGATAATAATATCAATTACTCTCATCTATTCTTTAGTATAAGATGTAAGACAAATTTATTTAATTTGATTAGATTAAGGAAGTAGTTAATATGATATGTATTTTTTAAAACACTCTACTAATCTTCTTTAATTTCTTTCTCCCTTCTCTGTCATGATTATTATTAAGAGAGCATCAATAAAAGTAAATTAGAAAAAGATTAATATATATAAAAATTATATCTTATATTTAGGTTTAAAATTAACTCCTCAAATGTTTTATTTATTTATTTATTTTGTCAAGATGTCTTAGGGATGCTTTAGCACAAGCTGTCTCGTGTTTTATGCAAAAAAGAAAATATTATGAAGCTAATGATGAAGCTTGATAATGAATACTTGCAGTAATGCAACATAACTGATAAATGTCCCTATATAGAGTAAAATTATTAAAAAAAAAAAGTCTCCAATTGAAAATTTTGTTGATGAGGAAGACCTAATATATTTTTATACACAAAGCAAAAGGACTATGCAAATATTGTATATAGTACTATGATTTATGTCCTCTCCATGAATAAAATTTTTGATGAGGAATTTTCCCCATAAATTTATTAAAATGAACAAATATTATAGGGAAAACCATTGCACCCCCACAATAGATAATTAATAACCAACAGCTCCGAACTTTTTAAAACCTCACTCGAATGAAATTAAAATTTGTGATTGGAAGGACAATTCTGCCCATGCTTTTTTTTTCTTTTAAATATACCTAATAAATCTCCTTATTCAAGTTGTTAATTCAAGTACAAATACTTTTATTTATGGAACTTGTTAATTTTATTATAAATCGTCATATTTTTGTTGTAAATCTCCATATTCCATTTAATTTTCTTAATATAAGAAAATTACCAAGTCCCGATAAAAGGAAACATCTGTATATAAATTAATAATTAGAATATAGATATTTACAATGGAAATATGATTTACAAGAAATATAACAAAATCAGCAAGACTAGAAGTGTCCGTATATGAATTACAACTCAATTAATGTGATTTACAACTAAATTTTCTAGCGGATCGCATCACTGCTCTGCTGGTTGGTGCTCTAGCAAAATGGCCGGCGACTGTGAAATCCTGTTTTTTTTTTTAAAAGAACAAGGGCACAATTGTCTTTTTACCTTAAATTTTAATTTCATTTTAATCTTTAAGGTGTAACGAGGTGATTTCAGAAAGTTTTGAGGTCTATTGCATATTAAATTCTCTAATGTGGGATGCAGTGAAATTTTTCCAATATTACATTATATTGGAAGTAATATTTAATTATTTATGGCCGGTGTAAACAAAAATAATTACTACATTGCCGGCCGCATGCATTAGTGCATTACCCCTCCCCCCCCCCCCCTCCCCAACGGGCGGATGTATTTTTGGATGATGCCAGAAGTACCTGACGGACTTTTTGGGCGCCATAGTTTATACAGAGAGTCCAACATCAAATCTCTCCATTGAATCAGCGCGATAATTTTCTGATCAACAAAGAATCAGCGATAATCCCCTTCTCGTTCAGCATGTCTGGGTATCCAAACCCGCCTTCTGGTTACGGGTACGGGTACAGGGCTCCGACGGCCAGCCCGTACGGCGAACCTCCTACTGCCAACCCGTACGGCGCCCCACCTCAAGCTCAACACTACTCTGCCAACCCGTACGGCGCCCCACCGCCATCGCATGGCCAGAGCAGCCCTTATGGTCAGTACGCTGCGCCCCACTTGTCATCTTCCGGACACAGTAAACCCCCCCAGGATTATTCCAATTCCTATGGTGGCGGTTACCAGCCGTCGTCGGCACCTCCGTATGGGAGCCCCTTCGCATCACTGGTGCCGTCGGTGTTCCCTCCGGGTACGGATCCGAATGTTATTGCCTGCTTTCAATTGGCGGACCAGGACGGTAGTGGGATGATCGATGACAAGGAAATGCAGAGGGCACTTTCTTCGTATAGCCAGAGCTTCAGCTTGAGGACTGTTCATCTTCTCATGCATCACTTTACCAGCAGTAACGCCAACAAGATCGGTGTGTTCTGACTCTCTTTTAATTTTCCTTGATTTATTTTGCAATTGGGTTTAGATTTAGGTAGTTAGGCTTTGTTCTGGTTTAGCCGGACGAGAGGGCTTTTTGGGCGAATGCCAAGTTATTCGGCCTGTCCGCCTATGGATCGTCGGAAGAGACGGTTTCCGGTGGATGTCACTGCGTTCGTTCGATCTCGCGGGGCTTGTGTGGCATTTCCTTACTGGATTTGCATGCTCCTAAATGACATTAATGCCCCGTTCGTTTCTCACGGAGCATTTCGATTTCTTGGGGTTCGCAATGAGCTGTGCTTTTCAATTTTGCGCCTTAGTGGTTTCTTTCTCGCCACTGGAAAAAGGGGTACCTGGTTTGGCATCAATTTACTTTGACTTCTGTGGGCCCCACTGTCATATTGCATCTGCTGCGGTGGATTCCCCATCCCGTAGGTTCTACCTTGGAGTTTGCTAATCGAAATTTGATTGATTGGTTTGAGATGTTAATATCAGATTAGCCACTACCTCCGGTCCGATTGACCTAAGTAAGGACTTGGGAGTTTATATTAGGTTAGCATATATAATTGACAATCAAGTGCTGAAAAATCAAAGAATTGCATTTGTCGTTTCTTCGTTCTCTGCAGTTAAACTGGACCACTCATATACTTACCTTTGCAAGGTAGAAGAGATTTTATGCACATGGGCTCCTTTTGTTACGAAGAAAGGATTTTGATGGGAACGGAAATGAGAAAGAGAATAAGAATGAAATGGAATTCTTTACCCATATTATGTTTGGTATTGGTATGACCAGAAAAGTAAAGAAATATCCATTCCAACTATTACTAATGGTTGGATGTCCGTCCTCAAAATTTGCAACTTGGACGGGAGTATATGTACATGTTAGTGCACGTTTGGATTAGACTTTGCAGAACAGTTTTTATGATTTACGAAATAAGTATGTGAGAGGAGTTTTGTGTTGGCTTACTGAAAAGGATTCCTAAAATTATGGTTTTATCGTTTTCCCAAATACTCACTTAGTCGGATGTTTGTGTCCTCCCTTAACTTGGTTAAGGCTTAAGACCAATCAATCATTTATAATATAGCCGATAGTTCCCATAATGTGCTGTCTACTTTCTGATTGTTGGAATTCCTTGACCTTTTCATCTCTTCTGGGTGGTTGAAATATGTCTATGCAGGACCCAAGGAATTTACTGCTCTATTTTACAGTCTGCAGAACTGGAGGGTACTTCTCCTTTGTTCATATTGTTTGACTATTGTTTTTTCTGTTTAGCCTCTTCTGCACGTGTTCTGACTTGCTGTTAACATCAGGCCATTTTTGAGAGATTTGATATGGACCGGAGTGGCAGAATTGATTTGCCTGAGTTGCGAGATGCTCTGTTGAGTTTGGGGTTTGCAGTTTCACCTGCGGTGTTGGACTTGCTCGTCTCCAAGTTTGACAAAACTGGTGGGAAAAGCAAGGCTATAGAATATGACAACTTCATTGAGTATGTTTTCCTGTGCTTTTATTTACTCCCTCCGATCCTAATTATAAGATAAAATTGATTTTTTTGAAGAAATTAAGGAAGCTAATTAATTATTTTATAGTATTTATATTTTTATTTTTTTTTCCCAAACTAATTAGTTTGATTTATAAACTAATATATAATCTAAGGATACATAACATATGATATAATTAAATAACTTATTTAATTTCCTTAATCTTTCCAAAAAAAGTCAACTTTGTTTTATATTTAGAACTAGAGATACTATTTAGTAGGTATCAAATATATCATATTAAAAGTACTGCATAAAATGAATCCTCTAATACTGATACTTCTCTCTTTCCTGATTTGCTGATGCCAGGTGTTGTCTTACTGTGAAGGTGAGCCCCCAAGTCACTTAGAATTATGATTTTCGTAGTTTTTGCCATAAAATTACATATTACCATTGTTTTCTGCTTCCAAGTGTAGAAATGGATGTTATTGGCAAAAAAAAAGTAAGAGTGAATTTTACCACACTTTTAGGTTACCGTATATTCCTGTTGCTTCAGTAATGTAGGGCCGCATAGAAAATGAAAGAAACAAAATGGCAGCTTGAAGCCTATAATTGGAGCTGCCAAAAGATTTTGCTTGATTACTGTTGTTAGAAAATAGTTTTCCCTCTTTCTTTTTTTGTTACTATTACTGTATTGAACATTAGAAAAACTTGAAATTTTAAATGATTTTCCCTTTTTTTCTCTCATGTTAAATTTTAGCAGTGACCTTCGTGTTTTTTTTTTTTTTTACTCTGTGATCTAAATGGAACATTCCGTGTCTTCCAAAACCGATAAATTATTGTTACCTAGTAATTAAATGGTTGATGCTGATCTCTCAACGGATTATGTGTATAATATGTTGCAGGGTCTAAGTGAGAGGTTTAAGGAGAAGGATACATCGCACTCCGGTTCAGCAACCTTCACGTACGAGTCATTTATGCTCACTGTCTTGCCTTTCCTTGTTGCATAGGAATGAGTCTCTTATTGGATACGGGTAATGAATGGTCTTACTGTAATTTGGTAGTTTGCGAGCTTTTGTGCAATACTGTTGTATTATCGAGGTTTATTGTGGGATTTTCGCAGCTTGGTGAGTGGTGTGGCTACTATGAGTATGCATTTGGTTATTCTGTTAGGTTCCGTCTTGAAACTGAAATAACCGATCAATCGAAATGAAGAATTCACAAGCACCGAACCGAACTGATTTTTTCATCTTAACCGAACATATTTAAACAGATTATATCTTGGTGGCAACAACTTTTTCTTTTCGACCTGAAGTAATAAAATTTTATAATATAAACAAACAGCATGAATAATATTTATTATGTTTGATTGTTTGACTTCGTCGATACACATTAAATGCCAATGAAAATTGTACTGGCGCAAATTAAGCGTGGTTTCCAGGGATTGTTCAAAATTTTTAAGGCAAAAATAAATAAAAAAAACCCCAGAGAAAGTTTTAGCGAAAGTTGTTGCGAGCTTCTGTTCAGTCTTCTAACACTAACATTGTTGACAAAAAAGTATTGACATTGAAATATTAAATCCTGACAAATCATTCTCGAATGCCCGTATTTTTGGTTTAAATTTCAAAAGTAACAATGATTGGCTCAAAAAAGTATCTGAGATTAATAATGTTAGGTTTAAAAGACTGAGGATATTAAACTTACAATTAGAGAATCAAAGGTATTACTGTGCCTTTTAAAAAAAAAAAACCAACGTGACGGTCCGGTCCGGTCCAAATCTTTATTTTCAAAGCCGGCTCGAGTGGTCCAGTAACCCTGTAATTGCTTGACGCTATGTTTTTAGCAGCGAGGAGACGACTTCACTTCTCCATAGGACCACAATCACACATCTTTATTCTTTAGACCAATTACATGAACCTTCCTTTACCCCGTCCCTATAACACCACCATTCACCATCAATATATACGATCGAACCATTACATTATATGTTTTTGCCTTGTAATTAAATCAGATACGTACACAACAAATATACTGTACTAGTCATTGGCTGGGTGGTACCCGAAACAAAGAATTGAAATTGCTTCTGTATTCGATCAAAACAAAATTTTCTCGCCTGCCCTCCCAATCCCTGTCTTAGCTGCTTGATGCTACACTGCTTCATATAACTCTGCTGCAATATTTACCATACAGATCTTATTAGAGAAATGGCCCTAGTCACTTTCAATTGGACCGAGTAAAGGAACAATTATTACCTGAGACCGCAGAATCAAGCCACTTATTTCACACTATCATGAAGCTAAGGTCTTCGTCGTGAATGAGAACAAGAAGCTTCACTTTAAATTGGACCGAGGATGTCAACGGCCACTTTCTGTATCCTCTCACCATCGGGAATATTGATTTCCGTATGTCTTCCAATGATCCCGTCCATGTCTTCTTCTGTTAGAACTTCTATCAGAAGATTTATTAAAATCAGAAGGTCTTCCATACCCAAACCCATCAAAATCAGAAGATCTGTGGCATGTGAACCCTCTGTTGCTTTGCTTGGCTTTTCTCATCTCCTCTTCAAAATCATATTCTGAGCGCTATAATCAAAGAAAGCAGTTTATCAAATTTAAAACCAGAACTGTGCAAGAAATAATAGATCTTTTATTCAGAACTAATGAGCTCAACCACAATAAAATTCTCAGGCATAAAAAGAAACGCTACAATAAAATTTTGAACTCATCCCTACACCATTGAAGAAGAAAAACAAATGAAAGGAGAAAACCTGCCCTCCAGTAGATTTCAATGATCAAACTGTCATTTAGAGGGCATGTTAATTTCTCGGGGGAAAACATTTCTGTCACTTTCTTCTATACAACCTTCTGCAGAACATGGTCAGGATGGGTTGGGTTTATTCAGAAAATCAGTTCTCACGTAGATCCACAAAACCGCAGGGCTTCTTTGGTTAGCCTGTTCTAATGCAAGGGCATAACATGCTTCTGCAGCTTCAGAGGAACTGAAGCGAGGTGTATATTTTTCAGAACAAAGTTTACTACTTGATTAAATAAAATACAGCTACAATCTAAAAATATAGTACTGTGTGCTGTCCCGTTACCACTTGTCTTCTCTCTTGTTCCCCCACCCCCAATTTTTTACTTCCTCTCCAATCCCAAAACTATCGACATTCAAAGAGAAGCAGTATTTATTTGCTAAGGTAAAAAACCATCAAGATTTGTGCTTTTGAGTCGGTGGAATGATGCATTGTAATAAACAGGTCGGCAATTACCTTGGTAGGATCAGAAAGCTCAGCATACGCCTCTCCAATCATTTTGAAAAGCCTATCAGCATCCTTGTACACCTCCTGTGAAATTTCCTTCCAGATTTGGCCTTCTTCTCCAGCCTCACTTCTTGCCAGCAACTGGCCAGCCTAAATTCAAACAACAAAGTTTAAGCTTAAGCTTACAAAAATATAATTAAAGTGATAATATCCAGAATTAAAAACAAAACTCTCGAACCTTGTCTGGATGGTGTCTGAGAGCTGCCTTGTGGTAAGCCTTTTTTATATCGGTTGCTGTATCAATGGGTTTGACTCCTCTGGTACAGACAAGTTTAAGTACAAAGATATTAGATTTCGGAAGCCTTACCTTAGCAGTTATGCATACAAGAAGATTCATGTGAGCATTATTCACAACAACCGGATTTTAGCCGAGACATAATCAAAGGATCTAGACAGGCTTAAAAATGTAAAATTGTTAATTGGAAAATCCTTCAAGCAAGTCCACATTCTCCTCTTTTTTTGAACAGAATTGACAAATACTCGTTCTTTTCTTTTGAGATTTTCAAGCCAATGAAAATCTTTTTTCTAAATTGGATGTGGAAAAATAAAAATACAGAATTGACAATTTCAGATTATACAGAGGAAAAGAAAAAAGAGATCAAGAAAAAATAGATGTCCCAGTGTAATCAGAATTGACTCATCTGGCATTATTTTGACAGTTTATCTAATGATACATTTTACATTGTTGGACGAGCCCATTTGAAAACAATTAACTTGTGACAAAATTATCAAAGATCATATATTTTCAAGTATTCAAAAAAAAAAAGGGTGGCCCAATGCACAACGCTCAAACTAGAAGGGGTGGGGTCTAGAAGGGAATAGGTTTGAACTACTAATAATTTAACTGCCTCTCCTTGGTTTTGGTGAGGTGGCTTGAAATGACTTATAGGACTAGAGGGAGTAGGTTAGAAATGTGTAGGCCCTCTTCCCTTCTAGCAGTCTCCGCATAGCTCTTACGATGATGTTATTATCACTATTGCATAAAGATTATAGAGCCGCTTGTTTGAATTGTTCAGCGATCAGCATTCTAATTTTGTTCTTCTGTTTAGGAGGGATATCTGATCAACCTCATTTTTTAACATACTCCACTCTAAATAGAAACATTCTTCTATATAAAGACATTAGTATGACGCATCTTCTACTTGGGTAAGTGCATCACTTCAATTCAAGCCTATTAGTCTTGTATTCCTCTTTGTACCTCTATTTAAGTTTCTTGACAGCATTGTAGCTGAGACTGAGAACATCATATTAAACATTGAAGAAAAACTAGCTACTAAATTTACTATAGATCGTCATAAAAATGGGACTATTCTTTCAATGAGCTTAACATGATTAACATCTGTCCTCTAGATTGAACGGGAGACTTACTAAGATTAAGGGTATCTTGCTAATTTTGTAAATCCCTTAGTAAACTCTGAATATGTGTCAAACCATACACCTAACCTAATCTGAGGTTTTAGCTTCACAGAGACACTCCCTCTATTTTTCTCATCTTTGTACAGGATGTTCTGGCGTCACCTCAAGGTTCTACTTCCCACTACATCTAATGAATTTGTCATGTAGAGGATGCTGGGGCAAAGGGCGGTCATTTGACTGCATAAACATATATTCTATGCATACTAGATTAACCTAGGCAAGTCAGAATATATTAACTGAAGAGAAAGCTCCAATTATATAAAGTACTTACAGAATAAGGTAGAAGTCTAAGGGAGTTTCCTTTTTGGCTTTCTCTTCCACCAAAAGCAAATGTTGGCGCACTTGCCTAGATTCTTTCACAACACCATTTGATCCATCTGGTGTGCCAGTCTGCTTGTTCTTTTCATCAGACTGATTTTCAAGAATGGACAGAAGTCTCCTGAGGTCACAAGCTGCTTGCTCATAGTCTCTAACCATCTCATGTAAGGTAGCTCTTCTTGAGATTGCCTGAAAAGGGTAGAATCAAATGACCTCCCCACTTGTAAATAATAATAAAGTGGAAAAAGATTTCTATCTACAGCGAACAAAATAAAGCAATCTCACAGAACATGATGACCTGTTTTAAGAAAGAAAGATCAATATACATAGAAATCAAATACACTGTTCTTCCTATTGAGAAGTCAAACTTCCTATTGAGAAAATGGCAACAAGGAAATTAAGCATAAACTACAAGCCCCGTCAACATTAAGCAACCTATATAGGGTGCCTTGCTAAAATCATAAGAAAGACAGTGCATAACAAATTAGTATATATCAGCGTTGCCAATGATGAATTAATTTATCATGTCATATCATGATACAAATACAATAGCCCAGGAAACTACTTGACTGTCCAAAGTTCTTATTTTTCACACAAGTTAAG
Organism: Inga oerstediana; assembly: GCA_963210345.1. NCBI lineage: Eukaryota > Viridiplantae > Streptophyta > Magnoliopsida > Fabales > Fabaceae > Inga > Inga oerstediana. The sequence continues at coordinate 9,527,600 of OY723403.1, forward strand.
CTAGCCTCCAGGCTATGGTATGTGGGAAAAAAATCTTAGTATGCATTATTATTTCCCTAATGATGGGATTTCAGAAAAGCATACCTTAGCATAATTTCCATCAAGGGCCATAGCCACACTGCAGTCTGAAATGGCATCAGTAATTTGGCCCAAAGCTTGATGTGCTGCAGCACGGTTGCAGAAACATATTGCCACAAAAGGACGTGACTTGATGTTGCTAGACAAAGCAGCAGTATATTCCTCAATCGCTTCTGTATACTTTTTCGATTTAAAATATTCGTTTCCTGCATTCTGTTATCAATAAGAATAATAAGGATACAACAAAGCCCTAAAAAATTGCTGATGACACCTACAGTTAGTACACACTGTAAACCATAAACTAGTCCCAGAAAGGTGTGAAAAGACAACCTATCTAATCCCATGCGTAAACATATGATATAATGAGTTAAGAATATTCAATTAGAACATATCTTTTAAAAAGAACAATTAAAGAATCATCTCCAGTGACAATTTAAAAAAGGAGGGGAAAAGGCCCTCTGAGAACAAACTTAAATGATGCTATGAAGGGATTCTTTTATATTGCCACGGATGTCTTCAATAATTATATTGACAAATAAAAGTATATGCCATCATTGATGTGGGAATTATAACAGACAGCGCAGTACAAACTAAACATGACAACAATATAGTATAGCATTTGATAATTATCTTTTCGGCATCAAAGTAGGAAAATGAACATAGAAATTACCTTGTGGCATAGAAGGTCTCGTAATGTAGTGGTTAATGACAACGAATGTTCAATGTTCTCACCATACCTAGATAAATGAAATGAGCATCAAACACATGCAGCATTCAAAAAATATTTTTGATAGTAATGGAAAATTAAAGAATGAGCATGCTTGGTGAATTTTGAATTACTTCTTGTTGAGGGACACAGCTTGCTGTAACTTCTCAAGACAATTAATTGATGCTTCCAGCCTTCCCAGATGAAAGTAACACTTGGATATCAATGACCACCTCCACAATCTGGCACAAAAGTTACCATCATGCGTGGAAATATTCACATTCTCTGCACTGTTTGCCAAATTTTTTTCTGCAAGACATTGGCTCTGCTCACAAAGCTGTATTGCTGCATCATACTTTCGCAGCTGCAATCCCCAGAAGCACACAACTTTTTCAGCCATGTAAAAACCAAAAAAAAAAAAAATTGAAGAAAACAACAATGAACAAGTGGAAAAAAGAGGCATAAAGATGGATTACACAACTATTTCAATAGAAACGTACCAAATACAAAGCCTCTGCCTTCATTTGAAGCAACTTTTCTGAGTATAAACTTATTGACAATGCCTTAGAAATTAGTTCTAAGGCTTTACCAGCTGCATCAGAATCCTTCTTTTTCAAGAGTTCAGAAGCACTATTTGTACACTCAGCCACGTTCTGTTAATATGGAAATCACTTGTTAGACATCTTACAAAAGGAAAGACACCACCCAAGGCAACATAGGAAAGAAAAACAGAAGTGAAAATTAACCACTGACTGAAAAATGAGAGCAGTAATAACTAATAGCAATATAAAGTTACCCAGGAAAAAAATCAATTATGAATAGTTTGACAAAAGATTTTAAAAAGCACTATACTTAAGTTACCTCAGCTTGCCTATCCACAAGAAAACAATTGACATACCTGAGCTTTCTGTAGACCTTCAGCTGCTTCTACAACAAGTCTCCGATCCAAATAAACACCATTACATGATTCCAGGTACTTATTGAAATACTGCTGAGCATTTTCTAGTTCTCCCAGCATAAGGTAACAACTGGAGAAGAAAATCACATTTCATCACCACAGGGATAGAAATCATCATACTTCAAAATCTAAAATGAGGGGCAAAACCCTTACTTTGCAGTTCTCATCTGTACTTTCAGAAAGGTGGAGTCAAAATCAGAAGCCATAAGGCAATCCCCCAGAGCTTCTCTAATCCTTCCAAGACCAATTCGTGCAGCTGCACGGTTACTATAGCATAGTAAAAGAACCTTGCTCAAGCACCCAGACCTTTCACTTGGAGGGACAGAATTTATTCCGATTGTGTAGAAGTTCTCAGCTTTAGAAAGATCCCCATCTTTATAAGCTTGATTTCCCCTGGATAGAAACAAGATGCATACCATAAATTAAAAAAACTTGTTTTTCTCATGGCACCTAACAGAAATAGCAAAACAAAATTTCACAGAGACAACCAGTAACACAATTTTAAAAAGATCGGCTTTTAATTTTTCTATTTGCTTAAACGTTACGATTAGTATATATCCCCAAAGAAATTACTATGATGAGCACCTGAGTTTCCAATTTTCACAGATTTCTTGAGTTGTAGCCAAGGATGCAAAATCCCCTCCCTTCAACTGATCATTATTCTCAGATCTATTCATCGTTACATCAGTGTATGATGAAGATAAAATAGGGACAGAAGATACAAACTTTTCATTCAGGTTAGGAGAGATAATAAATGAGTCAATTCCCACTTTCCTCCTATATTTCTTCTTCTTTTTACGCTTAACTGATGAAACAGTACTCTCTTTAGTTGATGATGCAGAAAATGTAAAACAATTGTGTGTTGAATCACCAAGGCTGGGAGCAAAGCCAAACTGATCAGTGCTTGACCTAAAGGCAACCCCAGCATCTGCACAAGCTCCTGCTCTATTACTGCTACAGACATGTTCTTTATTCAAACTAGGACAGGCTGCTTCAGGGCCACATACTTGGGAATCACCAATAGACGAATCTCCATTACTTGATGATGGCCTGCTCTCGTTTGGATCTCCACTTTTGTAATTATGTGTATAAATATCATCTCTGCTCCCTACATTAACTGAATGCTCATCTTTATAATGAGGGCGAAGGGGAATTTTTGAGGGCACGTGGTCGTGGTCTGAGATTGATGGTTCGTTTAACTGCGTTGAAGCTTTAACATCTTGATCATCATCTCTTTCATGATAAGGAGAAAAGTCCATGGGTGAGTAGCTACCACAAGAATCTGGGGTATTAGGCGAACTACTTGCCATTGATGCATGATCTTTCTTTATCTGTTTCTTGTTCAAGGAATGTGACTTCAATTTTCTCCTCACCTCTTTTGATCCTCTTTCTTTAGAAAATCTGCCCTTTAGTGTGGATCCTGCCTTTTTATGTGATGCAGGAAATAAATTTTCTTTAAAACAAGAAGGATCCCATGCTGGTGGTTTAAAATCCTTAAAAGGCTCCTCAGGTCCTTCAGGGATGTTTGTAAAACCATTATAATACTTATCTTGATCCACACCCATGGAATGGTTTGCACAGACATGACTCTTTGATTGAGAGTCAATACCAAATGATGAGAATGAAAATGATGTTTTAGCTTCATTAACTTGTGAATCTTCGAGTACTTGACACTCAGGAATTTTGCCCGAGTAAGAATCTCCAATACCTTCCTGGCCAGAGGATGACTCGGAGAAAGATATTCCTTCAGAACCATGGGCAATATTACGACCAATTCCATTTTGAACATCATCTCTTTTACATGTTTTGAACCCATCAGCATTCTTTGAAGCAACAATAGGAGAAGACTGTTGAACATCAGCATTAACTCCTGAACTTACACTAGAGGAGACAGTAGCCTTCTCACTTCTTCCAAACATGAAACAATTGTTACTATTTACAAATGAATCCTTTAAATCTCTATTGATATCAGCATCACTAACTTTCTCAGAATTATTTATATTCAACTTCTCCATTTCATCTGTCAAACCATGAGCAGGAAAAGCGCCATAAGCATTAGTAGTACTACTAGCACATTCAGATCCACTCTTATCATTACTCAAATGGTAATCCTGATCAGGATGTATAATACTATCACTAAGTGTCTCAGTCTTGGGATTTAAAGAACCCATATCACAATTCGACTTTCCCAAGCTGTCAAGGGACTCCTGCTTTTCGACATTAAAATTTGAAGTTTTACCAGTTTGATTGCCACCAAAAACGAAAACAAAACTATCCTTCTTTACAGTCTCTGCTGCAGTCTTACAATTCGTCTCCTCACCATTATGAATGGATGAGTTCTCCATGATATTTGAGTTAGAGTCTGAATCCTTTTGATCAGCACAATAAACAAACCCCGAACTACTAATCTTCCTATGTTCGGTCTCCAGATCCAATTCCGCGTTTCTGGCGTTGGCAGAAACTGTCTTTGCTGAGTTTCCACAGGTTTTTTCTCCGTCCTGGCGTGAATTTGATTTCATATCACTCCGTTTACAATTAAAGATAAACTCTACGGGATCGCTTTTTCTGATCTCCGTTTCTTTCTCGTTTGTTACTTCGCCTCTGTTAAGGGAGCAACCCAATTCTTCGGTAACTACAGGCTGGGAATTTAAATTTGCAGTAAACTCACTCCACTGAGCGCCAGACTCAAAACCAGTGAACTGGAACTTCGGGTGACAATTTAAGGAGCCACCATCGCCAGCTCCGGGACAGTTCTCTGCCCCGGCAGCATTTTCTATAATCCCATTGGATGAGCTATTACAACTGTTTACCTGATGCGAGCTTCCAACAGTCGGACGAAATGGATTAAAACCGGAACTCAACTCACCGGTGGCTGTTCTACTTCTGGACCTCGCATGCTGAGACGCTGACTGCTTCCTAAGCTTCACAAGCCTCGGCCTCGACCGAGACGACGCTGTTGAACCGGCACCAGATAGTCCAGGCTGAGCAGAAGCCGTGGCGAATTGGAAGCCGCTGGCATAACCGAAAGCTGAAGGGTTAAAGCTTTCACTACCCTCAGAGAAATGAGCATAGCTAAAGGCCGATTGATCGAAAAGCAGTTGAGAGGTTGTGTCGGGAATCGAATTGGGGATTTGCATAGAGGACGATTGGATCGGAGATCGCAAGTGCACAGCCGCCTCCGGCGACAGTGAAGTGGACGGAGAGGGGGGCGAGGAGAGTAGGGTTTTGCTTGACCCTCAAAAATTAAAATTGTGCTTCTCAAAGTTCAAATTCACGCTCGCTTTCGGAGATGGCCACGGATTCGTTTCGCTTTATATATAAGGTAAGCATCCAGTGTAGTTGAAGCAAGTGCAGCAAAAGACCCAACAGGAACGGTACGGAATTTCTAGTTCCTTGCGAATTAACGCCCGGCGAGAATTAGTGCCGAAATTCGGCATCCAACTATTCTGTTTTCTATCTGAGAGAGGTAATATTAACGTTGTATACGTTATTGTGAATTTTTAATATTTGAAACATTAATTAAATTAAATTACACCAACTTATTTTAGATATAGCAAACTAGGCATTGTGTGTTCACTTTAACCTAAAATGTAAAAGGATTCTTCTGTCTTTATATTTACCATCATAAATAATAAAGTACTTAATAATATTATATATTATGTATTATTATATTATAAGTCGTACAAATTAGTTTGAATAAAAGAAATGAATATATGAATAGTTTAAAGTAGTTTAATTATATTTTTTAATTCCTCAAGAAAAAAGAGTTAGCCGGGTTGGGTTTTATATTTAGGCAGAGGTCATGATTCTAAACCTAAATAAAAGACATGCAAATTTTTTTATCCTTTTTGTTACATGCCATGAATAGATCCATGCGGTTAGAATTTAAATTAAAACAAGCATATTATCGCTCTTAATATTCTTTGTGATAAACCGCACATCATCTTTTTCTAAAGCTCAATAAGTGTTTAAATGATAATATGTGGACATATATTTTCGCTGAGTAAATTCAGCTGGAAAGAGATGTTTGCTTGCCACAGATACCAACCAAGAATGTGAAGCAGACACAGCTGCTTGGAGTCTAACGTCGTTCAGTCTTTCATTTGTGAGAGCAAATTATTGTTATCAATCCACTTCATAGTCATCAATAGCATGCAGTATTGTTTTCGGGTCTATTTATAGTTTTTTTTTTTTGGACCTGAAGGTCTATTTTATAAATAAATGAATGATAGTTACAATGTAACTATTTGTGTGTTTGGCTGTGCGTTTCATAGGGCCAAAACACACGAATTTTGGCTTTCGTGGGATTGTCTATCAATCTAAAAAAGTGGAATGTTTGGTTGAGATGTTGAGTGATAGAGAAATTGGGTTTTTAGGGGTTTGTTGTGATAAAACTCATGAAATATATAAGCTCCATTTTGGAGTTTTTCAGCTGCTTTTTGGATATTTATTAGGAGAATATTATTTGGTTGATGTTGGTTATTCAACACAATTTGATTACCTTGGTTTTTATAGATATGAGTGTTATCATATGCCAGAATTTAGCTGCCAACTAAGATTTAGAAATGCTAACAAGACTTGTAATTTTTATCATTCTAATTTGAGGCCAACTATAGGAAGGACTTTTGGAGTGTGGAATAATCGATTTGAATTGTTATAAAAACTGAGCAAGTACATCTATCAGACACAAGTTCGCATTGTTTGTATAACAATGGGCCTACATAATTTTATTAGAAGAATTGATGTTGAAGACGTAGTGTTTCGACAAAGTGAAGATAGGAATATAGTTGATGTAGTCATGTAGATAATAATAATGTAGATGAACATCCTTCCACCACAAATTATAGTAGGCAATCTTCCTCCCAAATGAATCATATTCATGACTCAATTAGAGATCAAATTGTAAGGGACATATGATCCAATTATTTATGTAATATTATTTCATCAAATTGTGTTAATTTTAATTCTCAAATTTCCCAACTTTAACTTTTATATTTTTTTTTAATTTGAAATTTAATTTTATCTTTTACTATTATCACTTAATTCATTTATACTTAAGTCAATCCAAATAAGTTTTACTTTTACAAAAGTCATTTATACAACCGTCAATCCAAATATAAATCATATTACACAATCCAATTTTTATCAAAAGTAAACTTACAAAAAGTTAATTAGAAAAAATCATTTTTTCAATCATTATTCCAAACACACGCTATATGATCTTGCTCCAAGAAACTATTCATTCCAGCTCCATATAATTATAAAGTAGGAGTACAATATTTGTTACTATAACCTAAATCGAACTCTTCTCCATGACAAAGGGGGAAAGAGCTAAATTCTTTTTCCAACTTTTCTTCTTTAAATATCTTTCAGCCTCATGCATTTATTTTTAATTTTTAAAAAATAAAATTAATTTATGTTTTATTCATGCGCTTCCATCTTATTTTATCTATAGTTTTTTACCTCAAATTCTAAATGCAGGATTTTTTTTTGCCAGCCTAAATATAAGATATAGTTTGTAAGGCAATTTACAAACATATAATCTCATTTGACCAAATTATATTGTTCAAAGTGAGTTAGATATGCTAGATTGGGAAAAAAAAAAAAGTGAGTTAGATATGGTCACATGGGCTTTGTAGCTTTCTATAAAGCAAATTATCAGTTGGATTATATTATTCATAATTTATAAATGTTTAAGACTTTTTTTTAATATTTATATTAATTACAATAACGTTGCATTTACACATAAAAAATTATTCTTTGAAATAATTAAATTGCAGATTGGTCCAGAAAAAAAATGTGTTTTTGCTTTGATAAAAAGCTTAAGAGCCCGTTCAACCACATTGCATGCCTGCAATGGTAATCATGATTGCATTACCAAGAGAAGAGTGTTTGGTTGCTCTTTAGCATGGTAATAGGGTTTACCATGGTAATGATGATTACCAAAAAATTGGTAATCCTCATTCATACCTCCCCCTATGAATCCTCATTACCATCCCATTACAAGGTCTAAAAAGTCCAATTTACCCTTTCATTTCCCTTGTCTTTGTTTCACTTATCTAATTTCACTTGCCGCATCATGTCACAACCGTCACCTCCACCCTCTGCCGCCATCACTACCTCCTCCACCACCGTCACCTCCACCCGCCGCCCCCGCCGCCTCCACCCTTGGCCTCTCCACCGACCCTCCGCCCGCCGCCATTTCCTCCTCCACTGCCACCCTCAACCCTGGCTCCCGCCGCCGTCACAACCACCACCTCCGCCGCCGCCATCGGCCCACCGCCTACCACCACCTCTTCTACCCCCAACACCCTCACCCATACCGGCCGCCCACAGCCGCCACCGCTATCGGCCCATCGCCCACCACCACCTCCTCCTCCTCCTCCGCCACCCTCGGCCCCGCCACCGCCACCGCCACCACCTCCTCCTCCACCCCCGTCGCCGCCACCACCACCACCTCTTCCGCCGCCCCCGGCCCACCACCCACCGCCACCACCTCCTCCTCCACCGCCACCGCCCACCGCCTCCTCCTTCCCTACCGTTGCCTGCTTATAACTATTTTTTCTATAAAGATTATATTAAGGGGTAAAATAGACTTTGTGTAATATATTAATTTTAAATCATTGTTAAAATATTAACTCATTGCACGTTACTTAAAAATCAAACCAAACACTATCCCTGTAATTAATATTGCATTGCATCGCACCAATAGGATTTCTTTTTACCATATTCTTGGCCCCCCTTGGAATTCACCGGGGGCCAAGAATATGGTAAAAAGAAATCCTATGTAATGGGATCGAACCAAACGGGCCCTAAATTAACATTAACAGCTTCTTCGTGTGTGTTTGGCCTCAACCGTGATTTTACTGGGCGTGGGCTCGAGCCCTCGAGGTTCGAGCGTTGCTTTCAAGCAGATCGGTTTCATAAATCCTTTGCACACGTTTCTCAGACACCGGCGAACACGTTGCGCCTTTTTACCCTTCTGAGCTTCGCTTTGAAGAAACGAGACGAAGAGGAAAGGTGGCCGAGTTATATTTGCGGCTGACAACTGAGGTCTTCTTTTTCTTCTCTAGTTCTTTTATTTCTCCTGGTAATTTTCCTTTCTTCTTCTTTTTCTTGCCAAAGATGATCTGTGTATTGGTCGCAAGAACATTGAAGCAGGTCTTGCAAGTTTCGGTTTCGTAGAACTGTAAAATCGATTGGGCAGTTCAAGTACTCGCTTAGTTGCTTGAGGGTCTCATGGGGCATCATACAGGACCTGACCTTTAGTTCTGATGCCTTTCTGGAATACCCTATGCAAGAAAACATTTGACGATATAAAATTTTCTTTTTCAGCTCTTTTAATCTGATTATGAACATGAACCCCACTCCAGGCACATGCCGGAGACATAGTTACATTAATAAAATTTTCGTTTTCCCGTTCTGAGTGACACATGGGGGTTATATGTTATTGGCTGTGGGCAGTCTCGATCGTTTACATGCTCTCACAAGGTAGAATTTGGTAGTCTTAGCCGGTGAAATGCCCCGGTGTAAAGAAGATAAGATCACTGGCTTAGATAATCCATCTTTATCTTCAGCTATGTTGTTTTCTTTATTCATTTCACCAAGCCTTCTGCTTTCTCTTGAAGTCTGTTTAAGAAGGAATTACTTTGCTGTACTTTCGTAGTAGGTGTATTGTTGCCTCTCCATTGTCCATTGCATCATTGCGAGACAAAACTAATGGAGTCTACTGCAGGATCCTTTCTGCTAATTTGTAAATCCTTGGTTAATTTAAGTTTCTTTTTCTCAAACCTCCAAGTTCTTTAATGATGTGAGTGAATAGTGAATGCTAATCATTTTTGTGTTGCTCTTGATTAATGTTGCACTTGCAGTGTTGTCTTTCTAAGGATCCATTTTCCCTTGACTTCAATTATTCAACGTTTCCAAAGTCCTTTTCTAGTGTGGAGTGACTATCCCACATAACCGCACAATTTTTTATATCATATCACAGGTTCTAATTTAATTAACTTCAGCAGGTTTGGATTTTCGGAAATCCATGTGGTGAATTTCAGATACAACAAGAAGCTGGATAAAATGATGCATGGTGAGTGATATTATAAATTCTGTACGTCTTTCTGTTACTCTCTGGCTGGCAGCCCTTATTACCATCAGGATTGTCTGGTTGTGCAATCTGAAATGCATTTTATGTCTATTCTTTCATTCAGATGAAGCCTTGAAGGGGTTGAAAATCATCATATTTGAAGGTGTTGAATAAAAATCGTTATTGTTTTGGAGGGAAGGACACTCAAAATGTCTATGCTTATCAGATAACACTATAATAGGCTATATCCTTCAAGTATTTAATCGTACATTTCATGAGTATCTATCTGTCTGTGCTTGATCCAAAATTTTTATGGCTAATTTAGTCTTTTGAAGTCTCCAGACAAATTTCTTGATATAAATTTTGCTCTTTTTATTAGTTTTTAGGCGTGTGGGGTGGAGTTCCATAATGCATGCCACAGCTGAATTAGCAAGCATAAATTTTAATCTGACTCCCATGACTGTGAGAAGGGAATGCAGTATCAGGCTGTGTTCTTTTGTACTATTTTAGAACTGATGTGGAATTTTGTGAACTGTGAAGCTTCTACAGCCAAGGGCCACACATGACTACTTTCAATTGCGTGACCTAAAAATGATCTATATGACCATCTATTATTACATAGTAATTCTATTTTTGAATCAATGCTTCTTAATTTATTTATCTTGAGTCAATATAATTATACAATTTACATGACTCCCCGGGCTAATTGACTGTCTACTCTGATGAATTCATCAGATAAGAATGAGAACACTCGTATGGAGGATGTGTCAACTGGAACATATCATTCTAAGTCTGATGAGAAAGAAGCCATGGAAAATATTACAAGATATTCAGGAAACGTAGAGCCAAGGGCAGCAGATCAGAAAGGTGGGGAAATTGGGGCGGAAGGGAAAACTCCTGAAGAGTTTGATGTATCTGGTGAGGTTAACATGGAGGCGTCCATTACACCAGATGATGTTATTAGGGCTGGGGGATTTGGTGCCAGAGATGATATCAGTAGCTTTCTGCCTGTTGCAAGTGATTCTACCGACTTTGAAGCTTCGATTCGTGATGCGCGAGATTATGAAGAACCCGAGGGCAAAGTAAGCAGACCCGGTCTCGGTTGGAATGAATCAACAAAGGGAGAGTAATTGTTCGTTCACAAGGGTTTCCAACTTTTTCTTGTGTTTTTTAACCTTGTTTTAATTTGTACGCGATTTAGTTAAACCTTATCAATGTAGAGTTGACATGCTGGGTTCTAAGTTTGTTTTCTCCACTTTTTTCCTTTGCTGAGCCACAAGAACTTCTCTCTTTTTTCTTTCAACACCACCCACCCTGTTAGGATAAGGCCTTAGGCTCGTAAGGTCTTGGGCTCGAGATTGGTGTTGACATGCCTGCGTGTGTTTAAGTTATATATACAAGTTATATATACTTGTGTGTTTAAATTGTATAAAATTGAAAAAGTATTTTTTTTTTCTTCTAAAATATTGAAATTTTGGACCATCATAGTACTTTCCCCCCCTTTTCATTGTTCCATCTTCCCAACAAATTTAAAAGCTATGAGTACAGCCATGCATGAAATTAATTGAATTTTACAGTGTAAACTCCTTATGTTCTATGGGCTTGGTTTCATTGCCGAAGTGTATTTTGTTCGAGGCAATGTTTTATTAATATGTTGGTAATGAAAGTATGTTAGATAACCAACAAATTGGAGTCTGTGGGATGCTGCACAAGTTATAATATTTGCCCTTTTGGATTAGAAAGGTTCTTTTTTTGATTTTCTAACTTCCAAGCATGTCACCAATATTTTGAGATGACAACATCATATTAGCAAAAGTTGATTCATTTTAATAAGAACATAACTCCCGTCCCAAAAAGGTTTGAAACTATGAGTAATGATTAATTTTATGAGAAACATATATAATATTAATATTAATTATATAAACAAATTTACAGCAGGACATTCTTAACAGGAAGTTGAGATAGCGTTTTCAAAGATTCTGTGCCCTGGGGCAAGAAGTGCGAGTGGGTCATATGCTAACTTTCTTTGGAAGAATGCCTCCCATCTAGACCCAAAGTGGGCTTGCCATTCCTCTCTCGTGATGTGGCGGGGAAGATATTGCTTCACTCCCAAACGAGCATCTGCACAGAATTCTAGGATCCGTTTGTTTTGGTTTAGAATGTTTTCCAAGCTGTCTTTCCCCACAAAATTTGGGACTGCAGAGGATAGGAATGCTACTACGTAGAAAACATCTTCCTCTGGTGTAACCAAAGAGGTTTTACTGTTCCACCTGTGAGTGTAGAGAGAGATTGTCAGTGGGGTTTGTTGATTTAGTGTTTGATTACAGTCAACAAGTTAAAGCTAGTACCTTGTTTGGTTGACAGGGTAGATAAGAATGGGACCATTGCTTGTGTCTGTACGGATTTTGCCAAACACCTCTTGATTGAAGTCATGAATTTTGCTCCGGGGAATGAAAAGATTCAGCCAAGGATGGGGAACATCCCATAATCCTTTAGCTCTCAACTGCATTTCAGAAACATGGACTCTGTCCAGGAACTCCACGTAAGAAACTTCGGTCAAGAAGATTGTGGAGGGAATATAACTCAGTTCTGACAAAAGATGCTCAACGCTCTGCATTTGAACCAGTGAACAAAAAAAGATGAGATTTTTCTTCTGTAGAGACAGCGTTTTGACCCACAAGTTACAAAAATTAATGTTTTCTAGGCTCACCTGATTCATGGCTTCGGATTCATCTGAGTTGAAGTATTTTGCCACTTCCAGACAATACAAGGTCTTTCCATCTGAATCGAATTGGCTGACTCGAAGTGGGTCTTTCAGACTGAAGGAAGATCTCCAGCTATTGAGGATGCCAGTCCTATTTATGAGCACGAATCCTTCAATATAATCAAATGCGTTTTCAAGTGATATCAAATATTCTTGATCCCTAGCAAACACGGAGAAATCTGAATACAGTGCTCTAATCCATTTCACCTGCATAAATACATATTAGTTACTGGGATCATGGGAGTTTAACTTTTCTTCATTTATAAGGACGTAAAGGTGTTTGTGTGTGTATATATATATGCTCACCATCTTTGGTGCCGGTTCAAGAGAAATTCTAGCCTTGGTGATTATGCCAAATTGACCAAGCCCTCCCAGGACACCATAAAATAGGTCTGCATTTTGGGTCTCTGAGCAGGTCAATACCTCTCCTTTTCCTACAACATAGATATATATATGTCACACACGCCACATCATAAATGTCAAAAGTTCAAACTCTTATCATTGCCCCACAACCTTCACTCAGTCTATTTTGAAAACCTTTGAGGGGAAAAAAGTCACTATTGCCATTCAACAGAGCAAAATTACAAAAACTCCCTCTCTCCTCTTTTTTTTAATGAAGTGATTGATATGGTAGCAAAAAAAACTATTTCAAAGGGAGACTGCAATTCAAACTCATATCCGATTAGGAATGATTCAAAGACTCTGCACATGGAAACCAATGCGTTTAGGCTGAAACCTCTCTTTCAAATAGGGTGTGGGTTAGGCCAGAACGTACTCGAAAAATCACATTAGGTGGGGAAGAGGGAAGAGATTATTTTGGGGTGTGGAACAAACAATACATAATTACATATATATACCTGTGACGACTTCCAGCTGGAAAACGTTGTTGATCTGGGGTCCATGGCGGAAAGCTTGGCCACTTATTCCGGCATTGGACAGAGTTCCTCCAACAGTAAGGTGAAGGTAATCAGTCCAAGATTTCGGAGCGAACCCATGTTTCAATGTCTCATGCAGTATGTTTATCCACAGCTCTCCCCCTGAAACTTCCACATACGGCAACCCAACTTGGCCTCCTTTGGTGTACTTCACTTGCATTGTTTCTGGTTCTCGCAGGGACTCCATGTTTATGACCAGGCCTTGGTGTGCTTGTGCCTGACCCTGCAGAGAATGGCCGTGGCCTCTGGCGGCGATTTTGAAGCCAGAAGCAGAGCCCATCTCAGAGACAAGCTTGATGGCGAGTGAAATGTCAGAGACAGTGTTTGGAATGAGAACAGCGAGTGGAGGAAAATGGTAAATGTTGCCGAAGTCTCTGGCAGCTATCTGTTCAAAAGGGTGGCCATATAAAGCGATGGAACCATTAAGAGGCAGTGTTTGGATGGAGAAGATGATTTCAGAGGGAGGAAGTATAAGAGAGTTGTTATTGGAATAGCACACGGTGGTGGCTTCATGGTGTTTCAGGTAATTGAGGAGGAGGACGATGATGGTGAAGAGTTGAAGAGAAGATGCTGAGAGTGACGCCATTTTAATGGTGATGTATGTTGGTATGGAGAGGCAGAACAGGGAGGATGGAGAAGGGAATTGGGAAGGCAAATGTCTGGGCTGCATATAGTCAAACTCGAAAGCTCCTTTTATAGACAAAATCTCAGGGCCGGTTTGAGAAAACGTTTTAAAAAGTACCTCTGAATAAGTCAAGTCGATATAAAATTTCTTTCATATATATTTTTTATCTACAATAAATCATGTTATAAGAGCAGCTTCTATTACCATCTCAAATATTACTATCTCAAATAGACACTCATACTTCGTTGTAGGTCGATCTTTCACTATTTTCTTTTGTATTTATTATTATGGGTAAAGGTGTAAAAATACTTATCTACATATCTCACATATGTGTTTCACATCATATATAATTCTTGGGTGCAAAAATGCCTATAATTAAAAAGGGGGACAAAAATGCGAGCTCCGTTAACGAAGGCAAACAATTGTTAATTTTGTGGCCCTCACTTTAATAATTTTTAAATAATTATTTCAAGGGCGATAGTGCAAAAATACCTATATACATATCCCGCATATGTGTCTGGCACCATATACAATCTTGGGTACAAAAATACATATGATCATTAAAAAATGGGACAATATGCCAACTCCATGAATGAAGGCAAACGTTCATTAATTTCTAGCGCCGTTAATTTCTAGTATCAAGCCAGTCATGGACATTTTGATTAGGGAATTTCCTGTCCCATCTAGGATTGAGACGGAACAGGAACTGGGATTACCCTTGAAATCCCGATCTCGGTCCCAATCCCATTTTTTTACCCTATAAATTAAGTTATCATTTTATTTTCTTTACCCCATAAATTAGATTATCTTTTGATAAGATGTGCATCAAATCTTTAGCTGGAGTTAAACCGCATATATCGTGATACTAATTCTAACTATATATTGTATAAAGATAATAATGAATATGATGATGGTGAAGATAATGTTGTTCTTCAACTCTAAAACAATTTGTGTAATTATTATAGCCGTATTAGTTGTTAAATGATTACTTTGAACAATAGAATATAAAAAATTTAACTAATATAATTATTTTTTTAAAGTTTATTTTAAAAAAAAGTCAGGATTTCCCAGTCCCAGTTATAAGAAAGTCCTAGTCCCGACGATATTGGGACTTTCGTGGGACTAAGACTGGTTTCCAGCTCTTGGCCTCTTAACGGGACGGGACTCAAGACAAGGTAATCATGGCCCCAACCTAGACTTTGAACACCCCTAGACTCTGGTTTGGAGGGAGAGGGTGAGACGGAGAGGGGGTGTGAGAAGAGAGGGAGAGGATTTTTTAAATAATTATTTAAAAAATATTAAAGTGAGCTCACCAAACTATAAATTAACATATGTTTGCTTTCTTTAACGGAGTTGACATTTTTGTCCATTTTTTAAATGATTATAGATATTTTTACACCCAATAATTGTATATGGTTCCAGACGTACATGTGGGATATGTAGATAGGTAATTTTGATCCTTCTCCCTTAAAATAATTATTTAAAATTTATTAAAGTGGGGCCCACAAACCAAAAATTAACGGAAGTTTGCCTTCATTAACAGAGATGACATTTTTGTCCCATTTTTTAAAGATCATAGGTATTATTACACCCAAAGATTATATTGGATCCAGTTTCCTTGCTTATCATTTTGATGAGCAAAGAGAGCTAGCATGATCTGGACAGTTCAAATTAGATCTGGATGGTCCAGATTTCATTGTTTTTATTTTTGTTTTTCAAAAAAAAATATTTTAATAGGTAGATAATCTGAAATAAAAATAATCTTTTAACTAACATTTTTTCTAATTAAAAATCATAATTACAAAAAATGAAATCTGGACTGTCCAGATCTGATCTGGATAGTCTACATCATGCTAGCTCTCCTTGCTCATCATTTTGATGAGCAGGAAAACTGGATCTATAGTGCCAGATATACATACGAGATATGAAAATATATAGATATTTTTGCACCGGCCTTCACCCTATTATTATATACTCCCACATTACTCCTCATATTTACGTACAATTAAAATAAAGGACAAATGTTTTTGTGGTATGGTGTCTAGAGTTGGTATCTATTAGTTTAATATAAAATATGCTTATATAATTTGATTAGATTAAGAAAATTATATAAATTAGTTAATATGACATATAATTTTTAAAACAACCTAGTCATTTTTCTTAATTCTCTCGTTTCCTTTTATCCTTGATTATTATTGAGAGGACATTAATATGAGTAAATTATAAAAAGATGAACAAATGTAAAAAATATGTTTTATATTTAGGATCGATATTAACTTCCTAAATATATCTTTTATTAAAGTCAGAGGTACAGTATACTTTTTTTTTTTCCTTTTTATATATATTTTAAGCTAAGTAATTGATCAAGAGTTAGTGGTGTATATATATAGTAACTAGAGACGTGTATATCAACAACCATAAAGTTTTTAAAAAAAAAATGATGAAATGAGATTTAACGATAGCAATGAAAAGATATTTTAGAAAATAAAATTTAAACCAAATTAAAATACTTCATCTGATCATTTGAAGAGTTGATTTTGGTTTTAAATATAAGAAATATTTCTTATACTTGTTTAATTTTTTTTAAATTTATCCCTATTGATACTCCCTCAACGATAATCAATAAGAAGAGGGAATTAAGAAAGATAACTAATGTATTTTAAAAAATACGTATCATATTAGCTAATTTAACGAACTTCCTTAATATAATCAAATTAGGTATATGTATCTTATATTAAAGATCAAAAAGAATAATATTTTTAAAATAATACATATAAAGCACAAATAAATTAGTCGCAAACAACATTTATCCATGTATATATCATCATACATGTCCAAATATGTCAGGTAATATTTATACACATCAGTTTCATATATATCCAACCAACATATTTTTATAGGATATTAAATATTAACCATTCATAATTGATATAACAATGAAAATAAAAAAGTGGTGATAAGACTCCTTTCCCATCTAATACATGCCCAACTTAAATACTATTCTTATGATCTCATTTATTAGTAACTACTAACATATTTTATACAAACCAAGATAAAACATTATATTTCATTAACTATACCTTAAAATTTAACAGCTTTTCAACTTTATCCCTATCTAATAACAATGAAGTCTATGAAATCTAAGTCAACCTAATAATAAATAAAGAATATAGTTATTTGTTCTTATGAAATATATTAATAACGTGAGTTATAAATATGATGAAAATAAACTTTCCCTCTGTCGTATAAATAGGGGAAGAGGAGCATTTATTATCATAGCATGCGTTAGGTTGCTTTGTTCAGTTACGTAAGTTCATTAGGCCAAATGCAAGTCATGGCATGACCTGTTGTTTTCAGCCAGAGGGGGAAAAAAGTTCATTCTGCCCTTAAAAAACAATTTCCTAGAAAACATAAAAATATTTCTTCATCCTCTTTATTTATATTCATTCGGCCTTATTTCAATTATTAAAAATTAACCAGTTTCCCCAAAGCTGCGTCATATATAAAGAGCAATTCAGTGAAACTATGACGCTTAATTAGGTTAAAAGAATAACGTATAATTTGGTAGGAGTTTGAATGTGTTTAAAATTATATCAGTCTTCATGCATGCAATAAGTTAGTCTCACTGTTGATATAAAATATGGTTGATATATATACAGTTTAAATTTTATATTGACATTGATTAAAAATACTAAGAAAGATTTATTGTTCACCTCCCACTAAAATAAATCTGATCATTAAATTACATTATGAATTATGAGCAGTATGATTCATTGATTTTTAATCTTTTATATTAATTCTGATCATGATGATAAACTTTTTAAAAGGAACTATGAAAAGAGCTCCTCAATGTTATTAATTAACCGGATCGATCCTGAATCAGACATTATATAATACATAGTTAAAAGAAAAGAAAGAGGTTTAATTTGACTATATCCAACGCCTACTACATAATTCACATATGAAGTCACTAGTGATGGCAGTGCGATCAGATGGGGAGAGTAAACTATTCAACATTTAAGTTGTAAGTTAGTGGAGAGTGATGGGATATATGAATCCAAAATGAAGATTCAAAATGTGAGGTAAGTAAGATCTTAACCGTGATATCTAGTACTCTCTTCGGTTCTAATTATAAGGTAAAGTTGATTTTTTTGGAGAAATTAAGGAAGCTAATTAACTTACTTTAGAGTGTTTATTTTTTTGTTATCCTTAAATTATACTCCCTCCGGTCCTAAATATAGGACAAAGTTTGTAATGTAAATTGCACTACAAACTTTGTCCTATATTTAGGATCGAAGTTAGTATATTAGTTTATTAATCAAATTAATTAGTTTAGAGAAAAAAATAAAAATAAAAATACTCTAAAGTAATTTAATTGGCTTCCTTAATTTCTCCAAAAAAAGTCAACTTTATCTTATAATTAGGACCGAAAGGAGTATTCAAATATAAAAATAATTAGTAGCCACCAAGTGGGAGAGAGAGGTTTAGGATAGCTTATTTTTGGGTAATAAGTGTTTATTATGTAAATCGAGATAAAACTCTTCTCACATACTTATCATGTATACCGTTGATTACGATTTATAAGCACTTATAAGTAAAAGATAAATTATCCCAAACAAACACGTACATGGGAATTAATTAAAAGATGATTTTAATGGTGAGAGAGAGGGAGTGGTGATTTATTGTTGTAGGCGAGTGTATGGGGAAAGCTAAGCCATGAGAATGGTACTTGAGATATGTTAGGCACCGAAACTGCCAATGTGTATTATGTTAGTTGAAGACAATACTCCCATACTCCTTCCGGCCATATATAAAAATTATAATTAATTGACTAGATAATATTGGTTAAAAATAATTAAGAGCAATAAATTGAATGGATAAGAGGGACAATTTTTTTTCTAAATATACTCTTATTTATGGGGAAAGTGATGGGAAGAAAGTGAGTGAGAAAAGAAATGAGGAGGAATCAATAGAAAAAAGAGATGAAAAATACATGTAATTAATTGTGGGTAAAAATGAAAAGATTATATTAAAATTTCAAGCAAAAAGAAATTACCAGAACTTTTGAACTAGATAATGTAACTTATATATAATCGGTTTATTTTGGGCCAATATAATATTTAATTCCTCAAGTTTGCTCTTATTTTGGTTTTATATTAGTCCCTAAATTTTTAAACTATAAGTTTTGATCTCTCATAAGACAAAATGATCCAGATTTTTTTTAATTATAAAGACCGATATTCTAAACAAAATAAAAAATTGAGAAACAAAAACCTCTTATTTAAAATTGGGAAAATTGTTCATAAAGACCTCAATAGAAATTTATTTGCTAAATGTGACTTAAAAACATCTAGGGAAAGATCTTCTACACACGGGGGAAGTATTGTTTGAATACAATGGGAAATATTTTGCATATAGGAAATATCACATAGGGAAAATATATTAAATACTAGGAAAAATCTTTTACATATTGTCGGGAAGATTGTTTGAATATAAGGTCTTATTTAGTAAATAAATTTCTAATAAGATATTTATGGATAATTTTCTTTTTAAAATTTGATAACGGAAACTTAAAGGTTTAAAAATTATATTAACAAGTAAATTAGTTTATTGGCGTGCGCATGCACATGGGATAAGGTATTCCCTACTGGCTCCTTTAAATTTGGGACCATTTGACCTTTATGAACTCAAGGGCTGCCTCCCTATACCTAAAGTTACGTGTCCCACTACGTTTTCGTCTTTGGAAACTCTTTTTATCGTTCTTTTCTGCTCCTTCCGGCCCCTACCATAACCAGCCTCCTCTCTCAGTTTAGTGACAACCGAACTCTCCTTCTCGGGTCCCATCCCCTCACAACCCTCTCTCTCTCGCTTACTTTTCTTTCACACACACAAACACCACATATATATATATTAATAATGTTGCTTTTCATTTTAGGGCTTCTGACTCTTCCAACGCACACACTTCGGGTGTAAGTAGTGTTGGAAGGATCGAATTGATATATATTATTTAATATATATACATATGTGTGTGTGAGTGAGTGAATGTATGATGTATTAATTAAAGTGGGGAAGTAGGACACGTATGGAGACAGATTGAATGGCTACTTTGGAGCTAAAAAGCGATAATAATATGAATGGTGGGGAAGGAAATGTGTGTGATGTGTAGGGTTTTGATCTGAAATGCAGAGGAATCATAGCGAAGGGACTGACAAAAAAGTTGGAGAAGAGGGGATCATGAAGGGACGCTGCACGTGATCTTCACGTTGGTGTGGCAATTGTACCATATCCTCACAAGTGGAGGAGCCTATGCCCTAAGAGCTAGCCATGGAATATATACGTACCTCCTCAATACAACTTCACATGACAACCATTAATTACTCCTTGGGCTAGTTCTCAACTAGACAGTGTCTTTGTTTGGAATAGCTTATTTTTAGGTAATAAGTACTTATAAATCGTGATTTTCAAATTTGAGGGACTAAAACTAAAATATGGTGAAATTTCAGGGACTAAAACCACCAATTTCAAACTTGAGGGACTAAAACCAAAATTGGGTGAAACTTCAGGGACCTAAATCACCGATTTCAAACTTGAGGGACTAAAACCAAAATTGGATCAAACTTCAGGGACCAAAAGTTATATTAACCCTAATATCAAATAAAAGATATATTTTTTATATTTATATATTTTTTAAAATTTACTCCTATTGATCATTCTCAATAATAATCATGAAAGAAATTGATGGGAAAAATTTAAAAAAATGATTATATTGTTGTTTCAAAATAAAAACATATAATATAAACTAACTTAATCAATTTTTTTATTTAATAAAATTAGATAAATATGTTTTACATTAAGTACTGGAAGTAATATATTACTCTTTCCTCTTGCATTTATGTGTGCTATTCATGTTTACCACACGCTCTCTACCTTTCTTTGGGATATCAAGCATAAGTAGTCTTGCCTTGGTGGAGTTCCCCCAAACCACACGCCTATATATAGCCAATGCTTTGAGATTTTGAGTTAAGTTGTGGTACTTAATATTAAAGTCAGTTAATTTTTGTTTGAAAGATTAAAAAAATTAAATAAATTAGATTAATATATTTATGTTTATTATTTTTCTTCTAACTAATTTATCTAACTTATAAATTGATATATATAATCTAATTATATATAAGATATATTATGATTAAGTAATTTATTTTATTTCTTTAATTTTTTTATAAAAAAAATAACAACTATCTCTTATATTAAAAATCGGAAGTAGTACATATTTTAGAATTACTGGGCCTGCTCCTTGAAGCTTGCTGGGCCCGGTACCTTCAGCATTAATGTGTTGTATCATGTATGGAAAGGAAACGGGTGAAAGGTGCGTGATACCAACCAAATAAATATGAACATTGAGATTGGTGAGGGGATTAGGATTCTCTGGTTTATTCCTCCCTATCCACTCCCATTCTTTATCCTAAATGAATGTTTGGAAACACTCAAACGGTAATTTTAGAAGATATTTTTTATAAGTCGAGATAAAATTCATCTCACATATTTACGTTGTAAATCGTAAAAATTATTCTCAAAAGTTAATCCAAACAAACGTTAAAACCACATTTGCTCCCATTTTTTGCCTCAAACTATATATTTTTGGGGTAAAAATTAACAAGTTAGGGAAGCTTTTTTTTTTTTTGAAAAAAAAGTCATCCATCACTATAGAATATTTTTTTAATAGCATTCAATATCTCAAATTAATTTTGTAATACACTCAGCATCCTAAAGTATATTTTTTATGGCACCCAGTATCTAACAACCATCATTCAGAAGTATTTTCTTAATAACACTTAGGAATTTACTTTAGGATACCGGGTGCCGCTAAAAAATTATTTTATGATGTTAAATGTACTAACAATTAATTTGGGATACTGAATGCTATTAAAAAATATTCTACATTGATGGTTGAACATTTTTTTTTTAAAAAAAAAAGTCCTCTAGCTTGTTTTTATCCAAAAACCACAAAGTTTTAGGATAAAAGAGAGAATCTTGATCCGATCATCAGGGTGGGAATTAAAGTAGCGTATGGCATTTGGATTGAGTGTTAGTGGTGCTGTTGGGGAGTGCAGGGTCCTCTTGGGAGCTTAGAACCTCGGCTTTCGTCCCGTTATCAATACAGCTCCAGCACTTTTGTACTCTTGGTGAAGATTCGCACTTTAATCAATCGTTAAAAACCAAGAAACAAGTGGCCTCAAAGTCTCAAACCCATCCAGCTTATAATTACACTTCATATATATATATATATATTGGTCATGCGAACCTTGTTAATCCTGGAGGGAATCTAATGAATGCGCACACACACATATATCCAATCAATTGGATTATTGTCGCACGTTATGCAAACGGGATTCATTAGTCATTACTCTGGTTATATATATATTTTATTATCTTCTGACTCTGAGTGTGTGTTTCTACTTTGCGAATCAAGTGGGTGAATCTTCTCGAGTTTCGTTGGCTAATTAAGCTTTGCTTGAGCACACAAAACCAAGCAATAATTAGACTCTAATTACGTACGTACGTTGAGCCTGTTCTCATTTAATTTTATTTAGAACGTGGGCGGATAGTAAATTCCATGCTTATCGTTGGTCCCTCGTGTAATAATACGTACTAAATAAACATAAAATCTTATTAATTAAGAGTAATACGTACATTATCCTAGCGAATATAAACAACGTTTAGTTATTAACTAAGCAACCAGCTAGATGCAGGTAATGTGTTTGTGGTCATGTTGATATGGTAATTAAATGGTAAGTAAGTCGCTGTGTGTATCGCACCAAAACCATAGTACTCCTTTCGGTCCTAATTATAAGATAAAATTAACTTTTTTAAAGAAATTAAGGAAACTAATTAAATTATTTTAGAGTAGTATTTATATTTTTATTTTTTTTTCTCTAAACTAATTAGTTTGACTAATAAACTAATATATAATCTAAGGATACATAATATATAATATAATTAAGTAACTCTTTTTGTTTCCTTAATCTCTAAAAAAAAATTAATTTTATCTTATATTTAAGATCGAAGGGAGTATAAGTTATCTTCCTGTGAACGCGCATGCTTAATTTAATGCTATTGGGACGGATGAAAAGCTGCAAAAAAGCACTCAGCAAAAACAAATAGAAGTGTCAAGAAGAAAAGGGAATCAGGCGATTTATTAATTATTAATTAAATATATAGATGGATTAGTCATGTCTTTTGGTCCTTAAAGACCACCTGGGCAAATCCTAGCCGAGCGCAAACAGCCACATATTACTTTATTGCATATAGATGAGCCTCCAACATTGCAAATATATATATATATATATATAACCATGGAAAGTTAAAGCCACTATATATACTCTCTACTTTAATTTGAAGACCAAAACATACCCATAAATGTGTCCTGCTTGAAAGTGAGGAGGTAGGATCATTTCCATTATATTCACTTGCCTTATGCCCTCTTCAGCTTATCGTGTTTTGTCCCAACTTTATTTAACATTCATTTTTTCAAGTTATTGATGCCAATGATAGCTTCTCTTTCCACTAGAGAAAATTATTCATTTGTTCTCTTACTCACGCGTTAATCCTCCATATATTAACATATATATATCTTTATATGTTCTACTTCACTAGCAGGGAGCTATAGTTAGATTCTGTTGTACGGTACTTTGTGAGCATTGGGGATTTTATAATTGTTCCCCACCCTAATATTGTTTATCTGTAATCTTCTGGTTTAATTTATTGGCCGCGAAACTATGGGCAATATTGTTCACTAATTTAAAATCGATTTTCTTATATGCTTTCTTTCGTCACCACTCATTTAACGTTTCCCCTAAAAAAATCATAAAAGGTTGATTAATTACTAATCATACGATTATAATCTCAACCTTTTTATATTATTTTTTTCTCAGTCCAGTGCCACAATCATGAAGCATATTTAATTTTACCGAGGAAAAAAGTGAAAATTTGGTGGTCACCAACAAAATTAGCGACTGTGCCCGACCAAAAAATTATCTTATAATGAAGCTCATTTTGTTTTGCTACCCAACCAGGGAGGAACAAGATAGAAATCTTTCCAAGGAACATCATTCGGTCTCGAAATCATAAACTATGGATCAATATTTTATGACATTCCGATCCTATAGCCAACCATTGAACATTAATTTAATCAACCACTACAACCTTTGCAACAAACAGACATGTAAAGAACAAGTTAGGCCAGGGAAATTACAAGTTGCTAACCATTTAATTAATTTTTATAAAGTATATATTGTCCCCCTTGATTAAAATAATATTTGAAGGTATAATTGAGAGAGATCAAAGTCAAATTAGAAGGTGACAAGTATATATACAAGTAAAAAATTTTGATGGGTGTGACACTTTTTTCCAATTAGGGCATGAGAAGGATAGGAGACAACCAATGCATAGAAGGCATGTGTGTGTGAAAGGTGAAATGCTCCTGAAGTATATTGCAGTCCTCGTCATCATCATCAAAAGTCAAAACAACATATATATTTATATATATATCATATAGCAAAGAAATTGAAGAACAAATTAAAGGCCAAACTTAGGGGGGACTATACGAGTGGCTAGTGTGATTCTTATCATCATATGTTCCCTCTATAGCTATATATGTCTCATTTAAATTCCACTTTCATCCATCTAGTCTTATCAGAGTCTTTCACAGTCCCCCTCTTTTTTGTAGCATGGTACCGAAAATTCAAAGCAAAAGGAAAAACCAGTATTCTTTTCTCTGCATGCTCTATCAATATTAGGCAAACCAAAAAGAGAGAATGAAAAGAGAAAAGAATCAGAGAGAGTGGCTAGCTAGCTTTATCTCCCACTAGCTTTACTTGTTATATCAGAGAGAAGTAGAGCACATGTTTTAACCATAAATAACGGGCCAAGGACAAGGCTAGCTAGTGTTTTATATAGCTAGGATATTTGAAACACTGCAACATTACGTGGGTTCTTTGATTTTGTTAGTGCTCTACCTAAAGTAGAGCAAGTTGATTCTCTCCGAACAACAACAAAAGAGTAGAGTGAGTTTAAGTGGGTGTTTGGGAAGATCCCAAACCATGGTTTCAAACCATGGTTTGCGCAACCCGAGACAAAACTCTTCTCACACACTTACCTCGTAAATCGTAAAAGCTATTAAAAAAAGCTAATCCAAACACACACTAATAGTTAGTTTTCGTTTGGAATAGCTTATTTTTGGGCAATAAGTGCTTATAAATCGTGATTCACGGTATACGAGGTAAGCATGTGAGAGGAGTTTTATCTCGGCTTGCGTAATAAGGACTTATTTGCCTCCAAAACGTGTTTCCAAACACAGCCTTAATTGAGGGCTTATTTGAAATTACGTTTCAACAACCAATTTTCATCATGATTTACTGTACACAAAATAAGTATGTCGAAAGAGTTTTGCACGACTTATGTTAATTTATGTGTTTATGATATGTCAAAAAAGTACACTGCGCTTGAGTAGTATTCCAATTATTCTTGAACAAGTTTATGCAAACGTATCAATAATGTATTATATATCTATGCACACGTATGTTTGCATACGTATATAAAATTTCATAAGAATTTATACTTTAAATAAATATAACATTTAGCAATTGTCAAAAAAATGTTGTGAAGGTCATTAGGTGAATTCTTTGATTTTGTTAGTGCTA
Source organism: Inga oerstediana (assembly GCA_963210345.1). NCBI lineage: Eukaryota > Viridiplantae > Streptophyta > Magnoliopsida > Fabales > Fabaceae > Inga > Inga oerstediana. Next base: position 9,553,445 of record OY723403.1, read on the forward strand.
AAGTAAAGCGAGTTGATTCTATCCGGAACAACCACAAAAAAGTAGAGCGAGTTTAATAGCTAATTGAGCAGTTTAAACAAGTCTAGCTATGCAAGCGTATCAATGACGTAATATACATCATCAACGGTTAATAAATCATATTTTTGCAACAAATTACACAAATGTATAATGGCATACGTATAGATAGAATTTCATAAGAATATCAAATCTATACTTTAAATAAATGCCATGCCATTTCTCAAAAAAATGTTGTGAAGGTTTTTCATCAATCATTACTGAATCTTTTTCAAGGAAATAAAAGTGTGTGAAAATCATATTTGTTTTTTTTTTTTACCGTGTAGTGTTTTGGAAGCAAGATCGTTCTTCAATTTGCGCAACCAAACCGACCATGGTATTACAGTATACATGGTTGATAAAAAGGTTAACATAATACATACATGCACACTATTTAATTTCTTTAGGGTTAAGGTGTGCTCCAAAAGTTTTAGCTGAGAAGCAATATTATCCTAAAAGTTTTTTTAGATTCAATATTACTCCAAAAGTGTTAAAATGGAGCAATGTTGCTATTTTCTGTTAAAAAGTTAACGGTCAACGACAGTTTTTAATGGTATGGGAAGACATTACTATGTTTTGAAACTTTTGGTGTGATATTGAACTTAAAAAAACATGGAGGACAGTATTACTTCTTTGTAAAAGCTTCCGAAATAAATTTACACCATAACCATATTTTTTATACAAAGGAAGGCCATTAAGGCTTATTACCATCTCATCATTCTCGGGAACACTCTAAAGCGGTCAAAATCATCATGATCGATTTGATTAAGCATTTCCATTTGCATTGTTGAATACTTTAATTCTATGTCTTCAAATATATTAAAAAATACATTTAAAGGAGAGGGAGTGTTTCTTATTTAAGCCAACAGCGCTCAGAATGATTCAGTCTAATCCTGCATGATATATCCAACGTAACCAAATGCCAAGCCAAATATAAGAATTATGAAATACAATCAATATAATTATATACATAAAACTATAAACTTTTACGGTGAATTTCTAAGTAATGACAAAAATTCAGTAAAAGGTCAATAATTTTGAACTAATTAAATCATTACAGAAACTTATAAGTTTGGGAAAAAGACACTTAAATATCACTCGAACTTCAAAATCCCGAATCAGTGATTTTTCAAAAATCCGAGTCATCAATTACTATACTCTTTTTGTCAATCTCATTACTCTTATTATCAACAAAAATAATTTAAGATTTTAAAATTCAAATGATATTTAATTGTCTTTTTTCGTACAAGTTTTAACAGCTTTCCTTTGTTTCAGCAAACAAAATCAATACTGCAGCGGCTCCTCCTTGACAAATGGTTTTCGAAAGTTAATTGCATATAGTGGAGTGATTCAATAGATCTCTCCATAAAAAATTAAATATTATCTGGTCAATGGCTAATTAATTTAAGTGGAACAAGTTTATTGTCATCTCCAAATGATAACCCCAAACACTATAATCGATCATTATTTGCTTTTGGAAAATCTTTTATATATGTGAGAGATGAACTTCTAACAATACATAGTGGTCACACGTGGGGTGATAGAAAATGGTGGTGGAGACTGGAGATAGAGGAGAAGTAGCAGAAAGAATAATGGATGGGGCTAATTTAACTTGCCTCTTCTCGCTTTCTAAAGATATAACATACCATGTGAACTATAGAGCATACACATTTAGGATATTATTCTCTTTACACACACAGCCACAACTCACAACAGTGTCGTCCGGTGATCACGATCATGTTGTGCACACAACACAATCATGCTTATTTACCGTACTAGAATAATGGCTTTTGGAAATTTCTTATCAACCTTATATATATCTTTAGGTCTCTTCTGGTTCAATTCACTATACCCTATAGCTAGTGGGGGGGAATTCTCTGCATTATTCTGCAACATGCATTTCATTTTCTCTTGCAATTAACTCTCACAAAAAAGTGAGACGAAAGCAACTTCAACAATTGATTATCAGACTAATCAAACGTCTTTTCCATCAGAATTTGCTTATTGGTAAATATATATATATAGCTAGTAGGGGATATAAACACAATATTGTTGTTGATTATTGGTTCCACTATAGATGAAGCAGAAGCAGGGGAAGAGAATGATAATGCGTCGACCAATGTGAAGCAAAAGTACTTTATGGAATAATGATTAAGGAAGACTGGAGCCATTAAGTTGATCAACCCCAAACCAAACTGTCTCCCTCTGAGAAAAATGTATTGATGCAGATTCTGAGAATTTTTGTTGGATGATGTTGAAATCTCAATGAGTTGCCACATCAGTTGGATAGTGTACGCATGTGCTATGCCCTGGAGCTATAGAGAGAAATCGATCAAGTTGGTTAGGTAATATATAGACCCCATGACTTATGAGTGGAAAAAAGGCTACGAGAGAGAGAGGGATTTGAAAACTTGAAAGTTACAAGCAACACACACACAAGAGGGGCCATATCACACACACTTAAATGGGCAAAAACTCTTGTCCAGAGACTGATAATAATGTGTTGAAGATGGTCCTTTTGGACCCAAAACTAACACAGTACTATGACAGCGAAATGATAAAGTTTTGTGTTTGTGATCTTAGAACTAATACCATTTTAACATTAATGTTTTTCACACATAGACAATGAACCTTGGTGCGGTTAGTTTGCTATTATATGACTTAGTAATTAAGGCTTTAAATTTTGGAAACAGTCTCTTTAATTGTGGGATAAAACTGTGTACATGTATCTCTCCTCAAACCCTACTTGATAGGAACCTTTGTGTACTAGGCCTACTATTCACACAGACATATGACACAAAAATGCTTAAATCAAGTCTCTAGATACACATGCCTGCCAAAAAAACATAGGGTTTGAGATCTCTCTTTCAGTCACTTTCACCATAGCTGTATAGTGATGATGCCCTCAACTCACTCCTCCCTATTTTAATCACGTACTTGATAGCTAGCGACCATTTTATTGCCTGTCTAACTCCAATGTCCCCACTTTCAAACAACATCGACTCAACAGTCAACACTACTATATATATATATATATCAAATAGTAAATCTAAGTTAATTTTACCACATCCCCCCCCCCTCTTTCTACACGCATATATTTATATTTTAGTCTATATGTTTGGCTAATTTTAATTAATATCTGGCTAACTGTACATGGGATTTTATATTATTTCTGTCACTTGTAATAGTGTTTTCCTGGGAAGTGTGTGTGTGTGTGTGTGAACTTTTGTGAAGGAAGTTTTTGGTTAGTGAGGTTGATTAAGACAATATTAAAATATGTATTTGGAAGCAATATGAATATGACAATGGCTAGCTTCTTTCATATCAAACACGAATTGAGTCGTCCCCCCACTGAATGAGTCTAAACTCCAAAGCCACGTTTCCAAGATATCACAACTGACTGAACTGATAATGCGGCTTGAAAGCAACACTTCCATGGAGGTGAGATTTACAGAATTTCTCTTTTCTTGTGCCATAAATTGACTAGTTTAAGTCATCAAATTAATTACAATCACAAGTTTGGTCCGACTTATAGACAAGTGTTACTATTTGGTTTTTTGTCGTGAATTAGTTAATTGCAAGTTCACCAGATTTTTTTCGCCAGATATAGGAATGGAATTCCGAGTGTCTTATTAGTTTCAGATATTCTTGCATCAACCTTGCAGTGTCAATTTAGCAGGATCTTATTTTTGCGCGGTGAAGGTTGTCCAAATTTAAATTATGTTTATATTTAGATGAAGTACTATCAATTATTGAAAATATCAGGAGCCGACATGATTTAGATTCTGTCTAGCCCGCATGCAATTAGTTTCAACTAGCCTAACTTCAACTGTTACGAAAGAATTCCATTATTAATCAGAAATTGTTTCAAAACGAGAGAGAAAGTGTGCTTGCTTTTTTCAAAATGATGGGGAAGAAAATGAAGAAGATAAGGTTTCTATATTGCCTGTGAGCACAAGTCTCATGTCACAAATATTTTGAGGGAATAAATATGTAGCTTAACCGCCACTCTAGACTTTACTTAGGCTCCATTGTGAGATTCTTTTTTAGAACTCAACATAATTATCTTCTTTTATTTGGATTTAATTAATTTTTTTTCCAATATATCATCGCGAACACACCTTTTGTCTCGATTTATAAGGCTTTGTTAGAGTGCTTTCATGTACCGTAATATAAGATACCTTGAAGAAAATAAATATTTATTAATTCTCTTATTTTAAAAAAAGAATCTTAATCAATTGTGAGATATTTAGGAGCTGGCATTGAAAATGAAGGATATTTTTAAAAATTCATACTTTCTTTAAAAAAAATAAGATTTCTAATTATATTTAACGAAATTTATTAATTTCACAGTTTGTTCCAAAAACATTTAAAATGGAGGGAATACATGATTAAATATAGGCAAACCTTGAGTATATAATTAAAGAAATCATCCAACCAAAATTAGTAAAGGTTAGTGATGGATGAATTGATTTTATATTGATGTGTGTGTGTGTGTGTGTAAACTGTCTATAAGCTTTACAATTCATCTTAAACTTATGTGAGGTTAAAGTTTCAGAACATAGAATGCCCAAAATTTAATAGAGTTTAAAGATATGGTTAATTAGTGTTTAAAAATATATAAATAAATGAATAAATAAATAAATGTGATTTTACAATTCAATATCTGACTAGGCAAACAAAACATGAGTAACGAAGTGAGGGTATAATAGGGTCAAGAGGAGTTCCATCATACTAACACTAATTTTGCAGTTAAGTAAGAGTAAGAGTAATAGTATTAGGATCATGTGTGGCCTCCTGAGAAAAACTCATGTTACACTCATCTTTTTAGTCAATGGGCTTGTATAGCAGAGTGGTATGAAAGCTTCCTAATAAGTGAGAGGTTACAGGTTTGATCTCACTTTTCAAGCTGTCGATATCCCCCACTAATTAAAAAAAAAAAAAAAAAAGTCGTGAAGGGAATGATGGAATGAGCTTTCTAGGAAAAGGAATGAAAACACTAATACAGGATTGGATGTATGGATGCATGCTCAATCGCGCACTGGGGGCAGTGACCAGCATGACAAGACTCTGAAAAGAGCACACAAACAAACCCCAAAACCTGAGAATCAAATTTCAAAACCTTGCTTTGCAATATTAATATATACGTGTCAACAATGTTAGTTCTTTGAGTGGGTTATATTATGATCCATGAGATAATGTCATAGCTTTTGAAAAGTCTCTGGGTTTGCAAAACTTGCTGTCATTCCATAATCATAACCTAATCTGATCTGACCAACTCCATGTCAACATGAAAAGACCTGATAATCCCTTGTGTGTTTCTCAACAGGCATGGGCGGCCATCCACTTCAACACTCTCCAATCTCCATTACCACTTTCTAGTCTAACTTTGACTAAAACCATCTACTACACTCGTTTTAAATCTATCATATTATTAATTACTTCCAACAAAATAAATTGACATTTTATTCATTGCAAGAGCAAGTAATTAATAACCAGCCATTCTTGAAGAGAAAATTAAATCAAGCAAGTAATCGCATTTCAAATCCAACTGTAGCAGACGTAAAAGCTGGGTAACACGTGTCATAAATGGAAGTTAAGTGAACATGGACCCGTGGTTGGGGTCAAGCCCTTGGGCACTTGAAGGAGATGGTTTATAATCCACACTCAACAACGTGGGATCCCAATCATCAACTTTTATTATATCCATCCCCAAAAGATGAGTTAGGCATACCAACTTTAAGTTGGGTCATTTCAAAGCACATGAACATTACAAACAACAATACTTGACGTTGAGATAAGCAGCTGCAATATTATCAATCCATCTATGTATCGTTTCCCACCTTTAAAGGTCCTGCTTTTGCGATCACTTTGTTCAATATATAGCAAACTGGACTTAAATATGGGTACTCACCTTCTTCATTGGGAATAATGTAGATATATATTCATTACTTTACTCATACCCACTAAGTTTAAATTAATAATTTGTTTTTGGGGCAATTACAATGAAATCCCATACAAGAGAAAAAATGAAGAAATGGTCCCTGAAGTTGTCAGTGTAAGCTCCTCGACTTGTTAATGGACGCTCCTCGACTTGTCATTAACAACTTCAGGGACTATTTTTTCATTTTTTCTCTTGTGTAGGACTTCATTGTAATTGTCCCTTTGTTTTTTCCCAGATTTGTAGATAGAGGCTGATGTCTTGATATGGATTTGTTTCACTAACTGATATTATTTCTGATACTGACCTTACTCCTTAGAGAACATCAATATAATTCACCTAAACCTAAAATTCGCAAGTGTAAAAATATTATTCCCGTGAATGATTTTGGACTTTTATTTGCAATGAACTCAAAACGATCCATATGTTACATCACCACAATGTAGCAATGGCTAAGTGTTCAGGAATCCTCTCTCTGAGGGTCTGTTTGGTTTGACGAAGGGGAGGGGATATGAGGGATTTTAATATTACTTTATTTGGATTGATTAGAAGGAATGGGAGCGAAGGAATTTTTATATTATCTTGTTTGATTCAGGAGGGGAGAGGAGGAAAATTATTTTGACACATGGATAATTTTACCCTTGTTAGAAGGAAGAGGGGGGAGGGATTTTAATATTACCTTATTTAGTTTATGAGGGGGAGAGAGGGGAGGGATCTTAATTGTTTTGTATGTCATAAATTATAATCAACTATGATCAAATGCCAACCACATGGCATTCCAAAAAATATGGAGCATGGCATTGAAGGCCACCAAATGTGTTAGCACCTGAACATGAATGATAATGCCAAGGAACGAAAAACCGGACCGGGCAATGAACCGGTCACAGCACAGGTTCAAGGGTTAATGGGTCAACCGGGGTCTAACCGGTAGTTGAACCGGTCATATTAAAATATTATAATTTATTAGTGATAATATATATTAATATATTTTTAAACTTCTATAGATAAAAATAAAGATTTTTAGAAAAAAAATGTTTAAAATCTATTAGTATTAGTTATAATACCTATACTTATGCAAATATATCTCATTTCCTATAATTATTATATCTTTTTAATTAATTTTTTTCATTATTTTCTTCATTTTTTTAGATTTGTTCTTTCTTTATCTATTTTTCTCTTCATTTTAGTCTTCAACTTTCCATTTTGCCCTCAAAAAACACAAAATAAAAATTTGGAAAATTTAAAAAAAAAAAAAAAGGGAAGAAACCTGGTCAACCGGTTGGACCACCGGTTTTACCGGTTTTAACCGGTTCTGACCGGTTTGCTGATCAGACCGGACCGGACCAGGAACCGGTTCCCGGTTCAACCGATCGAACCGGCCGGTCCGGTCCGGTTTTTTTTGCTATGGATAATGCTAACATAATTTGAAGTTTTGCTTGTTTATTGCTACTGTATTTAATATTTTTGTTAATTGTATTTGTAAGTAGTCATTGGTAAGAAGGATATTATACCGAATTTTTTTTCCAGACCAGTCCTTCTTCTAAAAGATCAACATAAAATTGATTTGGTAACAAATTATGCAAAAGTCATCTATGGGCTAATTTGACGTCTGTGACTCCTCCCAAAGAGTTTCAGTGATACTAATCCAATTAACCAAGACCAAATGTACCAAATCCAATTTATGTATGTATGTATGTTCTCATTCAGTAATCCTTCAAGGTTCACCTAAACAATAACTTCTACTTGAAATGCTTCCTCACAGTGCATCATATTCTTTCAAATAGAAAACAGAATTTGTTTTCATTCCTACCTTTTGTGTCCAATTTGGATAGTTCAAGAAAAAAATATATAATGCATACAATGTAGACCCAAAATAGTAACCTAAAATAGACACACAATTAGAATATAATGTCAAAGACTTTATCTTCATTACATCTACTCTCTCGAATCAACTTGAAAGTGTCCTCCCCTGAAATTTGAGGTACATATCTCTCTCTAAAAACTTGATTTCCCTCCCTCATGGCACTTGCTATTTCTTGTATTTGCTTTGCAATTAGAGCTCCATTAGAAGTTACTCTATCATTGTTTGCAGCACCCCTTCTAGTCCCTCTTAGAGCTCTCACTTTGTGCTCCATGAGACAACTCTTCAAATTCAACATTGTCCAAAATGACAGAAAAATCTTGAAACATCAACATCACAACATCAGCATCACAAATTCCTCTTTAGAATGCTAACAAGTACAAAAATTATCCCCAATTAAAATAATAAACTAAATAATCATAACATTAGCAACTTATCCAAAAAAACACCTGTTGATAGTGCTAACACCAGTATTATGAACACTGTTAATACTACTATAATGAGATAAATGCCATAACAATATACCAAACACGAATTGAACACTGTAAATATAGAAAAGCACACAAATTATTGTACAGAAGGCTAACGGTAAAGATACCAAATAGAGGTTACTATGAATAACGACAAAGATACCAAGCAGAGGTTACTATAAATTACAAATTTTTAAGAAGAAATGGAGGCCTTACAAACGAAAAAGAAGAAGAAGAACAAGCATATCATGTCATTAAAAAAACAGAGGTGCATACTATTATGAACATAAATCCATATGATGTACAGATTTTAAAAAAAATATGCACATCATGCTACAGAGAAAAATTCAGTGCTCAGCATATCTTTCAGGTTGTAACTTGTAAGTTGCAACTTGCAAGTGAATCCATAAAAAAAGCCATAGTCCAGAGAAATGAAAGAAAAGCTTATAAGTCAAAAAAACGACATAGTCCAAAGATATAGTCCAAAGAATCAAAATGTAATAATAAAAAAGAAAATGCTAAAATCAAGCTCTTCGATTTGATCTTATATAATAAACAAATGAAAGAAAAAAAAAGACCAAAATCAGGGGGAAAAGACAACAATGGTTCGAAAGCACAGTGACGCCTCCTCGCCTTCAGTGTTGCTAAGTCCACAGCTTCATCGATAGTATGCAGGAAAGAGACCAAAATCATAGAAAAAAAGATCCCCCAACAAAGAAAGCACACAAATGGTTCGAAAGAAGTGGAGAGCTTCACCAACAAACAAAAAAGATGAAGGAAGATCCTACACAAATACACAAAAAGATGGTATTAACGGACAAAAATGGTTCGATAGTGCTCTCTAACTTTTGTCTTCAGTCCTACTTCTCGAGCCAGGGTTCTCTGTTGAAGGAAGAGGCTCTGCTGCGAATGAAACGGCAATTTTGGGTTATCATGAAAATGGTATGAGTATTTTAGTCTAATTAAGTATATAATTTTGGCCTCCCCTCCAAATCCCTCCTATTCAGGGGGGGATGTTTTTTAGGGGGGAGGGGAAATTTTCAAAAAAATTTCTCTCCCCTTCTAAATTTCTTTCTCTACCAATCAAGGGGAGTGGACCGAAACCCCTCCCCCTTTCATTTCCTTCCCCTTCTCTCAAACCAAATAGACCCTAAATAATTACGGGCTCGAGATCAAACAATATTTATCTTACATCCTATTTGCGCTACTCATTATTAGCACTAGGATAACAGTGTTTAAATTTAGAAATAATTAAGAAAAGCTACGTGCAATAGGTTTATTTTGTTCTTAATATATATGATTTAGTTACAAACTAGATTATATATTAAGCATTGGAGGCAGCATAAAATTTAAATCTTTGAATGATTTTAAATACCCTTGAAATGAAAAAGATAGTAAAAGATTATTACAGCGGCAAATGAGTTTATCATAGGAAAAATAATAGAAAAATACCATTTGAATTACGAAAATCCTAACATGTTTACTAAATTAGTAAAAGGACAGATAGATAATCTGTTAGGAATATGTAATTATAAAGTTTGGGTGTTGGTAACTTGAGTATAAGGAATGACAACTTAAGAATATTAATTAACAACTTAGGTATATACAGTGACAATTTGAGAAGTTCAAGTTGTCAATCTCTATACTCAAGTTGTGAATACTCAAACTTCAAAATTTCAAATTTCTACTAGATTACCTATTTGTCCTTTTGTTAATTTAGTAGACATTTTGGGGTTGTTGTATTCAAATGGTATTTTTCTGTCATTTTCCTTTTATCTTAACATGTAGGGGATAAGAAAAAATAATACTCCCTCCGATCTTTAATATAAGACAAAGTTTACTTTTTTTTTGGAGAGATTAATGAAGCTAAATAAGTTACTTAATCATATCATACATTGTGTATCTTTAAATTATATATCAGTTTATAAGTGAGGCAAAATAGTTTGGAGAAAAAATGACAAATATAAATATTTTAAAGTAATTTAATTATCTTTCTTAATATCTCTAAAAAAAATAAACTTTATTTTATATTTACGACCACACAGCAACGACAGGGAGTAGTGTTGATAGGGCGGCCTACTTTGCCATTACCATGTTAGGGTCTGTTTGGCATAGCGTTTGGGAGGGGTCACCGCAAGTTTTCAAGAAAAAAGCCCAGTAAGGATATTTATGACCGTTTGGGAGAGCATCGGCAAGCACTGCACTTCCATCAAAATCGTGGCTTTTTTTGGAAGCTAATTTGCATAGCGTTTTTTCTCTCTTTATCATGGTGGAGCAATTAATGCTGAGTCAGAGGACCGTTGCAGGGCATTTAAAGCCAAATATGAGAGAAGAGCGTTGTTCAAGCATGCAAGTCAATCTCTGATATGTTTTTCTCGTTCGACTCCTGGCTTCCGGTGGTGCATCTCTGTGGTCTCCGGTGATGCATGTCAAAAGCGTCGCTAGTAAGGGTGGGTGGTGGTTGATCCAGCTCGAAGATCTTCTGCTGGTGCATGTCTGAGAGCCATGCTCTATTTCGTTGGTTTGAGTGTTCCAAGGAGGAAAAAGAAGTTTTGGTCAAATTAGGATTTGACCAAGGACTTCTTTGCAAATTTCAAAAGTTCTCAAGGAGGGATTAAAGTGAAATTTTTTGAAATATTGGTAGGGCAAAAATGTAATTTATAAAAAATTTGGGTCATTTTATGTGATTTCCCCGATCCCTTTTCTTCATCCACTTATAATTTTCATAAATTATGGGGTAATTTTTTGTAATTTTCTCTAGTGCTCAAATTAGTGCTTAATCATGTAATAATGTCCCAAAAAATGCATTAATATGACTTGTTGTATTTTATGAAATTTTAATTTTTATTTCATTTTTCACTTCAGTTATTATAATATATACAAATAATATATATATGATTTATGTCCTTTTCAGTTATTTTCCATTTAAACGGGCTTTTCAAATTCTAATCCAAACAGATTTAAGGTTAGAAAAAAAGTCACTTCTACCATCGCTAATCCAAATATAAATCACATTTGTAATTTGACTTTTTTCCCTACCCTACTTTTTCAAAAATCAGATAGTATAAAAGTCACTTCTCCACCGCTAATCCAAACGGGTACTTATTACTTATTAGGCATAACAGACATGTACGGTCTGAAGCATTTCACTTACCCTGGTATTGGGCCCTTTCCAAGTTTTTAATGTGTTGGGCTACAAAATAGGCCCAGGGCTCAGAATCTCTCACTATCCCACCCCATTACCCAATCCACTGAACTCCCGAACTAGAAGCCAAGGATTAGCCTGTCTCTGGTACAAGAGACCAGGTCCAAACATAAAATAGATCAAGCCAGTTTCTTCTTCCCCCTTCTGATACCTGGCCATTACGTGCATCAGCTTCAACCAACTTCTAACGGTAGTAATGGCGGTTGATACTCTGACAACTCTGCTGACAAACTTCATTTTCTTCATTGGCGCTGCTAGTTGCTTCATGGCGACAAGACCTAAAATTTCTGCCTTCACTCTGAGAATCTGAATCCATAAATTCTGTTCTCTGTCTCGGAGTGCTCATAGACCTTGCCTTTGCTCTCACTCCCATGAATGTTGGCAAAACCGGATAATTTGGCGTGGAACTGTCATCTACAACTGAACTTTTCTTCACACGAGAAAATGACTTCCTTGGAAATGAAAGCTCTGAAGTCAGCTCATCTTGTGTTGTTTCACACCATTCCCTAGCGATCAAGTTTGAAGGAATTGTTGCTTTATACAACACATCTCCATTGCATTTTTCTCCGTCCAGCAATTCTCCTAGAGTACGGAAGCTCTCTCCTCTAAATTCAACTCCCATGTGGCAAAATTTTCTCTCCTAAAGAAGATTGCATAGAAATTCTTAGATGCATATAGGATTTGACTAAATTATCAGTAAGTTTCTTACTGAGACAGAAAAAATATCAAATGAGGTTACCCGGTGTGAGAAAGAGTACTGCTTCATGCGTTCCCTTTTAATAATAGCCTCTTGCTTTCTCAACCATATAGCTTCCATGTCTTCTTTTGTGTGCAAGCTGCAATCCCAAGTTCTTTGACTATGACATTCAAGCTGCAACTAAATTCTTGAAAGAATTAGCAAAAGGAATTGTTCTGGGATGATTCATTTCCCATTACCTTTGTAGAAAACTCTTTTCCATATACCAAACACTGCCTAAAGATTATTCTGGGATGTTGATGTTAATGCGGTATACTTGTATACTTACCTTCATTTCTGTATCTTCCAACTTCTTTTTCTGCTCTGAAAGCTGTTTGCTCTTATCATTTATGTTGATTCTATCTGCAGCATTACTGCTGCTTTTCTCTATCCCTACCTGCTTTCTTCCGTTGGAATGCAAACCCATTTGACGTCTCACAGCTCGACCACGAACTATAGCTTGCAGTCTGATAATTCCCTTCAGTGCTCTGAATGCTTTCCTGGCCTATTTCATTATCAGTTGGGAGTTCAACTGAGTTTGTAAACGTGTCTATAATATACCTTATGTCCACAGTTAACTTAAAATTCAACCATACAACGAACTATAGTTTGATTGAATAAATTTGAGAACAGGGGATCTTAGTGACCCGAACTTGACTTCCTAATACAAATCAGGAACAACTACAAAAGCAAGATGATTACAATACTTAGTATTATAAGATTCACAAAGAAATTTGCTTGCAAATTTTTAAAGTTCTTTTTAAAATAATAGTCCTTAACAGAATTTGATAGGATACCCGCTATAAGTTTGGAAACAAAAGCATTACTAATCAGTCCTGTTCTGACAATGGCTAAATGCGCCATTCATTAATTTCGAATTACACAAATGAACATTTTTGTGGTTACTGAAGTAAAACCAAAAGAGGTTTCATTCTGACTTGAAATTTTATCCATTATCTGTTGTTGGTTTATTTCATCCTCGGAGTGTAAACCTCTCCAACCTAGACATATGCAAATAGAAATTATTATATACTGATAAAACTCACTAATAAGTTCTGAGGAAGCTCACCAGATGCCCACGGTATGCACTTTGAATTTTAGTAGCGGCCAAATTTCGATTTCCGTTGGACAGATATGAGTAAGAGCGAGAAGCACCTGTGAGCCTGACAACCTCAGCAGCAGCATGAGCAGCAGCAACTGCAGCCTCAGCAGCTGCTGCTGTTGCAATAGCCACTGTCAATGCATGCTTTCTCTGTTCTTCTCTTGCTTCACTTAGTGTTCTGTTAGGTTCTACAAGATTGGGTTGCTGTTTTTGCTTGACCCCGCCAAGGCCACATCTCCATCTCTTTGAATTCTGAGATTACAGGTAAAAAAGATATCAATCAAAATGGGTAATGTTGAGTAATGCTATTCTGAATGTAATCGTTCTTGGAAACCTCTTACTCTGGGCTTTGCCTCAAGAGTTGAGAGCTTTTTGCTGCATCCAAACCAGCAGTTCCACGTTGCCATGAAGAATTATGACATATTATGAACCCATGCTTCAGGAAGCTAAGAGAAGAAAACGCCAGCTGTAGAATTTACAGACAGCAATATGCACATGATCTTATGATTCCGGTGAGTAATTAAAATGCTTCAATAATCCCTACTCTACTCTATTCTATATGCTCCCCCTCCTGTTCATTTGTCAACATGAATTGTGAGTGCAAACACTGACAAACTTTCAAAGTACAGTCATTTGATGGCCTAGCAGTACACAGGAATAAATCCTGGACAGCAGAGGCACTGAATCAAACACATAAAGTACACCCCAGAAAAGTATGCATTTCAACAAGCATGGAGATGACAAGAAAGTTTAAAAAAAAAAAATAGAGAGAGACAGAGAGAACAGACCAGTCCGCTAGACTAACCTTTTCTAAGGCCACTGAACACCAACGAACTATGCTGTGCAGGATGCCTGTTAACCGAAGAGAAGCATGGGCATAAATTGACAGAAACAAACACTTACTCTATGAAATACCAAGCACCCCAACTGTTTGTACTAAACATTGCTGACCATTTCTTCAAGAGGGTTTCCTCTTTATGTCATCAAAATCACGGCTTTGTCATGGAATCATGTTTTCCCCCCCACTTTTGAGTGCCATTGACATGGTCCTCATAAAAGAGAATATGGAAGCAAGAAATGAATAGGGAAAAGGCACAGCGATGACTACATACAGTAATGATGTGGAAAATGCAGTTAGCCTCCCTTTCATGACTGGGGGACTTAACAGCAAGTTAATTCAAATTCATGGGGTCCCTCTTGTCCCTATCTTCTTCCATATGTCAATTTTTGCAGCCGCTACGGTCCATTACTTATGTCTGCTTTCGTCAAACTTGCTAATGTGACCTTTTTTTTCATTTTCGCCTTCCGTTCCCTCCGGAAGAGCAGGGAGGCCATTTATCATCATCATCATCGCAGAAAATAGAATCGAACGATCTGAATTTCAGGAACGACCACTTTAGTTGTTGGAAGGAACGTCAGCTCGATAATATTTTGATAATACTATGCTAACGATTGTTAGAATTTGTGGTAATTCTGAGTTGGTAACACCATATACACTCGGTTATAATTTTGTTTTTTTTTTGGTCTTTAAAATTTGCGATTAGGTGGCCTGAGGTCAATTCAAAAGCACTTTAATCAGATAGTCAAACCTAACACTACTTTTGAACCTGGGTTGGATCAATTTCCTAGAAGCATTTTGAATGTTTGCGATGATTTAGTTGAAGGGGATTAGTTATTTAAACGTGCCTGACTAGAATTGTTCGGATTAAATTTGGGTCGACGGACTAGTACTCTCTCCGGTTCTAATTATAGGATAAAGTTGACTTTTTTAGAGAAATTAAGGAAGCCAATTAAATTACTTTAGAGTATTTATATTTTTATTTTTTTCTCCAAACTAATTAATTTGACTAATAAACTAATATATAATCTAAGGTTATTAAAAATATAAACACTCTAAAGTAATTTAATTGGCTTTCTTAATTTCTCCGAAAAAGTCAACGTTGTCTTATAATTAGGACTGGAGTGAGTATAAACTATTTCATGCATTAAAAAAAAAGTGAAAAAACCAAAAAACCATCTTATGTTCTCAATGGAAGTTCATCTCGCATGATCGCAGCTCTTTGTGAAGACATTTCACATGCCCATTAAAGAAACATGTCAATGTATTTATGGACTGTCCCGTAGGTTTTGGAACATGCTTCTTGTTCCTTATCACAAACTAGTGAAACTACAATATATGCATGATCCTTTTGTTATGGACAAGGGTTTAAATTCCCATGTGAATCTTGGATAAAAAATTAGAATTCCAACTGAGAGTGGCCCAATGAAGACAGCGACGGATTTACCTCAAATAATGTTTGCCATAGATTCGACATTTCAATAAATACTCGAACCACCGAAGCATCCACATGATGTAACTTATAAACTGTTCGTCGAAGATCTGATTTTGCTGTTGAAGAACTTGAATTTACGTTTCTGCAATGCGATGAAGAAGATTAATGTTTACTTTGATTTTCCAACATTGAAAATTCAATTTTTGTATATTTACTTTGGCCCCAGTTCTCTCCAGTCTCTTCGGTAATTGATGCGAGGCACGTTTTCTGACCTCAGTTTAGAAGGGGGAACATTTCTGGCTCACAGAGTGGTCCATCAACATGGGAGAGGGTAAGGTGGCTCTTTGGCTGTGTGGTGTCCAAGAAAAGTCATTAGCCACTGAATTCCATAAAGAGTGACTTTCTTTGTATTTCAATGACCCAACATTAACGAGGTACTCCTCCGGTCATTTTTGTAAGTAACTTTCTCTTTTTTAGGATTGGTCTTTTTTATAAGCAACTTTCTCCTTATGTCTCTAAATTTAAACTATTACCTCCAGTCCTAAATATAGGACAAAATTTGTAGTGTAAATTGCACTACAAACTTTATTCTATATTCACACTATAAACTTTGTCCTATATTTAGGACCGGAGAGAATATTTTTTTTCTTTTTTACGTCTATTAAATACACATCTTTATGTTAATTATCCCCTACTCATCACCAATTCTCTTCCATTTACTTATTTATTACACATTATCTTTCATATTTTATACCTCTACTCTCTTATATTTGTTATTCATTCTCTCTCTTATGCTATTTTCATAAATAGAGGTATATTTGGAAGAAACATGACATTTTTTACACATGTATTATTTTTAACTAATTTTAACATCCAGTTTGTTTTACGCAATAAAAATAAAAATTATTTATAAAAAAAACCGGAGAAGGATTGATTATGAACAATGCCAGGAAACACGGATTAATCTATGAGCAGAATTCCAGGTCCACCAATCAGTTTTGTAGCAAAATAAAAAGTTTTTCCAAGCATGCTTTTGAAAAATTAACGTTTCTGTCTCCTATCTTTGCTTTGCTGATTCTTGAAACAAGCATTTAATGAAGAATAGAGGTATATGTAAAAAAATTATTTTTTTAACAAATTATCCTTCTTTTTTTTTCGATACAAGTGAATGCAAAAGACAGAAATAAAACAAATGAAAGCGAAAGACTAAATCCGAGCAGTGGCTCTAACTATGTTATGCCATCCGTCCACGCCCTGATAGTAGCTTGAGAGGTTATCAGATGAAATCCTGGCGCCGCGTTAAGAGCCCTCTTCGCTAGATGGTCAGCCTCCAGATTCAAATCGCGAGCGATATGTCTCACCTCTACTTGCCACGTTCGACCCAACATGTTCCGTATCTCCAAGACCAGAGAGCGATACTGATGCTCCTCACTACAACCATTCTTCATACACAAACACACCTCAAGGCAGTCACTCAATAAGAGAAGGTTCCGTACCCCCATGTCCCAAGCACGTTTCAGTCCCATTAGTCCAGCCCACAATTCCGCAAACAGAGCATCCCCGTTCACGAGCCTCATAATAAAAGCATCCTGGAAATTCCCATTCCCATCATACAGGATCCCTCCACAGCCTGTTGCTCGGTTCCCTTTACTAAATGCCCCATCCACAAAAATCCTCGCCCAGCCTGGTGGTGGCAGAGTCTGGGACCTACTAGATATGGACTGTTCACTGATACTATTCGAGTGGTTAAAATAATTCAGATTCTGCTGTCTTGCCTGTAGAATAGCACCAACCCGTATACATATCGACTGAGTCTGAGGCTCAATTCCCTCAAATACCTTTTCATTTCGTGTTTTCCACAGAAGCCAACAAGTAACTGCAAAGAAATCTTCCCAAGCTACATTCTCCGAATCTCCTACTGTATTAAAAAGGTTCATTTTGCACCAGTCCCACAGGTTGGACTCAAAAAACCGAGCTCTATACCGTGCTTGGATTCTCGCCCTCCAGAACTCCTTCACCTTGGGACAATCCCTCAGCACATGAAGTAAATCCTCATACGGTCCTCCACAGCTCAGACAACTCGCATCAGTACCCATACCGCGATGAACTCTTGCTGCATTCGTTAATAGTCGGTCTTGTAGAATCAGCCAAAGACACGTCTTGCATCTTTGCGGGGTACGGAGTTTCCAAATCTTCTTCCAAAGTGGGTCCTCGGGGGTTTCATTAGGGCAGATGAGGCCATATGCAGATCGGACAGAGAATAACCCATTTGCTTCTAATTTCCACCGAACCATTTCCCTCTCCTCTCCTATATGCATACACTCTAATCCTTTTTCTAGAGTTGCCCAGTTTCTTTTAATACCGTTCCACAATCCCGATCCGGGGCGGGCTACTTCAATAACCGGGATAATGTCTGACCCACACTTGTACTTGCTTCGAACCACCCGAGCCCATAAATCATCCTTCTTTTTCACCAAGCCCCATCCAGCCTTTAAGATGAGCGCTCGGTTCTGGGCACTCATGTGTCGAAGCCCTAGTCCACCTTTCTTTTTCCCTTTGCATACTCTGTCCCACGACACCAAATGCACCCTTCGCTTCTCGTTCGTGGAACCCTATAGAAAGCCACGGGCTCTTTTTTCTATGTCCTCACAGGTGGACTGCGGTAAAAGCATAGTTTGCATAGGGTATGTGGGTATAGCTGCCACCACAGACGAGATCAACGTTTGTCTTCCTGCGAAAGATATACGGTTCGCTTTCCAGTTACTCAACTTAAGTGTTACCTTATCCACAACATGCTGGTAAGTGGACTTAGTAACCCATTGGTGATGAAGTGGAACTCCCAAGTACTTCCCAAGATCCGCAGTTATAGTAAATCCCAGCATCTCACTTAGTTGCCTAGACCGATTATGGTTCACGTTATTCGAGAAGAAGATACGAGTCTTGGATTGGTTTACCTTTTGTCCTGAAGCACTACAAAACTTGGCAAGGCATCGGTTAATAACTTACCATTGGTTTCTAAAAAAAAAAACTTTTGGCTACAAAAGTTAGTCGGTAGAAGGAAGTTTTTTTTGGTTTCTACTGATGTACTTTGCTTCAAAAAGTATGATAACCAAACATATCATAATAAAAGAAGGAATTTTTAAAAGGATTTTTTACATCTCAAAGGCGGAAACCAAACATGCACAAGGATGGGAAATTTAATTTTTCAAACCAAAAGAAGTTTATAAGCAATTGGGTATTTTCTGTACATTACATCCCGATTCAACATTGTTTCTTGAGGAAAAAATATAACAGAAGCATAACAAAATTAACTGTATATAGTTTTGTAAGTGTCTTCTCATGTCCAGAGAAGACAACTTCGCTATGTCCCCAGATTCCAACTTGGCTGTGAACATCACCGTCCTCCATCCTTATCCAAGACCGAAGAGAGAATGGCTTCACAGAGATTTCCACAATTCTAGCCCCTCTTGGCCAATTTCCATAGCCACCATAACCAGTGTGTCTAGCATAGCACAGCCATAGTTTCTTGTATGGGCAACACCAATCCAAACCATGGTTGTGTCCCACAAATATTGCCTAAAGTTGTAAAAAGGAACGCAACTGAGCCATATATATATATTATATCAGTTATTAAGTCAAAAACTATAATCCAACTCTGATCTTGCTTATTTATAACATTCATGGCTTTGGTCTTACCTTGACAGAACTTCTTTCCCCAAGGAGTTTCATGATACCCGTTTCAGCTTTTTGTGCGGCTACCTCTTCATTGTTTAAAGAACCCACACAAGGGTTAGCTATTGTGGACTTGGGAGCCACCTCTTTATAAGCCTCACTTGGTATATGCCAGAAAATGATCTCTGGCACCCTGTAAGACAATTCAAAATGTTGTTTTATTCTTTTCAACGTCTTACATGTTGGCTTTAATGACAGAATGAACAAAAGAGGTCAAACTCATCCTCTGTTTCTACCTTGAGTCAGGATTAATGTCTTCAGCTTTCTTCTTGAACCATTCTGCTTGGGCGCTGGAAACGACTTCAGGATAGGAACCACCGCCAGAATCAAGAAAATAAAGGAAAGCCGCAGGTGATTTTGGATCATCTGATGAAGAGATTTGGAGAACATAATTGGATACACTTGGCCAAAGATCTCTAGGACCAATCACAGAAAAGGAGGCATTGTTCTTGATTTCATTTTTCATCAGGTCCAACCGTCCTGTTCCCTTGAAGCTACATTCTTCTCCTGAAAATTTGAAGATAAACACATTCGCATAGTTTTATAACCATGCCCAAAGTAATGGACACAGATTGCTTCCACCAAATAAGCAACTTCGACTTTTGCTTACCAATTACAGGAAGCTCTTCAACATGAAGCATCTCATACGAAATTAGCGTCTAATCATAAAACTTGTAGCCTTTACAATGTATGTAATATTTAATGACTTCAATACCTGAATATGAAGAAGTGGGTTGAGTGCAGATAAGTGGAGGGATTCTTGGTGAAGAGAACCAGCCTAGTGACCACTCAAATGGAGCATCATCATGGTTCCCAAACACACTTGCCCATGGTATACCCCTGTTTCTTGTTGGAGAAGTTGCTTGATCCCAATACAAGCTTGCATTTTTAGTCATTATATTGTTAGCCGTAATAACATCGCCAAGATATATCACAAAGTCTGTCAACAACACAAAAATTAACTTCATTATCATTTGGTACAGAAGAATTTTGAACATTATAAACTAACTTCACTGTGGTGTTAATGTGTGATCTCAAAGACAATGAAACGCCTCACATATTGTTCAGGAATTGAGAAACGGAATTTATAGGGCATCACCACCTGGAGTTTCATCATGTAGGACTTGATTCATGACTCTGGTGGAGTTCACGTCCTGAAGTGGGCCCCAATCTGTGGACGCAGCCTCTCCAAAATGCAAGTCGGCGAAAAGTGCAATCTTGAAGGGAACACCATTTGCTGCTATCTGGAGATACCTCTCCGGCGTCGAATCAGGCCGCAATCTGACGTTTCGCGGTGTTGGGTAGTGATCAGCTGATCCTGCGGCGAAAAACAGAGAGAGAAACAACAAGGGTAAATGCGTCCATTGGCTTTTACAAGTCACCATAACTCCAAAACAGAGGGAAATGCAGAGGCAGAGTAGACGATGGAAACTTGCACACCCATGCATTAACTATAACGTCATTATGATTTTCCAGTAGGTGATCGAAGTTGGCCGCAGTCTTACTCTTTGAGCTTAAAAAATAATTATTGGCACTCGGATGGGTAGTCTATTTCTGCTTCTTGTTAAGATTTCTTATCGTTCATTTATTTTTCTTTTTTCTTTTCTACGCAAACTTCAATATATGTTCATGTAATTTCCTTATTATTGATTGATATTAGTTTATGACGACTGGGCCAACACCAGAAGGTACCATAGGGTATATGACATGACCGAGATTGTAGCATTATGCTAGGTTTCATTTGATAACTTTAGTAGCTTGTAGTAAAAGATTGAAGGGTCGCGGTTACAAATTGGTCCAGTTAGTAAAAAGATTAATTTGTAATCATAAAGTTGTGAGTTTAAATCCCACTTTGTTGGTGGGCCATCAATAAATATCTCTGTAAACGCTCTTTAAACCCAAGGCATGCACGGACTCTGATGAGTTCTATGACCCAACTCACCTAACATTATAAGAAATGTATAGTGTTTCAATAATAAAAAATGACGTGCGCACCCTATTTGTTTTTCATGCAATGGATGGAGTGATGGCGAAGTCCTCAATAACTTGGAATTGGTGATGACTAATTAGTGTAAGCATAATAAGATGTCCGTTCTTATCCTTTTTCCAACCAATTATTCTTATTTCAGGTTAAAGTTAATTATTTTGTGAGACAAAAAAACTAATACATATATATTCTCGTTTCTACGGAGAATTCTGTATTTGCTTCTCAGTAGCGTGTTTTTATATATTTCATTGGTATTACTGACGAAGTTGAACTCTTCAAACCGAGGAGAAAAGAATGTGGAGAAATAGGTGACAATATTATCTGCATATATCCCCATTCGTTATTGTTACCTAAGAATGAGAACTAATTAGTTGAAGGTAAATACAAGTATAGCAAAGGCCAAAAAACATTTACTATATTTTTGGGTGTTTTTTCTGTGATCTAGATATTGCCAGGACTTCTAGCTCAAGACAACTTCACTGTGAACATTGCCATCCTCCATCCTTATCCAAGATCGAAGAGAGAAGGGCTTCTCAGAGATTTCCACAATTCTAGCTCCTCTAGGCCAATCTCCATAACCACCATAGCCAGTGTGCCTAGCATAGCACAACCATAGTTTATTGTAAGGGCAACACCAGTCCAGTCCATGGTTGTGTCCAACAAATATTGCCTGCACTTGTAAGATGCATCAGATTAGTAACATATTTGAAGTCAAGTAATGATCCGACTCTGATCTGCATGGTTGTATTTACATGTAGCTTGTTGGCTTTGGTCTTACCTTGACAGAAGTTCTTTCCCCAAGGAGTTTCATGATACATGTTTCTGTTACTTGAGCAGCAACCTTTTCCTTGTTGATAGAGCCCACACAAGGTTTGGCTATTGAGGACTTGGGAGCCACCTCTTTATAGGCTTCACTTGGTATGTGCCAGAAAATAATCTCAGGCACCCTGTCAGACAATAATGCTTTGTCAATTTGGATGATTCAAAATGCAACAATGAATTATTTTTCAACATATCCTACTCACTGTCTTTAATGGTAGGACAGCATAAGAAATCAAAAAGTTATGCATTGTTTGTACCTTGAATCAGGATTCATGTCTTCAGCTTTCTTCCGGAACCATTCTGCTTGATCACTGGAAATGACTTCAGGATAGGAACCACCGCCAGAATCAAGAAAATATAGGAAAGCCACAGGTGACTTGTTATCATCTGATGAAAAGACTTGGAGGGCATAGTTGGATACACTAGGCCAAATCTCCCTAGGACCATTCACTGAAAATGAGCCATTGTTCTTTATCTCATTTTTCATCAGTTCCACTCGTCCAGTTCCCTTGAAGCTACATTCTTCTTCTGCTGAAAATTTGAAGAAGAAAAAGCCTTTAGCTGATATCTATCCACATTTTCTTTTTACTCTTATGAGGGTCACTGCTAATCATGTTATGCCTAATACTTCAATTAATGGAACACAGACGTAAATTATTTCTGCCAAATAACAACTTCAACATTGCAAGATTTTCAATATCTTATAGGAAGCAGTAAACGATTTAACGACTCAACACCTGAATATGAAGTGGTTGGCTGAGGACAGCGAATTGGGGGGATTCCAGGCGAAGAGAACCACTCTAGAGGCCACTCAAATGGAGCATCATCGTGGTTCCCAAACACACTTGCCCATGGTATACCCTTGTTTCTTGTTGGTGAGATTGCCTGATCCCAGTACAAGGTTGCATTCTCAATCATTATATTGTTGGCCGTAATAACATCTCCAAGATATACTACAAAATCTGTCACCACCCACAATTAACTACATTAGCATTTGGCACAGAAGAATCTCAGAGATTACAAAATAACTTCCTAGTGATGTCGTTAAAAATTAATTCAGAATCAGAGGTTTTGTGTGCATCATACCTGGAGTTTCATGATGAAGCACTCGATTCATGACTCTGGTGGAGTTTACGTCCTGAAGTGGACCCCAATCGGTGGCCTCGGCCTCTCCGAAATGCAAGTCGGCAAAGAGAGCTATCTTGAAAGGTGCACCGGCGGCCATCTGGAGATACCTCTCCGGCGTCGTATCTGGCAGTAATCTGATGTTTCGTGGTGCTCGGTGTCGGTAGTGATCAACTGATGATCCGGTGAGGAACTGAGAGAGAAACAGCAGTGGCAAAAGCGTCATCAAGCGGCTTTTACGGGTCTCCATAGCCGTCGAACGAAAGGAAAAGCAGAAGCAGGCGAAACTGTTGCAGGCGACGGATAAGTATATGATCGATTCGGCAAAGTTGGAGGGAGTTCCACAAAATTACATAAACAGTCACGCATTGTTTGATTGTCACTGTCAGTAGTTGACTGGATTGGATTTGATGACATCTCTTATAATTCTTTGAAGCAATAAATTAAAGTATTGCTTAGATAAGCAGTGAAATTACAGGTCAAGGATTCTGATCATTTATTTTGCAATATATATATATATATATATAAATTGCCGTGACGGGAACAATGCAGTTTGGTAGATGAAAGCTCATGTGCCAGCGCGAAGAAGGGATCATGCTTGTACAACGTGCCAGCACCAAACGAATGGATCATGGGGGATATTCGTTGGCATTAATTCGCAGTTTAGCACACTGTCGCGTTTCACAACTTTAAAAGGCATTAGTAAGAACAAAAAAATGTTCGATTGGAATATACCTTGGTAAGATCTTAAGTGGCCCGTCATAAAAGATTCATGCATCCTCTTTGCACTCACTAGTTAGGAAGTTAATACGATATTCTCTCCGGCTCTAAATATAAGTCAGAGTTAATTTTTTTTAGAGATTAAATAAATTAAATAAGTTACTTAACTATATTATATATTGTATATTCTTATATTATATATTAATTTATTAGTCAAACTAATTAATTTGGAGAAAAAAGTAAAATTAAATATTCTAAAGTAATTTAATTAACTTCCTTAATCGTTTTAAAAAAACAGATTTTGTCTTATATTTAAAATTGGAGGGAGTACTATATTTTACTCTCTCTAATCCTAAATATAAGATAAAGTTGACTTTTTTTGGAGGATTAAGGAAACTAATTAAATTACTTTTGAGTATTTATATTTTTATTTTTTTTCTAAATTAATTAGTTTGACTAATAAACTGATATATATTATAAGGATATATAATATATAATGTGATTAAATAATTTATTTAATTTTTTAAATTTTTTTTAAAAAAATAACTTTATCTTATATTTAAAATCAGAGGGTATATCATCTGCTTGTATGTACGTGCGCGTAGCAGGCCAGGGTGTACATATTAGCGAGTTTAAACTGATAGAGTGCCGTATCTACTATGCAGACAGGACCGTCTCAATTTGACCGATGTCAACTGGGTGTTCGCCTGCCACCGGGCAGTGACTGAACTGGTAAAATAATATTGGGAAATTCTCATTTAAGGCCCAGAATTTATTTGGACCAACCCCATAAAAATCTGAAATTTCATTGAACCCTTAGTTTAAAATGAAATTAAGTTTTATGGATGAAAGACAATGATGTCCTTATCTTTATTTGTCTTATGAATGGCCTAAATGTTTTTAATTCTCGGGTTCTTTCGAATCCCTTTATTTGTTTTATAAATATCTTTATTTATTTTGTAAATAGTTAGAATGTTTTTGTTGATTCTTTAGTTTCTTTTGAATCCATTTACTTGTCTTGTAAATATTTTTATTTATCTTGTAAATACTCTTATAAAAAATAAAGGAAGGGAATCATTATTTTTTCACCCATAAAACTTAATTTCATTTTAACCCAAGAGCATGCAGTGAAATTTTAGAATTTTTTGCGGTTGACTGAAATAAAATCTCTTCCATTGGGGCTAACTGAAATTTTCCGAATAATATTACCTCCCTGTATCTAATAAAAGATTAAGTTGACCTTTTTTTTTAGAAATTAAGGAAGCTGTATAAATTACTTTAAAGTATATATGTTTATAATTTTTATACCAAACTAATTTATCCGTCTTATAAACTAATATATAATCTAATAATATATAACATATGTTATAATTAGATTACTTATTTAACTTTCTTAATCTCTAAAAAAATCAATTGAGTCTTATATTTAAAATTCAATAGAGTAATATTTTATTAAAATATTAATACTTCGATACTTAAAATTTTAAATACTGTTATTTTTTAATAGTTGCTATTTTTTAGGGAAAATCCCATTAAAATACAATTAAAATTGGGAAAGAATAAATTGGTGCTGTGAATTTTTAAAATCCTAAATTAGAGTTTCAGTTAGAATCTATGATTTGAAATTGTGACAAAAAGACAAAAATGCCCTAACTTAAGTTAAAAAAAACAGATGGCCGAAATCACATTGTGTTTTGAAGGGTGAAATTAATAAGTTGGAGGGTGAATAACAATATATGTCTCTATATTAATAACATCATATTTTACATTAACGACTTCACTTTCTTAGTTTACAACTTCCTATTTGACAGTCCAAAACATGCACAGGGAAAAATGTGAAATTAACAAGTTGGGGTGAATAACAACACCCGTCTCTATAACAACACCATATTTTATATTAACGACTTCACTTTCTTGATTCACAACTTCTTATCTGACAGTCCAAAACATGCCTGGGGGAAAATGTGAAATTAACAAGTTGGGGGCGAATAACAATACTCGTCTCTATATTAACAACACTACATTTTACATTAACAGCTTCACTTTTTTTGTTCATACCAAGTTCCTATTTGACAATCCAAAACATGCCCAGGAAAAAGTGTGAAATTAACAAGTTAGGGGGTGAATAATAACACGTCTCTATATTAACAACACTTTATTTTACATTAATGACTTTAGATTTTTTGTTCACAACTTCCTATCTGACAATTCAAAATATGCCTAAGGAAAAATGTGAAATTAACAAGTTGGAAAGCAAATAACAACACATATCTCTATATTAACACTTGTCTCCCACTCGCGTGTCTTCTTATTTCTTTTGCCTACACTCAAGGCATTTTTGTCTTTTTATCACAATTTTCAATCCCAAATTCCTACTTACACTTTGATTTTGAATTTCAAAAATTCACCGTACCATTTTGTTCTTTCCTAATTTTAATTGTATTTTAATGGGATTTGCCCATTTTTTTACTATACTTACAAGTTGCCATGAAAGATTTATAGGCAAAGCTGTTTAACATCTAAAGTATATTTTTAATCATTTAAGTTTTACATGAGGTATATATTTAGTCTTTTAACTTTATAAATTATACTTTTGGTCCGTCAATGTTACTAACAAAAAATATTGACATATTAAACTCAACTGATAGCTGTGCAGCTGACAAAATATACTTAATTTTTAAATTTTCAATATAATATATTTTGATTATTAAACTAAAATAAACTGATAAATCATTGTAAATGAAATCGAGGTTTTGCTATTCAGATTATTAAACTAAATTTTTTTAATACAATTGAAGTTTTATTGACTACGTTATTAGGTTTTTAGATATTTTTTAATTTACATATAATTTAAATTTAAGATTAATAGTATTTAATCACACAGTTATTACTTGAGTTTGTTGCATCAGTGTTATTCGTTAGTAACATTAACAGTGTTAGAATTAGAGAACCAAAAATATATTTTATAAAGCTAAGGAACAAAAAACATATCGCATATAAATTTAAAGGATTAAAAATATACTTTAACTGTATTTTATTTTATATGTTCTTTAAATTTTATGAATTGATTTGCGGCTATACCTCCTTTTCTCCAAGCTATTTCCTAGAATTTTGCAACCCTACATTTATCATTTTTTACCTTGAAAAACAAGTATAAACTTTTAGGGTCTGTTTGTAAGAGGGAAATGGAGGGGAGGAAAAATTGTAAGGATTATATTTAAAAAAATTGGATAAGTGAGATTATAAAATTATAGTAAAGATAAGATATAAAATAAAAAAATTAAAAATATTAATTTTAAACTTTCAACCTCACTTCTCGAATTTTTTAAAATTCAAGTTATAAAAATTTCCTTTCCCCTCCTCTTACCACAAACCCTCTTGCACCAAACAACCCCTTAGGTTGTGTGGTAAGTGGTAACCTAAGAGTCCTTTTAAATTTATAAATTTATAAATCAAACTTCAGAATTTATAACTTGACAAGGGTAGAAAATATTAAATTAATTTAAATTAAATCTCAAAATATTTATTAGTTTTTGGATTATATAAATATAATTAAAAATCAAGTACGTTTCTCCAAAATTTGATGCATGTATCATATAACTGGAACTTAAAAATTCAGATTCATATCTGAAATAATTATTTTAAATATTGTGAAGTTGAAATAAACTTGAAACTATATTACATTCATATATCGAAAAGAGAGGATTACAAGTTATATATACACAAAAAAATGACGACAGAGGAAGAGTGATTATCGGTGAGACAGAGAAACTAAAGTCAACAAAATCACGTTACCGAATTGCTTCTGACTTTCTATGTTTCTAACACCCCCTGAAGTTGGAGCATAGATATTTATCATGCCCAACTTGTTACAAAGATACTTAACCCGTGTCCCATGTAAGGCTTTCGTCAGAAGATCTGTCAGTTGGTCTTTTGATTGCACATGCCCTGTAGATACAGCATTTTCTTTAATCTTATCACAAATAAAATGACAATCGATTTCAATATGTTTGGTACGTTCATGGAATACAGAGTTCGATGCTATATGAAGTGCTGCTTTATTATCACACCATAGCTTTACAAGCAATGTCGTGGTGATACCAATTTCCTTCAAGAGTTGAAATACCCACACAATTTCTTGTACTGACTGTGACATGGCTCTGTATTTCGCTTCTGCACTTGATTTTGACACAACTCCTTGCTTCTTACTTCTCCAAGATATCAAATTTCCACCAACAAACACACAATAACCCGTAGTGGATCATCTTGTGGCTTTAGATCCTGCATGATCCGCATCACAGAAACACTCGACTTTAGTGTGCCCATAATCTATATAAAGAATACCAAGACCTGGAGAACCTTTCAAATAATGCAAGATATGTTCTAAAGCTTCCCATTGTGCCACCGTTAGTGATACCATGAATTGGTTGAGCCTACTGACTAAGAATGTTATATCAGGACGAGTTACTATATAAGATAATTCAACTTCCCAATGAGTTTTCTATATCTTTCAGGAAATGCAAACGGCTTCAGTTTCTCTGGATCAATCTTCTTTTTTAAGTCATCAGGAAGCTCATCAAACATACTAGCATCAAGATCCAGGAAAGGATTCGGAATCATGAGGATGCTGCTTGGTGCAGCTCTAAGCTTTTCAGTCTCCTTTAAGAGATCGAGAATATACTTCCTCTGAGTCAAAAGAATGCCTTTCTTGCTTCTTAAAACCTCAATACCAAGGAAGTACCTTAATGATCCCAAATCTTTTGTCTGGAAGTGAGAGTTCAGGAAGATTTTAAGTTCCGAGATTTCAGAAATATTACTCCCTGTAATCACAATATCATCAACATATACTACTAGAAGAATCATGCCTGCATCAGATTGCTGGTAGAACACAAAGTGATCACACTTGCTTTGACTTAACTAAAACTTTTTTACTACTGCATAGAATCTATCAAATCAAGTTCGAGGACTTTGGTTTAGACCATACAGTGACTTCCGAAGGTAGCACACCTTCCTCTTCTCCCCTTGAGCAACAAACCCAGGTGCTTGCTCCATATAAACTTCTTCAAGAAGGTTGCCATTCAAGAATGCATTCTTAACATCTAATTGATGCAAATCCTAATGATGTGTGGCCGCCAAAGAAATAAGAAGACGAACTGAGGTGAGTTTGGCCACAGGAGAGAAAGTCTCAGAATAATCAATACCATAAGTTTGGGCATACCCTTTAGCAACAAGTCGAGCTTTTAGCCGTTCCAAGGAACCATCAGCCTTAATCTTAACAATAAAAATCCATTTACATCCAATGACCTTCTTTCCAGGAGGGAGATCAACAAGACTACAAGTACCAGCTATTTCTAGTGCTAAGAGTTCTTCTTCCATTGCGGCACGCCAACCAGGGTGAGTAAGGGCTTGGTGAAGGGTAGTAGGGGTAGAGATGGAATCAAGGGTGGCCATAAAAGAAGAGGAGATAAAGGATAAAGACTTATAGGATACAAAAGATGAGTTAGGATAGGTACAGTTAGCATATCTTTTGGGAGGATAATGAGGACGAGTACCTTTTCAAAGGGCAATAAGCAGGTCATCAGAAGTATCAACAGGAGAATCAAGACTAAGTGGTTCAGTAGCAGCAAGAGGAGAATCGGTAGAAACATGAGTAGGAATTAAGGAGGCATCAACGGAATCAATCGGTGAAGCAGGAGCTGGCGAAGGTGAATCATTGCAACATCAGCATCATTGGTAATATTAGGTTCTGGAACAGTAGCCTATACTGGTGAGAGAGACAGTATAAATTAGGATATCATCAGATTCATCTATGATAGAGGGAGACTCAGAGACGGTCAAAGTCTTGAAGAAAGGAGAGGACTAATGAAAAGTGACATCAGTGGATACAAAGTAACGACGAAGATCAAGAGAGTAACACCGATAACCTTTCTGAATTCTAGAATATCCAAGAAAAACACATTTTAAGGACTTGGGATCGAGTTTACTAATACTAGGACGGACATCTCGAATAAAACAAACACAACCAAAGACTTTAGGATCAACAGGGAACATCTTAGTGGTGGGAAACAGAATGGAATACGGAATATCCCCACCAAGAACAGCCGAAGGCGTGCGATTGATGAGAAAACAAGCAGTAGACACGGCATCAGCCCAAAAAATTTTAGGGATAGAGGAATAAAGCATGAGAGCTCTGGCAATTTCTAAAAGATGTCAGTTTTTTCTTTCAGCAACACCGTTTAGAGTAGGGGTATCAACAGAAGAGGATTGATAAAGAATATCATGACTTTGCAAGTATTCGGTGAATGAGGTGGAAAAATATTCTTTTGCATTATCACTTCGTAAGATTTTCACAAGAGTATTAAACTGGGTTTGAATCTCAGCACAGAAATTATGAAAGTGAGTAAATAATTCAGAACGTTGTTTCATTAAATAAAGCCAAGTGGTTTGGGAAAAATCATTAGCAAAAGTAACAAAACAACAATAACCAGTTTGAGAAAGGATTTGACAAGGACCCCAAATATTAGAATGTCCTAACTTAAAGGGGGACGCAGCTCGTTTATTGACTCGAGGTGACAAATATACACGATGGTGTTTGGCAAACTAACATGACTCACAATTTAAAATAGACACAGAAGAGAACTGAGGATACAATTTTCAGAGAGATAATAGAGACATATGACCCAGACGACAATGAACTTCAAATAGAGATGACCCACCAGAACAAGCAACAGAACGTGGCACCTGATCATCAAGGATGTAATGGCCACCAGATTCATAGCCTTTACCAATAACCTGCTTCGTCGTGAGATCCTGAATCAAACAATGGTCAAGAAAGAGTGTAATAAACAATTTAATTGTTGAGTAAGTTTGCTAGTAGACAAAAGATTAAATGCAAGGTCAGGAACATAAAAGACAGAGGATAAAGGAACAAACGGGGTAGGTCTAATAGTGCTAGATCCAAGAACATGAGAATAAGAACTATTGTCAATGGTTATACCAGAGGGATTGACATAAGGTGTATATGGGGAGAACAAATTCTTGTTACTTGTCATATGATCAGTGGCACTAGGATAGATAATCCACTTTGAGGAACAAGTGGCAAGACTGGAAATAATGTTACTTGTAGCAAGAGCATTTGAAGGTCTGGACTTAGATTCAACTATCATCAAATGAGAAGATGTACTAAACAACAAGTAAGTAAAGATGTAACTACAACAAATTCTCTGAGCAAGAATAAAAGAATCACACAATCATAAATTGCAGTAACAATCTGAAATATCCTAAACGAGGCTTCAAGGTCCTCTAACCATAACAGCAAACGTCACACTAGTGACCAAATAGAGATTTACCAGAAATATCCCAAATAATGAACAGTAGCCGTCAAATGAACAGTACCTTCGAATTTGCAAATGACAGGTTGGTTCTTCAAATTGCAAAAATACCTGTTTAGACCTTCAAAACTTTAAAATGACAGTTTGGTCTTACGAATTTGCAGAATGACATATAGGTTCTCGAATTTGTAAAATGATAAAATAGTCTTATGAATTTGCAGAATGACAAACAGGTCTTCCAAATGACAAATAGCTTACGCACAAAACAGCCCCATAAGAACCAGAAGCAATAATATCAACCAAAAGAGGCTCAAAAATATCAAAACGGAAGCTAATACAAGAGGCACCTGAAAAGTCAATTTTAGAACTAGATCACACAGCCCCTGAGGATGAACGAGCTCGAAGATTCGATCAAAACGCACCTAGAACTTGTCTGAAACGATCGCTAAAAAGTGCTCCATGCGCCAGTGTGTGGTATGGACGGCGGAGGAGACGGTAACGTGTAAAGGGAGACGCGTTATCGGAACTTGATGCCACCAACTGGGTTTTGCTGATATTGGGCCGCCGGAGAAGAAGGATGAAGGGCGCGTGTGGTTAAAGGAGGCTCCAGCGAAGGAAGATCTACAACTGAACTTAAGCAAGCTTTGCCGGAAAAAATGGAGTTTTTGCCAGAAAAAAAAAGAAAGAACACTGAAATCACACTGTATCCGGTACCATGTGAAGTTGAAATAAACTTGAAACTATATTACATTCATATATCGAAAAGAGAGGATTACAAGTTATATATACACAGAAAAATGAAGACAGAGGAAGAGTGATTATCGGTGAGGCAGAGAAATTAAAGTCAACAAAATCATGCTACCGAATTGCTTCTGACTTTCTATGTTTCTAACAAATATTTATAAAATATATAAACTTTAAATAAAATAATAAAATATAAATATTAAAATATTATAACTTGGATTCTTTGATATATAAAATATTTTTATTTGAGGGAAGGGTAGGGGAGGGAGGGGAGTTAAATTACTCCCTCTGTTCCTATTTATAAGTAATTTTTTCCTTAATTGCGTAGAACGAACTGATAGTTAAAAGCAATAAATGTGTCAACAATGCTATTTTTTTTTTCATATATGCCTCTATTTATGAAAAGGGTATAGGAGAGGGAATAGATTAAAAGTATGAGAAATAATAAGTATAAGATATGAGAGAGAATGAGTATTTAATAAGAGTAAAATAGGAAAAAGAAGCTTACATTTTTAGATAAAAAGTGAAAGTTACTTATAAAAGGGACCAGCCCTATGAGAGAGAAAGTTGCTTATAAATAGGATCGGAGAAAGTACCTTTTTAGGTTGAAGATATTTAAATTTTGGATGGGACCCCAAAATTAAAAAAAAATGAGAGGATAAATTATAAAATTAAGATTTCGCTTATCCAAAATAATAATTTACAAGCCTCCGTCCACTCCCAAAAGAGGGCAAAAAAGTTGCAGAACGACACCATAGTTTGTCGTTCTAATTGTTAAACCCTTGGCCGCCTTAAGCCTTCCATTTGGAGAGATAGAAGTTAGGAACCGGAGAAGTTTCTGCTAGTGCAATACGAAAAATGGCGTTCAGAGGGAAGGAGATAATGAAGAAAGTTCTCAAGAAAGTGGGAGAGCACAATTTGGCTCCTGGAGTGAAGGAATCTATGGAGAAATGCATGCCCAAAAGCAAGGTCGTCATGGGTCGCGCAAAACGCGGTATCTATGCCGGACGACACATCCAATTTGGCAATCGCGTCAGTGAAGATGGCGGTAACAAGTTTGTACTCTCTACTGCTTTCCATTTCCTTTAGCCTTTGATTCCTGTGATTTCGAGCTATCTTGGTTTACGTTGGAAAGTTTGAAGTTTTAGTTTTGTGGTAGTCTTGTGGATCTTAAAGCTTTTAGAGTACTCATTACTGGCTCTTAGCTCTGACCGTTTCAACCGCAGAACTTATCATTCTTTTGATGAAATACGAAATTTAGTTTGGTTTTGTGAGATTTATGGGAAAGTTTTGCACTTTGGACCAATTAACTCCTCTGTAATTTCAAATGGTGTCTTAGGTGGAATGTCTGTGTACGAGTGCCAATACAAGTGAATTATTGTGATTTCATTCCTTTATCGTTTTTGGACTTGGATCATGTGGTTCGTTAATTTTCTGCCGGTACAATCTTTTCATGAATTGTAAAGAGACTCCAGTGCCCGTGGAGTGTTGAAATCAACACACACACGAGCATATGCTGAGAAGCATAATGATAGCCTGCAATCACTTAGTAATTGTGAATTGATACTAATTCAATATCTCCTGCTAAGAAATTTAAAAATTTTACTGACTGAATTTATGATTATTGAAACTTAGAAGGGGACAAACCAAAGTTTTGCTTTATGGTGCTTAGTAAATTATATAATCGGCTCTCCCTTTTATAGCTAGTGCTGTAGTGCATGCGTGCGTGGGTGTTTTCACAGTCCTCCCATGTGTTTAGACTATAGAATATAGGTTAGGTATATACGTTTTGTATAATGTTGGAGGTGGTTCAGCCTTCAAACTTTACATTTCAACAGTAATCTTCCTTAGAAAATTTACCAGTTTTGACTTATTGATACCCATAGAGACGTGAAAGGGACAAGATACATTTAAATTACTCAATGATATTTTATATCTGTGTGATCAATCTTATTGAGGTTCTGTAATATATTTCTGTTCTAGGTCAGTTTATCTCAATGGTATGAGGTTCGATTTTTGAAATTTTAAGTCATAAGAGTCAAAGAGCTAATCAGTTTTGGGCTCAGTGCAAGGAATATCATGATCAGTTGATCACCCCCTAGAGGTAGAGTATGTGGAGAGTAGCTATTGATTTGTTGGTGACTCATTCCTTCTTCTGAAAATTGGAATCAAATGCATTGATGTGGATAATCAAGCTTTAGATTGGAGCTAGGGTGCAATCGTTTGTATCAATTGTGTTTTTCTGTGCTTTGGGCCCCTGGCTTTCTCCAAGCAGAGATTAATATGGCTAAATTTTCTTTAAATGACTCTCAGTGATTCTTCTTGATTGAGTTTGAAATTTGAAGCAATCAATTTACTGGCACTCTTATGTTTCTTATCTAACCACTATTTTCTTATACTCATATCTAACAACCATTGTTGTAGAACCAGTCTTCTCAATTCATTTGAGGATTGCCAATATATGTGTATTGATGACCAACACTGTCGGATATGCATCTGTCTTGGACCATTTAACAGCTCTGATGGATACCTGAAGTCCATTTGCACTTGCTTAGATTAGATTAGATGTAAATTTGGATTCCAATATTTCAGCATGCAGTAATTCACTTGATACTCTCTAGGAACATATCGATCCAGAGTAGGTTTAATGTTGTAAATTAAGGTCAGATATAGCTTCTTATTATCTCTTGAATGCTCAATTTTGTGTAAGCAAGGGGTTTTACCCTATTACCAAATAAAACTCATTCTTTTTCTGATGGTGTTGATAGGACAAGGAGAACTTGGAAACCTAATGTTCAAGAGAAACGGCTCTTCAGTTATATCATGGATCGCCACATTCGTGTAAAGGTTACCACACATGCCCTTCGTTGCATTGACAAGGCAGGTGGGGTTGATGAATACTTCCTGAAGACTCCATATCACAAGTTGGATACAGAACTTGGCCTCTTTTGGAAATCCAAGATTGAGAAGCTGTACGAGGAACTTGGCAAGATGGAAGTTGTGTTCTTTTCACCAGAGGATGAACAGAAGTTTGAACAGGGTTTTAAAGAACTGAAACTGTCCGAAAGAGAAGCACGCAGGGAATTCCGAAGGAAAATGTATAGCGGGATGAACAAACACAAGCAGATTGAGCTAGAACATAGAGATGAACAATCTACTCATAAAGGAGGTAGTGGAATTGAGGGAGGGATGTCACAGGAATCTGAAGAACAGTTGGCTGCGGTTTCATACGGACTAGCTGCTGACCATCTTGAAGTTGGAAGTTTAGTTGCTAATTACTAATTCTTTTTCATTAACTGATATCTCTCTTCGTTTAAGCCGTTGGAGCTTTTGGACCGACTTGTTTTCGATTACATAGAATTGAACCTGCTTTTTTATCCCTCCATCTACTGCTCGATTTCTTCATTAATTTGTGATTTTGTCTCTTCAATCTGTTCACTCAACGAGATTTCATGATAGCCAATTTGGTGACCTGTAATATGTAATAAGACACTAATAAGTGATAACATTTGTAGCCCGTGGAGGATCTATGATCCTCGGGCAAGTTTTTTTTCTTTTCTCATTTGACTAAAGATTTTCCTTTTAAGATTTGAAGCGTAATAGATTTTTATTTTTTTTAATAAGTGTGTTTCTTGAAATTTAAATTTGTATTCTTCTTCTTATAAAGTAAGTAGTTTATTTAACTAAATAAAAATAATTAAAATATCATAAATTCAAAATTATAATTGAAACAGGACTTAAAATTAAAGATAAAGATTGGTAAAAGGGATAAAATTAAATAAAAATAATTTCAGAATCAGCCTGAAATATGAAGTCTTATCTTTCAAAAATTCAAGGAAGACGGCATCATTAGTATTTACAATGAAATTTGTAATAATTATATAATTTGTAGATTATAAATTATGAATTGTGTTATAAAAAAGATTATAAATTATGAACTTATTTTTCGATATTCCATTATATCGAAAAAGTTTAGATTTTCAATTTTTCTAGAAAATTGATCAATGACTGAATGAATTTTTTTTAGTGATAATATTTTTTTAAGCCCAAGAAAAGAATATAAAATAAAATGTAAATTAAGGCAAAAAAAAAATCATGATGTAAATTAAAATTAAAAAAACAAAGAAAGCTCATGTTGGGCTAGCTCTGGGATTTCAAGTAAACCCTCATCTCCGTGCGAGTTGCGACATCTTTTCCCGTTTCTGGTCACCGCACTTCTGTCTTCATGCCCGCCAGTCGTCGCTGCCCCGGTTGTTGAACTACACCGCCGCCATCAGCTGCCGCTAGTTTCTTCTCCGACGAGTTAAGGTGACCCCTTCCCTCCTAATATCTCTCTTCGAAAACCACCGGTGGTTCTCATTCCTTCTGATCTTTTGAGCTGAGCTTGAATTGGGTGTTTTTTTTTGGTTGTGTTTGATGATTAATTCACTACTGTTGTGTTCGAAACATAGAGGAATACGGCCTGGGTTATGAAGATCTCATTTCCCTTAGAAGCTGTCTTCTTGTTCTTTCTAGCTATCTTTTGAGAGAGTGATAGCTTGTTTATTAGTGTGTTGTGTTATAATATATACCTATATAGTAAACACATTGGATTTAGATGTTGAAACTTGTGGGAGATGACGTTCATGGCGCCTGAATTAGTATGATTTCAAATTTAAAAACTCTCATTTGTTGGTTTATTGATCAGGCATTATGGAAGTCGATGAGGAACAGACTACGTCAACTGTTTCTGCAGAAACCTCTATACCATCATCTGATGCTCAAGGCATGGTTTCTCCTGTTCCTGCTGCGCTGCCCCCTCCAATGCAACCTGTAGTTCCAACCATCGTTCCACCATCTATTGTGCCCCCTATTGCTCCAATTCCTTCAATTCCTCCTCCCACTAGTGTCCGCCCACTGGCACCACTTCCTGTTCGTCCACCATCTATTAGGCCACCCATGTCACAAAATGGTGAGGTTGGATCAACTGACTCCGATTCAGATCATGATGACTCTGGCCCAGGAATAAACAAGGGTACGGGGGAGTATGAGATATCAGAAGAGAGTAGACTGGTAAGAGAGAGGCAGGAAAAGGCTATGCAGGAACTTATGATGAAGAGGCGTGCTGCTGCTCTGGCTGTTCCAACAAATGACATGGCTGTGCGTGCTCGACTTCGCCGTCTTGGTGAACCCATCACTCTTTTTGGTGAAAGGGAGATGGAGAGAAGAGACAGGTTGCGAATGATTATGGCAAAGCTGGATGCTGAAGGTCAGCTGGAAAAGCTGATGAAGGCTCATGAAGAAGAAGAGAATGTAGCTTCTGCTGCAAAAGAAGAAGCCGAGGAAGACCTCCAGTATCCCTTTTACACTGAAGGGTCAAAGGCCCTCCTGGATGCCAGAGTTGATATCGCCAAGTTTTCTTTAGTAAGAGCAGCAACACGTCTTCATCGTGCTCGGAGAAGAAGAGATGATCCCGATGAAGATATAGATGCGGAAATAGATTGGGCACTGAAGCAGGCAGAGAACTTGGTTCTTGATTGCAGTGAGATTGGAGATGATCGGCCACTTTCTGGTTGCTCCTTCTCAGCAGATGGAAAATGCCTTGCCACGTGGTATGCTTTTGCTACAAACTGAATAGTAAAGACATCGTCTCTCTACTCCATTTGAAACCATTCTAGCCTAATCTAGTTCTGTGTATAGAGCTTGCTTATTAGAAAACACGGGCTCTCAATTGCTTTTGAGCAGCTTTGATGCATTTTATTGTACTGTAAAAGATTGAGGGCGATTTTGAGTGGCTTTCTGCCACTAAGAGTGACTTTCAAAATCACTCTTGCATTCACAAGAAACTGGGAATGTGTATTTAGATGGCAAATATCATGTTCATGATCATTTAATGCCCAACAAAACATGCTCCTATTGTGGTCAAATCTTTGAACCTGATGTTTCCATCTCCTTACTGTGTTAACGAGTAAATACCATCAATATCACATTACAAAAGAAACAAGGATTTCTTTTCATGCCAAAATGTTCAACTAGTGTCCTGGTCATTGTGGGTTGTAATTCATTACTTGTACTGTGCCTAAAATGTGCTGGTGTTGTTTTATTTTTTTGTAGTTCTCTGACTGGAGCTGCGAAGCTTTGGAGCATGCCTGAAGTTAAAAAAATTTCCACCTTAAAGGGGCACACTGAGCGTGCTACTGATGTTGCTTACTCTCCCGTGCATAACCATTTAGCAACTGCCTCTGCTGACCGCACTGCAAGGTATTGGAATGATCAAGGGTCTCTTTTAAAGACATTTGAGGGTCATCTTGATCGGCTTGCTCGTATTTCCTTCCATCCATCTGGGAAGTACTTGGGCACTGCCAGCTTTGACAAGACATGGAGGTTGTGGGACATAGAAACAGGAGAGGAGTTGCTTCTCCAAGAAGGTCACAGTAGGAGTGTATATGGCTTAGCTTTCCACCATGATGGATCATTAGCTGCATCTTGTGGACTGGATTCACTTGCTCGAGTTTGGGACCTTCGCACTGGGAGAAGTATTCTTGCACTGGAAGGTCATGTCAAGCCGGTGAGACATTAAGTTTCTCTCCAATCTCTTTCCCGGCCTTTCGTTCCCTCCATCAAAATCATTGATTCACGCACTTGGCATTGCGTAATCTAAATTGTAGTTGTGATTTGTTTCAGGTTCTTGGCATCAGTTTTTCACCTAATGGTTATCATTTAGCCACGGGTGGTGAAGACAACACCTGTCGCATTTGGGATTTGAGAAAGAAGAAATCCTTGTACACCATTCCAGCTCACTCTAATTTAATATCACAAGTCAAATTTGAGCCGCAAGAGGGTTATTTTTTGGTAACAGCTTCGTATGATATGACAGCTAAGGTATTCTTCCTGAAATAGCAGTGCTTTGTTGAATATCAGAATGTACTATTCTTCTATATAGTAGCTTCGTTCATATTTAATTTCTTATATCTAAGTATTAATTCCAGGTATGGTCAGCTCGTGACTTTAAGCCTGTCAAAACATTATCTGGGCATGAGGCAAAAGTTACTTCTCTTGATGTTCTTGGAGGTAATTTTACCACCTTGTCATTCTCCAAGATGCTTGCAACCAAATTCCATCTGCTGTGTCTATTCTGTTTTTCCTTACATTCACGCTTTCCTTCATTCCTCCACCACCTAATATGTAAATAAGTGATTAATAGACCTACCTAATTGATGGGTCAATTCTGAATATCATGGAAAGCAAATTAGATTTGTTGGTCTGTTTTCTTTTTTCTGGCAGATGGCTTGTGTTAACATATGTTGTTTACTTGTGCTGTCTGTTCTGATCTGGTCTTATTTATGGCAGATGGAAGGTATATTGCTACGGTCTCCCATGATCGCACCATAAAGCTGTGGTCCTGCAACATGGCTGGTGAACAAACTATGGATGTTGACTGAGCTATCCTGGTAAGAATACAATTTCTGGAAGAACCCTAATTCGCGGAATCAGATTCATCTTGGGGCGGTTCAAGTCGGCAAAAAACATTCTGGCAAGACAAGCATTACCAATCAAGTGGCAGAGACGGTGCAAGGCAATCTGGACTCAGAAGTGGTTTGAAACAATATGTCACGGTTCTAATAACCCTTTGGACAAAACCTAGGCCAAAGATGTAGCCATTAGGGGTTTGAACTAGGTAGACAGGATTAGGGTTCTTTCTTTTGTATTCAGGATCTGTCTTTAGTAGCATGTAAATTTTTCTTGCAAGTGGGAGGTTGCAGGATTGATTTTACAAATATCATGTCGGTAGCGTCTGCTCCTCTTATTCAAAAGGAGCTCATGTTGCAACCGATACCATAACCTTTGTTTGCCCAGCCCCAACGTCAAGGGCCATTATTTTGGTGTGTTTATTGATGGAATGTGTAGCAAACGGCCCAGTTCCATTTGAAACATAAGTTTATTGCTTTATCCCAGTTTTTTCGACTCTCGACAAATATTCAAACCCATGAGGGGAAAACCCAACCATAAGGCGTGCCTGTAGTAAAATTAGTTACAAATTTTAGCTTTACAGCCCCACTATGTCATGGAAAAGAACATGAACTGTCCAAGGCAACCATTAAAAACACCATTCAAATCCCTGACACAGATCTTCTGATATGTCGGAGGAAACCATGGCTCAGTATTTAACAATTGCACGAAACAAGAAGAATAAAACAAAACTTCCATGGTTGGGGTAAATAGGCAATGCCACTGCAAAGATCAGCGAAAGTGTTCGGTAGTGCTACAATTTGACAATAAGACCAATAGGGCAATGATCACTACCAGCTACATCAGGGAGAATGTAGGAGTCGTGAACCAGGTCAGCTATGGATTCCGAGACTAGGAAATAGTCCAGTCGCCACCCTGTTTTAAATAACAGAGCAAAGAGACAACAGAGAAAAAGTGAGCTTTTTTAAAAGGCCTTCAAGATGATTAAGATTATTATTCATGGGTGTCAACTCTTTAACGATATTGCAAGTAGATCATAAACCCTAAAGCCTAAAGACAGAAAAACACTCGAGCTCTGGGGGAGTTGATGAAATAAGCATGAGCCCTGAATTCCAACCAAGAATTTAACGCATAAATCTATATCTTGGCAAGAAAATTGCTAAATGAAATGTTTTCCTGCAATAGGAAGAAAATCCCATTAACAACAATTTTCTAGGCAACCTTGAGGTAAGGGCAAGGTTTGCCAATCTAGAGGCACTTCAAAGAACAACTAGTCCATGTCCTATGACTCAATCGGATGAGCACAATGAACTAGAATAAGCAGAGCAATTAAATACAGAGTTACTGATTTTTAATTGTAACAAGGCATTATCCTATACAAGTTTCAAATTATGCATATAATAATAGTTCAAAGAGTGAGTGCCATAATTACCTCTGTTAGTTTTGCGTCCACCATGTCGATAACCCCAGTAAGTATATCCAACTGCCCCAGGGTGCTGCCTTCTAAAGGTATCCACAAATCCCTTTGATAAGAAGTTTTCTGTAAAAGACTTCCTTTCTTCATCCGTAAAACCAGCACTCCTTCTATTCCCCTGTAGACATATATGTTAACAATCAGAACACAACTGATTTTCGCCCTGTTTTGGCCACCTACACTATTGCAAACATCAGTTATCATTATATCAACATAGTGCTCATTTCAATTTCCATTTGTCTTTGTTACCTAAATACGTTAAACTAAACATACATAGATAGCATTATAGGAGTAAACAACTTTAACAAGCCCAGAAAGAGGCTTGAAACTGTTATGCCTGTGTTTTGCAAAGTGAGCCACTTTTCTGTTACAATTCTAATAGCACTCACTTATCCTGCTGAGAAGTGACTTGATTTAATTACTTACTCACTTTTCTCAACACAGATTGAAATATAATTGGTTTTAAGTTTACCGAGGCTTACCAACAATTTATTTACTAGTTTTTATTTGGTTTGTTTGTTAACTGAGAATATTCTTACCAGGAGCCCATCCTTGGCACTCTTACTCCTTTCTTTTCTTTTTCCCCCCCTTCAAATTGTTATATCTCTATAATTCTGATAGAGATATATTGAAGAAGATAGAAGGAGAAGAGAGACATAGGAAAGAGAATAGAGAAACAGAGAGGTTGAAGGAGAAGAAGGGAGAGACAATAGAGAGAGAGAGAGAGAGAGAGATCTGGGTACTACACAATGTTATTCCATCATCAATTATAATCTGCTTTACAATAGCATAATGCCCCTTTTATATAGAGAGGCATCCCAACTAACTCACTAGCCTAAAAAGCAAGCTTACAAATAGAAAATATTCTAATGGCTATATCCCAACAAACTAACTAACTTTTAATTCTTTATTACATTTATAGATCGCAAATCCACAGACAGAAACAACAGCTGGTGGATTTATACCAAGAATTGCATATCAACCATGACAGAGTCATTGTATTCATGGAAAAAATTAGGTCTGGATTACTTACAGCAGGGTTATATATATCTATCTCTTCATGAGCACAATTCAGATCACCCGTCAAAATTACAGGTTTTGACTTTTCCAGCTCCTGAATCCAGCACATAAAAACCATGAGCCATTAGAGATACAATACACAACTACAATGTTTAATCAATGTTTATTTCACATAAAGAACATTTACCCCCAAAGAATATGTTAAAAAGGACAGAAAGAAAGAGAATACAACATAGAATATCATCCCACTCCGAAAATTTACTGCTAAAAAAAAAATCATAATTTTAACATATCGGCATATGGTACAAAATTATTTGGTTTTTTAAATCTCCAATTGTCAAGTACAACTATGAGATTGGTGAACACCAAGAGGTCAAGAACAATCACACAGCAGAATTGAAAAACCAAGCCGACATGCCGATGTCCAACATGTTAAAAAATGGCTATACGAGTTGTTTAATATAACATGATGAATTACCGCATATTGCTAGCAAATATAAATAGGAAAAAGTGTGTCTATCCTCCATCTGGCATATCATTAACCAAATTTACAAAAATAACCAAACAATGGAAACATGGATAGAAGGTAAATTCTTGAGAAAGAAAAGAGAAGAAAACAGGATGATACACACTTTCACATAATTACTGAGAGATGGATCCCACTGAGTAATCCTGTAGGACTAGGATCAAAGGCAGAGTTAGTTGGACACACAAATTAAAATGAAAAACTATAGAAATCTAGAAATAAAAAGGGATTCGCCATGTCCAATCTTTTTAAGGTCATGTACCAGTCTTTTTAAGCCATCTCCAGAATTGGGGACGTATCCAGAAATCAAATAAAATGAATCAAACTCCGCAGTCACAATTCTCCCTTCACCATCATGATCTGGTATGCCTAAGCCATATCTGACTGAAAGTGGCTTTATCTGTCCGATAAATTTCATGTTACAATTAAAAATTAACAATGAGAAAAAGCCTTATTAATGGAACATCATTGTTGAAATACATAAAATAACGTGCAAATAGTTAGCTAATCTTATAGAATGAAAAAAAATTAAGGCTTTAACCATCTTAGTGGAAGTTATGATAAAGCAACAGTGCCAAACCACAATTATGGTTCATGAAGGCATCTACTTTTTAGTTCTGTCAAAGAAAAAATTATTATCAATTATCACACAGCACTAAGATCTGCGTTTCACTATGGAATATAGATAGATTTATTCCATCTCCATAAATCTCAATGTCATAGAAGGATTTTACCCAAAGCTTTA
The DNA here is from genome assembly GCA_963210345.1 of Inga oerstediana. Lineage (NCBI taxonomy): Eukaryota > Viridiplantae > Streptophyta > Magnoliopsida > Fabales > Fabaceae > Inga > Inga oerstediana. Next base: position 9,596,762 of record OY723403.1, read on the forward strand.
ACGGGGAGATAAGTGTAAATGCATCATCATTTAACAATCATGTTGCATGAATTTCAAGTTTTTAATAAAAAAATTAGCTCACGCAAATTATAAAATTACATGTTATTACAATTTTAAATAGCCGTCTTCTTCTAAATAAAAACATGAATTAAACATTATGCAGGTAAATTTGCAATTAGCATGACAAAAGAGTTAACGTACCCTTGAGATTATTGCTGTTCCAGAGTAACCAAGTTTAGAGACACTGCATGTCCAGAAGCTGTTCTCATAACCATCTATTAAGGAGGATTTGATGGTGTCAATATCCTTCTCCTGTTAGTAGAAGTAAAGCATCCATGTAGAGAATAACATAAGCATCTTAAATTTATTAATTAATTTTATGATTCTATCTGTGCCAATAGAACTTAAAGGACAGCAATTAATATGATATAACTAAGGACTAACTTATCATAATTCACATCTTTTGGAACTCGCAACAAATAAACCATCTAAACCGCTATCATATGGAAACTTGTTGCTTGTGTGATGCATCTCAGTTGTCACAATCTAAAATTGAATGATGGCACGAAAAGTATATCTTTACCAAGATATAGAATGAGCAGTAATAAACTCCACCTGTATTTTAGTCTCTTGCAAGCACAACACATCAAAGTCTTCCCTTTGGGCAAGTTGAGGTGCCGAAAATCCTTCTAGTTTCAACAATGCTCTCAATCCATTGACATTCCAAGACAAAATCTTGATAAATTTTGTATCCTGAGTAAGAGGTGGAGGTCTCATAGTACGAGGATTATACGCAATCCATCCTTTTTGTGGCTTCTTGTGTGCAAGAACAGTCCATGGTTCAATTAAATCAATCGGTGCATTGGCTTGTTCTAATTGTGCAACATCGCCTACAATGTCTTCAGATGCTTTTCTCTTTTCCCGGGACGGTTTTAAACCTGGTACAAAATCCAATAGAATATTAAGCCTCAGTTGAGTCAATTTCAAACCAAAAGTCACCAGTCAGAAGAGAGAAGTCAAAGATGATAGAATTGAACTCAAATAATGGAAGCGCGGTCAAATTCAATATCAAGAAGCAACTTTTTATATATACAGCACCTGACACCTCTTCATATTTCACTGCCACCTTCTTCTTGGTTGCCACTTTGACATTTTTGCCATCAGATCCCAACTGCATGTCATCGACCATGTCTTTATCTGATAGCTTTTTAGCTTTCACACTTATTGATCTACTATCAGCAGAAGTTAATAACCCTTGTTCTTCTGTTGTTTGAGAAACTTGTCCTGCACATGCAGAGACCTTCTAACCAAAGGAATAATACAGCCAGCTTTCAAAGAGAAAAGCTAAAACTAATGAGTAAGAGAAGAGTCTGATTCAAGCTTTGAAGCCCATAATATTTGGTAAATAATCCTCATTTGCTCCATTTCCCCGGCAAAAATAAATTTTCAGGCAAGAGGTTCATGACACGACAGTTTAAATTAACAGCAATGTTGTATACCCATCTTAGTGTCCATGAAAGACTTCAAGGCAGACACGAGATCATCTTTACGACCTTTGGCAGGGACCTTAACAATCCTGACAATTCAAAACCTTTTCTAAGTCAAAGAAAGTCAAAGGAACTTTCTCGTATATTTGGAGAAAGAATTGAAACAGCCGGTACTGCTTAGGAAATGCCCAAAACTGTTACCTTAATGTTTTCCGTAGTTCCTGAACTGTCATTGTATCTATCTTGGCCGGGTCATTTTTTAATCTCTCAATCTCAATGGAGTAGCTATCGAATTCATTTTCCTACGTTATCAGCTTACAGTAAATAGCCAACAGAATAAAAAGTAATACAAAGCATACATAAGAAAGACAAGTCAAACGGACCTCCACAATAGGCTTCTTGGAACCTGGGATCGCTCGCAATACTTCAAGCTTCTTATTTTTCTTGCTTTCAACAACTGGTGGCACGGGTTCTAGTGAGTTTGAGAAGGGTCTTTTAGACCTCATTGCTTCCACTCTTGGACAAACCAGTATCTTATTATTCAGCTTCTGGACCCCTGCAAAGCTACGATTTTTACAGTCGGTTCAGTTATCCCAACAAACTCTATAACTCCCATTGGCCCACAAAAGATTACGCCAAGTACGAACACTTGGAATATGGAAACTTAAGGGAAACAAGAAGAGAACCTGGTGAAATATAAACAATTTATAGACGCAAATTGCAAGACCTGTTTCATCGGTGAAATGGCGGAGATGGATTCGCGAAAAACGTTGCAGGGGGCATGCACAGATGACCACCGACCCAAGAAATAAAGAACCGCCAGAATTGGCACCGAGCAACGTGGGAATTATGTAGACTTGTAAAGCTGTTAAACCTAAGAATCAACTTCCCGCGGGGGGATAAACAATTACTCGTAAGTAATGAAAGGGTGAAATAAGATATGCCTGATAATTTATAAAAGTGTGATGTCTAGTAGATAGATCCCTTTCACCCACACTGTTTGTGTCTTTTTTTTTTTTCTTTTTTAAGTTCATGTTGGCTTTTATATATATATATATATATATATATATATATATATTACTCTATTTTATTTCTTTCTTTCTTTTTTTTATCATCATTCACTTGGAACCAAAGTTTACTAAATTCGAACCGGTCACTGAATCCGTTAGAGTAGTGGGTTAAGGGTCAATGAGTCATATCGGAGTTAAATAGAAACTAACTCAGGGTCAGACCGGTGAGAAAGTGAACTTGAATGACGTCAAAATGATATAGTTGCTAATTGCAATACTCAAATTCTTAATTGTAACATCCCAAATTTTAATATTGAGGTTTAGAGTTAAGTAAGATTTAATTATTAATGAGATTGATGTATCAAGGGGTGTGGAATTTGAATGTTTGAGACTTAAAAACAGTAAGAACAATGACTGAAAATTATATCCCTAAGCTTTTTGAATAGTTTTGGAATTTAAGTATTTTTTAGGACCAAATGATAATATTTTTGAGTGATTTTTTTTTTTTTTTTTTGCATTCAAAAGTAGACATCTCAAGCTTTTCATAGAATATTAATTTACAATTTTTAGAAATATATAGAATTATATATAAATTTTTGAAGGCATCATATTTTAAATAAACACTGAACCAGTCAAATTGACCGGACCAAACCGGTTAAGTGGTTGGTTTGCCGATTTCTTGATCAAACGGCCAATTCAGTTTTGATATCCATGTTGAGAACTCGTGCATCCATCATAACAACGAAAGGCCCAACCTCCAATCTCTTATTAATCAATACCTAAGAATTAAGATAGAAGTTTTCAATTGAGACATACAACCACAGGTGTATTTTATTATCTTCCAACGTTATTATTTCCAATAGGCTAAAGTATACTTCTAGTCTTTTAAGTTTTATACGAAATATAGTTTTGGTCCCTAAAGTTTATTAAGTATGCTTTTGGTCCTATATTTCTAACACAGTAATGTTGTTAACGGAAATGTTGACGCGGTAAACTCAAATAATGACTGTGCAACTAACAAAGCATATTTAATTTTTAATTTTTTAATATAATATATTTAGATTATTAAACTAAAATAAACCAACAAATCACTGTAAATAAAATCGAGGTTTTGATGTTTAGATTATTAAACTAAAATCTTTTGATACAATCAAGGTTTTAATATTATTTGCTTCATTAGGTTCTTAGATATTTTTCAATTTATATATATTTTAAATTTAAGATTAATAGCATTAATTGCACTGTCATCACTTGAGTTTATTGTGTCGGCGTTTTTCATTAGCAATATTAACGGTGTTGCAATTATAAGACCAAAAGTATACTTTATAAATTTAAGAGACCAAGAGTATACCTCATATAAACTTAAAGGACAAAATTTTCCAATAAAAATAATGGACATACCTTACTCTGACTCCAAACTTAACTCGCCATAAATAAAATTTTAGAGCGAGTTCCACTTAAGCAAGGTCTCAGGTTCGAGTCTTGTGTATGCAAAAAATTCCCATTGGGAGACTCTTCTACCATAGCCAGGTGCGCGACGCGGGTTGGATCCGGATGTAGTCGGGGCAAAGCTCCGATGAACCAGGTGGGCAACAACAAAAAATATAAATAATCCAACCTAAATAGGGCATGACAGATTGAGTGCTCAAGGATCAAAATTATCAGCCCTAGGCCCCTACCCCACACAATTAAAAAAGAACTAATAATGATGAGCGGGAACGATAAACAGAAAGCAAAGTGCGTGAAACTAATGACAATCGGAGCAAAGGGGAAGCAAAAGCACAGGAGGATGATCAAGGTAAAGCACAAGACTTGGCGAACTCCAAAGAGGACCAGAGGTCCAAGACTGTAGAACGTAAATGCAAAGCGTTTCATGTAAAGAGCAAATGCAAGCAAATTGTAGTTTACGTAAATTCAATTTAAAAGTACAGAAATATCAAGAGGCAAAAAATTAGTAATATACTATTATTACTGTATGAGTGTATTCTACATCCAACCAGGGCAGAAAATCTGCAGCTGGGCAACATCGTCTCTCTCAATGTGTATAATAAACAAATACTGTAAGACAGTATATACCAGTACATCCGGAAAAATAATAGGGCGAGAAACAATGAGGAGACCAATGGGAAGGTTGGGAAATAAAGAATCGTGAAGGTGCTATAGAAAAATCTGCTGTGCATGTTTCCTCTACTAAGCCTATAATCTGAACCCCAAATTTACACTAGCGCTTGGATAATGATCGGGAAAAACCCCATGAATCCAAAAGCCAGAAGAAATGCTTCAGTCATTTTCATATTCAATGTTCGCCCCAATCCTAATCTCTAACCCATCTTTACAATAAATTCTGGCGATGACAAGAAGTCAGGAATGATAAAACTAATACGCCATGATGTCAGATTATCTCAGGGCCAGGTGGAGACAATGGTGGTATCGCAGAGGGGAGTGAGTCATCCATGAATTCCAAGACCCTCCTTGCAGTTACTTGGGATTTGCCACCAGCACCAATTTTTCTCGAAGAAATCATCCCTGATGTGGTTGTCCTAGATGAATTGCTACTCTCAACAGATTTTAAGAAATTGTCTTTTGTTATAGTTGCTTGAGAGGCTTTAGCAATTACAGCGCTATAGACGCCAGATTCCCTCAAACTTTGAATGATAACCTGCAAGCATAAATATCATTTTGGACATGTTTAGACATACTGTAAGGATAACCATGTAGAAAGCTTCAAGCAAGTGAACTTACCATGGGAGCATAAATTCGAGTCAAGATGCCCTTCCTCAAAAGTTTCAAGTTAAGCGTCTTATCAGTCCACACAATGCGTTCTCGATACCTAAATAAAATGGAATTAACTTGAAATCCAGGCAAAATAAATTGGGTTTAAAGCTAAATATAAAACACACCCCGTGAACAAAAGACAAGAGTCAAAGAGGTAATTCTAAGTTAGGAACCGCCAAACTTTGAGGAGAGATTATGCCGAAGAAGTAGCACAGAAATAATGCACACTATATGAACACCTTGTCTATCCTTTGAATTTTTATAAAGTACATTATTGCTTCAGCGGAAAATTTTTCTTTACTAAAGTAATATATTTATGCACAAGTGGCACCAAGTTCCAACATAGTAATTCCTTGTGACTCCAAACCCAAATTCATAAAAGCATCTACCAAAGAAAGTCAAAATTTGACACACTACTTGTCATATTTATAATTGCCAGTAATTAAAATTATATGCTAAAAAGAGGCTCAACTCTCAGATAAAAAACTCAGGCAAAATTCGAATTGGTGCTCTTCCATAGATGCTTACCATAGACGCATTTCTTCCTCAGTCGCAGTAGAAGCAATTATAAAAGCCTGCATTAGACATAGCATGACAGAGTTATTAGATTAGACAGACAGACTACGTGCAAAAACAATGTCCACAAATCTTTTCATCCATCAACTATTTCACAGCCCAACATGATAAATGACAATAATAAACTCAAATATGATGTGAAAACATCACAGACACCTTTGTACAAGTGTCCAGCCACCAATGAAGTAAAAATTGGAAGAGGCTGTTCAAGCATTCGGCTAGAAAACAAGAGCACCATGAAGAAAATCCAAAAAATATTACAAACAGAAATTTCCTACTAGCTATAAATGTACTGAATGTACCTTGAACAAATTTAAACGTTAATCTCGCACATAATTTTTTTATTAAAAAAACTCTCACAGCAAATGCTTGACAAAATATTCAGAATCTCCGAGTGTAACCACAAATAACAATTGACTCATCACAACCCTGAAAATGTCAGATGAAAGAGGTCGAATCTAGAACCGGGGAGAGAGCAAGTGAAAGATGATGATAACTCACGGCTCTGTCAAATTCCAACATAAAGCATCTTTTAACATCTTCTTTTGTAGGTTTGCAGCCACACCGATCTCGCCTTGAAGTCAAATCAGAAAATTTGGTGTATGTGTAATGCAAAACAGCAGCTTCATCCAACTTGATCTCACTGTAAAAGAATTGGCATTCACTCACGCATGCAATAAGAGAAGAAATAATATACCCTGCCCCCCTAACTATACAGCCTTGAACATTTCCCCCAAATTATTAGCAGAGCCATGAACAATAGAAACAAAATGGTATGAATATGACAAAAAGAAGAACAATTAATTTGCAGGTAGGATGGTAAGACCAGTCAATATGAGATCAATAGATCACACTGTGCTAGACTGTCAACACAAGCATCAAGTAACTTGTTTAAGACCAGTATCCCCAAAACTTTCTGATAGTCAGCCTCCAGGTGGTCACTGAATCATGTCATTATTCTCCAAAATGACAAACAATATCTCCCTGGCCATTATGAATTGTAAACACACAAGCGTGATATCATATGCATGCTCATCAAATTGACTAGTTAAAAGGCAAAATAATATCTCTCAACTAACATAGTTATAAATGTCATACAAACATGCAACATTGTGCAGCTGTGCTCATGAAATTATAAGAGTATGAATGATGAATTATCATACTATGGTGTCTTCATATAATTGTGCCATCTGTGTGCACCGTTAGGACGTAGATGATCCTGAATCCTGGCAGCTGCTTTCCCATTTCCATAAGTGAGGAAATAGTTTGGATTACCACGGGTTGCTTCTTTGTAATTTCCAAAGTATACATCCTTTGGAAGATGATCATAGTTCTTCTTGAACATTGAGACCTACGCCAATAGTTATAACAATTTATAACAATATTTATTTTTAACCGGCCATCACTAACAAAGTCTGGTTTCAACAAGTACATAAAGTTGTAACAATACTGAAGAGGACCAACAAAAAGAAGACTGAAATCCTCAAGGGTATATGAGATGGTAAGAATCAGGGTCTGCAACAAGGGGATTCACCCATTGGAGATTCCTCTCATTAAAAAACACCAAGAAACTGCTACTACCATATTTTCAAATTTGTGCAAAATATAGATCAAGACACAACTAAATACCAATCATGAAAGTAAAAAGTATGTATCTTCCTCAAAAATCACATCCAATTGAGTTATATGCTGAAGACTTAATTCTTACCCAAAAAAATCCTTTTCTTAAAATAAAAGAAATTACATTAGAAGTTAACCAGAATTTTGGGAGTACCATAAACTGTATTAGCGCTTGAAATTCAAAAACTATGACTTACTAGAAGTTGATTCAGCTATCGACCCAGAAAGAAAGTATAACACCAGTTTTGCAATCTCTTCAACAATATCAGTTGAATCAGCTTAATGAAAAGAATTAATAAATCAGTAAGAAAAATACCTCGCTGAAAGGCTCCTTGATATCATCCCTTTCAACACTGCTCTCCTGAAACAGAGTATTGCAACATCATGTTAATTAATACCAACATTGGAGTCAAAAGGGCCAAATAAATCATTTGAATAATTACCCATGGAATGATATAACTAATTCACATCAACATTATTGGAGTAACTTCAGGATCTAGATAAAGTTTAGCACTCACATAATTTGGAAAAATAACCATATCAACATTCCCAGGCACATCAGACAAAAGCTGTCTTAGAGAATACTCTCGTGTTCCTGCTGGATGTATCAGCTCATCAGTGTCAAGATGGATGATCCAGTCCATGCCAGAATCCTGAATATGAAAATATTGCAAAAGAAAACTAAAGATCTTAACATAATTATAATTAAGTTAAAGAGATGAAAATATGCTGATTGAATACTTTAATTACAGTAATCACAATCCTTACCCTTGCCAAGACAATAGCCATTTCCATGTTTAAAGATTGCTTCACAAATAACTCATAATTACAAGGCTTGTAGAAGAAGCTTGCCAACCAAGATTCATTCCATATCCGGCTGATCATAAAAGAATGTAAATTGCAAACATGGTATGAGTCGTCCTATCAATGCACTCATTAACAATATGAAAAAATTCTGGAAATTGATGCATTTTTTTAATCTTTGAATCTCCAACGTATAATTAGGAAATTACTTAGAAAAACTTAAGCTAACAGCTTTAACCATCAGCCAAGAGTCATTTATGGATTTTATAGATCTGAAGTCTAAACCAACCACTCACATTTAAGAGCACAGAGAACTGCCCTTCAAAAGTGGACAAAGCACAAGCTTGGTAGTTGTAATATATAAATCTCAAGCTCCAGAAAAATTTATTCTGGGAAGGTCAATTACAAGAATGTGGTAGGTGACAGATAAAAATAAAATACTAGATAAATAAATTAGCCATATTCAAATACAATAACAAAGAACCAGAGGACCAATCAAGTTTAAGCTATAAAGCAAAGGCTCAAGAATGATTTTATAACTAAAGCAAAAAATTAAATAAGGGGGAAGTAAGACAATTAGCCAAGGCTAGAATCTTAATCTCATTGTTGACTTTACAAAACTGTAAGCATCTAATAAGACAAGCACCTAATCACAGGTATATTTTCAATCTCATCTTCTCCAAATAGATACTTGATTATTAATACGTTTAGTCAAACTTGTGGGAATCATAACAATGAATAGCCAACACTTTTTTGGACCGACCACATCCAAGTCTTTGCCAAGGATATATATAGTAATAAATTGCACCAGTTAGAAAATTAAACCAGGCAGATCAAATATGTGTTAAACTCTATAAAAAATGTTAGAATTGCTGTCTGCTTGAAAGAACAATAATAGAATAACAGAATAGTCCACACCTTCAAGTATCAAAATACTATATAAAGAAATTGCACTGACCTTTTAGCTTGTTGCTCCTCTAATTCTCTAGTTCTGTATATGACTTTCACCCCCTGAGGTAAGTGATGTCTAACAATATTAGTTGAGTATCAACACTAAAGAGCAATAATTTGACAACCAATACGAACAACATGGTGACTGCCAAAACATCAAACGCACGATCACTTAGACTCACCGGAATGCTTTCTAAAACACTAGACACATTTGGCGAGGCAGCTTTCCCCTCCACAAAAAGGAAAAAGGTTGAAACACCAATAACTTTATGGTAGAAGATCCATGGCAAAGTCTGCTCTAAACCAGCAGAAGTGCTTGTCGTAATACATATCTGCCACACATGGAAGATTAGACAGCGACCACAATTCGCTCACACGACTCAGCAACATATAACATGGACGAAAAATCAATTCACGACATCACAAATTGATGATTCAATCACCGGTAGGTTTAAGAATCTACAAAGTACTCCGCAACACATTACAAACACAACCAGTAATCATGAATACAGTGGCTTATAAGTCGATTACTTTCTGGAAAAATTATAGACTCTTTTACCGTACCCAAATAAGCACAGCCCGGCGGTAGATCCAATAACTCAAATATAACAGCCGATTTTAAACTCAATAATCATATGAAGTACAGATTCAATCAGGATTCCGGATCAGCAAACTCAACAAACATAAAGCAAAATGACGATTTCCGCAAACAAGGCAGCATATTTGGAGGAGCCACAAGATCTACCAACTCCAATAAACGGACAATAGATGATAATTCGAATTCCATTGACCAAAATGAGTCGAAATCCACGACACGCTTACCTTAGGCCTCAGATCAGACCCATAATCTAATTTCCAGTCTCGGTAATAAGGGAAGGCGGGCGAATGGCTCTGACCGAGAACGTTGACGCAATCAGAACTGGAAGAATGTGTCTGTAGGGAAGGGCCGGAAGTGCCCATGCCAGGGAACTCATGGTGGTCGGGGGACCAACGGGTGACTGGGTCGTCAAGACCACCCCTCCATTGCAGGACGAAGGCAAAGGAAGCGAGGATCAAGGGTAGGACGGTCAGAAGCAAGAGGAGGCGTGATGTCGAAACTTGAGAGGAAGAAGACGTGGTGGGCCTCGCTGAAGACTGCAGACCCGCCATGAGGAGTGACAGAAGGATTGGGTGAGTGCATGGGATATATATATATCTGCAGGCGTGTTGAGAAACGTGCGAAACCACTGGAAACTGAAAATATGTTCAACCTGAAGGAGGAGGACTGTGATGGCCGTTTTGTCGTTGGTTTGATGGTTTCCTTATTGCCATTATTTTTATTAATAAATTGTAAAATAGTCACACCCCCAATCAACAGGCTGGAATAGCTCAGTTGGTTAGAGCGTGTGGCTGTTAACCACAAGGTCGGAGGTTCAAGCCCTCCTTCTAGCGCTGCTCTCTGGTTTAGTGCTAATTAGTAATTACAGTTTTTCATTTTTCTATATATCTCTAACCCGCAAGTATATGAATTTTACCAAGGCAAAACAAAAAAAAAAAATTATATGAATTTTACATTTTTACCCTTTACAACCATGTTAACTTGTGCTAATTACAATTTTATATATTTCTAACTCCTTAAACTTATGTTAACTATGAACCTGTAAGTCTTTAAATTTTATGTTTCTATTTTTTTGCTTTTGTGGTTAAATGCGGCCATAGATCCTCTATATTTTAGATTTTTATGCATTTTCAATTTATATAATCGTATTAACTTATTTTTAAACTCATATTAACTATAAACTCATAAATCTCTGAATTTTATATCCATGCATTGATAATTTATAAAATCATATTAACTTTTATTCGTTATAAGCTCCGCAAGTCTCTAAATTTTACATTTCTAACCTATAAAATTATGTTAACTTGCTTTAATTACATTTTTATATACTTCTATTTTGTTCTTAAACTTATGTTAGTTATGAACTCGTAAGCCTTTGATTTCTACGTTTATATTTTTTTGTAGTTAAATGTGCATGTGGACCCTCTAAATTTTATATTTTTATATATTTCTAATTTATAAAATCGTGTTAACTGTTTTTAAATTTATGTTGGCTATGAACTCGTAAATCTTTGAATTTTATGTTTCTATACACTAGTAACTTATAAAATCATGTTAATTGGTTCTTAAACTCGAGTTAACTATAAACTTGGTCAAACTTACGAATTCATACATCTTATTTTTAATTTACAAAATCGTGTTAACTTACTCTTACATTTGTGTTAACATTTTATATTTGATCATAGTTAATGGTTTTATATATGAATTATTGTCATTCCATATTATTTAAATATTTACTATGATTAAAGTAAACTCTGACCCACTAACATAGAATTAGTCTTATTGTATAAGGCTCCGCTAGATTTCTCTAAATCTTAAGTATGAGTCCTATAGGAGACTTTATATTGAAAGGGGCAACCACAAATCTCAAATGGATACTAGATGATAATATCTGAAAGAAGAAAAAAAACTCTAACCCTGTCACCAATCTAATTAAACTCGTGAAGTTTGACATCTTAATCGCAAGGGTTCACAGTGACGGTGATTACTGATAACTAAGTCCAAAAAAGATTGGCGCTGGTTGCATGATTACTGATAACTGAGTCCAAAAAAGTTTGGCGCTGGGTGCAGCAAACATTAATAGCCTGCGACTTAAAAAGGCACCATGATTTAATGCTCAGAAAAGTCTTATACTGCGAATAATTAACCCATTAAATAGTTGACTTTTTGTTTTTTAAATTGGGAACATTGTGGAAGATTATATTTTATGACTTCTCTGGAGGGGTTATTTCTCTTCCTTTGGTTCGACATTAAAAAAAATGCAGACATACGAAGGATTTTTTTTTTTATGTTAATCTAGTTATCATTATCATGCGACAAAACTTAAACCGTAAATTTCGTCTGTCGTGTCGGAGCATTGTTAGATCATGATCGTCTTGAAAGAGATTGTTGCGTCCGTCGTGTCGGAGCATTGTAAGATCATGATCGTCTTGAAAGAGAATGTTGCGAGCGGAATGATGGAACGCCTGAATCTGATCACGATGTTAATACATGTGTTTATTTGGGGGCAACGTTTGAAACTTTTAAAAGTAATTATTTATATAAATTGAAATAAAACTATTCTTATATATTTATTCTTATACAGTAAATCATAAATAAAAAACTATTTTTAAAAACTCTAATCACTGTTCCATTTCAGTGACTGTCTACGAACGCATGCATTGCTGATCATTCCTTGCTTTTTTTTCTTACCAACGGGGGCCTCAGCCCATCGATATTTATTTTGATACAAAAAAAAAAACAACCTATACTTTCATAAAAAACAATAAGAACGTTCATAGGCCCAAAAAATTATAAAAGGGTTCAAACTCGCACGTACCACAACAAAGAAGAAGAAAAAGAAAAAATTATAAAATATCCAAAAAAAAATCTTGGAGAAATATTTTAATCTTAGACCGCTTAAAATTAATAATTAATAAATATATTTATAAAGTTATAGATATATTAATAATCCGTATAGAGGAAGCAGATCCTCTCATCATCTTATTTTCTCATCATCCCTCATAAACCCATCTGAACCGTTGATTTGGAAGAGGAGCCATTTGGACCGTTGATTAAGAAGGGGAGAGAAAAGTGAAAGGAGTGATAACTTGATGACTTGACTCATCTTTTACCTTTTAGATTGATTGGACGGACATGATTTACAGATTATGAGGGATGATGAGAAAATGGACAATGAGAGAAACCGAACCCATAAATCTATGCAGTACTTTTTTCCCCAAAACTACTGGAACGGGGTATTTGACTGGGTTTGGGTAAGTGACGCAATTTACGAATCACAATGAAGAAAATGCTGGAGGTACCTGAGACCATCTTCAAGGCTCACATACCTCCAATCCATAATATTCAAAATCCCCGCACTCACCTTCTTCATTCTCACCCTCCGATCTCTCTCCTTCCCGCCTCAAATCCCTAATTTTAAATCCGCAACCACGCTGGAGCAACATCCCGGAGTCGGAAGCTCCACCGAGAACCACCCCTCGCTACCCGCCTGAAACCCCAACTTCCCAACATTGTCCATCATGCAGAAAACATCTTTCCACCCTCTCAATATCACATTCCACGTGACCTTCACTTCTTCCAGACCCTCCCTTACCCACTCGCTGTCGCCGATCTCGATATCAAAGCGGAACAAGCCGTGTGGATCGGCGACCATCTCGTCGAGGGGGTCATTAAGGTAAACACAAGGGAGTCGCTGGTGGAGACGGAGATGACAAAGACTAGGTCGTCGAGGGAAAGCTTGGGTTTCCAAAGATGGTCGGAGGACATTGAAAGGGACCATAATTTGGAAACGCAGGAGGCAATGGCCGTTTTGGCGTCAAGGTGGTGAGCAAGGAGGAGAAGGACTTCCCATGGCGGTGAAGATGGAGTTGTCGTCATGAGGAGTGTATAAGCGGTATCGTTTTGGGGTGTTTTGTGATTTTCTGTGACATGATGATGAGGCAGTTGAGACTCGGGGGTGAGGGGTGGGGACTATATATGCAGAGTAATTATTCGGTGGCAGCGTGGGGGCACGTGGAGGATGGCGGTGTGTTGCATGGCTTTCAAGTGCCACATAGGACTGGAGGATATAAGCCATAGTTCCGGACTGCAAGACGCGTGGTCCGATTTTGTTTTATAGTTTGGTCACGGCCTCTCGCGATTTTTTCTAGTGCACAGTGCACATTAAGTAATCAGGATTCATCCAGACACGGTCCTTGTGCTTGTCGGCGCTCTCTGCTTGTTGAACTGAGCCAGGGGACGGGTTGTGGTGGACTGAGCTTAATTGTCGGTTTGAATTAGCAGTGGAACTCTTTTCAATGTGATTTATGGTGCATGTGGGAAGAGACACTTGACTTGCATAAATATGGATGTTAATCGCTAACTCAAACAGGTAGAAAGCTTTTAGCTGAGCATAGAGTGTTCTTGCTATTCGAATTTATTTCATATCCATCTAACTGCTGGGCTTATCTATGTCAATCAGAGGGAGACGAAAGGGATTGGAGCTGCTGTATGCTTCTCTCTATTTATTAGGTCGTCTAATGTTTCTCGACACTCGGGGAAAATAAAAATGCTGATAAATTTGGAGGAATCATGTTGGTGTTAGGCTACAGGTAAGCATCTTCCTTCTCTTCTGTCAAACTAAATATGGCAATAAACATTGTACGGATAACTGATTAATGATGTTAGGGTTATATTTTGTTTTTGAGCTTGTAAACGGGGCAACTCCCTACACGTGGCCTTTGCTAAAATATTGATATGAATTTCCAGCAAAATAGTTGGAATGTGTTCAGCTTTATTTGGACATTCCAGCCACCCATGGGCGAATTAGGCACATGGCACGGGATCGAAATAAAGGGGATTGTTTGATTTTGTTTTTAAAAATAATTTTTTGAAAATAATTTACTAAAAAAGTTTTATTGTTTTTTAATAAAAACAAAAAGCTGTTTTTAAAAACAAAAAAAAAATAGTTGTTTTCTTATTTTTTATTTTTTGAGGTCGTCATTTATCTACTATTGACTTTATACTACCGAACGCACCGATGTCACGTCACTTTAAAAACAGATTTTTCAAAATAACTACACATATTTTTTTTATTTTTAAAACTTATTTTCAAAAACTGTTTTATAAAATTATTTATGAGAATTAAAAAAAAAAACAGAGAATAGAATAAATAAGTCTAAAAGCGCGTCCGGAGCAGCTGGGAAGTTAATAGGACAGACGTGGTCTCTCAAAGTTACTTCAATGCCATCGTATTAGGTCCACAACGTCATAGTTGCCTCGCCTTTCATACCTAAAGTCTAAAGATAATTAACCCAAACCAGCCATTGCCTTTGGTTCTTGACCGGGTCCCTTTTCCCTGGGAGAATAGCAAGGCTAGAATTTAATATTTTAGCAATGTAATTTGTTGTTTACGAAATTTAATTTAATTGGGTGCCTTGGCCTGTTTCACGATATTCGTGCCTTTCTTAGTTGAAACTTGGATGTAACCTGTATAACATTCATCTTCATCGAAGTGTCTAATATTGAGCTTATGAATTCGATAGCCCGTTCACTACGCGAGATTTATTCATAAACATCCATCTAGAAGCTCAGGCATAAGGTTCAACCATACAAGAAAGGGCTATCCTTTTTACTCATGGTTGCAAAGTAGCACTTGATGAGGCTTCGAACAATTCCTCTTTTCGGTGATTTTTTGAACAGAAACTTTTTTTTTTAACCTGAATTCTGAACAGAAACTCGAAACCTTGCCTATACAGATAATATGGTGAATAACTAAAGGTTAAAGATACAGATAATATGGTGAATAACTAAAGGACCAGCCCAAGCTGCTAATTAAAGTAATCCGGGGCTTATGGGGTTGGAAGCTTCACTGCATGCTCTGCTTCAGCTGAAGAGTTGGATCCAATTACCCCTGAATCAAGGAATTAGACAAGTGTAAGTTTAAGCAATTCAAATTCATTGCTTAGGGCAAGGTGGTCTATCTTAGAGGACTTCTACCTTCAGATTCAGAAGAGTGAATAAATTCCTCCGGCTCAACTTCCACCATAAAGAAATCTTCACTGACATCAAGATCAAATGTATCAGGCAGCAAATCAATCATGTTATTTCTGTCTGATTCATGTTCTCTACTGTCATAAAAACCTTCCTCGTCCTGGTGGCTGAGCCAGTAATCATGGTACCATGGAAATGTTGTTACCAATTGCCACCATTCGGAAGAAAAATCTTCCACTTGGCGAAAGGCAGCAGGAATGTAGAGAGGAGCATTAGGGTTCAACGTTGACGTCATCTTCTGAGATCTGCCTCAACTATCCGTATTCTTTATCTGCGCCATGAAAATCACAGGAACAGAGGAACATCAGTGTTAAAAACTGAAAGAGAGATGAGAAGAAATCTGCAAAATTCACTCAAAATTCTCCACCCTGCATTCTTTTTCCTGTTTGGGGGAACTTGGATCTACTTTGATAGAAACTGCTTGTCGAATAATTAACGGATAACTTGTTCAATGAAATATCAAGGGGTTTATCCTAAAACGACACAGAAATAGGGTATAACTGAACCCCCAAAAAGAAAAATTGCTGATCTATGAGCAACCACGGAGATTGGAAGTTGCAGAATGAAGCAGTATTAGTGATGATCAATAATTTCGTAGAAAGCAAACAGTGCAAACAAAAAATCACAGGTAGAGATGGGGACTCGTGAGAATTGATCCTAACCTGAAGAAAAATCTGGAGATAGCAAACAGATAAGATAAGCGCAGAGAAAGCGATTACGATGGAAACAGAGAGAGAGCGTGGGCACTTATATATAGAGGGATGGCCTAAATGGTTCGGTGCGTCTTCGTAGTTGGACGCGAGCACCATCCTGGAAGCAGGCGAAGTCAAAAACGCGTAAGGCTGCCATGTTCTTCTTGACTTTTAACGTGTTTTATTCATTTCTTCATCTTAAAAAACGTGATTTATTTATAAATTATAATTTTGGTAATCACCTTTTTAAAATTACCCCATTGCAAATGCCTTTTTAAAAAATAGAATTGGCACTTCGAGATTTTTATACATTTACACACAAATTCTTTTCATGAATTTATTCGAATGTGGCTTATTGGAGGCGAGTGGTTCTTACTATTTGACTAATTTGATTTGTTGTTTCCAAAATTATACTCATCAATAAGTACTCTTACCAATTAAATTTTGGGATAATTACATTTAAGTCTCGAATAAAAGAAAAAAAAAATAAAAAAATGATTCTTGAAGTTGTTAATGGACGCCTCTCAACTTATCAATAGACGCTTCTCTATTTGTCATTAACAACTTCAGGGACTATTTTTTTATTTTTTCTCTTATGTGGAATTTGAATATAATTGTCCCTTAAATTTTTCTATTTTCAACTGTAGTCATGGAAGTTGAACTGTTGAAGTAATATATTTGCAATTTTGCGTGGGTTGTGCATAATTCGAAATTAGAAGTTGCACTTTTGAGCACATCTACAATGACCTCTAATAACGATTTTTAATATTATGTAAAGCATAAAAATAAAAGTGCACGTGGTTCCCATAGCCAGCATCAATCCTATATTTTCCCTCGTTTTTTGAGAGTATCAAGGCTTTTGATGGAATAAGGCTTTTTGTTGTTGTAAATCTATTTAATGCTGATGTGAAGAAAACCATTCAAATATCTTGAGTTCGAGTCCTATATGAGATACTTGTGTTAAAAGGAACAGTCACAAACTTTGAAGTTGAAACCAAATGATAATATAAAAAAACTAGCTTGAAGATATATTTACATTTTATACATATAAAAATGGGTTGGATATGTCGTTGAAGAGTGATTGATTAATTAGGTAGGAAGGATATTAGGTTAAAGTCAGAATTTTGATCGAGCCACCCTATTAATACTCCTGACTCATTCTCAAATGAATATGCTCAAAATGTCGTTTTGTGGCCCTTTTTGGTTTTAAAAGTGTTTGGAATGATATGCACATCATGTTTATTTGGGATAGTTTATTTTTGGGCAATAAATGTTTATAAATCGTTATTTACGGTATACGAGGTAAATATGTGAGGGGAGTTTTATCTCGACTTATGTAATAAGTACTTATTAATCTCCAATAAGCAATCCTAGACACATTATAAATCGACCTGAAAATGGAGATAAACGTAGTTATCATTAACGGTGCCAATTCTTTTTTGAGAACAAATAATTGGGGGATAGGAAGATCGGATCACCCCCATCAATTCAATGTCGATCGAACTTGTGACCATGTGGATAAGATTTTGTTTCTCTGAACCAATCAATATGACATTTGAATATTAACAAAACATTCCTTCCTGCCTATGAGTAAAGACACCTTGGCCACATAGTGAGCTCATGTCTCTATTGGCTAATGAGCTAGCAAAGTCGCCATATAACCTTCTTGTTATGGATATTTTCAGTGTAGGAACTTTTTGTGTCCAAGTTTTGGCACGTTAATTTTGTAATATCGTAAGTTTTGTTTTTAAGACTCAAGGAACCAGCCATGGTATTAAGGATGAGTCAAGGTTAGGATTAAATCTAAACAAGGTGAAAATAATATAAAAACAGTGAAAAATATCTTTGAGGTACAGGAGGACATAATATGTGCAGGCTGGATATTGATCAGGGTGCGTCACGAAGCATGTTGTCCGTCTCAGACTTTCACATTTCCCTTCGCAAGAAGAACGCTGTTGTTGCTCTCTTTCCTTGTTCTGGCAGATGATCGTTACTTCCTAGTCAACCACCTTGATTGCCGTAAGATCTCCATCAATGGCTCCTTCATCCATTTGTTCTTGATGTACAAATTGAATTAAATGATTCTCTTTTTTGCAAAAAAAGAAAATAAAATAAAAGATGATTTTCTTTAACCTATGTTTGGATGGAGAGAAAAAATATGAGAAAATAGGGAGGAGGGAATGTTAGAAAAAAAAAAACTTCCATAAATGATAAACATATTTACTATTTTTTTTAGAGTTTTACCTCCTAATTTCCCCTCTTAATTTTCCCTCCATCCAAACATAGGTAAACATACAATCTTCCTATGTAATTAAAATTTAATCAAAAATTTCAACAGCAAATATAAACTAATGTAAATATAGCACCGTTTCATTTATAACGTGGCAACATCGTGTGTAAATTCATTTTATCACTGGTTTATGTTAACAAGACTGATTAGAAAGAAATAACGAGTTTTTGGTCATTTTAAGTTAACACTACCAACTGCACTCACAAAAAATTGAACCTTTGACTAACTAAAAGGCTAACATGAAAGCTTGTCTAAACTTAAAATACTAAAAATATATTTTTATCTAAAAATTTATCAGGTTATTCTCACCCATAAAAGTTTCAATGAAGATTTTTTTCCAGTTTTCCTTTTTTTTTTTGGCTAAAATATAATGATGTAATTTTTTTTAATCATCTACTCTTTCACCACCAAATTATTTAAGAGGTACTATCCTGGTGTTAAATATAAAGCATAATTGATTTTTTTGGGAGATTAAAAAGGCTAATTAAATTAATTTAAAGTATTTATATTTATCATTTTTCTCCAAATTAATTTGTTTAACTTATAAAATGATATATAATTTAATCATAAAGAATATATGATATGATTAAATAATTTATTTAACTTTCTCAGTTTATTAGATAAAAAGGTGTTAGGTCTAAAATACTCATATATTGGTCTTTCTAGACTTTGTGTGTGTATACAGACTCTATAGAGGCCTATCGATTGATCATGTTGGATTGTGGATCCGATCATCTACTCAAATCGGAGGCTCTGGCAATCAGGAATGTGTTATTCTCCGTTGAGAGGTCGAAATCAGATACGCACCAAGAACTGTGTTGCAATGTGCCGATCTACTTGCTAAAGAGGCCCATAACATGGAGCTGGAGATGAGGTTGCTCTCAATACCCCATCCAATTTGCTATGATAGACTAGTTTAGGATTGGCGGGATAACCAGATGGCCTTCTCGGAGGTCTATCAAATGTATTCTTAATCAAGCTGTTTAGGTTGAACTATGATTTTTTTTTAAAAAAAAAACTCATATATTTTAGTTTGTATGCAATAAATATTTTTCAATATACTTTTATCATCATTTTTCGGGTGATTTTTTTTTATCTTTTTTTACGGGCTGAGGCAATCCGCAAGCAGATGAATGAATGACAGCATTATCACTCTCCGCGCAACAACAGTGGAGAGAAGCCAGGCGCCGCTACTGCCTCCAATTCCTTGCTTTCCGCCTCTTCCTTTCTTCTTTCTTCCTTTGGTCACTGCTCTCGAATCCAGCTCGGCTTCACCCACGCAGGAGCTTCAATCTCTTACATTTTCCCGTCACATCCCTTTCTGATCTGTCCTTCTAATTTAGATCATTTCTTTTTCTACCCCTTCATCGATTCTGTTATACATTATTGTCTGCAACTGCAAGCCTTTCAAAGAAAGTCTGTCATTCTCTTTTCGCCTTCACAGTATCGTGTAACCAGATTTATAAGAATGGTTCCTCCTCGTGTTTCAGATGGTGAATGTAAATAAACCATACAAGGTGAGCCTCGATTCTCTTGGTTTCTCTTGCTTCATGTATTTCTACTAAATCTTATGATATGTGTTGTTTCTTTTCTTTTCTTTGTTTATTTCTTTTAAATCCTGTCGTCTTTTTAGTTTACGAAACTTAGCAAGGAGCTGTATGAATCTTCAAACTTATTTTGTCACGGGAGTTTTAATTGATCAGAATCAGTGGAAATTAGGGTGTTTAACTAGGTCGATGGGGATTGGATTTGGTGAAAATTTCTTTATCTTAAATCTAAACTAAACAGACCCTATGTTTATGTGCAGTTACGCCCACTTCTTTGCACAGGATTTGAATATTAATAATTTGGGTAAATCCATACTAAATTGCCTGAATCAAGTGAGCGCCATTTCTTCGGTTAACGCGTAATGGGATTCAGAATATTGTTTGGTTATTAAGTGGATTTGCACGAGTAAAAGAGTTCAAATCGCTGCTGAGGAGAGTGATACTAAATAAGATATGGCACCCATTAGTAGTGAAGACCCCGTTATTTCAGGAACCTGGCCATGTGGTTCAATTATTTGCACTTCTCTTCTTCTAGTTCGTTCCCCCAATTGGTACTGAATTTTTAAATGAAGTCCTTACTCACTTCCAACATTTCTTTGGAATGGACGGAGTCAAACTGACACAAAAAGTTCCTACACTGAAAATATCTAAAACAAGAAGGTTATATGGCGACTTTGCTAGCTCATTAGCCAATAGAGACATGAGCTCGCCAAGTGGCCAAGGTGTGTTTATTCGTTGGTTGGCAGGAAGGGGATGCTTTGTCAATGTTCTAGTGTCATCTTGATTGATTGAAATTGAAAGAAATACAATCCTTATCCACACAGTCACAAGTTCGATTGACATTGAGAGTTGAGGAAGGGAATGCTGATTAAATCCAAGTTTTTTTTTTTTTTGGACAAAGATTAAATCCAAGTTTTGGCACGTTAATTTTGTAATATCCTAACTTAGGAAACCAGCCATTGGTATTAAGGATGAGTCAAGGTTAGGATTAAATTTAAACAAGGTGAAAATAATATAAAAACAGTGAAAAATATCTTTGAGGTATAGGAGAACATTATATGTGCAGGCTAGATATTGATCAGGGTGCGTCAAGAAGCATGTTGTCCGTCTCAGTCTTTCACATTTCACTTCGCAAGAAGAACGCTGTTTTTGCTCTCTTTCCTTGTTCTGCCAGATGATCGTTGCTTCCTAGTCGACCACCTTGATTGCTGTAAGATCTCCATCAATGGCTCCTTCATCCATTTGTTCCCTCATTCTCTTTTGCAGATTTGTGCCCCCTGTAATACCTTTATCTTATTTCCATATTTTTTAGAGTTTTTGTGTGCAGTTTGGTGAGCACACAAGAATAATATGATATACTGATCAAAAGTGTTCGATTACAGAAATTCCCTGCAGGGATTGTATATAATAATTACACATAATGTAGCCGGACAGGGCTATTAGAGTGTCTTAACCCATTAAAACAAAACGCAGAATTGTCCCGTCTTCGTTCCACCACTACAATCCTCTTGTGTAGTTCTCTTATCTGCTTTCACATGTCTAAATGGTTGGTTGGGGATGTTGAGATTCAGAAGAATCTCAATAACAAACAATTACTAACAATGCATGTAAAATGGATGCTAGAACAAGATTTGCTTGCCTTATATAGACTCATGTTCACATGAAAACATTTCTGCATGATCAATGTTTCATGCAACATATATATAGCCATAGAATAGATAAAAACAAAGCTTCATTCATTCATACATGCTTCATATAATCAAGAAAAGCAATACTGCAAATCAATACACATCAAATACATGCAAATTAATTAAGTTTATTACCTCTTGTTTTGAATTCTCCTCTTGTAGCTTTTCTTTTCCAACCATTGAAGATGTTTATTTTTAACTTCTCATGGCCCTAAATAAATACACATATTATTAGAGCCATGAAATTGAATGTCCAATGGGCTGCATGGACCTTTAGGATATGTCTCTTATTTTTTGCCCAATACTTTTGAAAATTTCAACACAATTGCTATAAATACGTAGGTTAGCCCAATTTGCCAGTTTTGTTGACCAAATTTTAAAAATTCATAATTAATTCTACAAAAATTCAAATGGGTTGGTTCTAGATTCTATAAAAATCTATTTAAGTCATCTTTCAATGAAAAATATTGCAGAGTATTAATTACAGCCACACATTTTTCAGGAATTCGTCAAACACAGTTGCCGTATATTTCATTCCAGAATCAAGGTTAAACTTTGAAAAATTATAACTTTTAATCTACTAGTCCAAATAGCTTATATTACATATCAAATTAAAACCCAGAATGTCTACTTTAATCTTATAAAATTTCATAACATTTGAACCAAGTTTGACTGATAAAACACACGTTGCAAGTTCTCTGCCTCCAAAAAACAGATTCAGGCAGACTTGAACATTAACTTCCAAAATCATCATAAATCATCATAAAACCTCTTTTAACCTCATAATCACCATCTTAATCATGATTAATCAAAATTTGGATAGCACCCCCCTTAGGGTTTGAGCTTCCTAAATCACAAACCAAACCAAAACAAAGCCCATAATCAACCTTAACAACATTAAACACCTTGAATCAACAAGAGAAACAGGGTTTTATGATTTACCTTTGATTTCTCCTTCTTCTCTCTAAAAACCGTGGCACCTCCTCCTTCCTTTTCTCTTGATTTTGCTTGCTATATGAGTATTTCAAGATGGAGAAGAGATGTACAAGAGATTGAAGACATGAACAAGTGAATTCCACAACCAACTCACCTTGATCTTAGTCCTTGCACCTTGCTCTTCTTCTTTGTTCTTGTGTTCTTGAGCTCTTTTATCTCTCTTTTTGTTTATGTGCTGGCCAAAAATGGCCCAAGAGGAAGAGGTAATGGTCTCATAATAATATCCCAACTCACCTCGTCATAATAATATATGTAATTGGAAATTAACATGTGCATAATTTACTTGTCCATAATCTTTTCCCTCTTGAATTAATGTGAGCCAAGTAAATTCATTTTCTCTTGCTCTCCTTTGTTGATCAAATATATCCCTAGTTGAGAGAAAATAATTGCTTCTTGCTTTATTAGTCAAATAACCATTTTGCCCATATATTTTTTTCCATTTTCGCACCTTGCTGGAAAACATGGTAGAATTTTCATCAACTTTGAAAATTCATATCTAATTGTGCAAATGCTCAATTGGTTTGGTTCCAAAGCCTATATGACCTTTATTAAGTCTATTTTTAAGAAAAAATATAGCCTTTAACCAATTAGAAACTCATAATTCCCAGAATTTTCATTTTTAGACGCTGTCACAAAAACTTGCCAGTTTCACTGGGTTAACTTAAAAAATACATAATACTTTGTGTACAACTCCAAATAATCTATCAAATTAAAGCTTGATAAATCTACTTTTATTTTGAAAAATTTCACATTCATTGGGCATCGTTTGATTATCCAAAACTTTCACACAACCAGACTGCCATGCAGGAAAATATACTAGCAGTAAAGTTTTCATTCTTGGGACTCTTGCTAAGCCGAGGTTTAATAGTCCACTTGATTCAGGCTTATTCTCAAACCTCTAATTTCAAAATTTGGGATATTACATCCCCTTTCTTTTTTCTTTTTTTGATTTTGGTCTTGATTTGTACGTCTCCCTAACTTGATGTGAGTGATGAAGAAAATGAGGGACGTTTTCCTGGCTAGTGAAGTCAGAAATACAGAAACCTCCCATGCTGGGATTTGAGTTTTCTCATAATCCATTTTTTTCTTTTATTCTTAGAATTTCATTTCCACCATCAGATTAAAAAAAATAGATGGTTCAGGTTTAATATTCTATAAAACTATTATTTTAAGCATAAATAAACAAATTTAAACTATTAAAACATGATCTACACTATTTATAATTGTGATGCAAACAAAATTAATAAAAAAAATTAATTGATAAAACCCTATAATAATAATTTTAAAAAATATTAAATCTTAACAATCCACTTTTTAATTTAAAAATGAATATGGGATTTTGAAAATAAACTAAGAGAAAAGATTCTAAGATTGCCCTACCCTTCCCTTTTAATTTGTTGTATGTTTGTTATGGTGTTGAGATTATTTATAAGTTGTTTTTTAATGTAAATCGAAATAAAACTTTTCTTATATATTTATCTCATATATCATAAATCATGATTAAAAAATTAATTTTAAACATTTTAATCGCCGTTCCAGACACGTTTACAAATCGGTTGTAAAGCAAGCGTGTTTGCCCGTACCCGCCAAAATCTGTACGGGTCCCAACCCGTTTGACACGGGCATAAACTGGTGCGGGCTAAAACATTCCCGTTTAGAGTTATAGCCCGCCCCGCCGGAAGCTCCCCTTTTGAAGTGGCCTGCTTTATTCGCCTTCAGCTTGTCTTGATTGTCAGTGAACGGAGATACCGGAGAGCTTCCGATGGTGCGAAGAACTATCTAAGCCATGACGGCATGACCGAGGTTGCTTGTGCCACTTTGTCAAAGCTTGATTCCAGGTTCAACTCGGGCTTCGAGATCTTTTTCTTGAGATTATGCATCTTTCTTTCTCCCATGTATTTCTTTACCTTTTTTTCCTAATGAAGTAGATGCATGTCTTGGAAAGAACCAGGCATTGAAGGGTGGTGAATGCTCTGTATATTTGAACGGGAACACACTTAGATTCGTGAACTTTTAAGATATGTATCGTCGAACGGCCATTTGAAAGGTAATCGGGAATACGGAGATTTACCAATGATATTTGACTAGTCTTCCCCGGATTTTCCCGTTGCAACTGTCTAGTTTTGAATCTAGGCCTACATTTGCTAGTTTAAAGGAGAATCGTACACCCTGCTAATGTCTCCTCTCTGCATTTCCTTTACCTCCTTCATTCAGTTCTGGTGGGTGGGTAATATGTTTTCCATAACTGTGAACCATGGTTGACTTAATTTTCACTTGCCGGCAGTGGAAATGACAGTTTCTTGTCTTGTATCTTCATTTGGTTGATAATTTCCAGAAATTACCAAATTATTGTCATCCTTTTGAGTTAATAAAACTTTGTCAGCATGACGACTGTCTCACGTGCTGTGACATGTCAAAATTTGAAGTGTTCACTTGTAATTTAAAGTGCCATGAAGTATCGTATTGTGTCCAGTACGAGTGATGTGCGAAGTGTCAGTGCTTTATTGAATAGAATTAGTACTGCATTTTTTCCATTTATTTTGTTACCCAGTAAGCTCATGGTCTCTACTTTTATAGATCTTAAAGACAAGTTAACTGCAAGAGAACTGCAAAGCACATGGTTAAATATATGTTTTCTTTTGCCCCCATCTAACTTCTCTTCAATTTCACGGATTTATTGCATAAATCATAACTTGATTTGAATCTTTTAGAATAATTGTTGATTAAATTTGTTCTTGCTTGTGTCCATTGCAAGGAATTCAGGACCATAAAGTTAGTTAGGGTGAGGATCATGAGATGACAATGCGAAGCAAGTGTAGGCTTTGGTGGCCAAAACAGCTCTTATCAAGAAGAGAACCTTCTTCCAGTCTTTTGCTGGGGTGGTTTGTCACATCCTCTCCAGCATCACTTGACATTATAGTGGCCTTTACTTGCGACAAAGTGTTGTTATCTCAATCTAGTCGTTGCCTTGAGGTATGAAACTGGATTTCGAGTTCTCATTTTACTGCACATACTTTGAGTAAAAGTGAATAAATAAGCAATTGATACAATGAAACAACTACAATTATTTATTTTTCCGGAAAATTTTGGGTTTCCTTCTTGCACTATGATTGAAATTTATGTTGTATTCAAGAGCAAACAAAATTTAAGAATTGGTTTAATGGCTCATTGTGTTTAATAGCCAGTTTCTCTTAGTGGTCCATTATTGGAATGCGAGAGATTATTTACTTGGTGATTAAAAATTATGAATCAGCGGTTACAAAGCTGATGTCTTCCTAGTCTATTATGTTGCTGAGGGCAAATTGAGAAAAGTAGAGGGCTCTATGACCATAGCTATCGCTTAATATTGGCCTGTTAATACTAGTGGCTTGAAGTGACTTGTAGTTTGATCATCTGGTCATTGCAGGGAGGTAGATACAGCAGTTTAGATGCTTTACACCCTCTCTGGCTCACTTATTCCTTTAATTATTGGGAACAAGAATATGATCCTTTTTGAGAGTGCCCACCTAAGATTACTATTTAATTCTTTTTACATGATTATTAGGTCTATGTGCGTAAAATTTGGGCCAATTTATTGCGCGCATTAATCAAACAAGAAGCTATAGGTTGGGTAACAATATGTATAAGTGGTGAGCTTTTTTTTTCCCTATCTTTGTGGATGATGAGAATCTTGATTCTGTATTAATAATGATCGGAAAAACCCTAGGATGAGGATGGTCTTTATAATGTTCTGTAATGACACTTTCATACAAGCTGTCATAGGTGGCTGCTGATTATGGCCCAATGTCGAGAGACATCTAACATTATGAACTGCTACTTTATATCAGGAGATCCTCCATGACGTACATGGGAAGATGCCCATAATTTTACAGGATAAGTCAACATTTTCTATACTTGGCCAATGTGTCCCTGGCCAGAGTAATAGCAGCTTGGTAGCTGGAATAGAAGACAACAAGTGGAAGCTCTCCAATTGTGGCTGTCTCATGTTAGATGGTTCATCAGAGCCTAATTGTCAAGCTTCCTGTGGAAAGAGTAACTGGATTCTGCTGACATTTGATTCTCGTGAACAGAATGACACAAGATTCCACAGGCTTCCAAAATTGCATCACATTCACTGGAATGGGCTGGCTATCTTACAATATGATGTTCACGTATGTAAGTCATGATTGCTTCCTCTACGTGCTTTTCCAAAATTGTTTATCTAATGTTAAAACTCTATTTCCTTCTCTCAAACACGTGTGTGGTGTTTAAATAATTGTAGGTGATAATTTATGACACCCCCTATTATGGTTCACTTCATTTCTCTTTGTGTCCATCAAATTCACATGAGCAAGCAAAGACTTCCATTAAGAAACCTAGATGGGTAGGTGATCTTCACAAAAAGGAGCAGCTCATTGACTTGGTAATAAAGTTTACAATTTTCATTATTGTGTATACCCATATAGGGAAAATATTATTAAGGTCCCAACCCTGGAAAATAATATCAGAAGAAGTCCTATAACTTGGCAATGGTGGCTTTTTCACTTGTCAATAGGGCTTTTCTAATATTATTTTCCTCTGTTGAGACCTTAATGATATTTTCCCTATATATTTTTGGCCTATTAATTATTTTACTCTTCAAATCTTTATCCCAGGACATGGTCATCTTGGCAATTAATTGTAGTGCTGCAGCTAAAAGAATTTTTGAGAAACGTGAGGTCTTGAGGAGATCCTTCAGCTTGCTTTCCATATTTCTTGTGTACACACTTGACGCTATTGATATTCTATATCTTTTTTCTTCTTATCTTTATGTTCCAGTTCTGACGGTTTGTTGTGATTCTTCAGGTTTTTTGCATCTGTTGGGAATCTGGCTGCTAATTTTGTAGCATCATTATCAACTCTGTTTTTTGTTGCCCTTCAATTATTCCAAGCACTCTTCAATGATGAATTGGGATCTTGGGTTTACATGGCATCAGCAATATTTAGGACTGCATGGATAAATATACAGATTCGTTGTTGTCAGATATTATATTGGCCTATATTTCTTCAGGAGAATGATCTTAGGTAACAAGCAATTCTCATAAAATATTTGACATGTGTGATTTGTTTGGTAGGTCTCTGGTTTTTGGTAATATGATAGAACCTCCTGAATATACACTTGTATTAGACTGAAAACAATACTAGCAATTCTACTGATCAGAGATAAGTCAGCAGAAATACTCACGCAGCATCAGTTATGGTAGCAATACAGCTAGAAAACACTGTAACAGTAATAGGAGACTGTCTAGCATTTGAAAGGTTGGCCACTCCTTGGATTCTCTGATCAGAATAATCTACATCCTCATAGTGATTCCAGGCACACTTTTTCAGCCAACAAAATACACTCCTATCCACCTGACCCACACCAAGAAGTAGGCACCAGAATTAGTGACCCTTCTTCAATTCCCTTGTTTGGTCCCTACTACCATCTCTCTAGAAACATGTGCTCAATAATAGGCTTGGATGAATCAGCAGCTTCTTCAAACCAATGTACCTTTTTCTCTTTTTTTATGGGCACAAACCTTACTCACTGTAGGCTCATTACCTCAGGCCCTTCACAATAGCAGGCTTTAATCATTGATAAAATTTATGAAATGCATTTACTTTGAGCTTGTACTTCTAAATTAGAATTTACTTCGGCTTACTGTAATTAAACTTTCAGTCTTTTTTTAATGTTCTTTTAGAGGACATGTTACATAATTTCACTATGAAAAATTTTTCTTTATTTGAAGTTGAAAACATTATAGAAAACATAATGTGTGTTTCTCCCTTCACGGTGGATTGTTAACACTATTATGAATAAGTTATGTTTAGTTGTTCTTTGTTGAATTTATCATTGACCTTCTGACCAGCATCTTTGGATATTGATTCCATGTGTTTTCTCCTTTTTTAACATAATTCTTTTGTGTGCTAGGTCACGATCATGTGTTGAGTATGCAGAGAAAGCTGCCATGCACAGGCATTCCATGTGGTCAACTTTGGTTGTTGATGTTTTCCTGGGAAACATGATTGGTTGGGCGCTGCTATATCATGCAGAATTCATTTGTTTGTCAGTTTTGACATTTGTCCATGACGTTGCAAACCCTTTCTTGCGCTCAGGGTGTGTTTGGTTAATGGGAAACCCTGCAGGCTTCAAGTTGAATTCTGAGGTGGCTGGAGTATTAGGCATGGTTTCTCTGAATGCAATACAGATATGGTCAACACTCTGGACTTTTGTGGGTTTTGTCTTAAATTATATTATTCAAGGACTGGCTATTATAGGGATTCTTTGTGGATTCACTTTACCTGCTGCCTTGATTATAGACATGATTGTGTTAGCAACTTCTCACGTTTCAACTCTTTATTGGTTGATTTCACTTCTGTATTCTTCACAGATACAGGCAGTGACAGCGTTGTGGCGGCTTTTTAGGTGGGAGTTTCTTTTCCTTCTTTTTTTGTTATTGAGATGGTTGGGTGAATACAAGTTAGTGATTAGAATGAGAAATGCACATTTAAATATAACTGATCTTTGAATTATAATAGCAACTTGCTAACATGATTGGTTTTGACAATTAGATTGTCCACTTAAGCTCTTAATGTCTGCACAACACAAGTTTTTGGTGAAAAGATATAATCACTGCCCAAATACATGTTACTGAGATTGTCTCTTTTGACATCATCTGACTTTTTAAGCACAAGCTTTATTAATTCTGCTCTCATTACTTGATAATCTTAGCCATAATATATTTATGGAAAAACTAGTATTGGGTTCTGGGAGAAAGAGCCAATTGTGCTATTAACAAGATGGAACATTTGCAAATATGAGGATAATTTGTGCTATTATTGGGAAATCAAAAGTCCTTTTCATTTTATGGAAGTCATTATATTTGCGTCATTTATTCTCTACTTGTGATTAATTTTCTTTTAAGAATAATATATACCACTGCATACATACAATTACACATTTAGACCCGCATACATGCTCTTTTTTCTTTCCCTCGTTTTGTTCATGAGTTGCTGATCTTTTCACAGGGGCCGGAAGTGGAACCCACTTCGTCAGAGGTTGGACAGCTTTGATTACACTGTCAAACAACATATTATAGGATCCCTTTTATTTACACCCCTCTTGCTTCTGCTACCAACCACTTCTGTTTTCTATATATTTTTTAGTATAGTGGACACAATGATCAACTTCATCTGTATATCAATTGAAGTTACCATTTCAGTAATTCATGCTACACCATATATCAAGCTTTTTCTCCGGTTGGTGCGTCCAGGAAGATTCCCTTCTGGAATATGGTTTGAAATTTTAGGTTGTCAAGGTACTGGTAATAATTCTCCGAACGTTGATTTTGCTGATGAACCAACTTCTTCCAAGGAAGAATTGCTGCTAAAGGAATTTAGTGGAAAACGATCTAGCATTCTGGTTTCAGTTCTCCGAAGTAACTACATGAGCATAGGTAAGGCTTGGAGCTATCACTTGTGGACTTAGTTTGATGCTTCTGTGGTGTTTAATTTCGTTTTTTCATGCTGCTAGGTGATGTCCCTTGAGCTTTAATTAATATCAAAGCAAGCATTTAAGAATGTTGCCTAATATCTAGACTTTTTGTGCTTGCTTTCAGTTGACTGGGGCCTTTTACTTAGAGACCCTGGAAATATATTACTCCTCTAGTCATTTTCCCCTCCTAAAACATCCTAATCATCTTCCTTAATTCACCCTCTCCCTCTTACCTGATTATTGTTAAAGGAGTATCAATAGGGGCGATTTGAGAAAAAAATTGATAAATATAAGAAATAGGTTTTACATTTAGGACAATTAACTTCCTAATTAGATCTTACGTTAGGAATTGGAGGAGTATTATTGTATAATATAAGTGATGTTGCGTTTGGTGACAAAGCTGGTAGTCATGATCTGATTAATCATTACTTCTAGCTGAGGTAATTTCCTAATTTAAAGTGGGTCTCTGCCTGTTTGCATAACATGGTGAGCCTTACTGAATATGTCATAGACGTGGACTTCATCAAACATTCCATGAACATGAAATTTGAAAGCACCGACTCTAATACAATTTGTAATATGATATTTGTAGTCCTCTTCACGTTTATGATAGTTACCTTAATTTCCTAACGGTTTTTTGTTTGCTCTTTTCTTTCTTTTTTTCCTTTTTTGGTAAACATTGGGTATATGCGCACTCTAATGGGATACTTTTCAGGAAAAGTTATGTGGCCTCACTATGAAAATATTTTTTTGGGGTTTTCTGCGCCATCCATTTCCTTAATAGCTCATGGAGTACTCATTGGTCGAAGGTGAGATGTTCTTTCCTCAAGTTCTATCCATTTAGTTACTCTTTACTATTAACCTGTTGATTCCCATCCTTGGTCAGAATACCGTATAGACGGGGAACTCTTCTTCCTTCACCAATGCCTTGGATGTCCCTGCCCTACAGAGAGTATTGGCGCCTTTGTCGTGATTCACTTATTGCATGCTTAAGAGTATAACGGTCTCATCTCAACGCCCGATTCCACATAACCAGAACTGGCTGTTCTTTCATATTAACTAGTGATGATCCTTTTGGCTTTTCATGACGTTATTGAGCATTCTTCATATTGGTTCCTCCCTGATTCAACCGGAGAGGTATTTTGGATTTTCCTTTCCTACTATTTCGTGCTCTTGAGCTATTGATTTCCTTGTGCCCTTGGTTGAAATATAGGTCGCCAATGTTTCTTGATGTGGTTTTTCCTTCTGTTGAGTGGTATAGAAGGGATTTATCTAGTAGGTGGTGATCGGAGGCTACATCAATAGCTGAAACTTGTTTTCTGGTAGGTAGGCCTGGAGTCTAGAAAACTGGCCTACTGATTTTGATTTGATCCTCCAATTGTAAATTCTTTTGTTGGAACACATGATATAGGGTTGTTTTTTTTCAAGTTTGTAATTGATTGATTTTGTTGTGGGGAAAACATTCTTACTTGAAACCAGCAAATTTTTGCGTCCATAAACACCAAATCCGTAATGTTCCAACCTGGAAACCGGCGAATCAGCCGGTAAATCGGCCCGGTCCGGCATCCAGTCCAGGTCCCTATTTTTTATTTTTTATTTTTTTAGAATTTTATATTAATAAGCCTAAAATATTCAATTTCTCACAAGTTTGACCCCGATCTGACCCACTTACCCTTAACCTAGTACCTCGACTGGTTCAGTGTCCGGTCTAGGTTCATTAACCTTGGTCAAAATGGCAATCCCATTTTTATTGTTGGAACCCAAAGATTTTATAGCATCGTTTTTATTTTTAAAACATTGATTGATAAAATAATATATCATTGTACCCGCCAACTTGTAATTTGAATGATTACGTCATAGTTTTTGAAAATTTACATGAAGGGTTATGTCGTGTGATACCTTTTATTTTTGCCACACAAGACGCCAATCGTAATACCTTTTATTTATGACAAATGCGTTTGTGCGTGGTACCTTAAAAAATCCTCAAGTTTTCAAATTGAACGTGAGTATACATTTCTGATTAAAGATGCATTAATGTCAAATCGTTGGAAGCAATATTTCTGATAGATGATAATTTTATTCTTTAAACAAGTAACGCAGTTATTTTGTTGAACTTGCAAGCACAGCCAGTTTTGGATGAAGATGAGTTACTTTTACTTTGAATTAAAAAGTTAAATATTAATTTGAAACATGGTTGATTGATTGTTGTTAAGCGAGTTCCAATGAATCAAATAAATTGAAAAAATATTTTTATTCATAATAAATATAAAGTAAATTGTTCTATTGGATTGGGATAGAATGTTTAAAATCTATTTAAAATAAGGGGTTAAGGTGCAAAAATACCCATGAACTTCTTTCAAAAGTGCACCTAACACCATAAGCTTTTTTTAGGTGCAAAAGTACCCATAAACTTTTAAAAAGAGGGCAAAAGTGACTATTCCGTTAAAGGCAAATTACATCTGTTAAAATTATTAGTGGCCCCACACAATTAATAAACTAAAATTTTAAAATTCCTTTACTACCCTTCCCTCTTCCCAGTTCCCTTTCACCCATCTCTCTCATACGCTCCCTTCATCCCTTCGACTTCCTCATTTTCTTCTCAGATCTGATGGCGGCGGTGGCAGCGACGTCGTCATCCTGCACCAATTGCCGAATCAAGCATAGCAAGGTTGACGATGTCTTCTCAAATCCTCTCTCATTCTTCTTCTTTACTCGTGTTTCACCTCTCACCTGACCGTCGATCTCTGAGTCTGCATTGACGGCGTCGTCGATCTCTGCATCTGCGTTTATGGCTCCGTCGATCTCTGCGTCAGCCCTCACTACGCTGTTGATCTCTTTGTTTGTCTACCCTCCTCACTAAACCCAAATGATGGGGAAGAAGAGATCAACGTATGGGACTATTTGAAGGTTATGAGTTTTTCAACAGGTTCTTTTCGAGAATTTGGCATCTTTTTATGATATTAGAGCTGGTGAGTTGATGTTGATTTCACGGCTCCTTGCAGCACCCCTATTACCACTTTAGCCTCTTTGATATATATATATATATATTTCATTTTGCCACTGATATGGTGATTATTATTCCACCACCAAAATCTTAAAAATCGTTTGCTATTTCCTTATGAAATTCCCAGTTGATGCAATTTCCATAGTGAAAGAGGAAGAGAAGGCTTAAGAGCTTAACCTCGTTTTTCTACTCTTGATTAAGATTGTTTTTTTATAGTTTAATTTATGGTTGAGTTTGATGAATTCCAATGAGCTGGAGATGTTATTGCTGTTTATTGTTGATGATTAATAAGCAAGAGGTCGAGGGTCGGAGGGAGACTCTGGTTTTTTTTGTGCAAGGGATATTGTTGTACTTTCACAGTATATTAGACGGCCGTTACCTGATTTTAACAGTTTTGTCATTTTTGCCCTCTTTTTAAAAGTCTGTGGTTACTTTTGTACCTAAAAAAAGCTTATGGTGTTGGATGCACTTTTGAAAAAAGTTCATGGGTATTTTTGCACCTTAACCCTAAAATAAGCTATTATGGCAAATACTTGATAATTCATTCAAATCATTAATATACGATAATGATTTTGTTTGCCAACATATATCAATAAGATTTAACATATACCTAGACGCCCACACAGAAATGTTAACATTACATCAAGCTCAAGGCCTCACAACATGCTGAATGCAGACAGACGCTAACTCACACGAGAGAACCAACAGAACAAACTGAATACCTAACCCCCTCACATGTTGCTAGGGACGACTAACTACTTACCACATTTTAATATTTTATATCCTTGTCCCGAAATAAATAAAAAAAGATGTATAATACATAATTTATGAGCTAGAGTCTAACACACAAACAAATCCTTAATATAAGATCTCGTATCTAATAAAAGTTATAGTACAAATAAGATCTTACATTAAGTACGGGAGATAGTATAAATGTAGGTCTATCTCTTTCTTCACATTCATACTGAATATATGTGTTCGCGCGCCCGCCAGAGATAAGTAATGTTAGAGATTGAAGAGGGGCTACTACTAATTTCACTTGGAAATGAATGAAAACAAGTTTGCATAAAAGGGGCTGAATGCAAGGCAAGTGTCTAGGAAGTCAAGAAGAGAGAATATGGAATCAGTTCACGGGAATGCTACTGACACAACAGAGGCTGGGTGGGTGATGGGTTGGTATAAAGGACAAAACAGAGTGAGGCTGAGAATAGTGAGTGTGTGGCGTCTCTCCCTTCTTCTATCGCCCTCTTTCCCCTGTTCACTCATGTGATCTCTTCACCTCTCCTTTTCATCCCACTCTACCACTCCTTCACTTCACATGACTTTCCCTTAATTTTAGGCTTTCAACTTCTTTATGACCATCTTGACCTTCCCATCCACCAATTGTAACCCCCTTGATTCCACCACCTTAAAAAAAAAAAAAAAAAAGAAATTCCCCTTTTGTTTTTTTTCAACTGCCCCACAATGCAAGTTATGATTTTGGTCATTTTTCACTTCCTTGTTCTGTTTTTACCGTTCCATAACGCTTCAACTCTAGTAGAAATTAACTCATATTTCCATTTAATGCAGCCACATTGATTTGAATCAAATGGAATAGGTGGTAGTAATATCCAAGAAGGGTAGGATTGGTCATTTCAATAGGGAGAGACAAAAATTGTGTGCAGAACTTGTGATTGCATTATTGGAAAAGACAAGGACCGGATTCTTGTTATCTGAAGCTATCGGCTACACATTGCCACCTTTTATACCTGCTAAAAAAAATAATGTCAGAAATGTTATCCAACTGCCTATAAATATTGTTACGCGTAACCGCAAGTTCTTGCTTGAAGGCCGCACTCGAGCTTAATACGTTTCTCTGTTTCTGTGTGCCACCGACACTGTGAGCAATGGCCAGAAAACTAAGCATTGTTATGCTCTTCCTCGTTGCAAAGTTGCTCCTTTTCGTGGATAACCATGTAAGCATACTCGAGTTCTACAGTAGTTTCCTCTACCACACGTGTTGATAACTTCAAGCTCTCCGTTACTCTGTTTCGAGCTCCTGGTTATTCTGCATTACTCTGTTTTCAATCCTTTGTTGGCCTGTTAATACCACAAATTATAATTGTAATGAACAATTAGTTTTGAAAAAGAAGTTTTAGCCATAGTTCTATATTTGTCCAGCCGTTTTAGTTCCCCTTAAAGTCGGCTTCCTGCTTGGAAAAATTCATCACTACACAAGAAAGCATACAATCCTTGCTGTTACTTTGTATATGTACTCTTAATAAGATCTCTAGTTTTCATCATATCTCTCTTGAGTGATAATTATGCTCATTTGGTATACGAAAATGATGGCTTCAGGCTGAGATCGTAGTCGCTACCACTGAAGCTCCAGCCCCTCAACCCAACAATAACACAACCAACTTTCCCACGGTGAGATTTTTTTTTCAGTTCAAATTGTTTCTGCATTACTTTTGATTTTCTAAACTTGCCACACACATCCTCTGTTCAATGCCTATGCTCATCTGATGTTTGTTTCTTTGAGTTTCAGCACGGCATTACTGAAGGCAGTCTTCAGCCACAGGGTAAGTGTTACAGAATCGGATATTAAAACTATGATTACTCCCTAAAAAAACAAAAAAAAAAGTTTCAAGGGAGGGTTTCATATTGAAATTAATAGAGGGGAATTAATGAGTGGGGGTGGATGAATATGCAGAATGTGGACCACATTGCACAGAGAGATGCTCAAAGACGCAATACAAGAAGCCATGCATGTTCTTCTGCCAAAAGTGCTGTGCCAAGTGCTTGTGTGTGCCTCCTGGTACTTATGGCAACAAGCAGGTCTGCCCATGCTATAGTAACTGGAAGACCAAAAGAGGAGGACCCAAGTGCCCCTGAACCTCAACTTCGCTTTTTTCTATTGTCACTCTCAAGTTTCAGTGCTCTGTTACCATCTCTTGTAATGTGTATGATGTGCTGTTCAAATGGAATTGATATAATTGTTTTATTTGCCTTCCTCTAAATTTTGCATCGACAATAGAAAGTGCCATTTCTGTTTTCTGTGTGTTTTATTAAAAGAAGAAAATAAAAATGGGCATAGAATTTATAGTCCAATTCATAACAAAACAAATAAGGCACAAGAAAGCCCAACAAGACCACTCTTGCTGTGACTTGCAAATGAGTATACACACAATAATGTTAGCGGCCTAAGTCAAGCATGTCCTTTCACATGATGGAGGAATCAATGTTTCTTGAGCAAGAAATGAGAATACTTTTGGCTATCCTTTTTGTGCTTCTATTTTAAAAATCTATGCCTTGCACTCTACCCCACGCACTCACAATTTTTGTTTATATTCATTCTTTGGGTTGATTCTCTGGGGGGGGGGGGGGGTAACGTACTTCGATCATGCCTTTTCTGTTCCTAAAAGGAAATTGGTCTGTAATGTTTGTCTGTGAATGCATAGAATAACTAAAATATTGAAGCGTCCAATTCACATGTGAGAAAGGAGCTTGAACATGGACTCCAGTTCTTCCACTATATTCATGAATCCACAAATAAAGCAAAGTAACCAATTTAGCTTTAGGATGTAAAGAGAGAAGCAGGCTGCACTAATAATGACAAAACTTTAAATGCAATAACACTACTTAATACGTTGTTTTGAATGCGTGTTGTATTAAGCAGATACCCCTACCACCACGGCACCACCACGTTTCATTGGAAAGGTAGGTGTGCAATATTGCTCATTCGCAACAGATATTTTTTCTCTCCTTGAGTTAGTTTCGGTTGGTTGCATTTCGATGCCATCAACACATGAGGGTTAATCACCTAATGAGTGGAGATTTATTTTATTTCAATTTTCATATATCTAATAATAATAATAATAATAATAATTCCCTTCCCAAGCTGCTCGACTTAAAAGTCGGCAAGGGAGGATCCATGACCAGAAGTCAGGAGTCAGGCAAAATAAATAAATGGATCGAAAAAAAATTTCTAGAAAGTCAAAGCTTCGGCAGCTAGGCCAAAAAAAAAAAAATTCTAATTATATTTGATTCGATTATTTTATTTGGCTATGAATAGTCAACTTTGGCGAGATTCAAACAAGTAACAAAACAATAAAAGAACATTCTAATAGTAATTTGAAATGTATACTTTTATTCTTTTAATTTTTACATTAGATATATTTTCTGTTGTTTAATTTTATAAAATATATTTTTGACTTCATATTTTTAAAATCGTTAATGTTACTAATAAAAAATGTTGACGTAACAAACTCAAGTGATGATTGTATATTTGATAAAACATATTTAAGTTTTACTTTTTTAATATAATATATTTAGATTATTAAATTAAAATACATAGATGAATCATTATAAATAAAATTGAGGTTTTGATATTTAGATTATTAAACGAAATTTTTTTAATACAATCAAGATTTAGAAATTAACTACACCATTAGGTTTTTAGATATTTTTCAATATACACATATTTTAAATTTAACATTAATATTATTTCATTATGCAGCTATTGTTTAAACTTATACAGTTATCACCTGAATTTGTTACATCAGTATTCTCCGTTAATAATATTAACGATGTTAGAATTATAAGACTTAAAAATACATTCATAAAATTAAAAGATCAGAAGTGTATTTTATATAAATTTAAAAGACAATAAGTATACTTTACTCTAATTTCACCCTTCAGAAGCATGCTCCATCCCCCAAGTAAGCTCTGTTTCTTGAACAGAGAATTGGAATGATTCAACTCCTTCACATTCCTGAGAAGTGAGAACAAACTTTTGGAGAAAAGTTTAGAAAAGGCATATCCCTCAGAATCTTCGATTTCTTAAGTTGCGTGAATTGCTCATTATTCCCTGCCTCGAATGGTATATTCCCCAACCACAATACTCATTTCTTTTTCTGGCCCTCTTTCGTCCAGCTTCTATTCGATTCTTAAATTTGTTTCAATACAAATTGGCAAACTTATCAAGCATTTTTTGCCACAGAGGTTTTTCACTATCTTTACTTGAGCCTTTTCAACTACTATACATTTCCTAGAGCACAGTGAAAGTGTGAATTACATGGTGCTTGTTTGTTTCACCGATTGGGCATCCAATTGGATTTAAATAGTGGCGCAAACGAACTTAAACAGTAAAAAGTATAATATGAATGTTTGTTTTGGCGATTGTTTTTAAGTTGAAAAAAGTCATAAGTTAGAAAAAGTCATAAACCTCAAAATGAAACTTATTGGAGCTTATGTACTTGTGTGTGTGTAAAATAATATTGATAGGAGTATCTTCATATTTTTGGGGATCAATGAGGTGCTCAAAATCACTTCTAATCACAAAACTTCTTTTATGAAAAGTGTTCTAAATAATTTTCTCTTTCTTTAGATAGTAATCTTCTGCTAATTAGAGAATACTTTGGGATAAGAGTTTAGACAAGTTTTGAGCTTTGTTAATATATGACTGTAGAAATGTAGAGAATAATTAATAATTAATTTTAATTGGTTTAGATTTATTATTTAATTGTTTTATGATTTTATAATCGATTTTTTTTATAAACATGTCATAAATTAGTTTCTATATAGTGTTTTTACCCATTAAAATTAGATTAAATAATTTATTTGGATTATTGGAGGTATTATTGAGGTTTTAACCTGTTTATTTTGTTAGATTTTGAGCTATATGAAAATATGAGTTAGGATTTAATATTTAAATTAGAGTTTGATATAATTTTAAAGATTTAAGCTTGAGGTGCATAA
Organism: Inga oerstediana; assembly: GCA_963210345.1. NCBI lineage: Eukaryota > Viridiplantae > Streptophyta > Magnoliopsida > Fabales > Fabaceae > Inga > Inga oerstediana. The sequence continues at coordinate 9,636,067 of OY723403.1, forward strand.
TAGAAAAGATTTTTAGAGTATACCAATTTAAATTAGAATTTGATATAATTTTATTACAATTGTACCATTACCAAATTTTCAAAGTTAATTTTTGAGAAAATTGTGAAAAAATCACTCCGTGTGTAGATATCTTCTCAGGTCCCATTGACAATTAAGTTTCCAATGAGGACTTTTTCATAATTATCCCTTCATTTTTCATAATTTTTACAATTTTTTCTCTTAATTAATACAAAAGCCACTTATGCAAAAGTCAAACCAAATATCATTTACTTTTACATAAGTTACTTATCGAATTGCTAATCCAAACACTCATCATTTTACTCCATCTAACTTTTTTTCAATCTTAAGATTCCATAAGTTCAAGTAAAAATAAATTACTTATACAATCACCAAAACAAAAATCAACCAAAATAGGAACTTGCGTTGTGGACTAACGTTTGCTAGAATGATCTGTGTTTCATCAATAAAGGAGACAAAACAAGACTTATACCATATTTTGTTCTGATCATTACATCAAAATCTTGTGGGTTGTGCGATTCATAAACCATATGATATAATGAAAATTTATTCTTGTCTTAATAACGAGGAGGGAGAATAATAACAGAGGAAACAGAGAAGAGGGAACTGTGAAGAAAGAATGGGAAATGAACAAACAATACGGTTCAGTTCGAAATGAAACCAATGATCGAGCATATAAGACCTTGCATGTCATGTAAACACTCAAATATACATAAAAATCAATCTGCAAGAAAAATAGACGGGGATTCTAAGGAGGGAAAAGTAACAAAAGCATGAAGGGGAGAAAGAAGAAGAACAGGATTGATCACTTGACTAATTTACAGAGTCCTGGAAACATGAAAAGTTCAATCCTTTGGAAAATCATAAAGCGTCGGAACCCTCCTCATCGGCAACCCAAAAGAGCAAAGAAAGCGGGTCTGTGGAGGGTGGCGATAGCTTCTTATCAACTTCAACCGGAGATTTTGCCTTGTGGGAGATGACCAAAGCAGAGGAATTGGAAGGTGGAGCAGCGACGGCGTCTCTGGGCTGACTCTGAAGGTGGAGATCAGTACAAGTTTCTTGTTTTGGAGGCTGCGCGGGAAGCACGGCGGCCGGAGCAAGAGAAGGCGGAGGACGAGGGTACAAGAGGTCGGTGGGGAAGAAGTTGTACTGTTGAAGGCCAGCCATGAGGAAGGAGGTGTTTGTTGAAACTTGAAACAGAGAAGGAAGACTGAGAAGTCAGAAGAGAAGAAGTGACTTTGTGGGTTAACTAGTTTTGCGGTGTGGAGTTTGAAAATTTATAGGGAGCGAGAGAAGCGATGAGACAAAAAGAGGAGTATGTGATTGAGAATCAAAGGAGTCTTTCACTCGATGTTTCCGGTGTAGTCTGTTGGCTTTGTTGGGTTTGGCTGTTTTTTGAGATCCGTAATTTTAGTTAAGGTTTTGGGTTGCTGATAGTTACCATTATTTAAATATTTACTCAAATAAAAATAAAAAGGAAACTAAGAGACTAATATAAGTCTTTTTTTTAATTCAATTGGAGAAACTTTTTATTATATTACTTTTAGGAATATAAAAGTAAAGAGTTATGAATGAAGGTATATTTTCTTGAAAGTAAAAAGGTTAGTTTATTTTTGGAAAAATATCAATTTCATTCAACAAAAAATATTACTCATCATGATTCTACAATTATGAAATGACATGATTATATAGAATTGAAAACATTACAGTGAATTTTTTACACCCAAATGAATTTTTTTAAAGAGAAAAGAGCAAGAAAATTGTAGATACTGCATACAAGATGATAGAAGAAAATTGCCTAATTTCTCTTTAGAACTACTGTTTCTTAATAGAAATGATTTGAAGGTTTTTGTTGTCGGAGGAATTAAACAACAGACATTTAAATATCCAATGAAGAGATGACCTAAAACAAGTCAAAACAAGGAATGCGTGTCTATGAGATTTCTTCCATAAAATAGATTAGATAGATTGTCCTTGAAAATGAAAACAGACATAAGATTGACAATAGGTAAAATGACCACTCTTATATTTTTCCAAGAAGAAAGTCCAACCATCATCATGACAATTGAAAAGTGATAGCCTAATAGGCCTCATCCAGCGTAGAATATCAGGGGATCTTCATAATAAATAGTAGTATAATAACGCTGTACAAACTAATGAGAAATCATGAATTGAGGGAGGGTTTGATTTCTCTCGATGTCCAATTTCTTATTATATTTCATAATCTCTAAATCATATCCGTTCAATCAATTTAAAAAGTACAAGATGAGCCACGTCATCAAGTTATCACTCTTTTTACTTTTCTCTCCCCTTCTTAATCAACGGTTCAAATGACTACTCCTCCAGATCAACAGTTCATATAGGTTCATGAGGGATGATGAGAAGATAAGATGATGAGAAGATCTGCTTCCCAACAAATGAGGTCAAGTGGCTTGCTTCGCCATGTTCAACAAATTGATTAATTAAACAAGAGTTCAGCTCTTGTCTAAGTGAGAAAGCCAAGAGCTCCAGAATACTATATTTTTGTTATGAACTTCATCACATGAAGATCTTTTGCGTCATACGATTCGTCATAACCTTACGAAATAATAAAATTTCCTCGTATTGTTAACGAAACGGGAGAATAATAACAGAGGAAATAGAGAACAGGGCACTTTGAAGAAAGTATGAGGAAGGCACCGTACAATAAGGCTCGGTTCGGATTAAAACTAGTCATTTACGACCTTTCATGTCATGTAAATTCTTCAACACTCAAATATACATAAAACAGTCTGCAAGAAAAGATGAAAGAAGAAGGATTCTGAGAAGGCAACAAAAAACAATGGGGGTTAACCAAAAAAACGAAGAAGAAGAATCCCTTGAATAATTTACAGAGTCCTGGAAACATGAAAAGGTCAATCCTTTGGAAATCAAGAAGAGTCGGAACCTTCCTCTTCGGTAACCCAAGAGTGCAAAGAAAGCGGGTCTGCGGAGAGTTGCGATAGCTTCTTATCCACTTCAATCGGAGATTGTGCCTCGTAGGAGATGACCAAAGCAGACGAAGTGGAAGGTGGGACGTGGATGAGGCCTCTGGGCTGATTCTGAAGATGAAGATCAGAACTAGTTTCTTGTTTTGGGTGCTGCAGGGGAAGCACGGCGGGGGCGGGGGCGGCAGAAGGCGGAGGGCGAGGGTACAACAGGTCGGTGGGGAAGAAGTTGTACTGTTGAAGGCCAGCCATGAGGAAGAAACAGAGAAGTCAGAGTAGAAAATCTAGCTTTGTTGGTAGTTATGTTATGAAGACCTGTGACGGTTTGGTTGTATTTATTGGGCGAGAGACTGAGGGGTGTGAAAAGGGGGGGCCTTGGGAAACAAGGCAAGCTTTCCTTCGAGAAGGGGTTGGCTACTATGTGCTTTTATCATATATCTTTGGATTAATTTTGGTAGAATAATTTTTATAATTTATAAAGTAAATATCTGAGAGGAGTTTTATCTTAATTTACTTAAAAGGGTTTCTGAAACTATAATTTTATTATTTCTCAAATATGCATTTTTGATGTTTACTGTGTACATTTTGTTGGCTTTTTAAGTTTCACCAATTCTATTGGCTTTGTTAGGTTTGGTTCCTCAAATTCTATACGTGGAGTTCCTTCATCCTATTAAATTCTTGAGTACATAGTTATGATGATTTTAATTACTTACAAAATTGAAGAAAAGAAAAGGGAATAAATCTCAAATTGTAAGTAAAAGTGAAAAAATAGCCTAATAATATAAAGATTTTTTTTTAATAAAATGATCAATTATACATAAGCAAAAGAAATTATATCTTAAAATTAGAAGAGTTGGATCAACAGAATGAGAAGTTAATAGAACATCAACTTTATAAGATGATCCTAATATAGAGCTTATTGTTCTTTTTTTTTTAAGCTCAATATATCCACATACGGTAGCAGTAACTAATCCTCTCGCACTATAGACTTCCCAAAGACTAAATACTTAAAAAACTCAACTAAATACTAATTGTGTTAGACCTTATAGCTAGCTTATTGTTCATTTTATTAAATGGAGAAATTGTTCTACCATATGATTATTTTTATGAATATAAAAGTAAGAAATCAAGTCTGATTGATCATATTCAATAGCACATAAAAAAAAAGAAAAAGAAAAAGAAGTCTCCTGTTGACTTGTTGTAAGGTTGGCGACTATCGATGAATTTGTAGAGGAGATAAATAATCGGAGAAAGTCACATGGGGCAGGCGGTCGTCTCAAAATTTTCCTCATTTGTTGTATACTTTTCCAATTTCCATTATATGGCGTTGTCGATCATTTATGCGTAAACAATTCTGGTGATTCCAGCTGTTTGCTTGTATAACCAATCAACTCTAATCAAACTCATATTTCTCAGACGGGTAAGTGATAACCTTAACGGCCTCTCACCCAACGTAGAAAAAAAATAGGGAAACGTCATCATAAACATAATGGCGTATAATCCAACAAGTCACCACGAATGATGTAAGGTAGCACACGAATGATGTAAGGTAGCACGCTTCACCCCATTCAACAAAGTTTATAATAAAAAAAGTGATCAAAATAAGAAGACAAGTTTGTGTCCGTCTAAGGCAGTTCTCTTCTAAATAGCGCCACTGGTCGAGTCTGAACCAGCAAAACCCCACGGAGGAGGAGATGGTTGGCATGGTAAATTTTATGAATACTAAATATTACTCCTTTCGGTTCTAAATATAAAATAAGGTTGATTTTTTTTTTAAAAAAAAAATTAATGAAGTTAAATAAATTACTTAATTATATGATATATCATTTATTATTAGATTATATATCGATTTATAAGTTAGGCAAAATCGTTTAAAGAAAAAACGATTTAAAGTAATTTAATTAACTTCTTAATATCTCCAAAAAAAATGAACTCTGTTTTATATTTAAGGCGGAGAGAGTATTAGCTACTCTTGCCACGAGGTTTAGCTTCTAAAAGACAATTTGCCTTTCTAGAGGTGAAAAAATTTGGGAGAAATGTGAAAAAAGACTTCATCATTGGTAACTTAATTGTCAAATGAGACCTGGGGAAATATATGTACATGGAAGGAAGATATCTACACATAGAAAGAAGATTTTGTACACACAGGGAAAGATTTTTGTACACGTATAGGAAAGAATTTTATATATAAGGAAGATCATCTGCATACCAGGAAAGATATTCTGCACACGCGGAAGATCATCTGCACGCGAAAGTCCCATTTAACAAATAAGTTGTCAATGAGGAATTTTTTCACAATTTTCCCAAAAAATTTCCATAAAAAAACTACTGAAAAATCTCAGGACGTGTTGATGCAAGTATAGAGTCTAAAACAGACAAGCTTCAAATTTTCAATCATTTATATTGCACACGGAAATTATCCATATTTTACAGTTTCAAGTTCCTAGAAGAAGACCGAAGCATCAAAAACAGGGCCACAAAATTCGCAAAGTCAACAGTTGATGTACAAGAACAAAAGATCATTCATTACAGAAGCATATGAACATAGTGAACTACTATATACATTACCAACATGTTTCAAGAAATAGCACGAATGTGGCAATCAAATCCTTCTACTCTAACTGCGTCTGGGTTAAGTCCAGGCTTCAATCTAACACATCCTCCTTTGCGTGGAGACAAAAAATCTGATGATGCTGAAGATGAAGACGATAAAAATGCAGAAGCCTTCTTTTCATACACAAATTGGGAATCTTGGATCAGAGGGTTACCAGATCGAACGGGAGGTGAGCCAACAAAATAAGGAGGTAATGAGGCATCTAGATTTCTCGGTTCTTCTCCATTACTCTCCTTGAACATTATGTCTAGAATATCTGCCCCACCTTTTGAATCAAACCCGTCACCTTGTTGACTCAAATGATATCTAAATGGTCTGACAAACATCTGAGACAAGACGCTGGCTCGCCGGGGCTTGGGGCAAATGACATGCTCCTTCTCATCAGACAGAGTTTGATAGCCTCTCATCTCTTCAAGAGGCGTCAATACGTTCAGCTCAGCTTCATAAGACTTCATCTTTGAAGCTAGTTAGATTCAGAAGAAGAATGCCTTTGGAAAACATAAAAGCCTTCTCTCTTGGTCAGGTAAAATATAAGAAAAAATACGGCAGGACGAAAACTTGTTCCATTTCATCCATGTCAGTTTCCTGTTCTAATTTTGTGATAGCAACCAATCAAAGAATTAACAAAGTTCAAAGTCAAAATTTAAATGCATCATGTTACATGTAATAGAGCACAGCTAATATAACCAAAACTAGCATCAATTCATCCACCTTAAATCTCAGTAATTCAACTATGTAATTGCACCCAGTCAAAGAAATAGAAGGGGCCGCAAGCGAATGTTTGGAGAGATTGACCGCTCAAAATGTGATTTTAACCACAAAAAAACACAATTAGAGTAAAATACAATACAAAACAACTACAGCAAATATTTTGGTTTGTTCTATCTATGAGACACAGCTACTAAATTAGTGGATGGCTAATAATAGAAGATGACTAGTGGCTATAAATCAAAAGGTCCAGATCGTAAAGAAGGATTCAAAGTTTGTTTCTCACGTGTTCTCATTTTCTTTTGAAGAAAATTCACATTTTCTGCCTAAGTTAATAAACCAAAATTAGTCCAAAATTTCAACCGAATTCGATATAGATAGCACACGCCAGGTAGAGTGCAATGGGTTTTGCATCCAAAAAAAATAACCGCACGAAATATGAAATTTCAATCGATATCAACGCTTTTTTTCATTTATAGCCATAAAAAAGTTATCAAAAGGAACGGATTGATCTAGAAGGGAAGCCATCAATATTGAATAAAATGAAATACGAGGTGAACCGATGAAGAGCACTTACGAACTAAACATTTTTGCAACTAAACAAGTATCGGTAATAGTACTTGAGGAGCCCCCAAAAAATAGGTGAAACATCAACAGTCAGCATTAAAAGAACAGTCATTTCATTTGATTATTCCCAATACATGTGTTAATAAGCATACGAGTAAAGCTTGAACTAAATTCAGGTGCAAAATTTCATTTTCATTTATCTCAAGTTCCAACAATGGAGGGGGCACAATCACTGCTATCATAACACAAACAGTACACCATCTATAGAGTAGAAAGAGAGGGAATGCTTCAAACCGAGGCAAGAGGGAAAAAGACAGTCGATGAATCATTCTAGCTCCTTAACAATCTTAATCCCCATTGTATTAGCGGTGCCAATTATGGACTTGGAAATAGATTCAAGAGACATGTATTGGCAATAAGGATCGGACTGTTTAATCTTGGCCGTCTCGTAGACGTGCTTCAGGGAGAGCGTAGAAGCCACCACGTGGCATGGGCGGCTGCTGCCGGATTCGATGCCAGCTGCTTTCTTGAGATACCGAGTCACAGAGGGAGATTTGACGGTGAATTTGAAGGTGTTATCCTTGAAGGCCGTGATTGTCACCACCATGGGCGTGTCCGGCTTGTCCTCCTGGGTTCGCGCGTTGAAGTCCTTGCAAAAGGCCATTAGGTTGGGCCTGTACTGACCCAGCGCCGTACCAACGGGTGGCGTAGGTCGTGCCCCTCCGGCCGGCACGGTCAGCCTGATGGTGGCCGCCACATGTCGCCGGGTAAGATCTCTTTCGGGCCGACATGGGTTTGTTCGGTGCTGTGGCTGCGGCGGGAAGGAGCAGCTGATGGTAAGGGTCAAATTAGGGCCGTTTTGTTGATGGGCTAAGGTACATTCATCTTAAGCCCATTTAACCCAGGTCCATTTCTCTTAAGCCCATTTATGTATACGAACTTTTAAAATACCTAAAATATTCCTGCAATTACAAATACGCAGGTGGTCCTCGTGGAGTTGTGGTCCTCGATCTATTATGCTTTCTTCGGTTTTCGTATTTCAAAAATTCGTGGGGGCATGGATAATGAGCCTGTATATTAAGTATTAACAAACCTAAAGTAAAACAAAATAAGGAGCAGCAATATTCAGTATTTCACTTTGAATAATGTTTGAGGAAAAGGACACAACAGTATTATAGCATAATAATAGAAGAGGGCTCAGAGGGACCATTCAGATCGAGGACCACTCATCAGTACTCATACTCTTTTATTAAATGGAATCAAGTACGAGTATATAGTTTCACCCAGAACGAAAAATCTTAACGTGCAAACCCAGTATGGTACGTCCTTAAATTTAAATATTGCATGATCTTGTTTTGCAGGCATGAATCGATGTACGTATTTCCTATAAATAAAAACATGCAATATTTGTGGTCCTAAAAGATACACGAGTTGACAACCAACAAAATACAGAGTAAAGGGGTCATTGGGATTCTGGAGGAGAAGGACTTTGCATATTAAACCTAAAACGAATGTTCTTTCTCTCCCTATATATCTATACGTAGGATCGAAAGCCGGAGAAGAACATCGTGTATGAAAAGCATCGTTTAATCGATCATCTGTAATCTGTGATTAGTTTAAGGATGGAGTCCCAAACAGTTTCTCGACCTGAGCTTCCCTTGTTCGATTTCTGCAACCCAAAGTTGAAGCCTGGTTCAGACGAATGGGCTTCAACTTGCAAAGCACTGCGAGAGGCCCTTGAAGATCATGGAGCATTCCTCGTACTCTACAGCAAGGTTGATGACTCTATTTACGCTTCATCCCGTCAACTATTTGATCTCTCCGCTGAAGCCAAGATGCGACAAACCAGTGACAAGCCTGCTCATGGCTACGTTGGTCGAACGATTGCATCTCCTCTCTTTCAATCTCACGCCGTCGACAATCCGTCGAGCTTACAAGATTGCCAAAAGATCGCACGCATCTTGTGGCCATCAGGAAACGACTTTTTCTGGTATTTTAATTCCATAACATATATACTGTGCACGTAGAATCGGTGTGTGTGTGTGTGTGTGTGTGTGTGTAATTGCTCATGCTATGAACGTACGTATTGACATATATATGTGCAGCGAAGCTGTGAATGCTTATGCCAAGGGGCTGGTGGAATTAGACCAAATGCTGAAGAGGATGGTGTGTGAGAGCTATGGAATTAATACTCAGAATTGTGAAAGTTTCCTGGAATCTATCAGATATGTGCTGAGATTTTACAATTACTTGCCAACCCAGACAGATGAAGGCGAACAAGGAGTGCTTCCTCACCCTGACACAACCTTGTTCACCATATTGCATCAAGACACTGAAGGCTTGGAAGTCCAAAACAAGCATGATCAGTGGGTTAGGCTTGAAGTATCGCCCTCCTTGTTTTGCGTCATCGCCGGCGATGCATTTTCGGTGACCTTCCCTCTTATTCTTCTTATATAACACTAGCTAATACATGTTTCCGACATGGCATGCCTTAATTCTTTTAAAACCATTGGCATGTTTTTAACATTTTCGTATTGATTGATCATGGATTAGGTGTGGAGCAATGACAGGATATGTCCTCGTTACCACCAAGTGATGATAAAGACGAAGACACGTCCTAGGTACAGCATAGGACTTCTTTCATATGCTGGTCAAGACATGAGTCCAGCTGAGGAGCTAGTTGATGACCAACATCCATTACGTTACAAGCCATTTAATCACTACCAGTATCTGTCTGCCATTGCCACTAGAGAAGGCCTCAGATCTGATTATCAGCGTCGCCTGAAAGAATTTTGTGGTGTTTGAGCCACTCATATGTGAATGCATGCATGGCGAATACGTATGTTTGGCATTTGTTTCTGTTATACGGCGTGAGTAAAATGGTCTTAGCTTGTAAGTATGGCCCAAATAATATTGGCTCACGTACGTGGCATATTGTCTTTGGACAAAGAACGAGGGGTTTGAGGTTTGTGTGTTGAATGTTAGTTTTGTTTGTGTTGGTTGCTTCCCTTCTTTAATTTGGGGCAACTCAAGTTACGTATGTCTTGTATCCTTTTGGCTAATAAATGTCCGTCGGGTGTGTTTGCTGGTGTTTAATTATTATATGTACTCTTGCAGAATAATATTGTGATATGTACCTTTGGTGGACGTATATACGCAAAGTGTTTTTTGAATGTTGAAGCTACCCATTATGGTAATCTAGATTTCCGTTTCTCGCTACTAAAGAAGCCCTCAAATTATTTGATCACGATTTCAAAACATATTGAGACAGAGACAAACAGGTGTGCGTGCCAATGACACACACGTACACGGGTGTGTATGGTATAGGCTATATCTATATCTAGAGCCGGTAATACGGGCTCAACCCGCGGGCTCAACCCGCGAGCCCGCGGGTTTTGACGGGTTAGGGTTGGGAAAATCCCAACCCGCAAAAATGCGGGCATAACCCGCGGGTTGGCGGGTTGGCCCGCAAAATATTTTATTTTTTTTTACATATAAAAATTTTATAAAATTTATAAGTTTTTCACTCTTATTTTGATACCTCCCAATCCAAAGAGAAAAAATCTTAGCTTCTTTCCTTCTTCTTTACACAAAATTATTATATATTGGTTGTTTGAGGATGAGTTTATGTTTTATTTATAAACTTTAACAAATTTGATAACTTTATCTCTTAAATTTTAGATTATGTTTTTAAATTTTTATAAAAACAATTATTGATACTAGGAAGGTAAATTTAATTACTCATATATATGTGTCTCATATTTTCAATCCTCTTTAAAAAATATAAATTTTTTTTTTCAAAAAAAAATGCGGGCCCGCGGGTTGGCCCGCAACCCGCACACTGCGGGTTAGATGCCAACCCGCAGAAGTGCGGGCTGCACAGGCCCGCACCGCGCGGGCCGCGGGTTGGTGCGGGCCAGCCCGCAACCCGCGGGCTGACCCGTATTACCGGCTCTATCTATATCTACTATATCTATTGACAAATACGTAAATATTTTTTTTTTTTGGCTGGAGACAAAACTGAAATACGCAGATGTGGTCCTTATTTGAGATAACGGGCTTGCTTATTGTGGTCCAGTTTTATATATGACAAGTGACAACCATGTCTCTTGCGACTTCTTTTCTGATTATTTTATTTACAAAAAGAACTCAGATTAGATTTATTATACTCCCTCCCTCCACTCCATAATATATGACATAAAGAAATTAGTGAAGATTGTTAATATAATATATATTTTTTAATTAAAACACTATATCTGAGTTTTCTTCTTTAATTCTCTTATTATTTTTCTTATTTAATTATTATTGAGAGAATATGATAGGAATAAATTAAAAGATTGATAAATATAAAAAATATTTATTATATTTAAGATCAAAATCAACTCTTCAAATATATCCTATATTAAGATCTTGAGAGAGTAATAGTTGAACTAAGTGCTTGCCAGCCTCAACTTTTCTAGATTCGCCCCTCTAACTGTCGGATAGATGCAGGATCAAAGCCTTCGCTTGCAGGGTCAACTGTGCTCACTAGCCTTCATCTGAATTCTTGTTGGTCATGTTTGGGTCCTCATACCACGGTCATCCGGCATGCTCATCCCTCTAATTTTGGGGTGGAGGCCATTTTTTTAAAAATTTTTTACGCATTCTTATTTATTTAGATTAAATTGTATGCTCTTTTATCACTAGGTATCTCAAATTAATTAATTTATAATTCTGTATTCAAAATTTTTTTTTTCATACAACACTAGTTCCTGAAATATTTTTCCACTAATACCCAATATCTAAAATATTTTTTTAACACCTAGTATCTCAAACTAATTAATCTTTAGTGTATGAAGTATTTTTTCAAAAAAGAAAACGAAAAAACACCCCAAAACGGGGGATGAGCATTACCTATGCTCATCCAAAAGGGCGAGCAGGGCATGTGGATTCGTCATATTTATTTATCTATCATAATTTGGCAAGAAACTTTGTCAGTTGACATTGTGTCCTTGTCTCCTTTTCTTAGATTATTTAACAATTCTATTTACACATTAACTTATATATAGTTCTATGTAAATCTATTGCTTTAATTTCTTAATATTATTTTGTCTTAAAAAAAGTTGGTCTTAGTCTCCTAAATAACCTTAAACCATTTTAATTATCATGAATATTTATTATTTTCTCAAATTAGTTTACCTAACTTATAGTAAAACTGATATATATATATATATATATATATATATATAATTTAATGTTATGCAATGATATTTTAGGGATGATCATGAGTTATATTTCTAATCAATTTATCTCACCTTCTTAATTTATCTAAACTACTTAGTTAAGTCTAGTAGTTATATTAAGAATCATATAGTGTGAGATAAATATGAGGATGCACTTTTATCCAACCAAAAAAAAAAAATTGAGGCCCTACATATGAAATAGGGAGAAAATTGTGTTAAATTATATAGATGAAAATTATTCAACAGTTTTCATATATAAACGGCCCAACCAACATTTTTCTTATCAAACGGATTCCCAAATCACTTTAGACTAATACTTTGCCTCTCCCTACAAATACATTTCTTTAATTTAAGATTCAAACTTATAATATAGATTGTTGCCGTTGGTATTTAATAACCATCTAATTAACATCATATCATTGTATGGTTATTAATGAATAATGAATGAAAGGTAAGATTTAATAGGTAAAAGCAAGAGTAATGCTTATTTGTCGTTTGCTTCTGTGTCATGATATGGAAGACACATTAACAGAAACTAGCTTTTTCCGGAGGAAAATTTAGAGATAACTTTGCAGTTAAAAAATAGTTAATGATAATAATCTTGTAATAATCAGAGAATGCCGAAAGCGACAAAAATGAGTTACTGTAAATTCAGCTGCTTAGGAAGTAAGAAAAAGTTAGCTATTTTATGTTAATAATTTCTATTTAATATTTGGTTGGCAAACAAATTTTTAAATTCAGCTGCTTATGAAGTAAGAAAAAGTAAGCTATTTTATGTTAATAATCTCTATTTAATATTTGGTTGGCAAACAAATTTGTCTATTTAATATTTTATATATTATTTTATACAAATAATAGACTTTCAGTTATAATAACATCCTTAATTCATCTTTTATTAGAAGAGAGGATCAATACATAATGCATTTTAATTTTAAATTCTCAAAAGGAATACGGCGAATTGTTAAATAAAGAAAAATCCATACGATTTATACATAAAAAGTAAATTTAACTTAGTACTTACAATTATAATTTTATGACACGATAAAAATGAAACATTTTTTTTTAAAAAAAACTTATATATATTTTTAAATTAATCCTGTTTAATATCTCTTATTCATTTCAAAAATAATCAATAAAAAAATATTCAAAAAAAAAAACGATGTCTTACTCACTTAAGGGAGCTCATTATTCTGAGCTCATCACTGTGATGAGTATAAGTGTGCTCATCAGCTAACTATATCATTAGATTAATTTTAAACTGTTCAGATTAATTTAATTTTAATATTTTAAATAAAATTTTATTTTATTATTAGTAAAGTCTAAAATAAATATGATCTTATAACTATCATTTCTCATAAAAGAATTTTATCATTTAAAAAATCATAAATTAAATTTTTTTTTTTGATAGAGAAATACAGAGAGACTATAAATTAGACTCCGATCTAATGGCTTCTGATATAAAATCAGGAACCACTGTGAACGTATGAATCCCGCAACCATTCTTTAAAGATTCTTTTGCTAAAATGTCAGCGATAGTATTTACTTCCTGTGGGCACCAATCAACATGCAGTTCCCAATCCATTCCCATCCATGAGGTGATTTGATGCAGTAAGGTATTCTCCACATGATCTTCATCCCATCCTCCAGACACCAGCTCCACCAATTCCAAACAATTTGTCTCAATAATAACTTTCCTCCAATGACAATCCCAAGCACGTTTTATACCCTATAATACCGCCCAGATTTTGGCGTGGAAACAGCTTCCCCGTCCGACATTTGCCATGAATCCTCTGAGGACTCCCCTATTTGAATCCCGTGCAATACCTCCGCAGCCAGCAACCGCACCACCGCCACAACTCGCCCTATCCACGTTGAATTTTATCCAATTCAGTTGAGGCGCACACCAGTTTTGGAAATTACCTGAATCACATCTTCCCGGAAATAACTTCGTGTCTGACCACTTTACAAGAGCGTGCGTTTGAGCCATTAACTGCGTAGAATTATGAACTTGATGATTGAACACTCTCCCATTTCTATGTAACCATAGTTGATGACATAGAATAGCGAACCAAGTCGGCCACCTAAATCCCAGTACTTCAAATTTCTGAGTAATATTCCATGCCACCCATTGTGCAGTTCCCTGCGGTGCATAGAAAGAGTCCCTGTCCTTCACCGGTAATAATTTATTCCAACAAACCTTTGCTGCCTTACAATCTCTTAAGACATGGATTGTTTCTTCATCAGACCCTACACAAAGGTCACAACCACAATTAACTTGCAATCCTCTAGCTACTCGTGCCATGTTTGTCAACAACCTCCCTCTCACTGTAAGCCAAAGAAAAGTTTTGCAATTTTGGGGTACAGGCAGTTTCCAAATCTTCCTCCAAGTAGTTCTGGACGTTGTTGGAGCCCTGTGACAGATGTTACCATAAGCAGATCTAACTGAAAATGCACCACTATGTGTAAGAAGCCATCTAGGCGAATCCTCCGTCCCAACATGTACAAATGGGTAGGATCGGATGATAGCGTTAGCTACGCTTGTTGGAAGAAACATGTTTATCATAGGCCAATTCCATCCGCCAGTCACTGTCAAGAACTCACATATTTTAGTTTCCCACATGTCCTCCGGTACACTCCTTACACTATAATCAAGCAGCCTGTGATGGTTAGGAAGCCAAGCATCTAGCCAAAATCTGATTTTGCGACCATCTCCCAAGACCCAACCCATCCCTTTCTTAGTGTTGTCCCAAGACTTACATATCCCTTTCCATACCAGCGACGCATCTCTTCTTTTTATGACAGAAGGAATGGTATCATTCCTACATTTGTATTTTTCCCTCATAAATTTGGCCCACAATGAGTTTCTGTTTTTCACCAATCCCCAACCTAACTTCATCATGAATGCAGTATTCTGTGATCTGGCACTTCTCAATCCAAGTCCCCCCTTCATCCTTCCGACGACATACATTCTCCCAAGCCACTAAGTGAACCTTCTTAGAAGCTCCGGAGCTGCCCCACAAGAACTGACGACACCGTTTGTCAATTTCCCCCCACGTGTGTGCCGGTAACCAGGAAGATTGCATAGAATAAGCTGGGATTGCAGAAACGACTGACGAGACCAGTGTATGCCTAGCCGCCATAGACAAACAATTCATCTTCCACCCCGTTAGGTGCCTATCCATCCTATCCAGGATATACTTGTATGTCTGTTTAGTGACACGTTTATGATGTAGGGGTACCCCTAAATATTTTCCCAAATCCGCCGTCACTGTGAACTCCAAAAAAGAGCCAATTTCTTGTCTTCTACTATGCGACACGTTAGGTGAGAAGAAAACTCTAGACTTAGTATTATTAACCTTCTCGCCAGAGACATAGCAGAAATCATCTAAACAGGCTTTTATTATTGCTGCTTGGTCCATTGAGGCTTCAGCAAATAGGAATAGGTCATCGGCAAAGAACAAATGGGAAACCGGAGTGCCATTTTTCTTCAGTCTAAACGGGAGCCAATTTCCTTTATGTACCTCACTCTGAATAAGATGAGCAAATTTCTCCATAATTAGGACGAAGAGATACGGTGAGATCGGGTCTCCTTGACGAACACCATATTTTGGGGTAAACACTGGGCCATGCGCTCCATTCCAAACTACTTGCATTTCGGCAGAAGATAGACAGTGATTTATAAGGTTTATAAAACTTATTGGAACCCCAAGCTCTTGTAGACATTCAGATACAAACACCCATCATACTCTATCATAAGCCTTCTCCAGATCAATTTTCAAAGCCATAAAGCTCTTTTTCTTCTTCCATGATCTCATAGAGTGTATAATTTCCTGGGCAAGAACAATATTGTCAGAACCTTGGCGTCCCGGGACAAAGCTACATTGATTAGGGGATACAATCAGAGGCATTAATCTTTTCAAACGATTGGCTAACACTTTGGTGACTGCCTTATACACTACATTACATAGACTAATTGGTCGAAAATCTCGAAAGGTCTCTGGGGCATCCACTTTTGGGATCAAAACAATATTCGTATTGTTGATTCGCTTCACACTCTCAGGGTACCGGAAAATATCTTGCACCAATGCCACAACCGAGCTTCCCACCACATCCCATTGGCTCTGGTAAAATAAAGGATTGAGGCCATCTGGCCCAGGTGCTTTGAGAGCGCCCATACTGAAAATAGCCTGCTTGACCTCACCCTCCGTAGCCATACATCCCAATGCCTCCAATAACCCAGAATCTATTGTCGGATACGTACAACCATACACTAAATTCCCATTACTTCCCTGTTCTTCAGAATATAAACCTCGGAAGTAGCAGGTGGCTGAGTTTCTGATTTCCTCCTCATCATACATCCAAGTCCCATTTTCATCTATGATAGCTTCAATATGCTTACGGCGACGACGGGCATTAGTTATGGTATGGAAGTACTTTGTATTTTTGTCCCCATGGAGATACCAATTACATCTCGAACGCTGAACCCACATAATCTCCTCCTGAACCAAACACCTTTCTAGTTCCTCCCATGCCCGCTCTTGTGTTGCCTTCTAATATTTAGAGGAACCGCCATACCTGTTAGCTTGCTCAAGCTGGGCCAGAAGCTTTGCCTTTCGATGATTGATGTTGCCAAATACTTCCTTATTCCATGTTAATACTTCCTCTTGGAACCCTCTAATATTTTCTTCCCAGCTACGACCATCTCTCCATGAATTACGAACCACCGTATTAAAATCCTCATGAGTAACCCATGGTGCAAAGAAGCGAAAGTCTCGGTGATAATGTTGCCTTTTTGGTTGTATTTTATTCTTCAAAAGCAATGGGCAATGGTCTGAACAATACCGAGGGAGAACAATGACTTTCGTGACTGGAAATGACTGTATCCAATCATAATTAGCAAGCATACGATCTAATTTGCTAGCCGACGGGCCTCTACACCACGTAAGATTAGGTCCATCTGAAGCTACATCAACCATTTCATTTTGTCTAACCCACTCGACAAAACTGCGATCTGGTCGAATAGTCGTTGTTGAACGTGAGACACGGTCACTGTTATTTAGAATAGCATTAAAATCTCCGCCAATACACCACCTTCCCACACCCAAACGGTGAACCTCCTGCAACTGATGCCATAGAGAGCGCCGCTGCACAGGATTTGGGTGTCCATAAACAACAGATAAATCCCAAGGTAACGTAGTACATTTGTTAAAAGTACCATGAAGTACCTGTGAAGCTTTATAACTAACTAAGAAATCTACTGACTCATCCCAGAAGCACCATATACCTCCACTAAACCCCGTGGCCTCAACTACTTCCACATTTTTCAAACCAACACGTTTAGCAATCTTAATTGCCTTATTCCCGTTCTGATGAGGTTCAAGCAATGCTAGAAAATCAAAACAATATCGTTTTCGCAAATCCGTGAGAAGACTAGGAAAAGCCTTCCGTCCAACCCCTCTTGAATTCCAAATAAGTATATTAATATCCATAAAAAAAGATATAGGGAATTAGTCACACAAACTTACTGTACTTTGGAGACTTCATCCAATTCCATGACCATGTCGTCGACACAGCTTTCTGACAACGGGTTCTGATGGCATTGGAAATCCTTCGTTGGAATTGAACCAGGATCAGGTGGTCTATCAGCATATGAAAGGCTAGCCGTAGTGTACAAACGTTCACATCCAGTATTGACGGGTTTCATAGATGTCTGCAACGCCCGCACCCCAAGTCCATGCACATTACGTTCTTTGGTAATTGTAGTATTCATCTGCACGTTATCCTGCTGTTTTGGAAGACTTGTGGGCTTCTTCGTATTGGGCTCTTTTTTAATTCCCATGTTCAAGCTCACTTTTTCTGTAGCCCTTAGAATATCACTAATATTCAATTCTGTCACACTGGGTCCTAAGCTACTATCCCCTTTCTTCATTGCAATAGTTTTGCTCTTTGACCCAATTCCACTCCGGGGCCCAGTAGACTTTGTCCCACTTGCACTACCCTTTTCCTCCTGAGTTCCTACATGTCCCACGTCCATCTTACCACTCTCTTTTCTATTTCCTACCTTCATATCCATGATTTCTTCTTGGGACCTACCTGTTTCAATTAAACTCTTCTCGGCAGACAAGAGACTGACTTTATTCGAAATGTCCCCCAGCGGAATTCGCGCCTTAGATTGCTCAACGATAGCTTCTGACTCGTCAACGTTTAAAGTACTGTAATGAGATCCACTCTCCCCATTAGAGGAGTTTGCCCGTGAATCCCGCTTGTTTCCGAAAGCACTTCTATCGGGTATACCTTGCCAGCGAGATCTCCGTTGCCGTTGCACCACCATCCAACTTTCGAATTTAATATTTGACTCCTCCTCCTGGGTACCCCCATGTCATTTTCCTCGACATCCTTCAGACTATTCATAGACTCATGTTCCCTTGAAGGCTTGTCTTGGTTCACGTCATCATCTGTAGGAATAATTTTCCTAAAAGGACAACTGTGTGTTTCATGCCCATACCTTCCACATCCAAAGCATATTAAGTAGATCCCTTCGTATTGGATCCGTTTCGCCTTGCCATTCACTAGAACCAGCGGTCGGAGTGGAGCATTGAGATCAAGTTCTACACAGAGTCTTGCAAAACGGACCTTCTTTCGCTTAAGAGTATTCATATCCACTTTCAAAACACGTCCCACCTGCGATCCCAATACGTACAAAGCTCCCCTATCATAGTAATCAAGAGCTAGCTTATCTATCCGGATCCATGCTGCCACTTTCGTTATTTTTTCCTCATCCGGTTCAAAATCTTTCTTCCATGGTTGGACGGACAGATAATGGTCAAACAGGAGCCACGGTCCACCAGTAAGCGCTAGTTCATAGTCACTCACTTCCGAGAAGTGGACGACAAAGAAACCTGAGCCCACATCGATCGTTTCCACATCACCCTGTTTTGCCCATAACCTCTGCACTCTATCTTCCAGGTACTCAGGATTGATCATGCGTCCCAGCAACTTGACTATCACTGCATTCTTCCACCTAGCAGCCAGGCGCTCTTTCTCAGAAGGAGAGAATACAACGTTCGGCCCCAGCTTTGTCATGTTCACCTCCACCCTGTTCTTCTAGCATTCCCCACTCCACCAGTCCTCCTCTACTTCCTCCTCTACTTCCCTTCCCTTCAGAACCGCATGCTTGAATGATTTCCATTTCATGGAACTCTCCTTTCCAGCATCCTCTGTCTGCTCAACAACAGCGGCTTTCCCCTGTTTCACCTCTGCTCTCCCCTGTTTCGCTGAAGCTTCATGATCCTGCATCCACTCTTCCACCCGAGGAACAAGATGATAAGCCTCGGAGGGTATAGACTCCCCCGGTCGAATCTTCTTCCGACTACGTTGCAGCGCATCGCTTTCCTCCGGCGTCGGCGCCGGATTTGAGCTCTCACCCGCCACACGCTCTCGACTCCTGCTCCGGCTCCTGTCTCGTTCGCTCATCGTGTTTGCTCACACTTTGTAATAATAATAAATTAAAATTTTTAAATGTAGACCATTCGAACTAAATTTAAACGATTGGAATCTCGTCACAATAATAAAAAATTAGGTATTCATTACTGTGATAAGCACTGAATCGAACCCGCTCACTTAAGCCTTCCATCTAATTCATCTAAATTTTTGTTACTAAACAAAATTGATCGGGTATGGCATTTAACCGCAATTCATCCAACCAATCTGATCCAAGCCCCATTTTAATGATTACACTTTATTAATAAAAAATACAGAGGCCAAACTAATGGACCAGATATTGTGGTTCTGCCATCTCTTTCAGGCACACTTTGAAGACCGACAGGAGCATATTGATGCATAAAATATCTGCTAAAAAACCCCCCGGGGGGGGGGGGGGGGTCAGCCCGTGTCAGCAGGAAAATAGCGAGATGGGTTTACAATTAAGCATAAACAGTAAAACGATCTATTATTCTTTCTCTCCCTATATATACATACAATTGAAAGCTAACGAAGAAGGTGTATGAGAAGCATTGTTTAATCATCTGTAATCTGTAATTAGATTAACGATGGAGTCCCAAACAGTTCCTCAGGCTGAGTTTCCTTTGTTCGATTTCTGCAAACCAAAGTTGAAGCCTGGTTCAGACGAATGGGCTTCAACTTGCAAAGCTCTGCGAATTGCCCTTGAAGATCATGGGGCATTCCTCGTACTCTACAACAAGGTTGATGACTCTATTTTCGCTTCATCCCGCCAACTATTTGATCTCTCCACAGAAGCCAAGATGCGAAAAACCAGTGACAAGCCTTCCCATGGCTACGTTCACGGAGGAAGCTTCTCCCCTCTCTTTGAATCTCATGTCGTTGACAATCCTTTGAGCTTGCAAGATTGCCAAAAGTTCGCACGCATCTTGTGGCCATCAGGAAACGACTTTTTCAGGTATATTTAATTCCATAACATATATACTGTACGTAGAATCAGTATATGTATATGATTGATACTCTCACTTTTAAATATAAGATATTATTGACTTTTTTTTAAAGAGATATAAAAAATATAAATAAATTATTTAATAGTATCATATATGTAGCATTTGATTATATATTAGTTTATATGTCACACAAACTAGTTTAATTTAGAGAAAAAATAAAAATATAAATACTTTAAAATAATTAAATTAGATTATTTAATTTCTCTAAAAAAAAACTCAATTGGGTCTTATATATATTTAGGAGTATATTATTATATTGCTCATGGCCATGAGTGTATGAACATGTGCAGTGAAGCTGTGAATGCGTATGCAAAGGGGCTGGTGGAATTAGACCAAATGTTGAAGAGGATGGTGTGTGAGAGCTATGGAATTAATACTCAGAAATGTGAAAGTTTCCTGGAATCTATCAGATATGCGCTGAGATTTTACAAGTACTTGCCAACACAAACTGATGAAGGCGAAAATGGAGCGCTTCCTCACTCTGACACAACCTTGTTCACCATATTGCATCAAGACTGCGAAGGCCTGGAAGTCCAAAACAAGCATAACCGTTGGGTCAGGGTTGACGTATCTCCCTCCTTGTTTTGCGTCATTGCCGGCGATGCATTATCGGTGACCTTCCCTTATATTCTTCTTATATATATATATATATATATGATACTATATATGCCAATACATGTTTCCGACTTGACGTGCCTTAATTTAACTAATTAGTATTGAAGTACTTTTAATTAGAACAACTGGCATATGATTTTTAACATGTTTATATTGATTGATATGGGTTAGGTATGGAGCAATGACAGGATATGTCCACGTTACCACCAAGTGAGGATTAAAACAAAGACACGTCCTAGGTACAGCATAGGACTTCTTTCCTATGCAGGTGAAGCCATGAATCCAGCAGAGGAGCTAGTTGATGACCAACATCCATTACGTTACAAACCATTCAATCACTATCAATATCTGTCTGCCATTGCCACTAAAGAAGGCTTCAGATCCGATTATGAGCGTCGTCTAAAAGAATTTTGTGGTGTTTGAGCCACTCATATGTATGCAAACATGACATATGTTGGGCATTTCTCTTTCTGTTACATGTACTTGAATAAAGTGGTCTTGTACTTCGTATATATGTATCGCCCAAGGAATAATATTAGCTCTCGTAGCATATGTTCTTTGGACATAAGAACGAGGGATCTGAGGTTTAATGTGTGTGTTGAGTGTTAATTTGTTTGTGTCGGTAGCTTCCCTTCTTCGGCGCAACTTATGTATGTCCTTGTATCTTTTGGCGAATAAATGTACGTGGGGTGTTAGGCGTTGGTGTTTATATATATGCACTCTTGTGGAGTACGTAATATATATTGTGATGCCTTTTGTAGATGCATATACGCAAAGTGTTTCGAATATTAAAGCTATTCACTCTTTCAGATTATCTTGATTAATCCGTTTCACTAAAGAAGCCCTCAAATTATTTGACCGTGATTCAAGGAGTTGATATGAATAAGATAAAATTTAGGTAAAAACAAAGATTAAATGGTTTAATCTATCCAAGGAGTTGATTAACTGGTTGCTTTGTGGGTGTGTATTTGTGCGAGCGCGCATGTTGCTCTCGCTCCTAGGTGAATGAATTTGGGTGTTATGTGAATAGTTACCGGTATGATTTTATTTATAAGTTAAAATTACCTAATTCTCATAAACTAAAAAATATTAGTTAACTCAATAAATGTAAACTAAATTGATAATTTTTTTTTAATTTGACCCTCATTTATATTAATGAATATGTTTCACTTCTTTCTTCTCTCATAGGATAAAATTGTAACACTTTTATTTATTTCTCTGAACTTATAATAAGGATAAAAAAAATTTTCTCATCAAAAGTCAGACTTATAAATACGATCAAACTAATATTATGGATCTCTCTTCATTTAGACTCCTGGATAAGGTCTTCCTCATTCCTTAAAACTTCCTCTCAATTAAGTGGCTAATAAATTCCATATTCGTATAGCTTCACTAAGCATTTTTTAGGGCAAAATTGCCGATAAAAGTTAATCGTCCTAAACCTTTTCATTTGATTAGCAAACCACACACACACACTCATACCAAGATTATGCTTTAATTTCAGTTTTGGGTAAAATATGAATTACTTATATTATTAACCCAGTGCCCCACACACACCCACACACAAAAACATATCCCTAATTAAAAACCAAACCCACCTCCTGTTAATTTCAAATTTTAATTCGTACAAAAATTAGATCATTTTTTCTCAATAACATGGTCACAACTTAACTCTCGTGCAAGAGCAAACTAAACTAAGTTTAATAGTAAAAAATCTTTACACTCTATAAGGGGATCATTAATGATTCTAACATCAAGACTATGTTGACCAGTTTGATGAGAAAGCCTCACTTCAAACCATTTGCTATCCTTGAACTCATTCTCAAAACTTAATTTGTCCACTCAGTAAAAATAAATAAATAAATGGATTTTTTGGCCACTATATAGAGGTTGATGAACTGATCAATACAAGAGAACTAAAACAGGCTATGCGTATTTATTCAACAACATCATGAAAAATTGAAAAAAGAAATCAAAATCAAACTATAAGATTAATAATTTAAACATAAACGCTAATTGAAAACATTAAAGTAATGAATTCATTCTTATGCGACTTGAACACAAATTGAATACTGATTTATATATGACAATGCCACTTACTGGTACCGTGATGCGTTATCTTCTTCTTCCGGCAAATAGAAGAAATAGACACAAATTTATATGTCTCTGTTAAAAGTTTACTGAATCTTCAAAATAACTTTGAGCATGTTTTTTTATTCTTCGGTAATTGGAGGCAATATTGAAATACATGGTTGTGGTCCTTCGAGATGACATGGGCTAACGTATTGTGGTCCAGTTTTATAATCTATATATATTTTTAATTTCTGTAACAAACCAATACATGCGTACGTTTTTTAGCATTTTAAAATATACCACAGTCGTACGTTCTGATCCATGATACGGGGGTTGTTGAGGGGTTAAAGTGATGATGAGACATGGTCCTAATTTCAATACACATGGTTTGATCTTAAAAGGATTGTTATGGATGATTGCCACCTTTTGCTTGTAAATTGCTTGTCCTTTGGGGTTCTCACGACGGCACGGACAAGAGTGGTCTAATATATTACAAGGGCTAAGCTAACAAATCCGAAATAAATTAAAACAGATAAAGTAGTAGCAAGTAGCAACAACATAATTGTACTAATTTACTTTTAATAATTTTAAAGGATAGTTGCAGAATATTATGGCATAATAATAGATGAGACATCGCGTCGGGCCATTCAGAGGACCCACACATAATATTCACATATCATCAGGACTTGCGTTAATCATTGTACGTATTATGTGTTAAGAAAATATACCCCGCGTCCTGAATTAATGATTCACAAGCTGCCCACCACGAACGTACAAAAAGTGTCCCCACATCACAATCAAGTTTAAAACGTTATTGGGCGAATCATAATAAGGTACACCACCTCCGGTCCTTAAAGTAGTACGTCATATTTTGTGCTGGTAATGCGGCCTGTCCGGTGATCCGTGGGTCAGCCTGCCCGGATTGGCAATTTATTTAAATTTATTTTGGATGGGTTGGCGGATACCAATACTAACCATATTCCTTTAAGATAAAGTTTAAAAATATGCTTGCTTGTCACATGAAATTAAAATATCAAATAATGACTCCAAAAAATATAAAGATTAGTTTAAGTTAAAATGTTTGGCCAAAAAAAAAACGTTTAAGTTAAAATGCAATAATAGTACTCATGCATTTATATACTCAATAAAGTCAACTAGCATTAATTAATTTGATTTCAGAGGGTCCCAGCCCCTCGTATTGGTCCCCTCTCGGATCCCTGTCATAGGTTCTCGCCTGACGGACGCGAAGCTGCTTCTTCCTGTTATAACATCGGTGTTGCCCAGATGTATATAACACAGAACACTTACAGAGCTAATCGTATCAGCTATTAAATCTGGAGTCATAAGAAACCAAAGCAAAGCAAATTAATACTCGTTAATCAATCGTCATGGGATCCGACCAAACACGGTGTCAACTCGCAGTTGTAGACTTCACCGACGAAAGCATGAAGCCTGGCTCGGAAGCTTGGACTTCAGCTTGTGGTGTTGTGCGTCGGGCACTCGAAGAAGACGGTTGTTTCATCGCACTCTATGATAAAGTAAGCCCAGGGCTCTGCGATTCTGTTTTGTCGGCATTGGATGAACTATTTGGTCTCCCTTTAGAAACCAAAAAGCAACTCACCAGCGACAAGCCTTTCCATAGCTACTTCGGAGTCTCATGGCTTCCTCTCTACGAGTCCGTGGCCATCGACAATGTTTTGTCCGACGATGGTTGCCAAAAGTTCACTCACATTATGTGGCCACAAGGAAATGACCGTTTCTGGTATAAACATATGCACATACCTATACTTACTAGTTTCTGAACATTATGATCGACTTACTCGTGTTATATATAATATATATGTTTTAAATGTTGGAAACAGTGAAAAAATGAAAGAGTATGGAAAGTTGATGGAGGGACTGGACCGTGTGGCGAAGAGAATGGTGTTCGATAGCTACGGGGTGGACAAGGATCGGTGTTATTCATTCTTAGAATCAAACGATTATCTGCTTCGATTCCTCAAGTACAGGAAACCAGAGAACGATGAAAGTGAATTGGGATTGCATGCTCACTCGGACCTCACTCTTCTGTCCCTATTGCATCAACTCAATTTCGGGGGTTTGGAAGTCAAACCCAAGGGTAAGGACTACTGGATTGAGGTTGATGCCTCCCCCTCCTCCTTCGTCATCATGGCCGGCGACGCTTTAAAGGTGAGCGGATCATATACGATCTCCAGTCCTAAATATAAGAATCAGTTGGCTTTTTTTTTTAAAAGAGAACAAGGAAACTAATTAAATTACTTAAAGTATTTATATTAACTTTTTTTCTTTAAATTGATTTGTCTGACTTATAAACTGATATATAATATAATAGAGACTGAGACTTATACTGGAGGTAGTAAATCCATATCAATTACCGTATTCTTATATGTATATACAGATATGTCTACGAAAATGCATGCTTCAAATTGAAATTCATGAAGAAGTAATTGATAAATTAATTACGTTGTGCATGAATTGATGGGGGGTTGGTACGTGTGTAGATGTGGAGTAATGGGAGGGTGCACTCGTGTGAACACCGAGTGGTGATAAAGAAGGCAGAGAGAACAAGATATTCCATGGGATTTTTTTCCTTCAACGGGAAGACGATGGAGGTGCCGGAGGAGTTAGTGGATGACCACAATCCCTTGCGTTATAAACCATTCGATAACTATGATTACCTTCGCTTCTGTGACACTTTCAAAATCAAAGATCCTGCTGAGGTCCGACTCGCTACTTATTGCGGCGTCTGATGAAGAGGAAATTAAAGCTCATAATATCATATGATCAGCTTCTTTTTTCTACAAATTGTGTGTGTGTGTGTGTGTGTTTTTTTTTTAGTGCTTTTCGAATTATGGTGTTAACTTAAGACTCGAGTCAAGCTAGCGTCCGTATGTGAACTTTGCATGCATGAATGTACATGTGTCTTGATGTACTTGAGAGTTTGCTTCTAATTACTCAATCTTATCTGTTTATTTCAACAAACCGACGCTAGACTCGCTTCTTTTTTCGGCCTTCCACTAAATTAATCACAGTGCTCATCGATTAGTGCGTGTGTTTCTGGATTTACTATTGCGAGGGTCGTGTGATATATGGCGCCACCGAGGCGGCTTTTTTTAACGTATTGTTTCACAAATAATGGAGTCTGTTTGATATTAAAACCTAAGCATGCAGTTGCGTCGTCAGTCTGTATAACTGAAAGTGAGTGTGGCTTAAATAAATTCGGTTTGTTTTGTTATATGGAATTGAACATGATAAGCACTTCATTTGAGGGGAAAAAATTCCCTCAGTCAATTGGTTTGGACGGTATTTATCTGCTCCTCGCGTAGTAAATATATATATATATATATCAGTCGAAATAAAACTCTCTGTGACGTACGCTATGATGATATATTAATCCATAATTGCATGACTTAATATGATTAATTCATGAGTTACGTACGTACGTACAACAAGGAGGCCTAAAAGTTAATATTCAAGATATATATGCACGCTGGTTATATATATAACCAAAATATCGGAAATATATATACTCTCTCATATAATCGTATCCTACTTGCTACACAAATGTTAGTATGTTAATATTTTAGCTAGACAGAAATCTGTGTATTATATTGCACAGGCTTATGGGAGGAGTTAAAAAAAAGGAGACTCTTGGCATCTATTTATATCTCGTCGTGTATTTCGATCCTTTGTGATCAATATATGTTTTTGCTACTTGCTACTTACATGTTTAAAATGTATTGAAATAATTTTTTCTCAAAAAAGTTTTATATGCATATCTAATGCTTCTTGAAGCTTAAACACCACTTCAAGGCGTATATATTTTTAGAAATTCTCCTGGAATATATATATGTATATATTAGAAATTCAATTTTTTTGAACTTTTTACTTTTTGAATAACATTTTAATCTTGATAGAATTTAAAAGCAATAAGTTGATATTAAGAAGTGGAGGTGCATGGAATTACTTTAATGGTGTTGAAATTTTGGAAAAGGTACGTTGGAGAAACGAAACATAAAAAGCCATCCTTTCTACTGATGAGAGCCATGGAGGAAAGAGCTCTCGATACTATTCTCATTAGAAGGTAGGTACTAACAGGCAGTAGGTAACTAGTCGAATCCAGATTCCCTGCTCATCCACCAAAAGATGAGCTGGGAATGCTCATCCCCAAATAAAGAGTTATTTTTATTTTTACTTTTTTGAAAAGAATACTCCATATATTAAAAATTAATTAGCTTAAAATATTGAGTATTAAAAAAATATTACAGATATTGGATACTACTGGAATAATATTTTAGGATACTGGTATTTCAAGAAATATATTTCTAAATGTAGGACTAGAAATTAATTAATTTGAAATACCAGAAAAAAATATTTTAGAGTGCAGCATACAATTTAATCTAAATAAATAAGAAAAAATAAAAAATGATCGCCACCCCAAAATTGAGAGATGAGCACCGCATAAGGACCCGTATAACTAGTCATTATTGTTAGTATTAGTAGTAGTTTAACGGAGTTATGTATTTTTTAGTATATTCAATACTATCAATTAAAGAACCCAACTTTGAATTGGTTTGAATTTCCATTATATTTTTTTGGTCTGTTTTATGAATATATATATATTTATATATTATTATTAATATAAAAAAAATCAGCATATCTCATGTTGATCACTTATCAGTTCGAATATTTACCAGATTAATAAGCATAATATATTCTTTAGTAACGTACAGAATATTTGGGGTGAAAATAATACTTCTCCAATTAAAGCTTAGTCCGTAGTATAAATTATATTATAAGCTAAATTATACATTTAGAACCGAATGTAATAATATATATAAGTTTTGCTGAAGGAAACAAAGCAGTAGAACAATATTATTGAAGCCACAGTATTATTAACATGGCGATTTGGCATTTGAAAAAGTCGGTAGTATATCAATGTCAATGTGATTCATCTTTGGCATATTACAATAAATTAAAAGATTACGACACGTAATACTATACAATAAGAATGTCATTTAGTTGACCTTTCTGGTTGACCCGCCAGATTTTTGTTTGATCCAAATGTTAATTGACTTAAACTAATATTAGAATTCTCTTTAGTTTCTTTTCTAGATAATAGTAGGTTCTACTATGAGTCAGCCGTGACTCCTAAGGGAATGATTCCCTTATCCTTGTAATACAAAAAAAAAAAAACAAGAATGTCATTTAACCAAAACTAATGAGTAGAAACTAGTAAAAGGAAAAAAAAAAGGGGGGAGGCCGTACTTAATCATGCAATCATGTGGGGACCAAAACTAGAGAGATCAATATTCCTTCGCATCATTTTTTTTTTTATGGTTTATGTAATGGATTATTTTTGGCCTTCGGTGCACCCACCTTCCAGGTATTCAGCGTTAAGGCCAACGCCAGATTTACCGACATGGGCCCCCGACAACTAACTAGTCCTGGCGCCCACAATCTGATAGGCCCGACAAGAATTCACCTCTTTGAGGTGCTCCAGGGGAGAGAGCTCCTAATGAAAATTCTTTACACCTTCCGTTTCCTGGGATCGAACCCAGGAACGGATTGGTGTAGCGCAGATGCCTACCCATCTGCGCCAACTTCCGTTGGTTAATATTCCTTCACATCACTTGATTTAGAAAACAACACATGCACGGATTGGACTTGGGTGATCATGTTACCGCTGAAATATGGGGTATTCTTCTAGGATTGAAGACAGCTTGGGATCAAGGAAAGCGTAGAGTGGTATTAGAATCCGATGCGAAAGAAGTTCTTGATCTGATTAACAGTGAGAATTACTAGAATCATCTGGACGCTAATACAATAGCAGAAGTTCGTTCCATGTTGCAACGAGAATGGAGGATTGAATTGAGGTTTGTTCCAAGAAACGCAAATAGGGTTGCTGACTTCCTTGCGAAAAAGGCACTTTCATGTGTAACGGGGTTTCACCCTATTTTGTATTCCATACCTGAATTAACAGCTGTTTTAGAGTTGGATCATTGTATTCCTACATATGTGGGCTGAATCTTGAAAGTTTTTCTTCTTTATGTATAAAAAAAAAAGGAAAACAACACATGCAACAAAATGATTAGGATTACGATTATGCATATATAATAATAAGCCAAGGCTCGGAGATTAATTGAGACCTTTAATGAAATAATTCAGTGACCTATCGCAAATATAAATGTATGATTGGGAGAGTAGTCCAAGAAATGAAGGCCCCCATTAGCGCTGGCTGGGGGATCAAATTAAATCTGAAGATGCTTAAAATAATATCGCAAGACTGGGACCAGAAAATGAAAGGAAGTGGCTTTCGATCTTGATGATTTATCAATTAATCAGTGTAATGAAACCAACTAACCTAATTCCGGACTGTCATGTATGTATTCGATTTGCAAATATATTTGGGGTTAAAGTTAAATTTACTCAGGGTAATCTTAGCAAAAAAGAATTTAATCATGGTTAAAAAAAAAAAAAGGTTAAATTTACTCCCGAAATTTTCAACAATGCGTAATTGACGTCCTCCAATATTTAGAAGATGCAATATTTTCCCTAACGTTTAAATTTTTTTTTTTTTTTTTTTAAAAAAGTGTGAAATGTGGCCTAGACCTAACAGAAATCTCAAACGGAGTTATTGAACGCATAATAATGAAAACCGAGTTGGCTTATGTGTCATCAATGTGCTTAATTAACACAGTAGTTTTGCGTTTCCATTAGGTACGGGCAACGTTACACCAATATTTAGGAATATTGATTCCGTCTCGCCAAAATATTTTGGTGGTAGAATTACACTTTAACCCCTATGCATACACTCCCGGTTTTAAATATCTACATGTTATTAGAGTCATTTTATTCATCCCAAATATAAGTAGCATGAGTTGTATTAACTATTTCCTTGTATAACCATTTTTTATTATATGAGGGGTATTTGAAACCTCCATGGATCCTATATATATTATTAAGAATTATAATAGTATAATATTACATTATTTATGAGTCATATACAAATAATATGAATCATTTTTT
Organism: Inga oerstediana; assembly: GCA_963210345.1. Taxonomy (NCBI): domain Eukaryota; kingdom Viridiplantae; phylum Streptophyta; class Magnoliopsida; order Fabales; family Fabaceae; genus Inga; species Inga oerstediana. The sequence continues at coordinate 9,666,368 of OY723403.1, forward strand.
AGACACCATGACAAATACTACCTCCAATTCTAAATATAGGATATTTAGGACCGGAGGGAGTACATATTAGCTAACAACAAAATAAATTCATAATAAAACTGGATCGAGTTTCAATTATTGAAGATTTATCTATCTTATATAGGCATTCGAAATAGATCCGATACGGCTGGGAAGGAAAACGAGAACTTGTGTAGGGATGAATAATAAAGACACTTAGTGCTCGTTTGGAATAACTTATTTTTGGGCAATAAGTGCTTATAAATCATGATTCACAGTATACGAGGTAAGTATGTGAGAAGAGTTTTATCTCGACTTGCGAAATAAGAACTTATTTTTTAAGAAAATGTTGAACCAAACAAACCTTTACTAATCCCGTATGGTCGGTGGGAAAAAGAAAATTACGGGAGAACAATATGAAAGTGGCAACATACCAAATACTGGCCGAGTCGCCGATGTGACTTCTCTATATGTAGCAACTTAATCGGAAGGGCCTGTCGTTATTAATACTCCATAAGAAATTAGACTCTGCCGTTGACGGTATATTCTCTCTGTCTCATGAAAAAAATAGGGCAGGATGCTCATGTGAATGTTTCCAACTGGAGATACAAGTCCGTGAATTATCCTACATATTAAGCCATGAATGCTTGGATCAAATTGTATATGAAACAACGAATTTGAAAAATCGAGAGAATATTGGGTCACATTACAGTTAGGGTAGAATGGAAATAAACTTAGGTTACATTAACTTGAAATAATTTTTTTGGGCCGAATCATATGTTTTATTCATTTGCTAAACTCAGTAAAAAAATATCCACATCAAGAATAGGAACAACAAGTGGGAAAACAAACATAGAAACCGCATAACAGTCATAACAGAATAAAAAGATTAACGCCCAGATGTAATTAACGCCCAGAAGGAAATGGCTCTCGTGCTGTCAAAAAAAGCGGCTGCTTCAGTGCCCTCCTCAAGAGAGGAAGACGATTTACTAGTGAGGAGCTCGAAGAAGATTAAGAACGATGTCAAAATAGATAAGTTTTGTCATGGGGGAGAGGAATGGCCGAAGTTAGGGGAAGAGGGACAAAGTAAATGGAGTGGTGGACAGTCCTTTGCCGATAAGCTACAAGGTATTAACAGAGCGAATGAGGACGCTGATGAGGATATCGAAGGGGATAATGAATTATCGGATGATACAATGTCTGATAAGTCTTTGAATGAATCAGAAAATGAAGCTAGTGAACCACTATGCAGGATAAAAGAAGACCCCAAAAGGAATTTTCCAACCTTTTCCTTCTCTGGGCGAATGAAGAAAAGACTTTATAAGGTATGGAAGAAAGCTGTGATTGTGAAGCTTCTGGGCCGCAATATTGGTTATAAGATGTTGCTCTCCATCTTGCAATCTCTGTGGGCGAAGAGAGGAGTTATTAGTTTGATCAATATTGGAAATGGGTTTTATATTGTCAAACTTTCTAACAGGGAGGATTACTATAACGCCTTAACAGGAGGGCCATGGATGCTGTTTGATCATTACTTGACAGTTAGGCCTTGGGAACCAAAATTTCAGCCTTGGAGAGCAACCATTGATAAAGTTGCAGTCTGGGTAAGAATGCCTAAGGTTTCTCTGGAGTATTATGATAAGGAGGCTCTAACTATGATAGGTAACAGAATTGGGGAAACAATCAAGATCGATATCAATACGTCCTGTCAACTACGGGGCCACTACGCAAGAATATGTGTGCTTGTGGACTTGGGAAAGAAATTAATGTCTGGGTTCTCTTTAGACGGAGAAGATTACTATTTAGAGTATGAAGGACTCCACTTTTTGTGCACCAACTGTGGTATGTATGGACATCGGCCAGAAGAATGCAAACGGAGGGCCGAAGTGACAGAACCAGCAGAGGCAAGGAATAATGCAACTACTATTGAAGGGAAGGAGGATACTATGGTAGTAAAGGGCCAAGAGCAAGAAGATGCAGAGATTTGGAGGGTAGTGCAAAAACCCCGCCGGCATCGGAAGGGGAAGGAGAAATCAGGGGCGCTTTTCCGGCAAACAGCGCAGGGGTCGCGGTACAATGTCCTTGCTGGGGAGGACGAGGCTATGGAAAATTTGCGATCAAATGAGAACCAGGACGTACCTATGGTACAGGACGGCGCCGATGTGCAGAAGGATATTGTGCGCACTAGCGTTGGACATCTGGGGAAAGGGAAAAAAGAAGGCCAGCAGAAGAGACAAGGTAAAAGTGTTGTACGACAGATTGAGAATGAGCTGGAAGTGGTCCCCTCGACACTCTCCGACTCCATAAAAAATAAAACACTGAAGCCAAGGAAGGAGAAAAGATCGAGAGAAATTTTAATAAAGGAGGCAAAGGGAGAAAGCACGTTGAGTTTAACGTCACATGAGACAAATGGCATAGATAATGAGAGGGAGAATAACATGCGAGAAGTTGAAGATGAGGAGATGGTGGGTCCAAGTGAGGGGGAATCACTGGATCTGGTAATGGCTTTATCGTTACCACATGACCCAGGTGATAGTAGGGGCTGCATTGGACCGTATGGAAAGTTTTGGGCTGGGCCGTCTGGAGAAAGCCAAATAGATGAGTTGGATGAGGAATTGGTTAGTAAGAAAAGTAATGGGTCCGTTGTACCGGAGACCCAATCTATGTGAGAATAATATCTGTCTCCTATATATAAATCCAATTAATGGATAGGATTTTGTATTGGAATGTTAGGGGGGCTTGCGGTAAGGGCCTTCTCCGAAATTTAAAGACTGTATGTAGTGGGCCTCGCCCTTCCATGGTTATTCTTGCTGAAACCAAGTGTGAATGAGAGGCACGTTTCGATTGCATGAGGAGTTTGGGTTTCGACAGCATCACTGTGGTGCCGAGCTGTGGAAGATCAGGTGGTCTCATGGCAGCCTGGAAAAGTGACCGAATAAAGGTTTCGGTTATCAAGAAGGACAGACAGTTTTTGCATTTCCATTGTTCATTTGCAAATCTACCAAGCCTATTCATAACGGCAATTTATGGTACTCCGCACTCAAATCTAAGACAGACCTTATGGCAGGAGCTTGAAGGTATGTCGACAACAATTACTGATCCCTGGGCGATAATTGGTGACTTTAATGATATCTTATCGCCTTCTGAGAGGGTTGGAGGAGTCAGAATTAATGAATCGAGAATACAATGGTTCAACGACCGACTTTCACAATGTCAACTGTCTGATCTGGGCTATAAGGGCCCAAAATTTACGTGGAAAGGTCCGTGTGCAATAGGATGCAGGAGGTTGTATGAACGCCTAGACAGAGCCTTGGCTAATTCTTCCTTCCTGACACAATTCACAGACTGCCTCGTTAAGGTACACCCAAGAACACACTTCTCTGATCATAACCCCATTTCGTTACAGTTGGTGGATGGTGTTAGTGATAGCCCACACAAAAAACCTTTTCGATTTGAGGCAATGTGGCTCACTCATGAACAATTCAAGGATTTCTTGATTAATTCGTGGTCTGGTAATAGTGACATCAATACGTCCTTATCTGATTTTAAGGAATCGGTTATTGAATGGAACAAAGACGTTTTTGGATTTGTAGAAAAAAAGAAACATTCCATCCTTGCTAGGCTTAACGGGATACAGAGATCAAATGCGTACCCTCAATCATCCTTCTTATGCAAGCTCGATTTAGAATTGCAGGATGAGTTAGATAGAATTTTGAAACTTGAAGAAATTAAATGGTTCCAAAAGTCCAGAACGGATTGGGTCACTAAAGGAGATCGGAATACCAGATATTACCATCTTAAAACAAATATGAGGAGGAGGAGAAATAAGGTAGTCACTCTTAAGGACGATACGGGAGGTTGGGTGGAGAATGAGGAAGAACTCAAAAAGCTTGTGACTGATTACTTTAAAAATCTTCTTCGTTCTGATAGTAGGGAGTCGGTCATGTTAAAGACTACGATGAATTTTCCAATTCTTGACTCTATGCGCCTATCTGATTTAAACAAGCCACCATCGGACGAGGAAATCAAAGCGGCAGTATTCTCAATGGGCTGCTATAAAGCCCCCGGATTTGACGGTTTTCCACCGATATTCTACAAATCTAATTGGAGTACAGTGGGACCCAATCTATGTTCTTTTGTTAAGGATGTTTTCCAGGGGGGAGTATCAGTTGCTGAAGCTAACAAAACCCTCATTGCTCTCATACCTAAAAGGGAGAATCCTGATTTGGTTTGTCATTTCAGACCTATATCACTTTGTTCAGTGCACTACAAATGCGTTACTAAGGTGATTACTACCAGATTAAAAGGAATTATGGATGAACTAATCTCCCCATTTCAAGCCAGTTTTATCAAAGGACGCTGTATACAAGATAACATTGTTGTGGGACAAGAAATCCTGCATATAATGAGCAAAGCTAGAGGAAGGAAAGGGTTGATGGCTATGAAGATAGATCTTGAGAAGGCGTATGACCGAATCAGATGGGATTTTCTAAAACAGGTTTTAATTGATACAGGAATGGAACCAGCTTTTGTTACTCTTATTATATCCTGTGTATCTTCTGTTTCATATAATGTACTCTGGAATGGAGCTAAAACAGACTACTTCTATCCTTGTAGAGGGCTCCGTCAAGGAGATCCGATTTCACCCTTTCTATTTGTGCTTTGTATGGACAGGTTATCTCACTTGATATGTGACGCCGTTGATGAGGGGAAGTGGAAACCTATCTTTGCAACTAAGTCAGGCCCAGCAGTGTCTCATTTAATGTTTGCGGATGACCTCCTTTTATTTGGAGTGGCCGCGGAGGACCAAGCGAACTGTATGATGAAATGCCTAGATGAATTTGCCAAGGCATCGGGGAGCAAAGTGAATAGATGTAAATCCTCGATTTTCTTCTCCCCAAGGGTGAAAGTTCAGACTAGAGAAAGGATCAAAGAAATCACTCAGATGAAGATCTCAAGTGAAATAGGGAGGTACCTGGGTTTTCCACTAACAAGACGGAAGAAGTCCACGGAAACTTTCCAATATATTGTTGACCGTGTCAGATCTAAGCTAGCAGCATGGAAAGCTAATAGTCTATCAACAGCAGGGAGAATTACTTTGGCAAAATCAGTGATAAGCACAATCCCTTTATACCCCATGCATGTTGCCAAAATTCCTAAGAGTATATGCTCTGAGGTGGAACGATTGCAGAGGAACTTTATATGGGGTCATGACGGAAATTCACATCGTTTTCATCCTTTAGGATGGAATCAGATCTGTCTGCCTAAACAGTATGGTGGACTTGGATTTCGCAGGCTGTCTTCAATGAACAGTGCTTGTGGAGCTAAAATGGCATGGAACCTTATTACTGGCTCAAAAGGCTTGTGGGCCGACGTACTACAGCAACGGTATATGTTGAGAAATGATGAAAACCTGTTGTATTACAAACCAGGAGATTCTAGATTGTGGAGTTTCATCTGCTCTCAGAAAGACATAGTTGAAAAAGGAACCCGCTGGCAGGTGAGGAATGGATGTGATGTTAAATTCTTTTCGGATCCCTGGTTGCTTACTGGCAGAAATGTTCAAGATTTTTGTGTGAGACAACTAACAACTGAGGAGGAGGCCTCAAGTGTTGCAAATTGGGTCTCAGATGGGTTGTGGGATATATATAGATTGTCAAATATTGTTGCACAAGAAATTATTCAGCGTCTTGTCTCTGTTCAGCCTCCAAGAATTAATGCTGGTCATGATATAATGACGTGGGGCCCAAGTAGTGATGGTAAATTCTCTATAAGGAGTGCCTACTTCCTGATAGAGGAAAATCCTCAGCAGATGTACAGCCCTGTCTATAAGCAGATTTGGAAATGGCAGGGTGTCGAACGTGTGAAGGTATTTATGTGGATTGCCTTTAACAATAGATTGCCGACTAACAAGTGGAGAAGCTCCTGGTCCCAAGCCTCGGCTATTTGTCCAGCATGTAACACTGGCGTGGAAGATATACTACACATACTGAGGGACTGTGGCTATGCGAAGAGGCTCTGGCTGAAGCTTCTAAATCCAAGCAACATATCTGCATTTTTTGCCACTCCACTTTGTGATTGGATGGCTATGAATCTGAAGCGAGAGCTAGGCTCATCTGTGAAGAAGCACTGGAATCTTCTTTGGGGTGTATCCATCTGGAGACTATGGCTGTGGAGGAACCAATCTATTTTCGAAGAGAATTTTCAGAGACCTGTAGAGCCTGCTGATATCATACTCTATACTTGGAAAAGTTACGTCAACCTCCAAGAATCAGTCAATGGCAGGAATCATCTCTTATCTAACCACGCTACAATATGGCAAGCACCTCAGTCAGGATGGGTTAAGCTTAATGTGGATGGAGCTGTGACTAGAATCACGTCGATGGCAGGATGTGGGGGTGTCCTGAGAGATCATAAAGGCTGCTGGATAGCTGGTTTTACTCACAAACTAGGCATCTGTAATGTGCTAAGTGCAGAAGAATACGCACTATATGAAGGCCTTAAAATGGTTTGGGACCTGGGCTATAGAAATGTTGTGGTTGAGTCTGATGCGCAGGAATTAATTAACATGCTTGTCAATGGGAATTGCAGGAACGGTAGTCTAGTGTTACTCCAGATTCAAGAACCAATGCAACTTAACTGGCAGACCCAACTGTGCTATATTCCCCGACAGATTAATAGACTTGCAGATGCTCTTGCAAAGATGGGACTAAGTAAGACTTCCGTTTTACCAGATTGTCCAACTAGACTAAGGACTTGGGTTGACCAAGAGTGCATGGGATTAATTTCCCCTACAGTTTAAGTTTTTGTTCGGTATGTAATTGGCGTTTTGCCTCCTTGATATAAAAAAAAAATAAAAAATAAAAAGATTAAGCCGCAAAAATATCCATAAATTTTTTTTTTAAAAGTGCACTTAACACTAAATTTTTTTAGATGCAAAAATACTCATAAATTTTTTAAAATGGGGCAAAAATACTCACACCGTTAATTGATACAAACGTCTATTTTGTGGGACCCACATTATTATTTTTTGATGTACAAAAATACCAATGAACTTTTCTAAAAAATGCATCTAACACCATAAACTTTTTTTTAGATGGCAAAGTGCCCATGGACTTTTCAAAAGTTTATGGTGTTCGGTGTATTTTTTAGAAAAGTTCATAAGTATTTTTACACCTAAAAAAATATAATGAGTCCCGCAAAACAGACATTTGTATCAATTAACGGTGTGGACATTTTTACCCCATTTTGAGAAGTTCATGGACATATTTAGACTTTAAAAAAAATTATGGCGTTGGATGCATTTTTTTAAAAAAAAATCATGGGTATTTTTACGTCTAACTCATACAAAAACACAGAAAACACTTCCTAGCACTAAGCAAATCCTCAGCTAGTCAGCTAGGATCAATTCGAAAGGGGGAGGGGGTTGAGCAACCCAAGCTTTCGAGCACTTCCCTATCAACGCAGCAGACACCATCCAGATTGCAGCTGCATGAAGACTTGGTAACCACAACAAGCAACCAGAGCTTAATGCTTTTCCAAGTTCGATATAATCGACTAGTGCTACACACTTCCATTCAGGAGATAAACACACTCAATGCACAGCTAGAACTAGTGGAGAACACTCCAATTTTCCAAGCAAACCAGAGTATACCCCAACACCAGGTGGAACCCATCGCAAGTCACCCAATTTCTCAAGTAAAAGCTGCCACCCATAACACCAGCCGATATCACACCGTGCCACAATATCCAGACTCAGTGATGAACGCTTAGGAGGCAGTCCCAAGCCGCACCAATCAGTATCTGGTGGAACCCAACGTTTATCTCCAATACAAGCATCCTTCCAAACATAAATCCAAACAATACAGACCAGAATGGAAATCAGCACATGACTATAAACTAAATTACTCATTGCTTTCAACCTAACCAATTGAATCCAAGGCAGCCAAAAAAATGTAGCAACATCCAAATCTTTGGAATAGATCAGATCCTTGGACAATAGAACGTCAAAAAGCTTGGGAAACTGGTCCCATATAGAGGAGCGACACCAGGAAAAGGGGAATAAGATGACGCACATTACTCCTCTCTGAATCATCCACCTCCCAGCCCGATGTATGTGGCCGCATCAGACTTGACAATGCTCTCCTCTGCTCGTCCAAACTCTGTCCCATAGCAGCTAAGGAATCTGCCTCTAGAATCATCATTGCGGCCGCTTCATTCTTCCAAGCCCCTAAAGCTGATGAATCGGTTCTCCACATCACGAAATCTGTAAATGCCCATCGGAGAACTGACCCGATCTTGCCATTAAAGCACCATCAGACCTTCCTTGCCCGAACTCCATCCCTTGCGAGTGATCCATAATGATTCAAACCACCGATAACTTCCATTCTTCTACAACTCCTTCCCTTACCCAAATCACCATCATCAAATCTTAAATTCGCTGACCCACCCCACCCTGAACCAAGCAAACACATACGCACCCACCCAAAAGAACCACGCGCACACACCCCACCTTCGTCGGAAGAAGGATGCTGAATGCATCGACTCTCCCATGGAGAGATCCCTCCGATTGAGGGAAGGGTCAAAACAAAACCCTAGCAGAGCCCCTCTGCAATTTTAAATATAATACTAATATTCCAATTTAACTTTAAATAATATTAATAACAACAACAACAACAACAACAACAAAACTAGCAGCATAGCCATGTTGCCTACATGACAAATGCCAAGGTCTTTATCGGTGAACTACGGCTTACATTCTCAAATGCTCCAATATACAAGATAGCAGTTTATTGAGATGCATATGACTCTCACAGTAAACCGCTTTGAAATACAAAGAGGTTTACACTAAATAAGCACATGAAGATCATGCTATTACAGCCTATCCATCCACATCCAGTGCAAATGTGACAGTGAAATAAGACAGTGCAGCATCACCTAGCACCACAAAAGAGTCATACGCCAGCAACAACGATCCCACCTTAGGCTGTTACAGTTTTTGGCTTCACCCCAATTTTTCTCCACGAAACACTAGGCATGATTTGCTTAGTGTCAACACGGTCTTTGTACTGAATAGCAAAGTTTAGCAGCGAATCCAGGAGAGAGTCTGAAAGAAAGTGTGGCTTCAACCCCAGCTCTATCAGTTTGGTGTGCTTGGCATTGTAGTAATGCTCCTCTGCCTCCACTCTTGGGTTTGGCACAGATACAGCTTGCACATTGAGCCCCAGCTTCTCGCCTGCTTTTGTAACAAGGGCAGCAAGTTCGTTTACTGAAAACTGTTCAACAAATTGGTTGAAGACCCGGAATTCCCCAGGCTTTGCAGGGTTTGCAATGGCAAGCTCAACGCATTGAACTGTATCTCTTATATCCAGGTAGCCCCTAGTCTGAATTATGTCGAATGCAAAATATTAGCAACAATGCATGTTTATCACCAAGTTCTCCCATATAATTAAGGATATCAATTTAACAAATTCAAGAGAACTCGGTGGCCTAAAAACTTCTACTCCTCTTGAGATATCATCACTGGATAAACAGCTAAGTTACCTGGCCTCCTTTACCATATACAGTAAGTGGATGACCAACAGCAGCCTGGACGCAGAACCGATTCAGTGCAGTTCCAAAGACTCCATCATAATCAAACCTGTTACACAGCTCTTCATGCATTGCAGTTTCATCTGTCCTTACTCCATATACCACTCCCTGATTCAGATCAGTTGCTCGAATCCCCCAAGCTTTGCAGGTGAAGGCAATGTTGTGTGAATCATGAACCTTGCTAAGATGGTAAAATGAACTGGCTTGCTTGGGATAGGGCAAGGTGTCTGTCCTGCCATTATGAGTAATAGTAATATAGCCTTCCTCAATATCAATATTTGGAGTCCCATATTCACCCATGGTTCCGAGTTTAACCAGATGGCACTGCTCTCTGAACTCTTTTATGGCAAAGAGCACGTTCAGGGTCCCAATTACATTGTTTTGCTGTGTATACACAGCTCTTGACCTATCTATCATAGAGTAAGGTGCAGATCGCTGCTCACCAAAATGAACAACAGCATCAGGTTCAAAAGACTTGAAGGCTTCAGTTAAGAAGTCAAACTCACAAATGTCACCAACGTAGAGCTCAATACTTTTTCCAGTAAGAGATTTCCAACAACGAAGGCGATCATGGATTGAGGAGATTGGAGTTAGAGAATCTAGTCCAAGCTGGTGATCAAACAGGCGCCGAACAAGACTGTCAACAATAGCAACCTCGTAACCCCTGTTAGATAGGTGAAGAGCAGTTGCCCAACCACAGTAACCATCACCACCAATGACCATAACACGTTGTGGTTTGGATGGGACACCAGAGCTCTGAGGGGAGCCAGGACTAGATTGAGTTGGGGCATGCTGATTGGTTGAGATTGCAGTGGCACGTACCACTCTACTTCTTTTTGACTTCTCTTCTCGCAAGAAAAGTCTTCTAAAAGGAGACCTGGCAGTTTTGAATGGAACAGAGATAGAAAATGCAGCTGAACATTGGTCAAGTGGTTTCAAGTAAGATTTGTTACTAGTGGACGCAGTCAAGGAGCTGGAGCATGATAGTAATTGAGCCATCTCATACGATGTTCCTCTAGATTCTAACTAATACAGAGATGTACCTGAAAATTACAACCAGTAAAAAAAAACTGAGTTCATCAGTTAAGTAGTGACTCATAAGTTCACTAACCTTTTAACCAAGTAGCTATTAGGAAGAACAGGCGATAAATATTTTACAAGGGTAAGCAAATATATCCATTCCCACGGCCAAAATCAAGGACCAACAGGCAAAAGAATATGAGTGAGATGCTCCCGGATTTATTAATGCGGAGGAGGTTCAAAGCACAGTAGAGTAATTAAACACCAAGGCCAAAATACGAGTCGAGCATAACCACTTATAAACTCTAGAAGGTCCAAAGTTGCAAATTTCGCCTCTCATTCTCTTAAAATTTTGGATCCCAAAGTGACCAATGCATAGCAAATAAATTTTAATACACACAACCGTCCTAAAGCATATCAATTCCTCAAAATTCCACTACAATAATTATCGAGGGTTTTGCGCAGGATAAGGCTAGCACAGGCACACAGAGCGAACACAAGGGTTTGTCTACGCGAAGAATAGCAATATGCACAGCAAAACCGCTGGAGTATGACATCACATAGAATATCTTCAAAGTTCGATGTTCACGCCTCCGAGAAATTAAAGCTACATTGCTTCCCACTTAAAATCTTCTACGCAGGAAGATTAGACTGATGGAGTGCAAGAAGGCAATCGAATTTACCTTGAGCTAGCAGTGACTTTCTTCTGCCTTTGATTCGCCTTCCGAAAGATAGAAACCCCGCTTCAAGTTCGGACACTTCAGGGGTGAGGGAGGAATATTCGTTTCCGGTCCCTCCCGTGTTGCCTAGCACTGGGCTACAGAATACGAGTCCATGGTGAAGCCCGTAAAAACGAAAAGCCCGGCTAGCAAATCCTGTAGAAGTTTACACATTGAAGCAACGGGGATGGGCCTAGGAGGAGGATTAGCCAGTGATAAACTAAAATTTGAATTCTTATTAAAAGAGGTTTCAGCATTTAGTATCCTACAATACTTTAAATAAAATTGTCTTTAATAGAAGAATGCTCGTGCATGGGAGAAACAAATTTTTACCGGTTGATTTAAAAAATTACACAAATATGTATAGTCTATATATGGAAATACTGATGATTTGATCTTTTAAACAAGTGAACTTGAATTACATGTATACATGATAGTCCTTTAGGTCCTTAATATATGACTTATTTAAAAAGTTGATATTGGTCATAAATATAATACTTATTTTTTATATTTGTCAATCTTTTTTTAATTTATTTTTATCGATAATTTTTCAACAATAATTAAAAAGGAGAGAACTATTATAATATTAAAAAAAAATTGTCGGCAGCTTTTTCAACCAAAAAAATGTGTGGGCCCCACTTGAAAAAAAGTTCCCCTTCACTCCTCTCATTCAAGTTTCACGAGTAGGCGAGTAGACAGAGAGAACGCAGTCTTAACAGATAAGGTTCTAAATTTATGATAATTTTGGTACTTAAAATCACTTTTCCTTATCAAACTTCCTTCATAAAAGTTGTTCTACGTATTTTTATCTTTCTACTTGTGGTAATATTATACTGATTAGCAAGAATTTTGGAGTTAGGATTTTGGGAGAATTTTGAGTTTTTATAAAAGATGACTATAGATATGTAGAGAATAAATAAGAGTTGATTTTAATCGGTTTAGATTTATCATCTAGTTGTTTTATGATTTTATAATTAATTTCTTCTTAAATAAATATCAAATTATACTTTAGGAACGTTTTTTACCGATTAAATTTAGATTAAACAATTTATTTGAGTTATTGAAAGTATTATTGAAATTTTAATCGGTTTAGTTTTACAGATTTTAAGTTATGTGAAATTATAAATTATGATTTGATATTATAATTAGAGAATTATAGTTATTAAAAATTTTATTGAGTGAAATAGAGTTAAGAAATTTTAGAAATATTGATTTAAAAGGAATCTAAGAAATAGATAAATTGTTGTTATTTTTAAGAAAATTGAGCCAATTATGGAGATTATTATTTGCTATTTTGTATTAGTTAACAATTATTATAAATTATATTAACATGTAAATATATATATTTATTGTAGAGTGAATTTGAATTTGACTTGTTGGAGTTAAATTCTCTCAAATTTAGTTGTATCAAGAACTTGAGGACTGAGGTAATCACTTTCCAATTTATCTTGTATGCTTATTGAAATGATTATAGGCGTATGTTGATATTTTTAATTGCTATAAAGATGTTATAGTAATTTATATATGAAAAATGTATAATGACATTATTAATCATGTTTTTAGTAAACTTGTTAGTTAAATGGGCTTGAATGATTGATGATGCATAGCATTAAATATAAAATATATGAATAAATTATTGGCATTGAAGATTGTGATGTTGAGATGTTGAATGTGGTAAGTTGTGATTGAGGAGAGGTTTGATTCTTTTACACCACGTGGTATAGCCACCACTGTGGTCACAGTGGATGGTTTTGGCATTCTCAGGGCCCTTGGTATCACATTTTCCTTTGGCCGGGTTAAAAGTCAACTCAAGGGACAGATGACACTTTTCCATTTTCGACGGAAAGGGAATCTATGATCCGATATAAGTTTTGTAGCCTTTGGCCGGGTTATACCTCATTATTGGAGAGTTTGGTACAATCTTGTCAAAGAGACTAATCCCGTTATATGTTGTAGCTCATGGGTTCTGTCAGCAATTAAGGAGGTTATAAGGATGATTGAGGGGGTTTTATACATATTGAATTGCTTTTTTGAAATAATAATATTTTAGGAAGATTAAAATTTATGTTATGTAAATATATATTTCACCTGCTTAATTATTTTATAATCATTCCCTGTATACTTGTTAAAATTGAATTGCGGTTACTGAGTCCATGTGACTCACCCCGTCGATATTTATAACTTTTTAGGTGAAAGTTTAGGTGGTGCTACCAAGGGGAAGGCAAACGAGACTTGATTTGATACCAATCGTATGTTTCGTTTAGTTACATGAACATAATGTATATTGCCAAACTTAAGGGTTTTTTGGTATACGTTACATACGTTGAATACTTCGCTACATACTGGAATTTGTACTGTGAGCGGAGCCCATAATATGTTGTATTATGTAATAATTAATGCTTTACTTGATTTAGAGATTAATTATATGATAATTAAGAGAGATCATTACAACTATAGCTATTAGCTAGCTATGGCATTTGAAAAAAGTTATGTTATATTAACTAACCTAATCAACTCTCTTAATATAATCAAATTATGTAAGTATATCGCATATCAAAGACAGGAGACATTACTTATACATATACATAGACATTGGGGGGGGGGGGGGGACTGTAATTTTATTGGAGAGGAGACACACAAATTGCAAATAAAGTCCAATAGACCATATGCAGGCTTAATCCAATACAAAATAAACGACAAAAACGGCCGAAGACCAAGTCTAAATGTTTTATTGAAGTACTAGCAACTATCGGAATTAATGTGAAGTATTATGAAATTTTATATTTTAAGTTATCAATTTCATTCAGTAATAAAGGGAGATTATTAGCTTTGTATGATATGAAAAATTATAAGCACGTATATCTATGAAGAAAAAAATACTTGGTTTCGGACCGACAAAGAGTGATTTTTCTTTCTGAGTTAAAAATAACAACGCCTACATGTATATGATTATGCTAGTAGATTACCATATATTTTAGAGCATTACAGCATCGACTTCTTTTCTTGTCAACTTTGACCAGCGAGAAACCTGGTTAATCATATGCATGTAGGCGTTGTTATTTATGACCCATCCCAGGGCACAACATATTAATAAAAATATAGGCAAACTGGTTTTGTTAGGTTAAAACTCGTGAAATTAGTTCTTTGGAAAGAGTAATCTTTTGGGAGTTAACAATATCTGATTTGGTAGCAGCAAATATTGATATTTCGGGGAAAATTACCAAAGGCAATCGTTGTGGAGGCCTGAAAATGGTGGAGAGAATATCTGATTTAGTGACACAATATATGTTTGTGGAATCAAAATAGAAGCAGTGGAGCACTTACATATACAGTTCGTACGTACAATATAATCCTAATACAGAACAACTAACACGGACGCCCACAACCAAGACGGACACTCTCGGACGTTATTCCCAGAATAATATACCACACAACACAGCTTACGTTATTAATATAACTCTCTAGAACGTTGTCACACACCACAGAAGTCCTTAATATTGGCACTGTAATTGAACTTGAGTAATTCTTGATGTTCAAAAGGCTTGTACTTGGGTGGGTTTTGTTCATCAATCAGCGATGCAGCGACATGCACAGTCCCTCTGATGAAGGTAAACAGACCCAGCGAGTACCTTGTCTCTTTCCCATTCATCACCACCTTATGCCTCGGAGCTTGTACCCTATCGTTGGTCCAAACCGTAAGGGCGTCGCCGGCCATCACCACGAACGAAGTCGGAGAAGAGAAGTCAACTTTGATCCATTGCCCATCCCTAGTTTCCACCTCCAAAGCATTCACCTCATTCTGGTGAAGAATGGTGGTGAAGCTCTTGTCTGTGTGAGTCACAAAAGCTTGTTTGGGATGATCCTCCTCTTCTGACCCTTTGTGTCGTAACAGTCGAAGAAGATAGCTTGCTTGCTTCAGGTATGGCTCATAGCACACTGCCATATTATAGCTTTCAAATATCATTCTCGCCACCATCCGGTCCAGTTCTTCCGCCACTTTTGCATACTCAACCACATATTTGCTACACGATACAAACCCAAGCAAATTATTAGCAGGTCCAATAATAATCGATCATATATCATATACTACCTCCGCTCCTAAACACAAGTTAGTTAAATTAATTTAGTTAATATGATATTCATTTAATCATTTTTCTTTATTCTTTAATTCCCCTTTATTGTTGATTATTATCGAAGGAGTATTATTAGGAGTAAATTATAAAAAATAATTGATAAATATGAAAATTAGATATTATATTTAGGATCAAAATTAACTTACTAAATATATCTTATATTAAGAAATAGTATAACTTATTTAATTTTCTTATTTTCTAAAAAAAATCAATTGACTCGAGGATCGTGTGTGTAGGCATACCAGAATTGGTCGTTTCCGTGAGTCCACAGTCGATCGGCAAAACTTTTGACGCCTTCGGGGGATGTGCCGTGATCGATGCCGAAGCTTTCGTGGAGAGGAATCTTAGGATTCTGTCCGACGTAACCTTTCAAGGGGACACCCTCGTATTTGTTTCTGAATTTGGTTTCATCGGGGAGGTCGAACAGCTCCTTCATGGAACCCAACAGTCCATTTCGAAGCTCGTGAGAAGCAAATTTGTGGAAGACAGCCACAAAGCAGCCATAGTCTTCGAGTGCCTGTCGGACACTCTGACATGTTGATTGCCATGAATCAGTGCCTGGCTTCAAGTCTTGCTTTGTAAAATCGATCACAGGAAGGTTTGTGAGCTTTCCTTCTCCACCCATTATTACGTCACCAACACAGGCTATAGTGCTTTAGCTATAATCTCTCTATTTTCATGTTATGAAGAAACCTGTGTGAGAATTGCAAGTATAAATAGCGACTGTGTGACTTAATTTCTAAAATTTCTCTGTTCACGAAGCAATCATTTCACGTCTTCTTCCTTCAATTAACCGGGGAAAATGAGTACTTTCTTTAACATAATATGTTTTGCTCTCAGCATTGTTTTTTTTTTTCCCTGTACTTTCTAACTATTAATAGTGACCTTTATGAATACTAATTTTAAAATTTTACAAGAAATAAGTAATTTTAACTGATTTTTGAACTAGTTAATTGAAGCTTACATAAAAGATCAGGAGTATATTTCTCAAATTTAACATTAACCAAAGTAAAATATTTATTAATGTGTCAGCTTCAACAAAAAAAACATAACCTCGTGTTACTGTTTAGAGCCGCGATCGATGATTGTGCAAATAATTAACATTATTCACAGATTAAAGATGAATTGTATTTTTCAGTTAAAATTAAATGAGTTTGTTTTATTAAGTACTTAAATTATCGTAAATTTGTCTTTTTTCTCCTAACTAATGGACTATCTGGTGTCTTGATTTTTCCGCTACGTACGTGATTATTTTTGTCCTTTGTCAATCCAAATCGCATCAGATCTTGTCACAAATTTTATTCAAATACTCCACAAATTCGATTAAAGAATTTTAATATGATGCTATCAGAACAATAATGTTTGTTGCCCATGGTCGAGTGCCAAATACTACTCACGTCATAATAATTGAAGATTAAAATAAAAAATTTCTGGGAGATTGAAAATAAATAATTTCTGTTCTTTTTTATCTGTCGGCAACTCGGCATAGATTATTCATTCGATAATAGTAGTATAGTATACAACATTACCTTTGTAATTTACTAATCAACGGTTGAATTATTAATACATTGATGGGCCACGGTAATTGAGTTTACGTGAATATTAGTTTTTATGATTCAAAATTTACTACAGTGATAAATTCTGTAAGAAAATTATCTTAGCTTTAAAAATTGTAGGAGTTTATAACAAGTAGATAACCAATTTGTTTGATGGCAAAAAAAAAAAAAAAAAGATAACCAATTTGTTTATAGATATAAAACGTTCTTCTCCTATATGCTCCGTTTAAGAAAAGGACGAGGTCAAGGAAAAGGAAAAGGAAAAGGAAAAGGATATCTACCATATAAATATATGAGTGATTTTTCTAGTACAGTTACAGCTATAAATTAATGGATGCAAATTACTACTTTGCCCATCCTAATGTATTACAATTGTTTAATTCCATATGTAACAAATATTTCAATGTCATTTGTTCTTATTTAATCTTCTTCGTACACCTATAGTGATCTATCATTGAATGTGTCCAACGCTCAAATAACCATCATTATTGAAAAAACAAAAAACTAATCATCATCATTATTGACGATAATCTAAAATTGTACATAAGCCAAGTATTTGCATATACATTATAAATTTTATATAATCGTACCATTCACAATTTAAAAATAATGTAGTTATTTATAATTTTAAGTTTTTATATAAATCTTAAATATAAAATTGATTGAAATCGTATCCTTTATAAATGGAGAAATACTTATATACTTCAGGAGTACCACGTTATCTGAACTTTGTCTAATAAAAATATAACAATTGAGATGATTTTAATCCTAGTTGGTTGATGACTCATCTAAAAAAAATTTAAATTTTACCTTGTTTTTAAGAAAAAAAAATATTAATTTAAAAAAAACTTAAACAAAATGATCACCCAATATTTTTCTCAAAACAAGATAAAATTCAAATTTTTTAGATGAGTCATCAACCAACTAGGATTAAAATGATTTAAGTTGTTATGTTTTTATTACACAACATGTCTCTTATACTATCAATTATTTTAATCCAGTGTCATGTTTAGATTTTTTTTTTGGGGGGTTAAATATCCTCCTACTAGATGTAATCCTAAATCTTAATCAAGATACTATGAGACACTAAATGCAAACACCTCTCCCAACATAGATTTAAACTTTGATCCATCAGGTTACGAGCAACCTGTTGATAGTGAGTTTTTTTTTAATTGGGCCAGGCTGAAGATTGATCGAGGAATCCGTCCAAAAATAATACGAACCCAAGATGAATAAAAGGTAAAGGTCTGAGCCCATTAAGTAAAACAACTTGCTAAAGCTATCAACGGTTTCAACTTTCAAGTTCTCTAGTTCCCGGACTGCCAATTGCCAAAACAAACAAAAAATGGAGAGAATAAAAACAGTCGGTCGAAATGCTTAATTATATTTCCAACCAAAAAGCAAAACCATTCACTTAAAACTTGAATTATCATCAGAATTCAGAACCACCAAAAAAGAATCTGCTAAGGACTAATCAAAGTATGCCAGGAAATTTTGGTGTCTGATGTCATTCCACCTCATGGTGCAAAACTCTGGTTTTAAATTGTAGATGCATGAAGAGTGGGGATTGAAGTTCTGCTATTTAAAGCTTGCAACACACAGTCCACTCTAATAATATGTTTCCAAGTATCAGATAAGTGCTACCATACATCTAAACCATTTCCCCGGTATTTAAAAACTGCAACTGCAAGGGAATTTATTACAAAACATCTAAAACCCCCATTCACATGGAAAATATATGAAAAAGAGAAAGAATTTTCTATGTACTAAACTCCTACTGTCCTGAATCATTACTTCCACATTCTGTAAGGGTTCCAGATGGTCTTGGTTCTCTTGCAACTTCGGGGCAAGCTGAAACTGCCAAACCATCCTGCACGATTGTGACCAACTAGATTTTCCTTGCTCATCACCTGTACATTTGGAGGAAATCAACGAATGAGACTTTTGGAAGCAAATATGTAACATGAAACTATTACTTGATACAAGAAGTCTTCATCCATGTCAAGCTCATATAACATGGACGCTGGATTCTTGAATCCTTAGAAACAACTATTCCATTTCTGCTGCCTCTCTAGCAATATGGCCAAGTGGGGTCAACAATTCAAATTCACCTACTTGGTGTTTCTGATCCGATAGATTTCCTTTACCTTATCCATTTTCTTGTATTTACATGCTTGACAAGCATTATGCAGTTAAATTTTCCTCCTCTATTACCAACCATCAAAGGGGACAAGACTCCCTCACAAGAAAATCCATATCCCAACCTTCAAAACAAAACAAAACTAAAAGGAAACTATATACCAGTCGTATACCTCGTGAATAAAACTAAAAATATTGTGAGCATATATTACTACCTTCAACTTGCTTAGCTTGAACACATTTTTCATACAAAGCTATTCTGCAAAATTGGCCAGTTTCAGTTTTTGATGGTTGGCATTACTGTTTCAAAAGCTTCCACGAGCAACTCCACTTTTCTTTTCCTAGCTGGGGTTAACTGGGACACAGCATGTCTAAGTGCATGATCCAGCATCCACTCTTCTGAACCTTTTCTTTCTCCCATGTCCTGGTGCCTTAAATTTACCTTTTCCGCTTCTGGATGAGGCTCGACTGGCAAATATTGAGGTCCTCGAGGATTGAATTTTCTGACTTTTTCTAATGCCTTGATAAATCTTCTGAGCATGATCACCTTTTTAAGATTGCTCCAACTCCTAGATAATGGTTTGTTTCCCTCCTTCAACGCTGGTTCTTCATCCTGTTCTTGGGTTACTCCAGTATTGGATGTTACCCTCTCTTCTTTTTGGTACAAGTCTTCACTGTTATTTCCTTTGACTCCATGGGACTGTTTGGAGTTGTCAGTGACTGGCTGACCATCATGTGAATGTTCCTGTGCATCTGGAAGGATTGCATCAATGGCTTCTTCTACAATCCTGATGGCTTCAAGCTGGTGAAGTTCAGCCTCTGAGTCAGTAACAGGGTGATCATTTAAGGGCATATTTTGATTTGCCACAGGTATGCCTCCATAAGAGATGGAAGCATCAGTTCCTGCGACTCTACTATTATCATATCCTTGCTCTTTCTCGTTGTCTCCATGCACAAGCGGTTTGAAATCATTTGCTGCTATACCTGATGCCATATGCCTATAAACCAAGTACCATAGCCCTGTGTGGTTCTGTTTTTCTTGTTGGTTCATAGTTCCTTCAGCCGGAGGGAACTGTTCAAGGTTCTCAATTTCTGGCTTAGCCTTCACTATACTTTCTTTACTGCCTACTGCTGGTTCATCTAATTGATCTGAAGGAGCTGCTGAAGGGGCCAAACTAGATCCCAGTACTCTCGCAAAACTTTTTAGAATCAAGCTTTTAGATGTAGAAAGTGGTTCCTCGCTTGCATCAGTTTCAAAATCTCTTCTATGTGACTCTGAATTACCAGCTGGAATTTCCGTAGTTGAACCAGATATCATGTCTCGTGAAACTCCATTGACCATTTCATTAGCTAGATCTTCATCGAGGGAGGTGCTTGTATTGTCAACTAGCTTGCCTGAGGACAATGATGCTGAATCTTTGGTTTCTGCAAGATAAACATTATCATTAACAATCGTGTTGTTCTCCTCCATATCATGATCTCCAGTGAAACTTTGCTTTCCAACCAAATTTCCATTGATGGCTCTGGATGTGGGGTTGTTCTTGGTCTCTTCAACCACATTAGAGCCTCGTGGTTCTGCGATTGGGTTGTCACTGGCATCATCAGCACGTTCTTCAAAAGTTTTGTGAGAATGGAATGCTTTGCCAGGCAATAGTTTGGCTGAAAAGCCATATTCCCTCTCTCTGTCTGTTGTTTCCTCGCCAAGATCTGAGGAACCATCAAGGCCTTGAACTGCAGTAGCTTTAGTTTCAATTGCTGCAGAAGATAGTGGGCCCTTTACACTGTCTTGAAAAGGCAGAACTGTTTCAAATGCTTCTACTAGAAGTGCGACCCGTCG
The DNA here is from genome assembly GCA_963210345.1 of Inga oerstediana. Classification (NCBI taxonomy): domain Eukaryota; kingdom Viridiplantae; phylum Streptophyta; class Magnoliopsida; order Fabales; family Fabaceae; genus Inga; species Inga oerstediana. The sequence goes on from OY723403.1 coordinate 9,687,357, forward strand.
CTTTTGAGCAGGAGCTAGTTTGGAGATAACCTTCTGAAGCGCATAGTCAAGCATCCATTCATCAATATTTTTTTCCTCTCCCGGTATCAGGCGCCTGAGATGAACTTTTTCAGCTTCTAGGTTGGCATCCGAAGGCGAATGTCTGGGTTTTCCAAGGTTGATTTTTCTTACCTCGTCCATCGCCTTTACAAATCTTTTTAGAAGAAGTAATTTTTTCAGTCTGCTCCAGCTCTTTGGTGTTTTTGGCTCAGGTTTATTGCCCATCTTCTGAGATGTTTCCTCTTCTTCATCATCAAGTGTTAGCCTTGCTTCTCCTTGAGGAGAATCTGTGGATGTTGAGGTGCTCTCAGCCCTTTCCTTACCTTGACTCTTCTCTAGGAGGTCGTCCTCTGAAGCCGTGCCTTGAGATTTTAAGTGACCATCGAAAGAGATATATTCCATTTCTGGGAGAAGAATTTCATCAAACGCTTTCTGCACAAGCTTAACTACATTCTCATTTTCACCATCATTATCCTGAAAAGGAGAGTTGTTTACTCCGTTAGATGAAAGACCATCTTCCCCTTGTGCTTCCTTGTCCTCCAGGTCAGATTGAAGCTTGTCTTCTCCTTTTTCTGCATTACCCAATACTGCATGTTTATACATCAAGTGCCACATCTTTATATACTTTTTACCTCCTTCAGGCATTTTGTAAGAAGCATCGGCGATGGAAGCAGGCTTAGACTCTCTCTGTGGAGATGTACCCTGCAGTATTCCATACCCTGAATCAACATATTTGTCTTTGGTCGTTATCTCTTCCTCCAATGTATGGATTTTGGAGGCAGAACAAATGGCTTCAGGTGTTGAAGTTAACTCCAAAGAAACATTTTGATCTGATGCCTTTAATTTATCCAATGATTGATCTCTTCCACTTCTGTACTCATTGGCATTTAAGCTTTCTCCAGACGATTCAGGATCAATCAGCTCCAGGGTTGAGTTTCCTTCTTCCTGTTTATCTTGGGAAGCTTCCACTCCAAGAACCTCAAGACCAGCTACTTCACTATCATCTATAAAACTGGAATGCTTGTCACAAAGATCAGGATCTTCAAGCAGCCTTGATTCAGAGTTTATGATATCAGACTGATCATCCACGAGAACAGACTGAGTGCTTTCATCACATTTGTCGCATGCAGCCACTATAGCGTTGTTGCTAGCCATCTCAATCAGTTCAGAGTCTGGTTTGTCCTTGTAAGTAACAGTGGAGCAGCATTCTGTATTTGTTTCCTTCATTGCAACAAAGGAAGACAAGGCATACCCAGTTTCTGAAAGAGAACCGTTGAGATACTGATCAAAAGTTATATGTGGAAATGATGTTTCACTAGGCAACACCTCGGCATTACATCTGAAATTTATGTTTCCTTTGTTCTCTCCTCCAGATGAGCCTCCTCCATTGAAAGTGGAAGCTACTGCATTGTGAGTCTTAACAGACCAGTCCCTTGCAGGCTCTTCATCATTCTGATGATGATATTTGCTAGAATGGGCTGTAGTATTCTCAGGATTTTCACTGCAGACGCTCTGACCTGTCTGATTGCCTTTCTTTATATTAACAGAATGCTTTGATCCTGTAACAGGCCGACTCTCCATTTTTGTGTTCTTTTGGGTCTTCATTTGGTGCCTTCTCATTGAGACAAGACGTTTTAGTGGAGGCACATTGTCACGGTGACGACCATGAAGAGAACAATAAGTATATGGACAGACCTTCTTTGTTAACGGTAATTGTTCAGATCCATTCCCTTCAAGCGGCAGTTCAATCCGATTTGAAAAATGGGAATCTTTGAGAGTTGAAGAACATGTGGCTTTATGCAAACTTGAGTCTGAGGATTGTGATGTCTGAGAGCTTTCCTCTTGGAAAACTTTCCTCGACTTGAACATATACCGACTGCTTAACTTGAAACTTAATCTTCTAGTCATAACTCTCTGAGAATTCTCACTTGGATGCTTACTATTCTGACCGTCATCAAAATTGCTTGGCTTGCCTTGGTTTTTCCCCTGCCTTGATGATCTCAGCCCCTTAACAGTTGTGAGCTTGATTGATCTTGATGACTTCAACTTCCTCTTCAACGCAGTCCCTCCCGATAGCTTTCTGGTCAAACTCCTCCTCAGTTTCAAAGTTGGTGTTCTCGTTAAGTTGTTCCTTGTGAACATTCTTTCGGAACTCTGCCCATAAGATTTAACATTTGATTTCTCAAATCTTAAAAGGATATAAATCAAATCATATGTGCAAAAAGATCAATAGGGAAAAAAAATCAGAAAACTTGCCTGGAAGCTTTCCTTTGCATGAGAACTGCTGGTTGCCTTCATATAATTGGGCGATGCATCTGACATTTCTACCGAAGAATGTTGTCCTGAACTTAGTGAATCAATATTTTCGTTACGGGATTTGGGTCCTTTAGTGGATGATCTCATGCTCGACAATCGCAGAAGCCGAATTGACCTCAGTCCCTTCAATTTCTTCCTGGGTTCCAATCTAACTCCATCTTGGGGATTGCTAGAAACAGAACTAGAAACAGAGGATTCTGTTTCTGCCACACTCTCAGTTTCAGATTTAGCATAACTACTGGAGGTAGATTCAGTTTCAAAAGTCTGAGGGATCATTCTTGTGATCTATCATACACACAGAATCAAAGTTCAGTGGGAAGGGCAACAATCGCTAATCGGTGATCATTACGAAGGGAAAAGATTGAAGAAAGAACTATTTGATGCCTACCTGATGTGGAGATACGCTTCTCGTTAGTCCTTGACAGGACGAGATGGAAGAGAAGTCTGCGAGAAGAAGATTTCAAGGTGAAATTTGGGCACAGTGATATATGGCTGGCTTTGGTAACTAGATATTAAAAGGTGCTATGACGGGTCTGGCAAGTTTACCTGGACTGTGTCAAAGCATGGGAGGTGGGGTGGCTTGAAGGTGTCAGGCGGAGAGGGAAAGACTAGTGAGGTGTGTTGTTGTGTGTGGAATAATTAATTGGCATTGAGCTGACTAAGACTCGTGAATTATTAAAACCCCGAAGACTTGGCATTATTGTCATTCCTTTTCTCGCTGGAAGAAAAAATTTCAGCCGCACAACAGCACAAGCACTTTTTTTTTCAAAAAAAAAAAAAAAAGTAAAGAGCTTTGTTGGTAACTTGTTATCGGGTGCAGGAGAGTTAGGCTTGGTTTGGTATAATGGGCTTGGTTTGGTATAATGGAATTGATTTTGATGGAAATGGAAATGGAAATGGATATAGAATTAGATATGGAAATGATATTTAAAAAGATGTTTGGTATGTCATGGAAATGAAGATGGAATCCATATATATTTTTTATTTGGAATGTATATTAAAAATATGAAAATATAAGAAAAAGACAATTTTACCCCTAATTGTAAAGTAATAAAAATAAATTGAGTTAATCCCCCTGTTTAGCCAAAAACATCGGAGGATATTTTAGTCCGAAAATTATGCCCTCCATGGAACCCACTACATTTTCATGAGTCTTGGCTTGGAATTCAATTGGCCCATTTTGATGGATTTCATTTCCACATGAAGGTCCAATTCCTACAAACCAAACATACACTTAGCATGTATTTTAATTCTAAATCCATTTCCATCACACCAATTTCTGCATACCAAACAGGCCCTTAGGGGTTTCCAAAGAAGATGAGTTTGGTAGGATCATTGAAGTCACTTGTCATGATGATAGATGACTTTTGTAGAGCTGAAAAACAAATATCCATACACACTCTTAACAACACACACAATGTAATGCTCTGTCCTCTGCTTGTTTGACTCCCTGAAACCCTTTTCAATTTCAAGCTTTTGCGTTTGGGATTTCTTCTTTCTGTTGTTTACTAGTATTTTATCAGAAGATGGCAGCAAAAGTAATATCAGGCAACTTACTAGTACAAACTCCTGCTGATTTTTTTTTAAAACCTGAAACTCTGGCTGATGACAGTTGTTATTTTAGGATGAGTTATATATATATATATATATATTATAAGAAGTAGCTTTTGAGTTGGTGTAATGTGATTAAAATCATAATTGTGAATACAGAGAGATGGGAGTTGGAAGCTACGCAATGTTAAGTTGGTTGGTGGTGTTGAATGAGCTGCGCAATTGACGCCGACCACATGCCCCCCCTGTATATTTCCATGCTTCCTAAATCTGTCCACACACATCTCATCCTTGTTGGGACGTAGATTAACTATCATACATTCATAGGTGTCGACAAAGGATATACGGTCTCCTTGTTTAACCTCATCTTACAAGCAACATGACATGGCTGGAACTTCTTCCTTTGCTAAAAAACTTCATTCTTTAACTTCTTCAAGTTATTTCCAGCTGCTTCTTTTAAATTTTATTTTGATCATCGTGTTTGTTCTGCTACCTTCGGTTCTTTGTGAAACTTTAATTGTTATTTGATATCACTTTGTTCTTTTACAATATATATATATATATATAGAAAGACCCATACCCAAACGCTGTTTAGAAAAATTTTGGCCACTTGTTGGGGGTGGGCTAACACGGTTGGCATTTGCTTATCAGAAAAGCAAATGATTTTCGTCACATTTAAGCTAAGCCACCTCTAATTCCTACCTTAACTCATGACGCCCTCTTAGTCTCTTACTCTCTTAGTGAATGTTTGGGAAACACTCAAACCGTGGTTTTAGAAACTATTTTCTGTAAGTTAAGATAAAACTTCTCTTACATACTTATCTCGTAAATCGTATACGCTATCTTCAAAAACTAATCCAAACACACACTTATACCGTTTATAGCAGTTCAAGACAACGCTTCACATGATCATCCGGGGATCGTAACGCTATACCTAGACACGATTTTATTTCCTGGGCCAATAAAAATAAAAACAAGGAACCCGGGCCTTCAGTCACACTATTAATTAATGCTACCATAATTTTTGTTTGGCCCGCATGATAAATGGATAAAAGTGAGGATGTCGAGAAAAATATCCCATTAATTAAATATTTAATAAAACATATGATCAGGTTCCCGGAGCATAGATTTAGTAAATGTTGTATACTACTATCTCCAATCCTAAATATAGAATATAGTTTGCAGTATAATTTACACTATAAACTATGTCCTATATTTAAGACTGGAGGGAATAGTACCATTTTTCCCACACCATTATATTAGTATTGGTTTTTCGCCAACCAGCATAAACGGTAAACCATCCTGCTTCAATACAGAAGAGTAAACACAGTGACAAAATCATGACTAACATGCCGCCCTAACTGATTAACACTACTCCTTGATCATATCCCATATACTATCACGTAAAATTCTAAATTAGTTTATTATTTTTAATAAATTTTTCTATATTGAATATAAATAATGAATGTTTTTTTGACGATCAGAAATAAATAATGAATATTTGAAGACCAATTTTTCCCCAAATAGCAATATACTGCATTGCTTCTGGCCAATCATATCATGAATATATCGATATCTTTTTTTGAATTGCAATATATCAATATCCACGGATTTGCCCCATATCGTTTTATCTGGTGTCGGATCCCAACGTCCACCACGTCGCTTTCGCTTCTTCATACGCTTCCCTCTAAATTTTGCGTCATGCTTTGCTAGGCCTTCCCCTGTGTCGGCTTTACTTCCCCGTAACTCTCTTCTTTCCTTTTATTTCCTTCCTTGCTTGGGTTTTATGGGTTGGTTGCTTCCTTTCCGACTTTCGCGTACAAATTAGAAAACCTGGATATTTGATTCGCCCCAGAGAGCCTTCTGCTTAAAAATCCCGAATTCGATGTTTGATTTCTGGGGATCATTTTGGGCATCCAATCGAGCCGTTGTTGAATGCTGTTCTTTCTTTTACTGACCCTGAGAGAAAATCTTCTTACTGAAGCCCGTGCCGGAAGCTCGCGAGGGATATTTGTTGCACTTATGCACTGTTTGCTCCAATTTATTTAGTCCAGAAATTTTGTTGATATTTCTTTTCGACTTTGGAGCTTGGATCTTTAATTTTGTTATATCATTTATTCATTCATATATACTTTATCGCAAGATATATCATTCCTATCGCTAAACTCTTATTATTTGATCCCCTGGTTTCTCACACTTGAAACTTTGCATTTGTGAGGACTGCATTCTTTACATTTCTTATTTCTGACCAAGGAAATGGATGTGAGCAATGAGGCTAATGTCGACCCCTTTTCAATTGGGCCATCGAGCATTATTGGTCGAACAATTGCTTTCAGAGTTCTTTTCTGCAAGTCCATGTCGCATTTGAGACATCAAATATTCAGTGTTTTGTTAAATATCATAAATAGGTTTAGGGGATTTTGGGAACCCACTATTACATGGTTGCATCCAAGAAATCCGCAGGGGATATTATTAATGATGACAATGATTGCTTTTTTCTTGAGACGATGCACCAATGTGAAAGCAAAGACTGAAATGGCATATCGGAGGAAATTTTGGAAAAATATGATGAGAACTGCACTGACCTACGAGGAGTGGTCTCATGCAGCTAAGATGCTTGATAAAGAGTCTCCAAAGATGAATGAATCGGAATTTTATGACGTAGAGTTAGTGAGGAGTAAGCTGCAAGAGCTCCGCCACCGTCGGCAAGAGGGATCCCTTAGGGACATAATGTTTTGTATGCGTGCTGATCTTGTGAGAAATCTAGGTAATATGTGTAACCCCGAGCTTCACAAAGATAGGCTTCAGGTGCCCAGATTAATCAAGGAGTATATTGATGAGGTATCCACTCAGTTGAGAATGGTCTGTGACTCTGATTCAGAGGAGCTCTTATTGGAAGAAAAGCTTGCTTTCATTCATGAAACTAGACACGCATTTGGGAGGACTGCTTTGCTGTTGAGTGGAGGAGCCTCTCTTGGAGCTTTTCATGTTGGTGTAGTCAAAACACTGGTAGAGCACAAACTCTTGCCTAGGATAATTGCTGGTTCAAGTGTAGGTTCCATTATGTGTTCTGTTGTTGCTACTCGGTCTTGGCCTGAACTTCAAAGCTTTTTTGAGCATTCTTGGCACTCAATACAGTTTTTTGGTCGAATGGGTGGCATTTTTACTGTTGTGAAGAGGGTCACGACACGAGGTGCTGTTCATGAGATCAGACAATTGCAAATGATGTTAAGGCACTTGACTAGCGACCTTACATTTCAAGAAGCGTATGACATGACAGGTCGAATTCTTGGGATAACAGTTTGCTCTCCAAGAAGACATGAACCGCCTAGGTGTCTTAACTACTTGACTTCGCCCAATGTTGTTATATGGAGTGCGGTCACTGCTTCTTGTGCGTTTCCTGGCCTTTTTGAGGCTCAGGAACTAATGGCAAAGGATCGAAATGGTGATATCATTCCGTACCATCCTCCATTTAATTTGGGCTCTGAGGAAGGATCCACACCCATACGTCGCTGGAGGGATGGGAGCCTGGAGATTGATCTTCCTATGACGCAGCTTAAAGAGCTGTTTAATGTCAATCATTTTATTGTCAGCCAGGCCAATCCACATATTTCACCATTGTTAAGATTGAAAGGCTTCGTAAGAACTTATGGAGGTAACTTTGCTGCCAAGGTATGTAATCACAGACTCGAACCTTTATACAATAACAATACATTATACAAAGATATGCTTTTGTTTCTTGTCATTATGTGAACCTTCATTTTAAATCCCCTTTTCCACCCCAAAATAAAACTAATGTCTCTGGTATATTTATTTAGCCAAAGAAAGAATATATCGATGTGATGTTAACTGCTTGAAAAGCTTGAAAATTGTGTGTGCTGCTTTCAGCTAGCTCGTGCTTTGTTACCACCTATTATAGCAGAAATGGTTCCTTGATGCTTCACAAACTACCAATAGAGTTAAGATCCAATGTTTTCTTCTATTCATATCTGTTGTAGAATTTTAGCCTTGTTGCTGTGCTCTAATTATTGATGTGTTCTTAGGCGTGCTCTGTGTTGTTGAGTGCTATGGATATGTTAAAAGAGGAGTCATGCTTGGAAATTTTGGATGACTTAAAAGAGGAAGTTGCCACCTTGTTTTCACTTACGAGAAAGCTTTATTCTTGTTTTATAATGTTAAATCCTTGACGTGGGGGTTAGATCTTATTTATTGGATCTGCAATTTACCCTTGACATAATGTTCCTATCATGAAGTGATAATGTTGATTGTGTTTTTAACCCTACAGCTTGCTCATCTCGTTGAGATGGAGGTGAAACATAGATGTAATCAGGTTCTAGAACTCGGCTTTCCATTAGGCGGACTTGCAAAGCTATTTGCTCAAGATTGGGAGGGTGATGTAACTGTTGTTATGCCCGCAACTATTGCTCAGGTGTGTGCTCGTGTGCTCATTTGATATTGCTTGTTGATGAAAAAGTCTAGTTTCAATTAGATATTAATCTGAAGCAAAAAATGTGGTTATGATGGAGGCTCTAGCTATTGAGAATTGAAAATTATATGCTGTCATCAATTTTCTGTTTTACGTTTGGCTAATTATATAGGAATGTACTTTTATGACATTTACTAGGGATGAATATTGGACTAGTGACTGATTAGCATGTGCTGTCTTTTTTTTTGCCTTTCTCTCATACCAGTACTCAAAAATTATACAAAACCCTTCATATGCGGGGCTTCAAAAAGCAGCCAACCAAGGGAGAAGGTGCACCTGGGAGAAGCTTTCGGCCATAAAAGCAAATTGTGGCATTGAGCTTGCTCTCGATGAATGTGTTGCTATTCTCAATCATATGAGAAGGCTCAAGAGAAGTTCTGAAAGAGCAGCTGCTGCTTCTATTGGTCTGACCAGTTCTGTCAAATTCAATGCTTCAAGAAGAATCCCCTCATGGAATTGCATTGCACGAGAGAATTCAGCAAGCTCCATTGAGGAAGACCTAACAGATGTTGGTTCATCTTTGCATCAAGGTGCTGCAGGTAAAAATTGGAAAACCCACCATCCCATACATGATGGAAGCGACAGTGAATCTGAGAGCGTCAGTTTGAATTCTTGGACTCGATCTGGTGGCCCTTTGATGAGAACTACTTCAGCAAATAAGTTTATTGACTTTGTTCAAAACTTAGATGTCGATACTGACCTAAAGAAAGGCATGGTGGCTCATCCAAACTCTCCGGTTTTTCAGCATAATCACAGTCCAAGGGTTAACACTGCCGATAGGAGCTCTGAGGGCATGGGAATTGATCAAGAAGCTGACCAAAGGTTAGCCATGAATGGATCTAGCATTATGGTAACTGAAGGTGATCTTTTGCAGCCAGAAAGAATCCAAAATGGGATTGTGCTTAATGTTGTCAAGAAAGAAGACTTGACGGCTTTGAACAGGAGCCATGATTTTGGAAATTACAACAATGAAGTTGCTGAATGTTTGCAAATTGACTGTCCAGGAAATGAGATGGATGCAGCCAGTGTAATTTCTGACTGTGGAGTTGATGATTCCGCTGCTGTCGTGTTTCCAAGGGAAACCCCTGAGTTTAATTATAGGGACCATTCTAATATAGATGTTGGTAAGGATCAGATCATTGATGATAATTGATTTTGAAGATCATATTTTTTTCTCCTGTTACTTGAATTATTTTCCCTTTTGCTTTCCAGATTGTAAATAACTTGGATGGTATTACTGCCGAGGGATCTCTATTTTTCTGTTCCTTCGGAATGTAGCCCATCATCTGGATTACTCAGGATTGTACAGAAGAAAAGGGATTTTATATATAATTTCAACGACAACCGTGAGTCATTCGACCAGTTTCTGGCTCTAGCCTCTGCATCTTGTGTTATTCTCAACCAACTAAACAATGCCAGGCCGTTTATAGAGTCATTGCATGACACCGTTTATACTCTGTCAAACAGTTATAGTAATATGATAGTTATTGATGTGGTTGCAGGGCAGGTTGAGCTGGGATTATATATGCGTAAGTGTTGCGTCTTGTTAAGTTTTGATCAATCTTATACACGTTTTCCATTTTTATGAGCACGAAGCATTAGGGGTAAGCCTGTGGGCTCCAAAGCGGATAGTAGCAGACACAGTCTAATCCCTCAATCAAGCCTCCATCTCATGTGTTTAAAATGATGTTGAGTTGAAGGGAGGGTCCTAAGTGTAGGAAGTCGAATTCCAATTCATGAGGAGGGGTTCGTGGCAAGTGGCGAAAATTTATTTTCAGGAAAAAGGTTGTTGAAGTCTAAGCTCTTGGGGCAAAAAAACACAATCGTGTTTAGTGAAGGGACAAATATTCCATTTCATCTTGCGAACATGTTAGTGGGGGAAGCGAAGCCCACTTGTGTGTAGAGAGGGACAAACTATAACAGATGAAGCTCCAAGTGATTGGCATGTGAAAATCATGGGAATAACAACATTACTTGTCGACCTGTGGAATGGGGACAGTTTAGTGAGTGATTTTTCATGGGATGGACCCTACCCCACACAAGAGGGGGGTGAGGTGGTCCCAGTGCAGGCAATGGCGTAAGATGCGTGTGGGAAGAGTGTGGCACATCACTCGCCGCCGTCACAATCATCAACGTCTATATTCATACACTTGTTTCATTCATTTTCTGTTTCACTCTTTGTTTATTCAAGTGCCTTTTTCTTTTATGTGTGTCCCACTTTTCCGTGTGTTCCTTTAATTTTGCTCCATCCGAGTGTGTTACTTACGGTCTGTGCCGCACTCTTCACGTGGCGAGTCGAGCATCAACCATAGCCATTGCGGATGAAATTAAAATGTGGCTTTCATCTTCTTGTCACACAAGGAAAAGATGCAACAAAAATGTAATTGAAACTAGTTCATGCACATTCTTATTCATTGCATTTTTTTTTTCTGGCAAAAATGAAGAGTTCATTCAGACTCCAAATTGTGAATCCGCCAATAAGTAGTTGAATAACGGAACGGGAGTGAGCAAAGGATGAAGGATTAGTTATTTACGGAAAGGAAGAAGGGCACTGCACTGCATGTGAACACTACAACTTCCAATGAATCAGGCTTTTCCCTTTCCCCACCCTGCACCACAACTGCTTTCCTATCCTCCTTTCTTTGATATTTAAGAGAAAAATTTTAAAAATTATGAAAAGTGAAAAAATTAATTTGAAAATTTGACAATGATCAAATACATAATAAAATTATAATAAAAATGCTGATAAATTAGGAATTATATACACTTAAAGTTTTTGATAAAGTAAAATATAACATAACTAATTAGATCAAAGGCCTTGTACAATCTGGTCGAAGCTGTACTTGCACATTTTTTGTAATATTTCGAACCTATTTTACCACACTCCAAAAATTCTTTTTATTGTGCATCTCAGGCTTACATTTTATAAATTATATCGAACTCTAATTTATATAATAAATCATAACTCATATTTTCACATAGCTCAAAATTTAATAAAATAAACCGATTAAAATCTCAATAATACCTCCAATAATCCAAATAAATTATTTAAACTAAATTTAATCTGTAAAAACACCATATAGAAACTAATTTATGACATGTTTATAAAATAAATTGATTATAAAATCATAAAATAACCAAATAATAAATCTAAACTGATTAAAATTAATTATTAATTATTATCAACATTTCTACAGTCATATATTGATAAAACTCAAATTTGCCTAAACTCTTATCCTAAAGTATTCTCTAACTAATAGAAAATTACTATCTAAAGAAAGAGAAAATTATTTAGAACATTTTTCATAGAAAAATTTTTGTGATTAAAAGTGATTTTGGGTATCTTATTGATTCCCAAAAATATAAAAATACTCCTATTAATATTATTATTATATACACACACATAACAGACAAAACAGAAGTCATCGCATGAATAAACCAAGAGCGGGTGCTTCAAAAAAATAAGTTACGGGCTCGTTTGGAATAGCTTAGTTTTGGGTAATAAGTATTTATAAATCATAATTTATAGTATACGAAATAAGTATATGAATAAACCAATCGTTGTATAAAAACCTGGCCTCCTTAAGTGTTGTACTACATCTCCACTACCAGCCTGAGTATAAAATTTACACTGAGTACTTAAATCCATATCCCAACTTGCTCGAAAAAAGCTAGAATAGGCATTTGTATAGTCAGCTTCGGCATCATCTCCAAACAGCTTCCTGCATCTGCTCACCCAGATATCCCAGCAAACGTATCCAAACAGAATTGCCCATCTAATCTTCTTGGTGAACTCCCTTCCCGCTTCATGTCTGAGATTCCATTCGATCCACTCCATTCCCTGTAAATTAATAAAATTATTCCACATTGTAGGTTTAATTATGGATATCCACCTTTCACGGGCATTGTCACAATCCCTCAAGAGATGCATCAAGCTCTCATCATGCTCACAAAGAAACGGACAAGATGCAGTTTCCGATAGCCCCTCCTCGCTCTGAGATTTACAAGTTGAAACAAAATTCCTCTAATATACTTAAATTATAAATTATAAAAGCTATTCTCCAAAAACTAATCCAAACATACACAAATAATCCTTTAAAAACATATGTATTCCTCCACTAATTCCAATTACCTTCCCCCCAATTTCGTGGATGATGTTTGGTTTTGTTTTAAAAATATTGTCCTTTTCATAAAATAGTTACCTAACTCATTTAAGTAAATTAAAAGAACTAGTTAAATTAGTTTCTTTATAATAAATATGAGTTGATTTTTCTAAACTATCGTTATAGTTGATATCCTAAATAAAAAAATTATATATTTTGAGATAAAGCGTATTGAATCCTTATATTTAGTTACCAAATTTAATTTCCCAACCAGCTGTTACATTAAAGATAGGATAGAAGGGAGTAGTATATTTTCTGAGAAAAGATTTCCGTTACATTTTTACCTATCATTCTCTATCTGTCTTAATAATAATGTGTTCATTTAGAATAACGATTGGAATACTTAAAAATATTTTTTTAATCGTGATTTATGATATACAAGGTAAATATGTGAGAGGAATTTTATCTCGATTTACATAAAAAACAACTTATAAATAATTTTAATACCAGAATAAACATCCTCATGACGACGTCGTTCTGACCGCCCAGTTAATAATATCAACAATTCCACTTCGGGCTTTCAAAAAATATCACCTGTCCAACGATTTGTTTGATTGGATATAGGCTGACCAAAAGCAGTACTGGATTTGGATGGATGCAGAAGGTCTTTTGGTACGGCATTTCGTTTTGGTCTGGTCAAGTTGTGATTTGTTACCGCGCGATTATCCTTACTTTCCGTATTAGTTAGAGGTCTGAACACTTCTCATTTTTTTGACCAAATAAAAAAAAAATACTTACAAAAGGATGAGAAAATTAATGTTCACACACATCGAACTTCCAAAAAAACGGGTTAACATACTTAAAGATGGTTACGAAATGTCGAATTAAAAATTGATACTTACCGTTCTTTAATATAAAGTTCAGTTAATTTTTTTAAAGAGATTAATAAAATTAAATAAATTATTTTTAAAGCATTTATACTTATTGTTTTTCTATAAATTAATTTGTTTAATTTATAAATTGATATGTAATTTTTTTCTTATATACAATTGATATATAATCTAATAATATATATAATATATAATATTATTAAATAAGTTATTTAGATTCTTTAATCTCTCTAAAAAACAATTTTTCTTATATTTAGAATCGAAGGTAAGCCTATTTAAGAAAGGGGTCAAAAAAACACTTTACGTAAATCAAGATAAAATTTTCTCATAAACTTATCTTATATATTATAAATTATATTAAAAAAATAACTACTGCCGCAGATACAAACACATTATTATCACCACTCCAACGTGATATGTGGAGTTAAAAGGGCTGGATGGTGTGAAAGTGGTTATATATATACACGATAAATTAAAATTAGGGGCCCTTTATATATACTCGACGTACACACAGGAAACTTCGAGGAAGGTCCCCATATGGCTATTATGGAAGTGTTGATGCCAACTTCACTCCCTCCATTTAATCCCCCTCGCACCTTCCTCCCTCTTTCTCCTCATTCCCCAACCCCTTTTCTTCTCTTCTTCTTCTTCTTCAGCATCTTTAATACTTCTCGATGAAGCTCGCCATTATGAACCCCAAACGTCTTTTCCGCCGCAAGAAGGAGCGCTCCTCCGTGTCCAGATCCGGACCTCCCTCCTTTGGCTCCGGAACCTCCTCCTCTTCATCTGACGGATCAACCATCGACAAAGCTCCTGGCGCCCTTGCCGGTCTATCAACCCCCACCAGCGTCTTACCGGAGTGCTCCTCTGACTGGCCCGACTACCACTGCGGCATGGTTCATGCGTTCAAGCTCATTGACCGAGACAATGATGGGTTTGTCTCGAGGGAAGAGTTAGAGTCGCTGCTGACCCGGATCGGAACCGAGCCGCTGAGCCAGGAGGAGGTGGCCATGATGCTCAGGGAAGTGGATCACGACGGCAACGGCTGCATCAGCGTGGAGGCACTGATTAGTCAGGTCGGTTCGGCGTGCGAGCCGGGTTGCGATTCCGAGGAGTTGAGAGAGGCCTTTGCCGTTTTCGACACGGATCATGACGGGAAAATCTCGGCGGAGGAACTTATGCGAGTTTTCAAGGCCATAGGAGAGGAGCGGTGCACGTTGGATGAGTGCCGGCGCATGATAGAAGGGGTCGATCGGAACGGAGACGGGTTTGTGTGCTTCGAGGACTTCTCCCGGATGATGGAGCTGCGCAGATGATCATCCTCATACGATGCTTTAGCTCGCAAATAATGTTTATTTCTTCAGCTTTATTCTCCCTCTTAATTTCTCTGTCATATATATATTATGCGTGTGTGTGTTTATTGATTTGGGTGTATAACGTTTCGAGCTTGAGATTAAAGCAAGGCAAACTCGATCCAAAAAACTTCAATCAGTGAATGATCCAACTATCAATCAACCATTCTATTGCTGCTGCTGCTACTACTTGAAATAAGTTTCGAGGATGAGAATTCCAATCCAGCAACCTCTTAAACTCGCGAGTGTGCTTATATCTTTATTTTTTATTGAATCTTGAATACATAGAGTGGATTAACCTTGTTTACTTGCTATCTCTGGCCTGGCTTTGTTACTGTGCGTTATCATCTCCGGTTTTTTTTTTTTAAATTTTCTGAAACAAACACATAGCTTGGTTTTATAGAATTTTTTGGAAAAAATCCATATAAAATCAAAATTTATAAGCCATGGATAGGTTATAGGACCCTGCGTGGAGTTCAAAGATAAAATGGGAATCAGGAGAGGATGGTCAGAAAATGAAGCAATGGCACAAGTGGGGTAGAGTGATGGGAAGGTAGAAGAGAGCAGCCAGTGATTATTGGATTAGGAAGAGAGTTAGGGCGGTTTGGCCAGCTGCAGTAAAAATGGTTTTTTTTTTATCTAACTTTTATAAATTTAATATAGAATAAAAATCAAATTATAAATATGATTTATGTTTGGTCATTTTGAACTTCATTTTTTTTTTTTTAAATTTCAATTGTCAAAATACCAATTCAAACATTCTAATTTTTAATGCCTGTTTGGATTAACGGTGTAGAAAGAACTTTTTTTTGTAGATGGGTTTTTAGAAAAGTTATATAGAAAAAAATGAGCTTTATAAATGTGATTTGTGTTTGGATTGACGGTGTCAGAAGTGATTTTTTTTTTTTCATAAAAGTTGAGAGAAGTAATTTGGATGAACTTCTCATAAAAGCTCCACTTGCTTCATAGGCTCAGTCATCCCAAAAATTTTCCCAAACACATCAAATAAGCTTTTGGAGTTTTTAACCCCAAATGGGGACAGATCCTAAAAAAGTCACGCCACCGTGCTTTTTCAAAGCAAAAACCACGTTTGGGATCTAGATTGTTTCGGCGGCGTCGTGATGGAGCAAGCTGTGCTAGGAGACCGCAAACGACAATAATATTATGACCGTGTCCAACAGCCAGTAGTATCTTCATGGATGAACAAATGAATACACTGTCTATTCTTTGAGGTATAACTTGAGAGTTTGCTCATATATGCCCTATGCACTGCTTCCATAGTTGCAGCTCAACCCAATATCCACCAAACCCGATTCTTTTTTATTCTTTTCTAATCTTGCTTTCTCTTCCATTCCTTTTTGCTTATGTCGCCATCCCATTGTTTCTCAACTAGTTTCAGCATTGACCATCTGTTCCTAGAGTTCTGGAAACACCTCACATGATTTGCACCAAACAATTTCTTTTTGTTTATTTTTTTTAAGTTTTCCATAAACGTATTTCATACATTATTTTGAAATAGAGAAGTAAATTAAATAACTACCCCCTCTTCAAAAAACTATGAGATGCAGTAGAAAGTAATAGAATGAAATGAAAACGTAACAGGGGTGTACTTTTTCCTTCATGCAATATGTAAAATCGTAAATGAATGTGATTAAAAAGAAGAGAAGTAACTAAGGTAGTGTATAATGCCATTACGTCCTGGCGCGAAAATGCGCTAATAATTGATAGGACAATTTCTTCTATCGCTATCATTCATGCGTCCTTCATATGTAGTTCTATACAAGTATATCTAAATAAATTTTTTTTTCCTCGTTGTGACCTGTGACGCATAAGTGTGTGTGTGTGTGTCAAGAAAGAGATTACACACAAAGGAATGCGTCTGTTCTTTGATAATAAGCTATTAATTAAATATGGCCAGGTCCTTAACTAATTAACTATACCATAAAATATACAAACCTAGCATATAGCGGGAACATCGCATACAATCTCTGCACAGAAGTGTGTTTTTTTTTTTTTTGGGGCGGGGGGATTTCTTGTTATATCTTCAAGTGGATCACCCAGAGTTTGTCACTCGTACTGAAATCGCGAGTCTCTCTCGCTTTAAAAAGTTCAAAAGACAGTTACTTTTTAATCTGCAAAACATGAATTCGTCCATGAACGAAACAAAACATGAGCTGGCTTTGTTTTGTTGGCGTGTGCGTAAATTGAACGCTTTCGACAAGGAATTGGACGTCTTTCGTCCGGGTAGTGAGCGATCTGAATCCATGAATTCATCCACCGGACTTCTTTGTTCTTTTTAATGTGCAAAATTTACACAGTACTAATGATTGGGCACACAAGTAAGTGAATAAGGGCAAACTCAACAGACTGGGAAGAAGGATTGTTTTCATTTCCCAGGGTCTACCACAGCTTCACTCAGCTCTGGCAAATAGTACCAGTTAGTACTTTTATTTCTCGAAACCTTCATGAAACACTTCAAGTTTTATAATAAAGACACAAAAATAATACAGTATGATTTTGGAATTATTTCCTTCACGTTGCTGTTTATGAAAACAAATGAACACGGGTTAATTTTCACTTGCTCAACCCATAACTTAGGGTATGTTTGGTTGAGCGATTCGATTGCTTATAAGTTGCTTTTTAATAGTGATTTACGGTATACGAAGTAAGTATGTGAGAGGAGTTGTGTCTCGATTTACGTAAAAAGCAACTTATAAGTTTTTTTAAGTTGAAACAAACATGCTTTTAAACCGCGTCATTTTATTGTCGGCGGCTCGGCGCCAAGATAACGACCGAGAATCCTTCATGATTATCAGCACAGAAAACAGGGGGAAGCAAAATTAACGGAGAAACATTGTAAAGGATGGAAATGCTGGTTTGATATGTATGGGTGCCCACCTGCAACTCACGTGCCAACTGTCACTTGACGGCGATTTTCGAAAATTGGCGATTTAAGGAAAGAAACGAAAGAAAGAAAGGCAGAATAATAAACAAATGGCAGCGATCTTGGGAGTGGATACTTGAAGGCCGAAGCAGAGCTGATGTGCAAGCTTTTATAGCTTCTTCGCTCTCTTTTCTTTATGAGATCTCATTTCTGATACAGCATTTCGAGTGCCATTGGCGTTTCTCGATCAGATTGAAAGAAACCCAGGAGAGGCACCGAGCTAGCTGGAGGAAAGAAGGATCCAATAATGGATAGATATGCGCTGGGTTTGGCGTTTGATTCCAAATCTGGGCAGTTATTCGTGGTGGCTTTCCTGCTGATGATTGCTTCCTTTTATGCGGGCTATCTTTTCAGCCAAAATGGCTCCGTCCATGTTTCTC
Source organism: Inga oerstediana (assembly GCA_963210345.1). Classification (NCBI taxonomy): domain Eukaryota; kingdom Viridiplantae; phylum Streptophyta; class Magnoliopsida; order Fabales; family Fabaceae; genus Inga; species Inga oerstediana. The sequence goes on from OY723403.1 coordinate 9,705,418, forward strand.
AGCTTCACTCCACTTCTTCACCTAGTCCTCCTTCCTCTCCTGGTAATCTCTTCACTTAAACTAGAGTTTCCATGTCTCACTTAAGTTCAAATTTTTAGAATTTTTTCGGGCGATTTGTCTTACTTTTATGTTTTTGGAACCACGCTGTGGGTTTCACATAATTTTTGCTATCATTTTCCAAAAATTGTCATATTTATTCAGACTCTTAGCTAATTATTAGTCAAATAGAGCCATTGGGCATTAACTTATTTAATTGGACTATATGTTAGTATTGTTCCGACCACTTTCTATCCATTGGAAAACTGTTTCTGTCCTATCTTGGGCGAGCTCAGAGTAGTGCTGACTGATATGAACTGAATTGGCGCCTTCTTTTAAGACCTGTGCATGCATAACACTTCTGTTCTAATTTATCTGCCATCAAGTGCTTATATCATTTATTTCCTATAGAAGTATAATTGAAGTGGGACTGTTTACCGGCCACCCCATGTCAATCAATATATTTTATTTGTAGAAATGAATAGAATTGACTGCTCACGCTGATTTCACTACTGTTAAGTTGAGTATTGCATAAATCTCAACTATTAAACCTTATGGGGATCCGTGGTGGTTGTTTTTGTGTTAAATTTTGCTATTTTATTAGAGTACCACTTGCTTTGCTGTTTGCGTTAAAAATGTTTTTCTGATTTTGCAGGCATTTCCAGATTTAACAACAAAGTTGCTCTGACTTACCGCCGAACACCCCTACAGATGTCAGAGACTGGGATGGATGTTTGCCCACTGACGTTTAATGAGTACATTCCTTGCCATGATGCTTCATATGTAGCAACATTGCTCCCACAACTTGACCTCTCTAGAAGAGAAGAACTGGAGAGGCACTGTCCTCCGCTTGAAAAGCGCTTATTTTGCTTGATTCCACCACCGAAGGATTATAAAATGCCTATTAGATGGCCTATCAGCAGGGATTATGTTTGGCGAAGTAATATAAATCATACACATCTTGCAGAAGTCAAAGGAGGGCAAAATTGGGTGCATGAGAAGGATCAGCTCTGGTGGTTTCCAGGTGGTGGTACCCATTTCAAGCATGGTGCTCCTGAGTACATCCAAAGGTAGCTGCAATTATAATCAACCCCTTTCTTTATTTCCCCCCTTTAATGGCAATTGTTTCTTGTGTTGACTGTGGAAGTAGTTTCTTGACTAGGGATTGATTGTTGTGATATTGTCTTTTCCTAGATACTTAGCAATTATTATGGTGATATTTCTTTCTGGAGTAGGATCAGTTGCTTCCAGGGCTTAAGGTGCTTTTACACAAGTTACTTGTCAGAAACCATTATCTTAAACTAAATTTGTAAGTGAGATAGATAAAGCGCACTGTCCTGACCGCAAAGGCAGTTTCTACCAAACATACTTAGACTGGATGTTTGAGCATTACTGGTCTTTCCAACACCCCCCCCCCCCAAAAAAAAAAGTAAAGAACCGAAAAAAGGAGTATATTTTTTCCATGTATGAATTAACTAATTGCCTCATTCTAAACTATAATGACCATCAAATGGCATTATATTATATGTGCGGCTTATTTAATTGTTATCAAACATGCTTTTACCTGTTATTGTTTTCTTACGTATTCTCTCTTCAAATGTTACTTTAGTAATCTAGAGGATGTGCTAGTTTGTAATTTAACGGTTTCACAAATGCAGATTAGGAAACATGACAACAAACGAGACTGGTGACCTGCGTTCTGCAGGGGTAGTTCAAGTTCTTGATGTTGGTTGTGGTGTGGCCAGTTTTGCAGCTTATCTTCTTCCCTTGGAAATACAAACAATGTCCTTTGCACCCAAGGATGGTCATGAGAATCAGATTCAATTTGCATTAGAGCGAGGCATTGGTGCAATGATTGCTGCCTTGGCCACGAAGCAGCTTCCATATCCTTCTAGCTCGTTTGAAATGGTTCATTGTTCACGGTGTCGTGTAGACTGGCATGAGAATGGTAACAGACATTCTTTAACATATTTATATATTGCATTGAATCATATTTTGGGATTGGCAGATGCTTTCTTGTTGATTCTTTGCTTTTTCTTTACCATCTTGTTGATTCCTTGTTTCATTTAGCACAATTGAATGTCATCTGCATCCATTGGTTACTTACCTAGTTGACGAAGAATAGTTCCTTTTTAAGGTTTTTGAAAAAGCTCTGCATTCAATAATTCTTCTTTAAGAATATTTTGAGTTAAAGAAAGTGAAAGAATTCTAAACTAATGTATTTATACGTAGTGCATCTATGAGCTAGCCTGACAGAGTGTTGGTTCTGCTATTAATTGAATCTAAATAATTGTAGGTAGTGCAATGCATACTTTTCAAAGGTTGTTATCAACAATGGTTCAGTTAGCCTAGCTTCATAGGATCCACTTATTTGTTTTACTGTCATTTGTTTGTTTAATTCTACAGATGGGATTTTGCTGAAAGAGGTGAATCGTCTTCTTCGTTCTGGTGGATATTTTGTCTATTCGGCTCCACCTGCTTATCGAAAAGATAAAGATTTTCCTGCTATTTGGGATAAATTAGTGAATATGACAACAGCTATGTGTTGGAGACTCATTTCTAGGAAAGTTCAGACAGCAATATGGATTAAAGAAAATAATCAGTCATGCCTCCTCCACAATGCAGGACAAAATCTTATAAATGTATGTGATGTGACTGATGATTCTAAGCCTTCATGGAATATCCCTCTAAGAAATTGTGTAGATGTTCAGAATTCTGAGACAGATTCTCACAAGCTTCTTCCAAGACCTGAGCATCTTTCAGTGTTTTCTGAGAGTCTGAGCAAGTTAGGTCTGCCCATTCTCTTTTATATGAGTGCAGGAAGCTCAATTCTTTCGTTATTATTTCTTTTCACATTATTAAATTATGCTTTTCCATATGGACACATGCACTATAAAGGTATACCACATGAAGTATCTTGGTTTCTAAACGTCAAGGTTTAATGATGGTCCTGCTTTTAAGACTGACTTGCAGGATTAGCATTACAAGTGCTCTGGATATTTTGTCCAAATAAAATCTACCTTAATTCTAAAAGAAATTTGTATCCAAGTACATTCCCCAAATTGTATTCATGATTATGTTTTCATAGGATTATGGTTGATATGGAGGGGGATTCTTTGCTCTCCTGCATGCATCTAATAGAGATAAGTGGGTTTACAATCAAAAGGATGGTGCTGAACTATTCTAAGAAAATTTTAAAAACATTGTTGTTGGTTAACGGGTGAATTTGATGCATTTAGAAGTGTCCTTCAATATAATGATTTGACCCTGGAACTTCTTAACAACAGGTATAAACCGAGATGAATTTACATCAGACACCCAGTTTTGGCAAGATCAGGTTCATCATTATTGGAGACTGATGAATGTCAGGGAGACAGAAATACGCAACGTGATGGATATGAATGCCTTTTATGGTGGATTTGCCGTGGCATTAAATAACTTTCCTGTTTGGGTCATGAATGTAGTTCCTGCAAGCATGAAGAACACCTTATCTGGAGTCTATGACCGAGGACTGATTGGAACTTTTCATGATTGGTAAGATTTAAATACTGATAGCGTAAATATATTTGTTGATATTTGTTTTTATATCTATTATTAGTTAGCAACAAGCAGATAATAGATGTATCTTTTAATCAGGTGTGAAGCATTTTCAAGTTATCCTCGGTCATATGATTTGCTGCATGCCAACTATCTCTTCTCGCATTACAATTTCCATGGGGAAGGGTGCCTACTTGCGGATATCATGCTAGAAATGGATCGTCTAATACGGCCACTGGTAATCATTTTTCGTAAAGGTTATCTATTATGATGATCCATGTTGATATAAAAAAGGAAGCCCGATGAGCTGATGAAATATGATCCTGTCATATCTAATGTAAAACTTGTGCAAATGTGTTTGTGTGCTTGCTCGAGTGCATTGAGGTTTGGCCTTTAACTAAACTTATAAATGCAATTAAAATCAAAGTTGAGTAGGCAAAAATGGTTATATACAGAAAACTACTTAATATTGCCTTCACATTACAGCATTCTTAAATGTTTATTGTCATGTTATTAGTTAAATAAACTGATTCTTTAGCTTGGAGGAATCAAATTGTTAGATAGGATAGGCTTGTATATTGTGATCCCTCCAAATGTGTAATAATGACAGGAATGTATTGAGAGTCAGCTAGATGAGGAAAAGGAAGGTTCCATAATCTGATGACAATCTATAATGAATTAATGATATTCTATTTTAATTGAAAAGAAACAAAAGTTTATAGACTGTATGCTTATACGAAGTCAATAGGCCCTGGTTCGCTTTGAGTTATGAACTGATGAATTTGGCAGAACACGCAGGTACATGGAATTTGCAGTCACAGACTTGGGAAAATTGATCTGAACGCTTTTTAATGTTAATGTTCCTTGTTTAATATATCACTCCATTTCGGGGATCTAGTTATTACGATAGGTATGAAATTAGGACTATGGTTGCCCAGAATCCAACCGTGCAAAAATTACAAGGTTAAACTAAAACAGCACAACTCACCTGGATCCTGAACTCTTGGTGGTTGGCGTGGATTTGATTCATTTTAACAAACTGTCTTGTGGTAGAAAATTGTTTCTAATGGTTCACTCATGCAGACTTGTGTGTCGTGCTGTGCTTACTAACTTATGAATCGATAACATAAATGTGCAGGGATTTGTAATCATTAGGGATGCAGAGCATATTTTGTCCAGAATCGAAGACATTGCCCCTAACTTTCTGTGGCATGTGGAGTCACATTTGCTGGAAAACAAAGAAAAGAAGATGGAAACCGTGTTATTTTGTAGAAAAAAGTTCTGGGCAATCGTCTAATGTGATATGATCTTATAGATTTTTTTCAGAAAAAAAGAAAGAAAGAAAAAGAACCACTGCTAATTTGTAATATTTAAGTTCTTTTGTACCTGCTTTTTTCAATGGTGATCATATTCAATGGATGTGTAGATGGCAATCAACATGAGATGTATGCGACTTTCCAATTTCCAAGTGCAACGCACTGACAAATGCGGAATACATTATTTGATTCCCTTTTACCCATCACCGTTGCCGTATGCTACTGTTTTGCCTTTTAGTGCGCTTCTTTTTTCTTTTTTTCTTTTTTTATATTAAAAAGTTTAGGTAGGTTCGGCACCAGTTCCCTACCAAGGCTAGGGCACGGCCTCAAGGCTCTTCAAGCGCTTACAAGAGACTTACGAGATCGCCTACCAACGAGGTCTCCCCATCAATCAGAGGGTTCGAACACACTCTCTTATGATTGGGGTGGTAAAACCTTAACCAACTGTGTCAAACCTCGTTGGCCTTTTAGTGTGCTTCTTAGTTCTTAGTGCCTCATTGATTCCCCCAGTGTCTATATGTACACAAACACACACACTAAACATGTTGTGGCTGTACAATGTAGAGGAAAGATGATAACTTCAAAGTTTAATGAAAATTATACTCATTTTTTATATGTAAACTCGATTAAAATGAAAGAACCAAAAAAATTTGTTGCATAAGGTTTAAAAAGTTATATCATTCATAACTTGTTAATATTGTCATTACTTTGCATATTTTTTGAGATATACGTATCATAAAAAAATGAGTATAATTTTCAATAAACTTCAATCATCAGATAATCTCCCTTTTTAATCCACCACCCGTCTACAGAAAAGATGGTTACTTGGTTCACATTTTTTAAAATAGTGTGACTCATTTGCATGCAACTCTGCATATTAAAGCAGAATTGATGAATATAAGTAACTTCTCTTTCATTTTTTTTTTTTTCCTCAAATCGAGAAAAACAGACTTGATGAATATAAGTAATGACTTGATCCCAAGGGCTCAACACACTGTTAAACAAAAAAGATAAAGGCCTAGTTCCCATTTCACTTGTTCAGACTTTAAAAGAGGCCCAAGATGGCTGATGGCACAGATAATTGGACCGAATTCCCATCCTAATTCTCAGCATTAACTATGCCCAAGTCCAATCAACGGAGATTGGGTCTAACGGAAGGGAATAGCCTTCACAATGTGACGAACCAATGTTCAAATTCTTGTTAAAAGAAGTGCCTACATTTAGTGTCTGACAATACCTTGAATAGGATTATATCCAATAGGAGTATATTACACCTAACCAATATATATATATATATGCTTTGTGTTTGGATTAGCTTTTTTTAATAGCTTTTACGACTTACGAGGTAAGTTTGTGAGAGGAGTTTTATCTCGGGTTGCGCAAACCATGGTTTGAAACCATGGATTGGAAAGTTCCCAAACACACAAGTCTAATATTTTCGTTTTGGTTGCCATTTGTTGAGAATGTACACAGTGAGGACTCTCAGGCTCTATTCTTCTTCTCTATTTCTAAGGCTGTCAGTTGATAGTGATACAATCAAGCTCTTGGCAAGAGACGATGTTTGATGTGACTTGGGGGTGACGAATTTAAATCCTGAAATCAGCTTCTCCGCTTTCAGGCTGGATAAGACTCTATATATCTATCATTCTCATACCCTATCTATTTGAAGCCTTATGCATTGGATTCCCTTTTTAATGTTTTATTTTTGTGGCGAAATGACAAACATGAGCATGGTGGCTATAAGCATGTTTATTTGAGCTTAAATTTGTTTATAAGTTGCTTTTTACGTAAATCGAGATACAACTCCTCTCACATACTTACTTCGTATACCGTAAATCACTATTAAAAAATAACTTATAAGCAATCGAATCGCTAAAATAAACATACCTTATATTTTTGGATGAGACGGGGAAAACCTTAATAATACAGTTTCGCTATGTTCTTTTACCGAACATGACGAAAGCATGCATCAGAAGAACTTGAAGACTTGTTTAGATAACTGAAGCCTCTTTTGAAGGACTGCTGTACATGACTGATGAAGGAGACAATGCATGCTATCATTTCTACTCTTTTTATTACTCCCGGTCCTAATTATAAAATAAAGTTGATTTTTTTAGAGAAGTTAAGGAAGTCAATTAAATTACTTTAGAGTGTTTATATTTTTAGTATCCTTAGATTATATATTAGTTTATTAGTCAAATTAACTAGTTTAGAGAAAAAATTAAAAATATAAATACTCTAAAGTAATTTAATTGGTTTCCTTAATTTCTCTAAAAAAGTCAACTTTGTCTTATAATTAGGACCGGAGGGAGTATATAAATCACTTTAGAATATGTATATTTAGCTATGCACCAAGGGATACGATCAAGTATGCAGATTACTTGGCAAGGGACGCTCACAACTTAATTCAACGGTTGGTCATCTTACCAGTTCCCCATTCTGGCTGTATTCCGTTCATGCGGAATGACTATGCTCAATCTTTTGACGTGTAATGGTTTTTTGATTGTATGAACTCTCCAAGGTAACTTGGCCATCTATGTATCAAAAAAAAAAAAAAAAGAATATGTATATTTATATTTTTTTCTTCAAACTAAGTAATTTGATTAATAAATTAATATATAATCCAAAGATACTAAAAATATAAATATTCTAAAGTGATTTAATTAGTTTCTTTAATTTCTCTAAAAAAGTCAACTTTAACTTATAATTAGACGAGGGAGTAATATTTTTTCGTTTTAAGATCATAGTCTCATTTTTACCTTGAAATAGAAAGAATGTCAATTCGTCCGGTCATCTCATCTGTACGAGGCACTCTTTTTTTATTTTTCGTAGGAGATGGGAGGAAAGTGGAGGGCAATAAGGTAAATGAAGAGGGCAGGAAGAGGTGATACATTATGGCCCCGTCAAAACGAAGCTGATATGACAAGACAGCCCCACGCTTGTCCCCCAGCATCCTCATCTTCTCTGCCATTGTTTGCTTCATTTATTTGTTGCAGAGACGATCGATGCTGACGCAGACGCAGACGCAGACGCAGATGCAGACCCAGTGCTTCTTCCATATCTTCTTCTTCTTCCTCCTTTACTCCTCCCTTCCCCACCTTTAATCCCTTTTAGGTTTCACTGTTGATTACTCCATCCTCGATTTTGTGTTAACACACTGTGTGTATATATTCATATGAATATGAACAGCATATAACACATTTTTAACACTCTAAATACATGGGATTTTTCTTTTTTTGCCAACGTAGAATACATGAGATCATACCTAATAATTATACATAATTTGAAAAATCCATGTGTTATAGACAGTACAGCTTGTTGTGTATTTTTTTTTATAGATGCATATACACTGTTGATGATAATGCATATGATTATGTACTGATACTCATACATAATACGTAGTCAAAATAGAGTGACCAATACGGGTTTCTGCATTCTCCCTCCACTCTGTACTATCTGCCAAGGTAGGGCCATTGTCAACTTTCCCACGTACACTAGAATTCAAACAGATAGCCTGTTTCCAATAGACATTGGTATGAACAGAAAGGGTTTTAGCCTTTTAATGAATAGATCTCAAATTTGAGTCTGCGTCAATTCATTAAACGTCTTTAGGGAAATTATTCCTAATTGGGCTTGATAATAGGAGTATAATATTTGAATATATCCCAGTTAGATCCATATATAAAAAAAGCAAAGAGCGTATTTGTGAGTGCGAGTAACTCATTTGAAGAGGGCTATATTCACTAGTTGATGATAATACGCGACTTAATGGCAAATCAATGATTTCCACTACTATATGGGCAACGATAATACCTTTAATTCTTAATATAAGAGGTAATTAATTTTTTTATAGAGATTAAAAAAATAAAATATTACTTAATCATTATATATGTTGTGTATTATATATTATATATCAATTTATCAACTAGATAAATTAATTTAGAGAAAAATAATAAATATAAATATTTTAATCTAACTTAATTAACTCTCTTAATCTCTTCGATGAATATCAACTGACCATTACATCAAGGATTAAATGGAGTATTGCATATGACTTGTTACTCCGGCTTTAATTTCTTCTGGTTGTGTTCACCCAAGTGTCAACAGTTTAAGGAGCCTAAGATCCTTTGGACATACTTTTATCAGTGAAAACCCCTTTCCACGCCAACTTCTTTATTTTCACAATAACACTTAAAAACATTCACATGTTGATTAGATTAAATTCATAACTTGCACAGCAAATAAAGCTCACGTCCAATCGAACTTCTTTTAAGATATGTTAAAAAGCCTTGTGCTTTGTAAAAGGATTCAAAAAAAGATGTGAATAATTGCAAAGGGAAAATTCACAGTGCCAAAATTGCTTTGGGGGTAGGGTCATTCGTTGGGTTTTGTCAGGTCAAGAGATAAGCCATATCATTAAATTCGTTTCCAACATAGCTATCCGAGTTGACATGACCCGTCTTCGCTCGTATCGTATTGATTAAAATTTTATCCTGCTTATTTCTTTGTGTCCAATATTTGACACCTTTTATCAATCCCCTATCCAGCTAGTTGTTTAATTAAATGTTCATTAGCAAATTTAATTGTCTAGAAATGTATTTGTGTGATTCCATGCAGCTTAATGAATCGTGAATTATGACTGACACGTTAATTGGTCGATATATATCCTGTAGTTTGATTTTTAGTATATATTTTACGCTTGTAACTATTCGATTTTATTTTTACTGTACGAATATTAGACGGGTTGATACAGACACAGTCTATTCAATTCTCGTGCCAGGACAACGAACCTTGTTTATGACAAAATCTTATAAAAGGCTAATATAATTTCAAACCAGAGAATTTTAAACTTGAATCACAATCCGCCTTATCTAAATTGTTCAAATATGATATCTTGATTATATACAGTTTAACGTTTTTAAAATAAAAATATCAGAATAATATTTTAATTTCTTTGGAAAATAGCAAAAGTAAATCACTCAAATTTTATCTGAATAACTCAAATGAAGTATATATCTCCTACTGAACTCTAAAAATATGTACAAGGTATCCAAACATGTTGGAGCGGTGCATGTATATATGTGTTTAATCATTTGGCATCCCTAAGAGCTATCGTGATGAACATGCATGATTTTCACTGCAATAATTAATGGCCTTAATAAGATATGTGATGCACAAATAGAAACTTTAAAGTGAAACTAGTACTATATTAGTATATTTAAACCAACTACAGAGTTCATGATGACATCCCATTAATATATAATTAAGGTAAATTTTGTGCTTCTTTTAATTAACTAAAGGTAAAGGAATATATGATGTTTCCAAAGACCGAGACAAGCTTGAACGACGTATGCGTGTCACCTTCCACTTTCCAAATTGGACATAATCTGCTGTGTTAACAAGGCTGTTGAGGCAATTATAAGTTTCCATAAACTTCCATTTTGAGGCATATTATAAACAATTCTCTGCATTATGGTGTTTGTAAATCAAGTGTTTAAAATTGGGAAGGGAGGCCCAAGAGCGAAGGATTTGATATGCATGTGAACGACAAGATTCCTTCGTCAACTTTCTTCTTTTGTGTTTTCAACTTGCAGGTTTCTTTCTTTCTTTATTCTCTCTTTTTTCTTTCTTTTTTCCCTTTTAGGGGGAGGGATGCATTACTATGTTTCAGGAATATACGATTTCGGGACCTTATTATAATTTGCAAATGGCCCATTTCTTGCAACGTTCATTGAACTATATCATTTCGGCTCTGTGTGTCTGAATCGTACGTTGTGAAACAATGTTTTGTTTCGATCCAATTTTAATTTTGAATCTGATCAGTGATCATTCGAATCATGAATGGTTACGACGCAATCAATTTAAAATAATGGGTAAAAAGCTGCAATAGGCTATTATATATAAGATGTAGGGATTGATGCATATTTAATTTGAGGGGACGATATTAATTTGTCTGGGTTGGACTTTGATTCTAAATTTGATTAAGCTGGAGAAATTATATATGAATGCGATTGAAATTTAAAAACGGGCACCTCAACATATATGTATAGTCATTGTTTATCACTAATACTATATTGCTATGATCCTGTCTCTATAAATTTATATACATAATCTTTCATCATTAATTGGACAAAGCTTCTCGATCACATGGGACACAATCAATATTTTAAAAAAGAATTGAGTGTGTATCGTGCATCCACGTCAATTATTTAAGTAACTTTGTATAAAATCATTTAAAGAGCCCGTAAGAAAGTAACTTTGTATAAAATCATTTAAAGAGCCCGTAAGTGCTATTGATTGCTTCAGAGAGAAATGGAGAGGCGTTGCTTGGAAGGCAATTAGGCGGCTCTTATGTTGATCGATTGAGTGGGTGATGCACTATATATATAGCGCGCGCGCCCATATATATATATATATATATATATATATATATATATATATGATCTATCCAGTTTTATTTACAAGATATCAATAACTAAATTATGTGGTTTAATAAAATAGTTTAAATTAGTTAAAAATAATAAATATGTCTTAAAATAAAATCTATTTTTTCATGTATACCCTTATTTGTAAGGGGGAAAGTAAAAGAGAGAAACATAGTCAACAAAAACATCACAACCCTTGAATTAATACAATATATATAATTAATAAAGGGTATAAATGGAAAAAAAAATTATTAATGGTTATATAAAAATGCTACTCAAGCAAAATAACCGTTACTTTATTTGTAGCGGTTCAATCCCATCACTACAACATAGCCTTAAGAAGTAAACTTTTTCTGGGATATTTGTAGCGGTTATATAATCGCTACAAATATCAAAAAGAAAATTTTCAAGGCGAGAAAAGAAAAATGAATTTTTTTGCTCATTTGTAGCGGTTTATAAACCGCTACTAATATCAATTTCCTATAATTAATAACGGTTATAGAACCACTACTAATTTCATCAAAATTTAAAATTCGCACTAAAAACTTAATTTCGGTTTGAAAAATGCGCTTTAATTAATAGCGGTTTAATAATCGCTACAAAAATTAAGAAAATTTTAAAAAAAAAATACAATCATTTGTTTCAGTTTTTTTGGTATTAAATTAAATAGTTTATTTTTTTTAGTAGTTTAGCTAATTTAATTAGCTTATTATTCAATAGTTTAACTCATTTATAAATTAAAAGGAATAATTTAATTTAGTTGGATAAGTATAAAAATTGTATTGATAATATTATTAAGGATGCGTAGGTAATAAAGAACTATTATGTTGTCTACTACAATGTAATTATGTATGAAAATGAGATAAAGCTCTGAAATATCTGAAAAAAAATGGTAAAAATAAATTTTATACGAAGGAAAGAAGTATTGAAATAAAAAATTAAAAAACTTGTTACCATATTTGATCGTATTGTTAAGCTCCTCAACTCATACAAAAAAAAAATTGTAAATGAGAGAAAATGAAAGAAGGGTAAGGTGAAAAGAAATTGGGGAGTGTTTAAAATGAGTTGTGGTAGGGGTATTTATAGGGATCCGCGTAGCATTTATAGCGGTTAATGTATCCATTTTGTAGCAGTTTTTAATTAGTAGCGGTTATTTTTTCTTTGTAATTTTATTTTATTTTTTTAAATATATTTTTTTCAGTTTTTTTTAAAGACAAAAACATAATTTGAATTTGATCACTCATCCTCACCATCCCTACAGAAATTATGTAGAAAAATTATTATTAGTGATGTATTATTAAATTTAAAAATGTTAATTTAAATGATGTGGACTTAAAAAAAAGCACCGCAGTAGAGGTAAATTGTCATCACCTTCTGGGAAGTAGTTTTCAAAATCGGCTGGCTGAAATGGCTCACTTTCATAGGCGATGTTATCGCCTTCACCCACGTCGTAAAGGTCTCATGGCTTTAAATGAACGACCATGTGTCAATCCTTGTACCTCTCATCCTCGACATAATAAACCTGATGTGCCTCTGAAGCAAGAATATACGGCTCATGATCTTAAGAAATACTAATATAAATCGGCTGTGAGAAATTGACTGATGTGATCTATAAGTCGTCAGTTGTCAGTCCCCTCGAAGTAGTGGTATTTGCCCACAAACACTTGAATAGCGTCACGGAGAAACGGCCTTGATAATTAAGTTCGACCACATCAAGAAGCTTTCCATAGTAAGTGACGCTTCAGAACTGCATGTTGGGGTTACTGCTGCTCGTATAACTCTTTATCCCAAATGTGTCATAAACACCCAAATTTTGAGTTTGTAATCCTTGATCCCGTGAAATCGTGCAAAACTTGAAATCATTGACATTATATGTTGTAAACCTTTTTGCATGATCAAGAGGGCCAATTGCGAGAGCTCTGAAATCTGGTGAGTGTGGGTTGTGGTCATTTAGTATTATGCGTGCAAATCAAGTCAGGAATTCTCTGTGGACCTTTTTGTCAACTTCCGAGGATGTTTGTGTACGGATCCTAAGTTGACGCTTAACATGACTTTTGAATTCTCTGTAATTAATAATGGAAAGGCGATAGTGAAATGAAAGTGAAAAATATTACGAAAGATATGGAATAATATGTGAGTGATTTCTTAATGAACCTACAAAGTAAAGAATAGAAAATTGATACTAAATGCTGAAAAAGATGACTAGCAAACATAAGAACTAACAATGAAGCACATATTTGAAATGAGTGCCTCTCAATCGGATACATCCATCGATATTGTACTAGGCCAACGAGCTTTGTTTTATGAACGAGGTGGACTGTAAGTTGAACCGTCACAGTAAAAAAAAGACAGAGGAAAGATCATCTCCAAATGACAAAGCGTAAGAATAGTTTTAGACTGCAGCTGATCGAGCCCCTCAACGATCAAAACTTTAGAACACAACTTCCGAAAGAAAGAACAAAGTTCCACCTAAACGATGGAAACATCGGGAGGAAGTGCATTCTTTATAGCCAGAGGGAGTAACTGTTGCATAAGAACATGTGAGTTATGACTATTAAGGCCAGCAACCTTTCGAGCCTGCAAGTCAACACATCAAGAAATGTTGCTTGTATGCCCATCAGGATCTTTTAATTTCTTCAACGTCGTGAGGAAAAATTCCTTATTTGGCTTTATAAGGGTAAACTTTGCCGGCTGAAAATATATAAATAACCACTACAAATTTGCAAAAAGTGGGGGAAAATTCAAAATTGAAAAGTTGAGTATTTGTAGCTGTTATTTATATAACTACTAGAAATAGTTAGCAATTCAATTTTAAATTTTGCCACGTTCATGTCTTTGCATTTGTAGTGGTTTTTACATTAATCACTACAAATAAGGAACTGTATTTCAAAAATAAATAAATAAATAAATATATATATATATATATATTTATAGCGGTTATTTGTATAACTGTTACAAATAGTCAACGATTCAATTTTGAATTTTTCCGCGTCCATGTCTTTGCATTTGTAGCGGTTTTTGCATTAACCGCTATAAATAAGGAACTATATTTCAAAAACAAATATATATATATATATATATTTGTAGCGGTTATATTATTTAACCGCTACAAATATAATAAAATTACATTTGCAGTGGTTTTTGTGTTAACCGCTACTAATATATATATTTATAGCGATTTTATAATATAACTGCTACATATATATATATATATTTAATTTTTTTTAGAAATATAAATAATACTGTTGAAATTAATTCACAAATTCAACAACACAATCTAAGAATATAAATATAATTATTGTAAATGCAATAAAAATCTAAGTTATGAAATAGAAAATTATATATATTTATTTACAAATGTTTCAACAAGAAAAAATAAATATGTCCTAAACTAAGTAGCTGGGGGCTGATCATCTGGTGCTCCCTCAAGTGCTGCTAGATCGGGGCGCTAGGCAAAGTTAACCACACCATCATCATCAACAGGAGGGGAGTCTGGACGACGTACCGAGGGGCAGGGGGAACCTGTGGATACTAATCGTTCGGGAACAGGCGACTCCATGACTGCTCGAGTATGTTGTTCGTCATATCACGGCACTACGTCTGCTGAGCCACTACAGCCTGTGTCCACTCCAAATCTGAGTGCAGTTGCTCAACAAACTCGTCCCTCAGACGTTTGACCCCTCTAGAGCTGCCAGCCTGAAAGGCGGCGCTCCTGCCGTAAAGCATGCTAGGTTTGGCGCCTATCCCCATCCCCCGCACACGTCCGGGTTGCTCAGTCTGACCCAGACCCGCCTTCAAAGGAGCCGTGGGGTCTACTGACCCCTGTGACTCCTCGACCTGGGTCTCGCGCAGCTCAACCTGCGATTGCTGCATCCGCTCCTGCCATTTAATAAAACAATTACTTATTAGAATTGTTAATTATTAAGTTGGTTTTATAAAAAATTATAATAATGAAATTACTTACAATGGTCGCCTCTGCCTGCTGAGAGGTTGGAGTCCCGTCACGGTGTCTATGTGTGATAGCATACAACTCCCCATATTCCGTTTGACGGTTCTCCTGCTGTGCCTTCCTCTCCAAAAATAATTACAAAATTCAATTAGTATTATGAAATAACTAGTTAAAAGTTAGTGATATTATGAAAAGTTACCAGCTCGTTGTAAGTGACAGCAAAGGTCTTCGATCCTGCTATGTGGTGGATCGTCTACTGCCCACGGCACCTAGTGTTCCTCTGAGAAAGCGCCTGAAAAAAAAAAGCAATATTATATGTATTAAAACAATATAAAACATTTAAAATTAATAAAGTTCAAATTAAAATTAATTAAATTTAAATTATAATTTAATAATTAATAATTACAAAATTATATATAAATAATCTAATAAATACATTATCTGCCCCTTAGCGCTCCTCCTGAACTGGAAGAAACTCGGCCAGTTGTTCGGTGGAACGCTCTCGATCAGCTGCTCTAGAGACATCGTCCCATCCTTATCCACATTGTGGAAGAGATGGTTCCTCCTGTTCCTCCAACCGTCACCCATCTTCACCAGGGTGTACCTCTTCCGGTTGGCCGGACGGCAAACCACAGCTGTAAAAAAATTATTTAAATATCAACAATTACAAAAATCCTATTAAATATATTAATTAAATAGAAATAATTATAAAAATATGAATTAATAACTATTAATTACCTGCACCACCTCCTCCCAAGCCAGGTCCTTCGACCCCTACTGAACGTTCCTCCACGTCCTGAAGTGAAGGGGGAACTGCATCAAATTCGAGCCCAGGTCATTCAAGAAGCGGTTGAACGGGTAACTCCCATTGTCGATCAGCTGGTCCGTGCCCTTATTCCACGGCGCTACAACTCGTAGTGTCCGGTCCATGCTGTTCAGGACTAGCCAAGTCAAGCTTATTCGTGCACACGTTCCCCAGCTCATCTGCACAATTTAGCGCACTTTAGATAAATTGTAATTCAAATTTAATATTTTGAATTTAAATAAATAATTTATTAAATAACAAAATTTATTTACCTATGACCTGCTCCTCAAACCCAGCAGACCGAGAAGACGACCCTCGTAGGTTGTTCTGCTCTTGCACCCCTCCTCATCGAGGAACTGCTCCATCTCTCTAATCCCAATCGGGATGTCGAAGTCCTTGTTCGTGTTATAGTCCTCAACGCTGATATCTGCCTCCCCCAAATCAGGCACCTCTAATGTGGTTGTTTCTTGTGGGATCGTCTGTGGTGCCTGTGGTAGGGGCGACTCCTGTGGGGGGATGGGCTGAAATGTCACGGTCGCCCTCTCTCCGCTCTGCCCCCTGCTCTACTGTTGCCACCCCGCAAAATCGGTCTGGGGACCTCAGGCTCCTTCCCCTTATCCTGTCTTGAAGCCATATTAACTACAAAAATTCAAAAAAAATATATATTTTAGTCACATTGTTATGCAAAAATATAATACAAATAAAATATGTTTTGTCTTCGTACCTCAAGTACAGATAATGAGAAATACTGCAGCAGGAACTCTTTCACAGACGTCTGAACGCTCAAATCTAAAAGAAAATACTCAGAGAAACTTCAGGAAACAAAATGGTCAAACAGAGGAGTAAAGGGGGGCGGCTGCCCTATATAGGAGCGGAATTTGTAGCGGTTCTTCAAATAACCGCTACACAAACCATTACAAATAATCTAGGGCTTCTAAATTTTGCAGCGGTTCTATATTAACCACTACAAATTTCAAAAACGTTTGAAGTTATGTAGCGGTTATGGTATAAAACTGCTATAAAGTTTACGAGATCTGAAAATTCTATAGCAGTTATAACTCTATAACCGTTACAAATAGGCGACATTTCGCATTTTGTAGCGGTTTAATCAATTAAACAGCTACGAATAACTGCTACATTGTTGGCGCGTTTTGGTCGCGCAATAATGTTTTGTTAATTTTTTTGTAGCGGTTAATTGTAACCGCTACAATTTCACCGTAAAAAAATACCTTTTTTTGTAGTATCTCTTATCTCTTTCTCATATGCCAGACTAATAGTGAATAGGGATAAAATTAACAAAACATTATTTATTACCCCTATAAGTGACTTATATTTTGAGCAAAACATTTTTGGTATAAATGATTTATGAAAAGGTACTTAGTGTGTATTTGTGAGAGCTTTTCATGAGGCCAATCGGGCGTTTGGCATGCCCAATCTAACTTATGGCGGTTTTTGGCTTTTTATTAGATGTTCGGGAGCACTTTTGTTGAATTAAGCTTACGAGGTAAACGTAGCTTTTGCCAAAAGCCAACAATCGGAGCTTTCAGCTTTTGTAATTGGGCTTGTGTCTTGTGTCCTGTATTTCTCACTCTTAGCTCTGATCACAACTCCCCCCGACTCAGTGTCTCAGTTCGGCCCTTCTTTTTCTTCTTTCTTGGCTATTCG